>CM065933.1:10000000-11200000 GCA_033459515.1 Theretra japonica | reverse complement strand
ACTCGACTTTCTTAACACCACGACCTCATTCCGACCCGTGACCCCAAACGATTGGGATTTATGAAAAGAATAAAAGACAATGAATAATTCATGTGTGCCCTTCGTCTGATCTTAGCACAACGCGTCTAAATGAAAGAGGTCTGCTTGTCCATACTAATAATATGCTTTGTGTTACATCGTTAAACGTTTGCGTCGACTAAATGATTAGGTTCTGATTTCTTTCCCTTGACCATATTCTTCGCCTACGTAAAGTCAGTGTAAGACTTTATTAGCCTTATTTCACAAAGTATTTGGCGCTAAAATTTTACGACCACCTTTTTGAAAACACGCAATAATGAAGTAATGACTCAGATGATGATAATGATTTGCAAAATATTACTTATAGTGAGGAGTTTTGTCGTCAGACATAATCCGAACTTTAGCAATTAAAGCATCAGAAATCAATCCAATAATCTAGAAATTAAGAGGAAGGCACTGACTTAAAAAACTGTATCGGAACACGAAGATCTACTACCATTAATAAATTAAAACTAAGTCACTAAATCTATCAAACCTATTGCGTTTACAATATGTACTGTATATTCAACAATTTCCGAACACCTAAGAACTATATTCAAACCATTTTAAAATCCATTTACTCAAAATTCAATCTGTGCAAGTGCTATTTTTACAACACCAAATATTTCGAATGCAAAGCATGGAATTTCCAATTAATAGTTATACATTTGTTACTATGTCGTAACTGCCAAATTATAACACTGATAAATCAAATCTAAATTCCTGGTATATTAGCAGAAGACCACCGTGTGAGTTAGAATTTTAGAGGCCTACACAATTTTGCCGGGTTGCAGTAAACCCGTTTGGTAACCGTGTTCCGCGGGTTGAAGGTGATGCCGAGACGCTGGGCCTTCGTATGGGAAATTCTAAACTTAGAACACCTAGTGCGCTTATTTAGCAATCTATATTGGCGGATTAGTTTCCAATTTCTATTAGAGGATTGTGAATGCTTTTAAATTTTAGGAATCGAAAATCATCTACCTTTACTTTCGGAGATGTAAGAGTTTTTTGTTATATTAAGTTATAAATCTAAAGAGTTCGAAGATATTTGTCTTAATTATTATGGCATTTATGTTAAGCCAAGTAGGAACACCATACATATTCAACTGTTCTGTGGATATTCTATGGATATTTAGAGACAGCTGTGTTCATTTAGCTTTAAGTGGAGCATTTTATTAATGAAAATAAGGAGACGAGTAATTCACTCGCCTGATGAACGTCATGCCTATTCATAAACAGAAGCTCGATTACTTAGAATTTATAATTACTAAACCCTGCATGCAACTATATTGCGCTGATCAACCTAAACATTAGGCATTAAGAGACCATAATGCCTAATCACAATGGCATCCTTCATATTTTCGAGTATACGAGTATATGCAATAAATGTAATAAATAGATCTAAGGAAATAAAAAAGAAATACATTACATGGCACCGAACAGCTACAAATTAGCTGTAGGTACTCTAAAGCGTTCGAAAAAAGATGTTCTGTCTAGTAAATTACTACAAAAACATTATGGATTACTTATGAATCACGTATATTGAGGCAATCGATTTGAAAAGTACAAAAACACCTTCAGTGACCTCCGGGTGTCGCAAAAAATAACACGCTCAATGAATTATGATCAAAATTGACTTCTAATAATAAGTTTATGCCGATTGTTATTTGTTGATTTTGATTTCCGTGAGAAATTATATCATCGTTTACATCAACTACGACGGTTAACATTTCAAAATCCTTCCTACTACTATAAATAACTTAAAGAGTAAGTTTGACTAGCAATGCAAGATCCTGATCCAAGCTAAAATCTGCTTTAAGCAAGGTAACTGTTTAATCGTTGAAATATCAATAATTTTATGAAAATTAATCTTCTCGTTTTGGACTCGACTCGTTTGAGTGCTCTGATTATTTTTATTGATCTCTCCCATGCTTCAATCGACTTTGACATAGTGTTGACAACCACTGGATAAGTTGGCACATCACCATAACATCAACAATTCAACACCCACAAGTTTTGACCTATCCTAAGATGCTTATAGAACTGTTAAGTCACATTTCAATGCTGCTACTGCATAATCATTATTAGGGACATCGAATAACTGAAGATAATTTCTGAGAACTTGAAGTGAGCAATAAGTACTTAAATTGTCACAATCCTTGGATAACACAAATAGATCACATCAATCAAAGTACAACCTCAGAAGCCTGCGTCATTCGTTTTTCTTCTCGCTGTAAAACTGAATCATAAATAGATTCATGTTTTTCTATGACTTGCAAACGGTAGATTAGCGTTTTTAGTGTTAAATAAATATTAGGAGTACAATATCGGAAAATCTAGTACGATTTTTTCGGTAGATATAAGGGGTCAGGATTTATAGAAGTCTTCGTGCTATGTAGAATTTACACTTTATACTTTCAAGTCAGGTCTCAAAAGAGACTCAAGTCGACGAATAAAGCGTCTAAGACTTTAATTACTTAATGAGATTTATTTACGATTGGGTTAATAAATGTAAAAGATGTTTAGTAATGGTACCAAGACAAACCCGAGTCAGACTGCTACCAACTAGACCACAGTCTATCATAAAGTATATTATTATCTTTTCAAACAGTAACCCTTCTATCGACCGTCGATAACATTTACATTTTAACGTAGATATTAAGCGAGATAAAAACGTTATCAAATAAATATTATACAACATAATCAAAGATACGCGAGGTATGCAGGAAGAAGGGACTTAATTATATTAAAGCTGCTGGCGTAATTTTCTAAGCCAGATAATAATTGGCGAAGAAAGATACTAATATAAGATTCTAACTATAGAGTTCTCCCGGTAAAACATATTGTAGGGGCTGGAAAAACCTCGGCAAAATGCGGATGGCACGAGTATTATCTCATCCTACCCCTTCAGGGATGTAAGCGTAAGTTTATCCATGATAAATACCTTTTTGAAAGGTAACTGAAGGCTGATGAAATACATAAAACCTTACTCCTTCCCAATAGTAGAAAAGCCGCAAACCCAAATACGGAATTTGGTAAGGATGCTACTGATGAATATTATGTGTAATATTCTATTGAAAAATTATATTGCAAATAACCATTCTTCATCAAACAAAGTCATTCGTTTGTAATTGAATCAGATGAATCAATAGGGATACCTGACTCGTTTTTACGATTTAGTATCAATCAGGAACAAAGACTTGAGAATTATCAGAGCACTTATACAATTGGAATTTATTAAAAGACTTAATGTGATTGTTAAGCCAAATGAATTTGGACAAAAGAAAAGAGCAAGACTTGAAACTGTCAGTGAGTGTGCCGCAATGGACGAGAAATATCGAGACAAATGTTTGTGTAATTAACAAATATATGTTTTGGATCTAGATGTTGTGGGACCAAAGAAGTCCGCATGGATCCCCACCAACGACATAGGAACCGTAGGTTACTGAGAGGATTGGGCTGCACGTATCTTTATCATTGGACTCTTGACAAAAACTTGCTTGATTATGCTTGAAGCATGTTCTTGAACATGTAGGCAGCCACGTCTGGTCCGTTACCACTCTCAATCGTACTCTCGATTGTAGAGGAGGCTCGTGCCCTGCAGTGGGTCGTGTATGGGCTGATACAGTACATGTTCTTGGGGTCTAAGATTAACTCAGATGTTAATTATAAGTTTAATGTTAAAGTTAGTAGTAGACCAATTACTGACACATTCAACCGATGGCATAATATCACAAGGATGTCAAACATTAGTTAAGGACTTTTTTCGTCTCGAAAGACATCTTTAAATAAGTTATGCCTAAGTACCTCTGAGGTGAACGAGGCGTTAAAAGATAGTAAATACGCGCCTCCTTAAAGATAATTTATGAAGATATAACTCACGTCCTCTGTAGGCTGTTTAATGTCTTAATATTCTGACTAAAGGTAAACTTAAGAATTGTAGATAGGACTGTTAAATTTTATAAAAAATGCAAGGGCGTTGTCATTTCATTGTCTTCAATTTACTGCACTTAATTTCAACTATCGTTAACCGAACATAATTTTAATAAAAACGTCAAGAGAGCGCTGTAGTAATAGCATACTGCAAGAATGAATATAAAGAGATTCGAAATCAAAAATACGACAAAACCGTTCCCTGGTAATACAGATAGGGAGTGAAGTTGTGTTGTGTTGTGTTACATTTCGAAGAGATTTGTCTTTGTAAAATTTTATTTATGATGAATTTTAATATAAATTACGCCATGATGTGTATGTATACGAATCTATTTTACATAGTTATTTCTAAATTTTATAGGCACCACATAAAAGCCATCAAGTCAATATAACTATTCGTCAAATTACTTAATAAGTTTTAGTACTTTGTAGTCTCTGAAATTACATCGTAATATTTTATTGCTCATAAAATAATATAAACGGGATTTGCAGCTGTTAAGCAATATGATAATAAAATATTAACATTCAAAAGTACAAGATTTAGCAAATAAATTAGTCATAGATCGATGTATTGTCGGACAAAAACAATTTTTACACATTTCCTAAATTCTGCGAATATTTTGGACACGACAATAGAAATTTAAAATATGATAAACATTTATTAATTCTAGAAATAAGGTAACAACCACACTATCTATTTCACGGAATAGATAAAAAATACCTTTTAAAAAAATCAAAACTATTATGTTATCCTAATCGATCAGGCTACATACACGCTCAATTATAAAAAATAAGATTATCTACAGATAATTGGATTTTTATAACCATCTGTCGTTTTCTTATTAGTCCAAAAACTGAGTCGTCAAGGTAAACGATTTACTTGCCGAAAACCTAAATTTATTCGTGCCTTGAAATCCGCACAACCAAAACTAATCGTTTTACTGTTAAATACTAAACACTGAACACATCAACAACCGGATATCGTAATTAACAATGGGAAACATACTTAAAACAGTTGACTGTTTTGCCATACAAGTATCAAACTTTCGGTGCACAAAACTCGCGGGAATGGCGCTAGTTCGATCAAAGCGACGTGCGTCCGCGCCAACCGTCGGTAGCGTACTGAAGAGTGAAGTTCGCTATGTCCTTCTACTTTCACTGCGTGCGATAATATACAACCCGGCCATTCTGAAAAGTCGTAACTTAAGCGTACTTGTTTCACGAGTGCATGTTATTTAATTTGGTGGTGTAATAACTGTCAAACGTTGGTCCTTTGAGGCGAGGCGCGGTAGTCTTGCATAATCGCCATGTTTACTTGGTTTTGTTTAGAATTTTCCCATTGTTTGAAGATTTTTATCACATTGTTTACCTTGTACTTAATTTTTATTATCTATTTTCGCAGATTTGTACAACTTATTGCGTGATATATAATTAGCAATCCGAAGTTTTAATTAGAGCGTGAAATTAATTTTGTTTTTATTCTGAGACTATTTTGTAGAAAAACGTTTATTTGCTACATATTAATTCATTGACCTTCATACATCCAACAACTTATCAAGGCACCACTCTTTGATTAAGAATACACTACAATTGTCATCGTCGATCTCAGTTCAGAATTAAATTCTTGTGAAAACACTACAATATATTAAACTCTATAATATTTCTTCCACCTATCCAAAAATCACACATCAAAATAACAGGGACATTAAGAAGATGTGTAAAACGCAGAATCATTAAATACGGACGCAGTTGCATATTGATTAACCTTGCCGCTGTTGATATAGGTGTATGAGCAGGAACAATGGCCGCCATTAGTGCACACTTGAATTTGTTCAAGGAAACGTTATCTACCTGTTCATTGTGTCCTTAGACTTCGATGTTTGTTTAGGGTGGTTGAGAGGATCAGTGGGGTTACTCTATAAACAGAGACGAAGTTCGAATGATCGAACGTTCGACGTCCGGCGGTACTTATCAAGTTCCCCACTTCTAAAAATCAATACTATCCTCTATGAGAATTATCATTCACTCCGAACTTATTTTTTAGAGTACCTAGGCACATTCGTAAGTTATAACCACGACGTTCGAACATTCGATCTTCGTTTCGGATCATAGAGTAACCCCCCAGAGTTTGAAATAACGGAAGGTTGTATTTTTTTATAGGGAAAGTCAGTATCGACAATGTATCTGATGGTGAATACAGGGCAACTCAGATGAGTCTGCACACTAGGTAATAAACTCAATATAATTATACTGGCATGTTAGAAACAAAATATTCAGAATATATTAACATTGGTATGTGTCGCTACTTGCTATGACGGTTTTCCACCATCCGGTACGGCGGTGGACTCTATCCGGTACAATACGTTTATCTGATCCACAAACTTTTGTTGTTGTTACTTCAAGTTTGCGAGACAGTGGTACCAACCCGGTTGTGCCGACTACCGACCCATTGGTAATGCAGCATAAAGGACCCATTTTAAAACTGTACCACTTGTATTTTCTTGCGAATATGTTTTCCTATGTTTTTTTATTGCGATGAATGGCGATACGAGCATGCCATTCATCTGATGGTGCGCTAAATACGAAACGACCAATCATGGACAGTAGCAAAACCAAACAACAATATGAATTACAAAGCAATGCTTGATATTCCACTGCGCTCGCCATCCTAAGACATAAGATGTTAAGTCTCATGTCCAGTAGTTACTCTGGCTACAACGTCACACAACCGTACATTTACACTGCTGGTTGGCGGGGGAAATAGCCATTGCGGTGGTACCTAGGCGGTCTCTCACATATAAGAGACCTATCAGTGTTTAATTCTATTTTAACTATTTTAGAAGTACAACAGTTGCAAACTAATAAGCTCACCTGAAAAATATTGGCCAAAATTGTCCACTATCACTCACTGCACACGAAGAAACGAAACGTGATTGAGGGTAAATGATAAAAGATGGACGGTAGGTAAGAGCGGAAAGATGGGAATTATCTACCCTCAGGCAATTTTATTAATCAAAGAAAATGCAACATTTACGCTGATGTTATAAGCTTTCTACAAGACAGTGAGGTAGTGCATCTATTCATTTAATACTTTCATGCTTTGGCGAGAACAAGCTGCTGTGTGCCTCTACAACTTTAAAAATCTATTTATAGTTTGCACTCAATTCTTCTCTTTTTTTATTGCATAGGTCCGACAAACGAGCAAACAGGTCACCTGATGGTAAGTGATCACTGGCGCTCGTGACAATCCGCAACGCTTGGTTCTTAGAGGTGTTGCCGTCCCTTAAAATCAGGGCGGGAAGGAAAAAGGATGGGAAGAGGTATTGGACATCCGGCAATCTCTCTCACCGAAGGAAACGTGATAGTAAAGCTGTCGCTTCACGTTGATGTCATGTGAGATAGTGGTACCGCCCCAGATGAGCCTGTCCATTCGTGCTGAGTCATGATTGACAAAAGTGTGGCTCTACCAGATATAAAAGGAGTAGTAGTTCCTCAGTAGTATTTCCAAGATAAGCTGTTACACCTAACACCTATCTTGCCAACTCTTACAACTCAAGATGGATAGGGCATGCCCAAAATTGAATCTTAACCCCGACACTAGGTAGTGGTAGAGCCACGCTGTTGTCAGTCATGACTCAGCATGAATGGACAAGCTTGTCCGGGGCGGTACCTCTGTCGCACAGGAGATCGACGTGAAGTGACTGCTTTGCTGTGGCGTTTCGTTCGGTGAGTGAGATCGCCGGATTCATCGTCCATCTTATCCTTTTTCCTTCCCGCTCTCGTTCTTGTTTTATGTCCCTTTCATTGGTGTGTCTTATAAATAAATATAAAAAAACTCGACAAATTGATAAGGTCACTAACTTGTCTTTCCATCGCAACGAAATAAATCAGCAAGAATACAAATAGGCGATGTTAGAGCAAATAATTATCCACTTCTCTCCATGGCAATTTTGTCTATAAACTCAGTCTATAATCTAGAATGGTATGAAACAATGAGCACTTAATATAAACTGCTTTTTAATACCATTGTAAGTTTTAGCCGCTGTGTAATTATCAGTTTGCTCCAATCGAATGCCGTCGAACTTTTTGTCACCGTTTTAAAATCGGCGATACGAATTAACTTTTAATAGCTTTTTTATTATCTCAATTGACTTTATGGGTTTATAAAAGGACCAAATTGTTTGCGTTTTTACACGAGGACTGGTTGTTGATGAGAAAGCGTCACCTGAAGGTATTTAGTTGGCGTCTTATAGTATTTATATATAGAGGCAGCGCTGGTACTTCAAAAAATAGATGGTGCCGGGCCATCTTGTTCTGCCCTCCTATTGGCTTACATTTGACAGGTTGTCCAACATGCACGAATTATTTGAAAAAGAAAAATAAAGACAAAGTTTAGGGCTATTGAATGCCACTCAAACTCGTTTTAGATTCATAATAAATAAATAAACTTTCGGTTACCAACATATTTTATAGCAATCTGTTGTTAAATAATTAGTTCAATTTTCACAAATATTACGAACATGAAAGTATTTACTTTTTTGGAGTTGCAAATGTATGGCAGCTCCCTCTACGAGTATTATTATATTAAAAATACTCTAAGGTTGGTATTAATATCAATGACTTTTGATATATTATGAATATGAGTGAGGCAGTACTCACCTTCACGGAACATTACAGCAATTACTACATAGGAGCATCTGCATAAGAGTATTTGAGGAATAACTGGAATCAAGAATACTAATAATCTTTTATTATTAGATGAGATGATACATCAGATCAGATAGACGTACGAAACACAAATATTTCAGCCATATTTTGTACCCGTGCGGGTAAATTTTATTTGGTAAAAGTTTATTTTTTCGTATAAATCGCTTCTAAAAGTACTCATAATCAAGAAGTTGATAAAATCACTAACCTGAGAACAGATCCAAGGATTTTATTGAGTAAAATAACCAGAAATAATAAGAAAATGATAATTTCGGTATTATTACAGAAAAACTGTCGATAAAAACAAGAGGTATTAAAAGAAATGTTAAAGTGTACTAGCGTTAATTTGACGCGGAAGGTAAGGGTCCAAAAATAATTTATAAAAAAAAAATAAGTTCAAGGTGTAAATATGCGAACACGCGTGTAAAAATCTCGCTTTTGCCAAACACGGTTTAATGCCACGAACGGAACCGAATCGCAATCTCCTTTTCAACAGACGATATTTTATATCGTAATCGTTGCGTTTACGCCCTGTCACAATTAACTATAGGCGTTTGAAATGTATTTTTTTCCTATATATGTAATGTAACTTATGAATACCATAGAAATAAATAGGCTTTATGCCATCAAGAAGGATTAGAGAGCCTATAGACTCACAACCGAGGATGCTGAAGACCAAGTGACGACGCGAAGACCGAGTAGGGTAGCGGAAACCAGCACGGGCTAGATAACGTCGGGGAAGATAAAAGATTAAAATGTATCGTTCATTATAAAAGACATCTCCACATTACCCTAATTGTAGTGCGCGACATGTCCACCGTCATTCATTATATCGCGACGTAATTGTCAGTTGTCACCGCCGGCACCTCGCTCCGCAAGGTTGCGCCTTTGTCTCCGCTATCGCTATCTCAGCTAGGCACAATAACATACCGCCTAGGCTATCCATCTTAGTGTATTCAATTCTTGTTTGTGTAACTTTGGAATGATTTAACTAATTGGGGGGAAGTTTTACAGTATATTTGTCATGTTGGAATCATGGATTGTGCCTATGGTATGATGTGTTAAATAGCGTAAGTAAAATTATAAGATTTGGCTAGGTGTCTTGATCATTTTTTTTATGACAGATGAGCATGAGTGTAATGCTTAAATGCAAATACTTTTAAAACAATCCGAACTTATTTACTTCTAAACATCATAAGCTGTTAATTGATTTATTCATTTTATAAATAGCTGTAAAGCATAGTCTACATATACAATTATTTGCAAATTGATTTTGATGCAAGATTTTTACGTTATTAAAAAGGTTGAAGGAAGATGTTATGGCCTAAGGTATTTTGTCAAACTTAATGCCTAACAGCAACTATTATAATCTTCTAGCTTGAAATCAATTTTCGCAATTAAAATACCAACACATTTGATTATCACGATAACTAGTTTATACTCCGTCGAATGATCCAATTATATTATAATCATTTTATTGCCTTTTAAAATTATTATCTTTCCGATTATCTTACTAATAACATTCTTTAAAATCTTACTTAGAAATCGATTCACCGGGTCTTATTTTAATAATCTCTGGGTGATTTGGATCGCCATTGCCTCTAACAACGTAAACAGTTTTTACACCATCTTCTTTTCTGTTCTTCTTTACGTAGAAATTATGAACGGGATCAAATTCATAATCATCATTGTTGACCCTTGTATCTTTCGGATATTTGTATGAGTTATATTTGTTTGTCGTCACATATTGGTTTTCATTAGGTCTATTTTCCGGATATCTATAATCATTGTACCGGTTATCAACAAATTTCACATTATTTTCCTTTTTGTCGTAATCATTTTCGGTATATTCATTGTATTGAAAATACCTAGTATTTTCTACATTTTGATCCGGAAATTTTAGTGTCCTGCTTCCCCTGTTTGTGTTTTTATTGTCTGTGTATAAATTATTATCATTCTCAAAATCATAGTCGTCAGGGAATCTCCATTTGTTAGAATCATCTTCGTTATAATTATCAATAGGTTTGTTACTTGGTTTATTCTGAATTCTTTCTTCTGCTCGTTTGTAAGGTCTTTTATTATAGTCTTTACTAAATCCATAACCATTATTACCATTATACAAATTAGGGTCTAGCAATCCGTATCCTTGATTTCCTCCTTCTTGATTAGCTCCTTGATGTAACCCATAACCGCCAGACAGTTGGTTGTAGAATTGCTCCAAGTTTTGCTCCTGTGGTCTGTCCAGTTGTGGAGAGTTAAAGAACCTGAAGAAGCCTCCATTATGGTTGTTGAGGTAGTGGACGAGTTGCTCAGGGTCTGTGGGACAGTACGGGTAGGCGTATCTGCAAGTAGCGGTGTTGCCTTTGGAAGTCATCCCGAGGAACACCGCGCGGCCGAAAACGAAGAGTGGTGATGATGTGATGCCGTTGTATGCTGATAGGAGTCTGGAAAGATATTAACAGGAATGGCGCAGTTAACAATTTATTTGTCCATTAAAATTAAATTGTGAATGTTAAAAGGTATCTTATAAAGCTATAGAATAATAGACAGTCGTATACGAGTACCTAAAATATTACTTGTGGGTAATTCCACAGAACAGTACAGTTAAATAGAAAATCTAAATAATTCATTAATGAAGAGTGTTGTAACTAACCATTGGCTGATAGACTGCTATAGGCTGATGATGATAGTAATGGAGATGATAATAGAAAATATAAAATCGCAATGGCTTACTATTAATGTTCCCAAACATTTCTTTTACTTGAGAGATAAAACAGGATCACATTACTCACGTCAGCAGCGGCTGCAGCCCACTAACAGACTCCAACAGACTGGAAGACCCGAGTGCTCCTCCCCCCGCCGCTTCACACAGCATCCGCGGCACGCACTGCTTGTCGTCATACAGCGCAGTCGACGTCAGCGCACTCAGGATCGATGAGAACGCTTCTGATGCCATCGAGGGCTTAGGGCGACGAGGTCCTAGAAATTTGCAAGCAGTTATTATAAGAGATGAATTAGAAACAATCACATTCACATTAATAGACATCCTTAATGATGAGCATCATCATAAGGTACAGCATGCCTACTGATTATGCGCAACTTACAAACAAGATGTCCGCTTGTGAACGAAGGCTTCGTCTAAGCGTGGAAATTATAAACAAAATACCCCTTGCTATCGTCTTATACGATTATATCAACTAAATTAGCAATAAAACACAAAAATCGTAGGTCTTATGGAATTTTTAGCGCCTGATATAAAATGTCTGCAAAATATAAATCCAACTTACTACGAACTCCACTAGGCACTTGAAATTCGGGATGCACATAATCAGGACTTGATGGTGGATAAGCTTCTCCTGGTCTAGGATAGCTAGGATATCCAGGGTTCGGTACAGCCTGATTCTTTGGCTTCCTTCGACGCCTTCTTCTACGTTTCTTCTTTTGTTCTTCTGGATTTACTTGGTTAGAAGGTTGGTCTTCATTGGGAAATCTTAGAGGTTGGTTTGGGTCTTCGTATATGAGGCCGTATTGTCTTGGTTCATTGTCTTCAAGAGGAAAGTCTTCGTCAGGAGCGGAAAGGTCGTCTTCAAGTTTTAGTTTGTTTCTAGAACATTGATGATACTGTCTGAGTGTATTATTTTAGACATAATTTTTATAAGCGAAAAGTTTTCTCTGACTTTTATCAATTTCAATATAATCTGTTTAATTTTCTAATCTGGTAGTTTTTCATTTACGAGTACGAATATAATTAATAAATATTTAATGTATTCAAAAACCTTTTTAAACATAATTGCATAAACATAAAAATTATAGATAATGATAATTATCTGCAAAAATCGACATTGTGAAGACATTAAGATTTGGTTTTGGTAGGTAAGTACAAATAAAAAAAAATCAAGTGTATAAGTACTTACGAACTCTGCCTTATTGATCCATCTTCAATAACTTGAATGCAAGTTATAGATTTTACAAATATTGTTAACAACAGCAGCAATTTCATCTTAGTGAATGCAATCTGAAAAAGAAATATTTCATATTTTGATTTATTATTTCAACACTTGTAGAGTTCATAACTTGTATGCCAATAAAAGTAAGTCAGTTAGAAATCCAGAAAGGATACTAAAAGTAGTTTTTGGTAACTTAGTATGTCAATAATTTTACGTGTCATAAGTGTTTAGTACGACAGCCTCAATGGGACAATTTATTGAGACGCTGCACTGGGTGAGAAACGAGAGACAGCGGCTACAATCGTCGGACCAAGACATACATTTCTTTCAGATCTTAGAGACTTAGATTTGAACACACATGCCAGAACTTCTAAATAACATTAGGTTACAAATTAAATAAGGTTAAGGGGACAGTTCAACAAGCCGACATAATTGTATCGAATGTCGAAATCTAATCGATATCCAATCAATATTCTATCTAGACGTATAGTCAAGTGCAATGGTCGGTGTGTGTAGTTCGTGACTTCATATGACCCAAAAACACAAACAGGAAGTCCAAATTAACATTAAAATACGTATTAGCGTTTTGAAGACAATGAGGTTTGCTTGCAGGGAACGAAACCTGTGAACGCGTTAATTGTTACAATTATGGGTAGTTGTGTCCTCATTTTTAAATAATGACGGTTTTGGTTTTTGGATCTGTGAAACTTGTATTGTAAGTTATGTAGGACGCACACATGATAAAGAAGCAATCGAGGTGGAGAGCAATATTATTTTTTTTAAATGGCTAACTCGTCACGAAACTCAATTACCTATCTTTATAATTTCTATTAAGTTGTAAGAAGAAAATCAGATTAACAAAATCTCTCGTACCATGGCGCCTGTTGGCTTTACATTATGGAAAGTTTCCTGACCAAATGATTAAAATATGGAATAACTATAAGTACTTTCATATCTTAAGATCGGCAGAAATCTATTCCTAAAATTAAATATTATGATGAATATGACCACAGACTACATTTGAGTTACTAAATGAAGAAAGAAAGAATAATTGTAAATTATAAACAATATTTTCTGTATGAAAAGATATAATATTATGTAAAAGACTTGTCTAAATGTATACAGACATCATTGCTATAATATTTTTGTCAGGGGTTATCAATAGTAGCGAATATTTTTCTCATAATATAATAACACCGCCATAGAGAAAAGAAAATATAGGGAAAATTAAACCGAATTCACTAATAGTAAAGCCACTATAAAGTAAAAAAAATATTTTTGAACACGAGAGGCCTGTGTTCAACACTGGAATTCCTGTTGCTTTATTAAAAGTTAAGTAAAATCGTAGAATAACTGTTACAAATTCGAAAGGTAACGCAAAAACTCCCATATTTTTTTATAAACGTAAAAACTCAATCATACAAACCATTTGAATATGACTGCATATTCTAACTACATCAGTAAATAAAAAATATGCGTAAAAGAAAATAAAGATTTAAATCACCAACCTCCATGATTTTCAAAACCACTCCCCATAGTTTTTAAAACCCTTTTACCAAATAAAATACAATTAAAAATAAAACACAACTTACCATCTTTCTTTCAAGGATGTTGGTACGAAACTGCGCTGGTCCCTCGCATCGTGAGAGAAATTCAACGTGGGTGAGTAGAAAACTGTCTGATATCATAGGAAGCCGTTTTAGGTGTAACGGGGTTATTGACTTTTAAGGAAGGTCCTGTTATGTGTGTTTACTAGAAAGTTATGTAATACTTTCGCTTTGATATCCTGCTGACGTTACTCATAATTCATTCATATTTTAAAAGCTTATGCCTACCCATTGACTGCCTCGCTGGCGTAGTTGTACTACGGTACGATTACAATGCTGGGGTCTAGGGTTCGAATCCCGGGTCATACAAATTGATATTTCTATTCATTATCTGCCCGGAGTCAGGAATTTATGCCCGATATGTTGACACGGTCGCCCTCTATGACATCGTGGGATGGACCACACAAGGCAAAACGTGGATGTCGTAGTAGCAACTCTGTTTGCCTCTTCTGGATAAAGGCGTGAGTTTATGCAGGTATGTAAGTATGCTTATCCCCGTCCCAAGTTTTTATGGAAAGTGACTAATATGCGATATTTCCAGAACCGAACCTGAATCTACACAGTTAACAGTGCACACTGGCAGTTGGATCATTCGTTAATTGGCATAGTAGAAAACGTTGAGTTTTGATAGAGTAGACCTAGCATATATTTCCTTATTGCCTTTTAGTTTTCTTTGAGCTTTCTGATACTCCTGCCCCCTACACTCTCTTTCCAGAAACTTCAAGTTATATTGTTTACTTTGAGAGAGACTATCCTTTCTGGACGGAACTTTATATACCATCCATCACGGAGTCGATATAAAAGCGTTAACCGTTATAATACAGAATACTCTAGCCTTCTCTATTATCCGCAGCGCGTGGTCACTTTGACCCATATAGAAACGTGCACAGTCCTTTAAGAAGTCACGAAGACAAACAAATAACATTTCACAATGCAGAGGCATTTAATTAAAACAAAAACTTTGACCTTGGGTTTTGTCGTGGACCGGATTTACCGGTAATACTGGTAAGTAACACACCGGTTGTTGCTCAATTATACGTAAGCCGAGACCGGTGAAGAGTTATATATTCATTGATAATATACATTTATACATAACAAGTAAATAAACCCAATAGTTTCTTACATAGCCTTTACCCCACACTAAGATAGATCCTGGAAATGAAATGAAATGAAAATGAAAATCTTGTGTAGTGGGCATATGAAACTACGAGAGACTTTTCTGTCTCACAACACACGGACCAGAAACAAATACCTGTGGATCACACAAATATTTGTTTGGGTGCGGGGATCGAACCCGCGGCGTCTCGTTTCATAGCCGGCGTCTGACCTATAGTGCCACGGAGGTTTTCCGACATCGATATATGTATGTAATTCTTACCATATCCTGAACCAACAGGTTCGTCAAACATCTCTATTTGCCGCATTATCAAGCTGTGAAACAGTTTGCTAGCGTAAGTATTCCTTCCTTGTTATCATCCTGGGTCCTTCTGGGGTAGAATGAAGATAGAGAGAGCCCGCATAGTGGAGTCGAATGGTAAGATACTTGTCAGTTGTACTGTACTGTTTCAGCCCAGATCATTGCACTGCAGGGCACGAGCCTCCTTTACAATCGGGAGTACGATTGAGAGTGGTTAGGCCATATAATTCACCACGCTGGCCTAGTGCGGGTTGGCTGACTTTACATAGCACAGAAATTCTCGCATATCGCTATGGTATGCAGGTTTCCTCACGATGTTTTCCTTCATAATTATAGTGCGTGGTGATATGATATGACTATCAATACACACATGACTTCGAAAAGTCATGTGTGCCCTTGGATTTGATCCAGCGACCAGCGTGAACGTGTTGGCAGCCGCGTCTGGTCCGTTTACCAACAAACCACCACGCACTTCCATGATACGAACGAACGTGTTCCACGTCCAATTGTCACACTATAATATTATTTAAATAGGTAAAATATAATGAAAAAGTCGCGAGTATAAACTAGTACCTAACTTATTGATATATATGTATACAAAAGATTATATCTGCATTAAAGCACGATTGGAATTAAAGAAGCGTTGTTATCCAATAAAAAATAATGCGTATTTAATTTCGGTTCCTTTATAATTGTTAACAATGTTTAGTCACGGCCAATCAAAAAACAATTTTTGGAGTCGCAAAAACTCGCCATGATTTTGTTACTTCACCTTTAGATTAACATCTGGGTTTTTACAAGCTTTGTTAATAAACATTAAAGTCATCATTTGATATTATTCCAGTTAGATTACGAACTAATGTTAAAAAATATACTTTTGAAATATTTCTGCGTTATAACGCCTTTACTTACTTACATTTAGGGATGTAAGTTTTAGGTATTCAATTTAGCGCACCAAAAATTTAATATCCCAAAAAAAAAATAATTAAAAACACCAGTAGCGTAATCAAACAGTCCTTTAGCTATCAAAAACCACGATTGACTTAAAAAATCTAACGACATATTAACTTCTAATAACTAAAGCGCCATTCACACGGCGCCATTTATCGCGGCGAGAATCGTATACGATTATCGCATGACATAAGGGTTTATGTCGTGTTCTGACAAATGTTTACACTAGACAACTTTTTTATATCCTCACGATAATCGTATCTTTGAGGCGAAAAACTCTCCCCGTGTAAATGGGGCTTTAGGATAATGCGGTTTCTTACTTCGACCAACATAAAAAATGCCAATTAAATGACACAATACTGTATTTCTAAATCTAAAAATGTGGCTTTATTAAATATAAATTACTGATCGATTTCATTACATTATTGTAGTGTTTAAACCACACAACTTCTGGGAAATACTGTATCTGAAATACTGTATCATAGTTTAAATATGCTTGGTGGCCTATATTTTTAATCAATTAGCAAGTACTTTAAGGATAAAGATAAACATTGCAAAGAAACTCGCATACCATTGAAATGTTTACAATAAATTCTACGGTATGTGAAGTCTGTTAACACGCAATAGACCAGGGTAGCGAATTTTGACCTAAGCGTTCTCAATCGAACACTCGAATGCCTAGGAGTCCCGTTCTCCGCGATTTCATATACAGCTAATATGTTATTTTTTATAGTTATTCCATTCACGTAATATTATAGGTGTCCAGAATCACCGGTATCAAAATACATGAAGGATTTTGAGGGTCAAATATCGGAATTTATACTGCGTTACGATTGCAACTCTGAGGTCTCGGGTTCGAACCCCGAGTCGGCAGTATATTGGATTTTTCTATCAATTATCAGCCCGGAGTCAGGAATTTGTGCCTGATATGGTGATAGGCTCACCCCCTAACACATCGTGGGACGGAAAACGTAAGCCGAAACGTGCGTGTCCTGGTAGCACCTCTGCCTACCCATTCTGGGAATAACGTGTTCGTTTACGTAGGTATGTATGTATGTACTATCAAACTATTGCCTCGGTTTGGCCGTTTGATAAATTCTCCTGTTGGCTTTTTAGCACTCGGTTAAATTGGAAATCAGCAATTAAGTTGAAATATTTAAATGAACGATGTGTGAAATTTATAATCGAAATTTATAATGTAGTTTCGCATATTTCGCTAATGATATGCAAAATGTTGCAAAAATATTTACGATCGGCCGCTTACATAACATTAACCGAGGATTATTTAAGATTTTATATTAATAGCCTCTATGACACAATTCGTTGAGGAGGCTGTGAGACGAGAGGTCACGGCTTCGCTCTCTGCAACAGGGCAGATATTGGTACAGTTTAAAAATACTTTTCCGAGCCTGGGTGTTGTGGGTGCGAAAAGTCCTTCGTGATTTCTGATTCCCATGATCAGTATTTTGGAGTCGAAATGGCATAACTAGATGTATTTTCAAAATTTATACACCGCCTCGCAAGACACAGAAGTAATACTGATATGGAGCAATTAAAAAAATTATGGAAATCAAGTTGTTTAAAGAAGAGAAATCTATTTATCTAACGACAATTAATTATATATTACAAAGTTGCGTCTTAGCAATTGTTTTTGACAATCTCACATCGTTTGACTTCGTGTCACGTTCACGTTTAATTTATTTTATTAGAACATGAACTTTTTGCATGACCATTGACATAGAGCGTAGAAATATTTAAGTGGTAGTAATATTAAATAGATCCAATAGTCGCCTACGTAACTGTTACCTCAAACTGAATGCTCGTCTGATGTCATTGATATGAGAAACTAGGAAGACCTTTTTGGATTTACAACTCGGACACCATAAACCAAAATATGTCACATTTAGGAAATCGAATCTGCGTCCTTGTGTTTCCCAACTGAAAAATTGCAAGCACCTGTTTTTGTGACTGCACTGCACCTGACAGTCAGCACAATGCCGTCAAGACAAAGTGGAATCGAATCGAATGGTATCAGACGGCGGTCCCATGCCATTTGATAAATCATGCCGGCCCGCTAAGATGCCGCTTCACACTATGAAGGAAGGACCCAGACTGTAGAATCATGTCGGTACGTAGCCACAGTATACAATGTTAGAAACCCACTCAAGTGTGTATTTTTTCAGATTCACCATATGTGTATCTGGTGTGAGTAGACACTAGGATATTACAGTTTTCATTTGTCACCCTCTTTGCGACGGAGGGAAGTGGACAAAAAATATTTCCAACTCATTGTATTATTTAACTTAATGATTAATTTCATTGCGGGTCAGAGACAAGTTAGACATTTCCGGAGACTCGCTGAGCTTCAATGCTGTTATCATTAAAATACCTGCAACTGTTGATCCTGGCTTACAGGAGTTGCAGTGGCGGGTGTGAGGGTGGGACAGTCTCCAGTAGGTTGTTATAGTTGACCTAACTATCTCCCGCCCATAGATACTCTGCACTTACAATTAGGTACAGTTTTGGAATAGTATCTCTCTCTCTTCAGCTACAGGGAGTCCACTGCTGAATATAGACATCCCCCAAGGATTTCCACACTGACCTGTTGGAATCAGCCTACATCCAGCGACTTCCTGCAACCTTAATCAGGCTGTTCGTCCGTTTTGTATAGTTTTTTTTTTATATCAGCCCATATACGTCCCACTGCTGGGCACGGGCCTACTCTACAATCGAGAGAATCAATTGAGAGTGGTTAGGCCATATAGTCCACCACGCTGGCCTAGTGCGGGTTGGCGGACTTACATACCATAGAAATTTACAGGTACACACAGGTAACATGTAGGGAGCCGAGTCTGGTCCGTTACCACCAGGCCACCACGCACTTAATAGTATAAAAATGTATAATTAACAGGCAAAGTAACGAGTCAGTTATTGAGAAGTAAGTCAACACTTTTAAAACCTGACCAAAACATGGCATAATTAAAATTCAGCAGCCTTGAAAGTATTGCGAATTCACATTTTAGCAATACGTATGCATTACAAATTAATGCTATCCTTTTAAATATGAGTGTAATGAACTAATTAAATCATTATGTGCTTTGTACAGGGTGATACTGACGTATGGTATTTAATTTAAACCACATGTTCCTAGTCACCCCGGGTAACATTGTACCAAGTTTGAAAAAGAACTGCCTGGTAGTTTTGACAAAATCGCGATTTTAGTTTCCAAGGCCTTTGACCAACCCGTATAGGTACGCTTCTTTTTACGGCTCAGGTAAGTTCCCGAACCGAACTGAAGTCCAACTAAGCAGTAAAAATACTCGTATCTATACGGGGAGGACAAAAACCGTGAAAACTAAAATCACAATTTTTGAGAAAAAAAAACAGATTATGTTAAAATTTTGCACAGTGCCACCTGGAGTGAAGAGAAAAATGTGGGTTAAATTAATAAACATGTAAATATCACCTGTATATCAACTTGGGCCGAACTAAGGTATCCAAAAAGAGTTGACTAAGGTTGCGAAGTGTTGTTATTTAGCAATGTTGCCCAAACTTTCGTCTCATAGACTACTTGCCACGTATTTCAGTGTTGGCCGACTCCCTGGTAGATCCTTTTCTTCGATTATTAAAAGTATATGTTTTGTCATCGATCAGTAGAAAAAAATTAAGGCCGTTTAATGTTTATATATTTTGATTGTTAAAAGAAACTTCTTTGCGGATAAACCCGCGGGAAACACCTAGTTTTCAATAACGTAACTTAAACTCTTTCACCAACCTGCTATCAGAGAAGGTAAAAGGGTTATCACGATTCAAGATCACTTGGGGGTAAGGCTAAGGGTATGAAATACAAATTATATTGCCTTTTAAAACAATAACAGCTTCCTGATAAGTAAGTGTTGATATAACAAATATAAACTCTCGTCTCTATGGCCATATCGGACATAAATACCAGGTTCCAAATAATCATTTAATATTTTTGAAACCGAGGAGATTCACACACAGACCACCTAACATAAACTACAAGAATTAACATACAGAATACGTAACCTAGATATCGAACCTTTTTTTCCTATGAGGGAAAATCCTCATTGGATACCCGACTATCCAAAATAGACCGGGCATGCCGGACTCCTACCGGCTAAAAAAAACCCATGTCTTCATCTGCACTTTAGAGGCACTTTGGGACCTCAAATGAACACGCCAAAGTAGATATCGAACCTAGAACAGAAAAGTTAATGCAATGCAAATTAATTACAAATGAATATTTGACAAGTTCTATCTAATACTGCCCTACGATTTCCCTTAAGGAAATGTCTCTAAGAACACGTGCTCTGAAATGGGAAGACGCTACCGACCTCACAATGCGACATTGTGCATTCAATGCTATGTCACAGACACGCTTCACTATGGGGCACGTTGCGGAACAACCAGGAGGAAGTTGTGAACATACGCCCTTGAAGATACCTACACATAGTTACATTACTGTTTTGAAGGACAGGGGTCATTAAACGTATGTACGTATGTTAATAGATGTGCGGATAAGCCCACGCTATGTCTTCAAAGTGGTAGATAGAAGTGCCGGACTTATTTTAATTCCAAATGTGATAGGGGACGGTCCTATGCATTTCAGACGCGTTAAAACATTCGCCATTGTATAGTTATATAATATATTAAAGGTATAAGGAACTCTGCAAATCATAATCAGAACATAATATTATTTGAACCAATAGTTCGTGAGATTATCGCGTTGTAACAAACAAACGACCTCTTTAGTTTTTTGACAGCCTCCGTGGCGTAGTTGGTTAGACGCCGATTGTGAAACGATAGGCTGCGGGTTCGATCCCCGCACCAACACTAATATTTGTGGGCCACACAAATATTTGTGTTGGGTCTGGGTGTTTGTAAGACCGAAAAGTCTCTCGTAGCTTTTGATTCCCACGACACAAGAATCGATCTTAGTGTGGGATCAGGACTATGTATGTAATTGTTGGGTGTATTCTATATTGGTATAGATTACATCATTAAGTGCGTGGTGGCCTGTTGGTAACGGACCAGACGCGGCTGCCTGCATGTTCACGGTGGTCGCGGGTTCAAATCCCAGGGCACACCTCTGACTTTTCGGAGTCATGTGTGTATTGATAGTCAATCACCGCGCACTACAACGGTGAAGGAAAACATCGTGAGGAAACCTGCATACCATAGCGATTTGTATAAATTTCTATGGTATGTAAAAGTCCGCCAACCCACACTAGGCCAGCGTGGTGGACTATATGGCCTAACCACTCTCAATCGTACTCCCGATTGTAGAGGAGGCTCGTGCCCTGCAGTGGGTCGTGTATGGGCTGATACAGTACAGTATCGATTACATCATCCGCATAATGAAATCAAAGGTACTTAGGTAAGGTACTACATAAAGGATTTTAATAAAAACAAAGATTTATCAAACCACAATAATTGAACTCAACATCACGTAGGTACCTAAGAAGTAAGAAGGCGGTTCTAATAGCTGTTTATAATAACTTAACGTTCCCAAGCGTTGCAAATACCATTAATTCATACGCAAACTTAACCAAAGAACAATATCCGCATTGTCTGCAAAAATCTAAGTTCAAGGCTTAAAAAACTTTGGATGGGCCATGTAATTGTTCGTCATAAAATTGATAAATATGTTATTCCTATATCATTAGACCAGTAGGTATAGTTTAAGAAACAAAGGTTTAAAAAAGTTGAATTCAACAATGCTATTTTGCAATTCAGTGATGACAAAACTCAACTGCAATGATTTTTTTGAGGGCAATCGTTCCGAATGATTCGCCAAAGATTCTCATATTAACCTACTCATTATCTATTTACTCCTATAACCCGAAATGCAATAAACCTGAGTATTAACATATTTTAATATATTTCACTGCGCCAAGTTTTCAATCATGGCTTACGATAATTGCTACCCATACGTACATATGTCCTATCTAAAGTAATTTTTGTAAGTAATTTTATATTAAATATCACCAGAAAGTTTTAAATTAGGTATATCTATTGATATCTGATCTGGCTACTACATTATCAATTCTACCAAATACACATTCCTAATTAACCTAGTAAATAGATTATCTTAACACGTAACGGTGAAATCATTGTCATATCGTTAAGTTACGCCATCAATGAATGAATTAATCAATAAATAATCCATGCGATAACATCCAAGGTGAATAGAAGGCAATACCATCTGGATACTGGATAGATACATGACCAGTGACCACTTCGTTTGATGACAATAAAAATGAATACTATTGTATGACACGGATTTATACATAAGATGACAATGATGTGAAACGAGGCGCCGCGGGTTCAATCCCCGCACCGAGACAAATATTTGTGGGGCCCACAAGTATTTGTCTCGGGTCTGAGTGTTTGTGAGACCGAAAAGTCTCTCGTAGTTTCTGATACCCACGACACAACACTTAATTGAACTTCATGTAGTATCAGGACTACTTAGTATTTATGTGATTGTTGGGCGATTTTATTTATTTATTATTTTGTTAAAGAATAACAAATTTGCTTTATTGTGAATTATATTTTGTTGGACTATTGATTAACTCCTATAAAATATTAATACCTGGATGACCGAGCTTTGCTCGGTATTTTTTTTTTTTTACAAGTTGTGTTTTTTGGAAATTATCGTTATTTTCATTAGCTACACGTTGGGCCGCACGCTCTCGTGAAACATCTAAATCATAAGACCTTTCTGCTCGTGTAATGTCAGTCAAATTTTGAAAGCATCTTACTTTAGCAGCACGTGTGGGACGAGCAGAAACCTGATTTTCATGACGGTATCCTTGAAGTGAGTCTTCACTGTGAGAAGTTTGAGAATCCTGATCAGTTTGATGACGATGCTCTTCTAGGTGTTCTTGACACGAGTTGCGGCTTCGTGAAGTTAATTGTTTATAAGCGTTTTTTTCCAAGATCGTTTAGGCATTTTTAAGTGAACACGTGCATTAAGAAGACACAAATAATATAAATAAACAATTGATTTTATTAGTCTAACCTCAACGCAAACACTCATTGACTTCGTGCTACTTAACAACGCCATCTGCTGGAATAACTTTATTGCTCACAAAAAATAGTATTATTATTCGCCAATAGATGTCAGGAAGAGTCATATTTTTCAGATTAAAAACGATCGATAAAACACGAATAAAATGACATTTTCTAAAATGACTTTATTGCTCACAAAAAATAGTATTATTATTCGCCAATAGATGTCAGGAAGAGTCATATTTTTCAGTTTAAAAACGATCGATAAAACACGAATAAAATGAAATTTTCTAAAAATGATTCCTAGCTAGATCGATTTATCGCCCCCGAAACCCCCTATATACTAAATTTCATGAAAATCGTTGGAGCCGATTCCGAGATTCCAATTATATATATATATATATACAAGAATTGCTCATTTAAAGATATAAGATATCAACTTCAGGACAGAACTTCCTTTGAAACTATTAATATTTAGTATGATAATCCTTGTACGAATATAATTGATAATTCGTTATATAATATCTCCTGATTTATCAACATATTTACATAATTTTCAATGCCTTGGAAGTTCTTGTTTAATGTATTTATAGTTTACGTTTTCCGGTAAGAATAGTAAAGTTGGGAAGTCATGGTAATGACAGGTGACATTAAAAAGATTGTAATTTTTACGGAGAAGTGCTGCCCAAATAGTTATATAGTTTGATTATAACACGTAATAATTTACTTACGCCGTATCTGAATCCGTGTCCTGAATGGCAGATACTCTGAAATGTCATGGAATCAGGTGAAACATGTTCACTTCAGGGCCAATACATAAAAACTAAGTATATATAGCAAAACAAGAAAAATTGAGAATCAAACCAGTAAAGTATTTGGCCGGAAAACACTAGTTAGAATAAAAAACAAGCATGTAATTTTCATACATAAAAATATATTCCTTATGTGATGTCCATACCTATAGGGCTTCGTTTTAATATTATTTTTAATTCGATAGCATGTTTATTGTTTTGTATTTTCTATTTTTCATTATATTCATTGTATCCATATGAATGGTAAATACTAAATGTATACATAAGTACAAACCTTCAATAATACTTACAGACCTATTATTTTTAATAATAACAATATGCCTTATTAGTATTGTTATTCGTTAGTGTATCATATGAAGAAATAAATGAATAAGCCGTTTGCTCGTAACAATTATACGTAACTATAGAAACCAGTACTAAATGTTAGAATGGCATATAACGCTTGTTTCTTCGGAGGGGATGGCAGAGATGCATAAATTACGATCGAACGCCGACATTACGTTTTGTTAAAACGTGAATTAGGTAAGTCTGTTGCCATAGCTAGTTATACCATCATTATAATCAACCATAGCACACCACACATTTTACTGGTAGCAGGTCTCGTAGAGAGGCCGCCTGGGTAGGTACCCGCAGTGTCTATTTCTCCCGTCAAAAAGCAGTGTAAATGCATTGTTCCGGTTTGAAGGGCAATAGCCAGAGTAGCTACTGGACATAATGAGACATAACATGTCCCAGGATGGTGAGCGCAGTGGCAGTATACAGTATTCACTGAAACTAAATCATTCCGACGTCATAATATCATTTGTAATAATGTTCATTATCACGGCCATTATAGTAATTAAACTACGATTCAGAAATAACTTACTGCTGGTTGAAGAGCCTTTAACGATTTGATAATGCTTTATTTATTACATATTAGTTATTGCCCTGTCTGGGCTTGTAATGAAATAATTTTAAAGTTTCCATTTTTAAAGAAAAATATTGGTTATAAATGTCGCATATGAAACACTTTTCAGGCATCCGTCAAAACGAATATAACATTTCCGAAGTTTATAAATATATGTATTTATAATTATAAATATAAATCTGACCAAATAACATGACACACTATTTAAAAAAGCTTCAAGATCAATCAGACTACTAATCCTTGAGTTATAAACGGACAAACATACAAAGAGATGTTGTTTTTAATTATATATAAGGAGGAGACAATGAACTATCCCATCTGGCCTTGTCAGTCTGTTATTGAATATAAACACAAGAAATTAATTAATAAATCAATCAAATTGAGAACTTATCAGGCAAAAGGACGTGAAGTAAACAATTTTACTCCTATATGATCCTCCCGTTGCCCAATGCTTTTACTTGATCCTTGTATTTTGGCCCGTAATGTCTCAAATGTAATATCTATCATCCTGCCAGTAGTTTTTTTGTAGTAAATTAATGCTTATTCTAATATAATATGTTGGCACATATGCACCCCTAACCCGTGGAATGCAAGTATTATATTTTATTTGAAAAAAAAAATAATCCCTCATGAGTCTATTTATGTTATTCCTTATCGGAGTTACAATTGAACAATTATTGCTGTTTTATTCTACTCGTAATAAGCTATGAGAAAATTATTGACACTTCAACCGATTGCCAGTGCATTATAATTGATATAAAGTACATAGAAACCTGTGGCGGTCGACAATATTACGCCGGCCTTCTCAAAAACGGATATACATAAATAAACCACTGTAGTTACAATATTACAATTTATACACATTGTATTCATTTTGTTTGTACATTAAAATACATACGTCACTAGAACGGATTTTACAATTTCCTTACAATCTCAGCGAATACAAAACACAACGAAAAACTCGTTTACGAATTAACAATTAAAAAATCCTAATCATAACAAGTTTATGTAATTAATTTCGCAGCTGTTTTTACGCGCAATGTCCAGTTTGACGAGTTGTACCGCAACACGACTCAAATGATTTTCCTGTCAGTGTAAACAGTTCTCGCGATAATCGCTCCGATACAGACGTCGTAAAGTCACTCCGCGTTTAAGGTATTATTTCCGTACTCTATGGTGTGGACCTTTTTAGTGAATTTTAATGTGCGGTATTTGTTTATGGTGTTCGAAATTTGAAAATCTATAGGCAGGTAATTAAAAAAAATGAAATAATAAAGGTGGTATTTTTTTTTAATGCGGTGAATTAAAATACGTGATAATTATTCTCAATTTTTATTTGTGTTTATTTTATTGTGTATGTTAAACATACAAATCTTGTTCTTTATTTGCTTTATAATATATAAATTTCTATAAAGTGGATGGGTTTTGAAATACATTTAATTCTACATAAACTCAGAAAATATTTTTTAACATTACCTTTTTGGTCATTGGAGTCCAATCCGCGGTTTACCACACAAAGTTAAGCGCAGCTCCGAGCGCTATGTGCTCAATATAATAAAAATATATTTATATAAAAATATATATATATAGCAGTGGGACGTATATGGGCTGAAATAAATAAATAAATATATAAAAATATAAGTAAAATAATTTCATTGCAATGTGTTAAAACTAGCTTAAATATATGAAATAACCATAATACAAAACAGATGTTTTTTTTGGCATTGTAATTAAAATGATTTGTGTACAATTTCAAATCGTAGCAAGTTCGACGACCACAATGTTCCGCGGTATGGAACAGGTTTATAGCCTAAATAAAAAATAAATGTTATTTAATAATATTTTAATGGTGTAGGTTCAATTATTAAGTAACAATGTTAATACTCGTGACATTTCCCAGGGCTTTAGGAAGTTTAGGGGATAGATTTGTCAAGTTTTCACTTTTCAAACTATAAATAATGAATTAGAGTTTGAAGAATCCCTACAGAGTTCGATTTAATGTGATTATTATTATGAACTATCTGGACAGCCTCTGTGGCGCAGTTGGTTGGACGTCGACTGTGAAACGAGAGGCCGCGGATTGGATCCCCGCATCGAAGCAAATGTTTGTGTGAACCACAAGTATTTGTTTCGAGTCTAGGTGTTTGTGAGAACTAAGTCTCTCATAGCTCCTGATACCTAGGACACAAGACTTGATTTTAGTGTGGGGTCAGGACTATGTATGTGACTGTTGGGTGTATTTATATATTTATATAATTATTATTATCTATAATTATTTATCTACAATTATCTACAATTAGAAGTGCGTGGTGGCCTCGTGGTATCGGACCAGACTCGGCTGCCTACATGTTCACGGTGGTCGCGGGTTCAAATCCCAGGGCACACCTCTGACTTTTCGGAGTTATGTGTGTATTGATAATCAATCACCACGCACTTTAACGGTGAAGGAAAACATCGTGAGGAAACCTGCATACCGTAGCGATTTTAAAGAATTTCTACGGTATGTAAGTCCGCCAACCCGCACTAGGCCAGCGTGGTGGACTATATGGCCTAACCACTCTCAATCGTACTCTCGATTGTAGAGGAGGCCCGTGCCCTGCAGTGGGTCGTATATGGGCTGATACAATAATAAATAATTATTATCTATGGTAATATTTCCACCATCATGCCCCGTGGTTGTTATATTGACGAATATCTTACGAGCAGGTATAGAATATTTAGCAATCTCTCTCACCGAACGAAACGCAACAACAAAACCGTCACTAAGTCATGTATCTAGGTAAAAGTGAGGTGTTATATCTATTCGCGACATAAACTAGATTATGTTTGTAAATAGAAGATTATGTCAACGTCATAACATACAAGTCTGCAACATAGTATGTTATTATTATGTGACTAAGGTAGGTAAGTGTAAGAATTTGCTTAAATGCATTGTTATTTTAATTATTTTTCAAGGTAATGTTTGAACACCTGTGAAATAATTGTCTCGAGTATTTTGTATAGAGTTTCTGTTCGTACGAATTTTCAATTAATGAATATATAACTTCTCCAATTAATTTAATTAAGTAAGATATATTTAGCCTCCTTATTTATCAAGCCGTGGCGTATGTGGACTGTGAATCGTGATATTATGAATTCGATTTCAAAGTTAGGCAATCCGCTTCGTGTGGTATTTTCGGTTTCAACTTTTTTATAAGAATTTCCTGTGACCTAAAAAAGCTTAAAAGTTACCTCGGTAAACTTTAGATAACTTTTAATTCACTGGTGGTAGGTATCTCATATATGAGAGGCCGCCAGTGTGGGTACCATTGCAATGTCTATTTTTCCCGCCAAATGGCAGTGTAAATGCACTATTGTGTTCTGTCTTGAAGGACATTGTACCCAGAGTAACTACTGGACATAATGAGACTTAACATGTTGTCACAGGATGGCGAGCGCAGTGGAATGCCAAGCATTGCTTTGTAATTCAGTGTTGTTTGGTCTACTGTCCATGAGCGGTCTTACCGCTTACCATCAAGCGAATGGTATGCTCATTTAGCCATCAATTTTAATAAAAAAAAAATAAGTTTGACTCCTACTCCGATGGTTGTGAGTTTAAAGATGTATGCTATAAAAAGCCAACAAAACCTTCACATAATCTCCTTAATTAAGGATATATACACAAGATGATAACTTTCCATCGGATGAGATTCAATACTTAAGGATTTTCATACAAGGTGATAAATGTCCGTCAAATGAGCTGCATCATTATGGAACATTATATCCTCCTAAGCTATAAAAGGCACGATATTGCTCAATTGAAAGAACGTAAACACTTTCCAATATACTAAATAGGTAAACCACTGGGTCGATTTATTTGGCTCATAATTAATTCTAGATAATAAGGTAACTATTGCAAATATGGAACGCTTTATAGACATTTAAAGGATCTGTTTAAAATGACGTCATAGAACAGCCTTCGAGAAACACCGCGCGCAATATTTGACACCGATCAGTTTTTATGGAGGATCGGTTCTAATAGTTTCGATACCTGTGACATAAGACCAATGCATTTTATTGTACAAGGCAGATTGTGTGTAGAATATGTTGGTGTATTCACTTTATGTACAAAAAATATTGGCCGCTATTATAAATTAATGATTGTAGCTAAGTAGTCCTATATCAGAAACTTAAGGGTGTGCATTACAACTTAACTAAGTTTCATCGCAATCGGATGGATGACAATTAATCACAAACTGGACAGTCTAGAAAGTAAAAATGCTTTATGCTTAAAAATTGCTTACGTGGTAGAGCCACGGTGTTGTCAGTCATGAATCAACATGAATGAACAGGCTCGTCCGGGGTGGTACTACTGTCTCACAGGAAATCGACGTGAAGCGACAGCTTTGCTGTCGCGTTTCGTTCGATGAGTGAGATTGCCGGATGCCTAATACCCCTTTCCTCTTCCCATTCTTTTTTCTTCCCGCTCTCCTCCAGATTTTAATGGCCGGCAACTCATCTGTAATTCAAGCGTTGTAGATGGTCATAGGCGGCAGTGATCACTTACCATCAGGTGACCTGTTTGCTCGTTTGCCCGACCTATGCTATAAAAGAAAAAAACCTGTACAAACATGTTGAGAAGGCATATTTCGTCAATCCATTTCTTAAATTTCGTATGGCTATAATTATTTTGTGGCAATTTGCTCAATTTAGACATTGACATATAGAGGTGTAATCTGAAGCCAACATTTTCGCAACAAATTGATACGGCCAAGGTTCGCGGGCGATTGTAATATCTCGTAAATGCTTAACATTTGCGACATGTCAAGCCATTATGAGTTTAACGGTTACGTTGCTCTCGATCCTACCCTTAACCCGCAATGGTTTCCAAGGTAGGTAAGAGTGGTGTGTATAGAGTGGTAGAAGTGGAAATATGTCGAAATTAAACTGCACCACGACTAATATGAGTCAACTAAAATATTTTAAGTTAATTAAATTATGATTAACATCGGTGGTAAAAATTTCAAAGAAATTAAACGATAAAGTGGAAGAAGAAGCTACTAATGTGTATGTGTGAGCGTGTTTGTGTGTGAGTGTGTGCTTGCGCTGGTATTTCCACGTTATTGCTCTAATAAATCGGTTGCGCGTTATTCTAATAAAGCAGAATCTTATAGTAACGTTAATCTTCAACAGATAATGTAAAGTTTGTGAGGTGTGGTACAGTAGCCCGACAGCAAGTCAAAATTTCCTGATAACCTGATCTACTAAACAAAAGTTTTAGTCCTTGTTATAGGCCACATATCAATTTAGGAGTGATTATAGGCACATAATACTGTCACTACACTACTGTGTAAAGTAAGAGTTGTACATAATATCTCAGGAAAAAGTAGTTCGATTTTCAGTTTTTAACTTATTCCATAATAATATAATAATAATAGTACTACGAACTATTAAAAATAAATAAATATAAATGTTGACTTTTAAGCTTGGTTTCGATAGCCTCCGTATCGCAGTTGGTTGGACGCCGGCTGTGAAACGTGAGGTTGCGGGTTCGATCCCCGCACCGAAACAAATATTTGTGTGATCCACAAGTATGTGTTTCGGGTCTGGGTGTTTGTGAGACAGAAGTCTCTCGTAGTTCCTGATACCGACATAAGACTTAATTTATCTTAATGTGGGGTCAGGACTATCTATGTGACTTTTGGGTGTATTTATTTATTATTTAAAAATAAAATAATATAAGGACAAAAACGCTGAAAATGTGATACAAAAAATATCCGTGACTATTTATAGCTCGAGTTTATTATAAAGACAAAGTAATTAAGTAGTGTAAGTAATGTGGTGAAGTTATAGAAGAAATCGAAAAAATAACTTGTTTGTACTCTCTATAAAATTTTAATTAAGCGAAGCCTCTTTAATTTCATTGCGTGATTTTTAGACCCAGCTCGCCTTCATAATATTAAAAGTTCAAAAAATTGCGGCATTGCATAGTTACTTTCACTTTTTGCTTCACTCCTGTTAAGTTTATTTTGAAATCGGTCAAGTTCGCGTAGTTTTATACTTAAATTATTATCTCTTGTTCCAGAACTAAAAATCGTCATGGTTCAAAGGATAATATCGCAGACCCCAGACACGGCGAAACGGGAAGACCGCTTCACAGAGCTCGTCGGCCATTTTGGAAGATGGCAGATGCTGGTTTTTGGCACCGTGTCTTTAGTCAAACTGTCCTCTGGATGGGTCCAAATGGCCATACTATTCCTTACTCCAAACTTGACATTTTGGTGCTCAAAATTTGCAAATTCAACTGTAATTGTGAAAAATAACACGTGCTATGCAGATTGCGTGAAATACGAGTATGATGCTAGTCCGTTTGACAACACTATAGTGTCGGAGTGGGACTTGGTGTGTGACAGACAATGGTTGGCAAGTTTTACTCAGATGGTGCTGCAGTTGGGGATCCTAGTGGGCAGTGTTCTGTTCGGATTCCTTTCTGACAGGTGAGTGTTCAATCATAGTTTACTGTATTATGTTATTTTACGTATTTTTTGTTCGCAGATTGAACATTTAAGTGTAAAAGACCTTGCATTTAAGTGCAAATGACCTGTTGATACTTTTTATCATATAAACTTTTTATCTCCAACAACTACATGATGGCAACTGTTCATTTTACATACATACATAAACTCACGCCTTTTTCTCAGAAGGGGTAGGCAGAGGTGCAACCATGACATCCACGTTTCGCCTTGTATATTCCGTCCCATGATGTCATAGAGGGCGAGATTATCGCCATATCGGGTACAAATTCCTGACTCGGGGCTGGTCATTAATAGAAAATCCAATATCACTTTGCCCGACCCGAGATTCAAACCCAAGACCTCAGCTTTGCATACCGTACTACAACTGCGCCACAGAGGCAGTCAGTCTTTATTTTAGATGTCTAATATTGTTAGTGCGCGACTCTGAATTAAAGCAACCTATAAGCAACATTGCTACATTTTGGTAGAGTGTTGCCTATACTAGCGACTTTGTAAGGCGAGTTGCCGAGCGCAGGATCTGTCGATGATGACGCTGCTACCCGTCATCAGCCTGGCACTTTTCTATATAATCCCTACAATATTTATTCCACTGTTGCTGTCTACTATTGTCTGTAACTCTTCGTCCAGTGGCTAGCATCGTGCACCGCGAACAGGTAAAGTTGGCTTGGGGCGCGAGAGGTTAGTATCATTCATCATGACAGCATTCGAGGCCAGTTGGTTAGACGCCGGCTGTGAAACGAGAGGCCGGGGGTTCGATCCCCGCATCGAGGCAAATGTTCGTGTGAACCACAAGTATCTGCTTCGGGTCTGGGTATTTGTGTGACCGAAGAGTCTCGTAGTTCCTGATACCCACGATACAAGACTCGATCTTAGTGTGGAATCAGGACTATGTATGTGACTGTTGGGTGTATTCATTTATTGCAGTAAAGAAAGTTTACTCTTTAATTAATTTATTTATTTCTAATTTTTTGCACCATACATAGAACTCATTACAATAGTAAAAACATATTATAAAAGTACAAGGAGTTACCATATCGCACTGGACAATTTCTTCCAGGTAACCTTGGGATGGATTTTATAATAGGAAAATGAGAGGGCAGTCTAACGAGTAAAAAATTAACTAGAATTATTTAATAAATTATCTTTCAATGATTTTAACATAATTAATCTATTTAAAATAATATTATGCTTTAATTTTATGTGATTATTTAACGTTTTCGTAACTGGAATGTTAAGGTCGAATAGTGCATACCTAATCAATTAAGTTACTATCAAAGATGTTTTTAAGTTAATATTTTCTTAGGTATAATTATCTTATTCTTATAATCTTTTCCACGGAATAGTTAATTCTTTTGCGTAACACGTAATTAATACGATTAACACAAATTGTTCTTAATATTCAGTTCTTGACATTAACAAGTAACAAGAATAAGCACTCTTGTTTCATTCTTATGTTTTAAATTACTAGCTATACTTGTATAGGTAGTAATTTAAGTAGTTTCATAATAATGCAATAATTACATAATTTCATAATAATTATTGTATTATTATGAAATTACTTGGTATGTATAAAGAAGAGCTAACGTACATACAAGTCAGCATTATTATTTTGTATTAAATCTTGAATAAAATGTAATAATACGTTGATTTAATATTTATGAAAACCGGTTTTAATAATACATTTAGAATTTTCATGTGAATCATTTAAGAAACAGTAATTAGTAAACAATGTGCGGAAAATAACCTGACATCGAGTTTTCCACACAGTTTCTTATTAATGTGTTAAATGCAGTTGTTAAATTAAATTCTGAAAATTAATATTTCAAGTTATCTACATAGTAGTTATATACATATTATAATACATTTGCCCACATAGAACCCAAAACAATGGTTTTTTAGAATGTTTGTCTGTTTGTTTATGCATTTGTGCACGCGAATTCCAGAAACGGCTGACCAAATTTCGATAAGATTTTTTGAAACTACATGTTACATATACTTACTATTCTTATGTTGCATTTCTTTTTCTTTTTTTATACATAAATATGTTTAGATAAAACAATGTCATTCAGCCTCGGTATAAGGTCGACATACCTTGACGCTAGGGAGATAACGCTTTAGATTGTCTAACATATTCATAGTCAGTTAACAAACCTATTTTCGTACTTTTTTATAATTTAGGGGGCAAACGAGCATACGCTTCAACTAACGGTAAGTGATCACCACCGCCCATTAACATCTGTAACACCACAGGGCATAGAAATATGTTGCCGATCTTTAACGCGGGAATACGCTCTTCATAGTTATCGAATGTTTGGTCTTCTTCGCTCAAACTGAATTCAAAATTCGTTAGAAAGGGACAAAACACTGCATAACTAAAATTGGTTGATTAACTGTCTATGATTAAAGCCGTATGTTGTAAACAGTCTCCGTAAAGGTTATTTTTATTTTATGTTTACTAACCACAACGATCAGATGAATAGGTTTTCCGTCGGATGGTAAGCGCCCCTCTCAATTGAAAATAGTTAGACGTGTGTGAAACGAGAGGTCTCGGGTTCGAGTCCCGCACCGACACAAGAATTGTTGCGGCCCACATTACATCAACCATTCCTCTATAGAGGTGTATGTTCGTAGACGACAGTTCCAATTACTTTCAGATGACCCGTTGAATCTCTCTCTCTCTCTCTCTCTCTCTCTCTCTTCAGCTACAGGAAGTCCACTGTTGAATAATCGTTTGCTTCCAATTTCTTATCATCAACATAGTCTTCAGTCAACAGAAGTTCATTGCTGAACATATGCTTCTTCCAAGAATGTTCTTTATTTCCTAAAGCCTTCCTCTCTTCTCTTCGACTCATTTGTCTCCTTTAACACCAATGATTCCCTAAGCATTGCTACTTTCCATTTTTATGCAGTACTTTTAACCACGCGCCCTATTAAAAACTAGATTTTAAAACCTAAAGGAAAAGTCGCCAAACAAGTATATTCTAGAAAACCTGTTAGGGTACTTGGATTTAAACTTTGATCTAACGCTATTTGTAGTATTCATGTCAGCCTCGCAGTATTGACTAATACGAAGCCTAGTATAGAAAATATTGAATCGAATTTACAACACACTTTTAATTTATTTATTTATTCATTTACACAGACTATCAATAATTTGCATTGAAATATATGGTTTTACAAATGATGCTAAAGACCGGGGGACCAGGGGAAGATTGTGTAAGGGATAGAGAGACAGCGTACCCTGGTACCGAACTGGATAATACTTTAAGAGGCAAATTGTGAATATACTCACATCAAATGAACTGACGCACTTATAAGATTTAATTACTTAAAGACTTTACTCTGCAAATAATATTCCTATTTTATAATTTATATACTTTGTTGTTTTGTTTCTTTCTTTTATTTCATTAAGCAATTTACTTATTATTATTATTTTTTGGTTTTAGTTTAAGTTTTTGTTTTAAATAAGATGTAAACATACGCCTAACGCCTCCTGTACATATGTAATCCTTACTTATCTATCCGTGGAAAATGTTGTTGATTGTATATTTGCCTATTCATTGTTAATATAACTTTATCCTGTGTACAACTCTGTAATATACAATTGTTTGTTTTCCCTAATAAATAAAAAAAAAATAATAAAAAAAAATACCAGGTAAAACGAAGAAATAGAATCACTAACCTATTATTATAATAATTATTGTTTCCTGATAGGAATTCCAAGATAAGCAACGGATGTATGTTGCAATAATTACTACTAATATTATAAAGGCGAAAGTTTGTGTTTGTTACTTCTTCACGCTCAAACGGCTGGAGCAATTTTGATGAAATTTGGTATAGAGGAGGCTGATACCCTGGATAAACGCATACATTAACTACTTTTTATCCCGAAAATGTAGTTTTCCCGTGGGATGAAAAAGGAATTCAAATATGTATATCTGCTACTCTTACAAACTCAAAGGGATGGTTTGGGATACAATATAGGGCGGATGAAATGGAAAATAAGAGGACAGGATTACATGCTTTGAGTCATGCAACAGGTTGAGACTGGACAGAACGGGACCTAACGGGCCAGAACAAGAACAGCAGTATAAAGGACGGCAATCACGTTTAAAAAAATATATCTAAAATATACTTGCTGTGCTATCCAATTAGTATGAACAAAACAGCGTCCAAGCCTAGAACAACAAGTTTGAAGTCGTTCATAGATATAATTATTCATCAAAGTGGTTATCTGTTGATATACCGCACTTCTTCTAAAATTTATTGACCTTTTAACTGATTTACAACAGCCTGTAAGTAAATGAGCATCATCAACATAATTTGAACCAAATCGAAATATATTTTTCTTAAACCTGTTTATTTCACCTTGTTTCAGATTCGGCAGGAAAATCACTTTCCTGATATCAATAACAGGAGTGATCGTGATCGGGTTTGGCGTCCCTTTCTCCCCCAACTACATCATCTTCACCACCCTGAGGTTCTTCCTGGGCATGGCTACCGCAGGGACTATGGTGGTGTCCTTCGTCATTGTGATGGAGTCCATCGGCAACAAGTATAGAGGCGTGGTGGGGTGCTTGTTCCAAATCCCTTTTATTATTGGTAAGGTTTCAATATTTTTAATGGTAAATTTAGTTTTACCACTTGCGACTTACTGTATGTATTTGATGGTAAAGGTGGGGATATCCAGATGTGTAGAGTATGGAATGCCTAGAAATGGAATGAATTAAACAAAGTCATCTAAAATATGATGTTATCTAGATACATTCTACGGTCGACAAAATTATGCCTGCCTTCTCATATTATACATGTCGGGGGATTTTAAAATGAGTCCTAGTTGCGTGGCTCAGTACACCAATTTTTCTCGTAGGTTTATATGAATCGTAATAGTGGGAGACAAGACCGGATAATGTAACGCACCATCTACTCTATTGTACACTGTTTAAATACTAGGACACACTATGTATGATTATGCTTATATCCCATAATAGTATGACCCCTAGGTCATAAAGATAAAAGTTAAATTTCAGAGTTTTTGTCCCTTCCAGGTCACATGACAGTGCCCTTATTCGCGTACTACTTCAGAACTTGGGACAGCTACAGCTTGGCGCTCGCCGTGCCGCCTATCATATACCTCGGCTACTTCTTCCTTGTGACCGAGTCGCCACGATGGCTGGTCACCGTTGGTAGGCTGGACGAAGCCACCAGGATCGTGAAAAAAGTTGCTCTTATGTGAGTGTTTGATTGAAGTGCAAGACATATTTATAGAGGAGCGAGTGTGGTAAACTCTGTGCCTCTGGTAATCATTTGTCTGGTAGTCTCATTAAATGTTCTTAAATTCTGTAGATTAATAATTAGTAAGTTGATTAAAAAGTAGTAAGTAGATCAAAAATATTATGTTTGTAAATATTTAAAAATAACTCCCACTGCAGGGCACGAGCCTCTAATCGAGAGTACCTGCGATCGATAGGGCTTAGGCCATGTAGTATCATGATGAGTATTGTCTAGTAAATAAACTAAGTAAATAGAGTGAAGGCCAAACTGTGTCGGTCGTCTTGGAAGAAATGATATAATAAAAGTAATAGAGAAAGTAAAAAATCTTCGGATTCAAAATGCTTTCAACCGCTCGCTGTGAAACGATTTTGTAAGGCACATGTTTAGCAATGGACTTATAATGACTCCGTCAGGTGTCCTAGAAATTTGAGTCGAATCACGAAATATCTTAGTGAATCCATTAAATTATGATATCTAAAAATCGATGTTTCGATTAAAGGATTCTAGGTCAGCAAACAATTAAGAGACCTATGTTCACCAGTGGACTTCCTTTGGCTGATGGATTGGAAACAATTGCAAAAGAAATAATGATCGCTGCGATTAACAATATTCTGCATTCGTGTAATTGAACATACGAACAAGTTTTTAAGCCGTTTATCGAAGGTATTGGGAGCAGTGTGTTGTTTTTGCATATCAATGTCGGTTTTATAGCACCATTCAAACAGGGGCATAGATATGTACGTAACATATAAGTACATTAAAATTTAACAAACATTTCCGACGCCATTTTTTAACGCAATTGTATGTTGTATCATGTTATTTCTTTTGCCCTTTCTCGTGTTTACACTTAAGTTAATCAACTTGAGCAATCCATTTAAGATAAAATAATACGTTAAATACGCTTAATATATATTGATTAAAATATTTGCATAAATCTCAACATCACTCACGCTGGTGGGAATAACAATGCAACGAAATGATATTTAAATAAAAACTCGCGAATATGTGCAGGCAGTAAATAAATAATCGTAATAATCACACATTCATTTATTTATTATACTCGTATACATATACTATGTTTGCCTCAGAAGTCACATAAATCAGCACATACGAGTGTCCATATAGCTCTATAAATTATACAAACAGGTTTATGATAAATCTAATTAAATACCGTAAAGATTGCGACGGATTGACAAGCAAAGTGTAATGACTTTTAATTATCGCACTACGCACTAAGTATGTATATATCAATAGAATATTTATGGCATTTGGTTTTTTAAAATAATATGTTGTCCTAGGCCAATTAAATCTTAAAGCATATTTTATTATTTTTCTTTTACTATTTTAGTATCTGGTGTTATCACGATCAGTCCCAGGGTTAGTCATTTTTATCAACTTTGTCCTCCATTCACATAGTCATCAAGTGTAAGAGTACTGTTTCACAAATCTCCCTAACATAAACTACATGGCGAAGCAGTTAAAAATAAAAATTATCATATCCTTGTAAAATAAATGACAAATTCGCACAAATACATCTAACGATCATACTGTCCATATTTCAAGATCCACTACTGAGATCTTAGGCAATCTAAAACTCCAATTCATTTTAATACACACTCGTTTTTATCTTGTCGAAGACTAACTATAAGATAATAATGTTATCTCGAACAATAAAACTGCTAGTACAAAATATGTAGGCCGTGTTTGGTTTTATCCAGAGTAATGATAACGACATGACTGTGTATTTTTATAGAATTATGACCTTTCTCTACTTTTGCTCATACCTAGACGCAAAAACAGCAAACTTAACTACGACACTTTTTTGACATACAAGATATACACGGTACATCAAGCCCGCGACCGAAAACAAAGCCAGGTGGTAGTTTTGGTGATTACAGACACAGTTCAACGAAAAAATTCTTAAATAAACCGACAGGTTTTTTCGTAATTGTTTAAATATCATCGTGTTTGGATGGTAATTCCCTAATTTTTGCTTAATTATGATTTAAACCCTTGCACACCATGGTGTCTTTAAAAATAAAAATGTGTCCATTATTATTATAGGAAAACGATGTATTTACTACCCATATACGACGATAAGTAAAAAATCACAACTAAAATTTTTTAGCTATTTTTTTTGCGAAATTTTTAGTTGCGTTGTACTCGTATCTGAAGTCACTAATACTACCATCTAGCTTCGTTTTCGGTCGCAATCTGGATATAACCTGTATATATAGAAAACATAGTGTTTTTTTCTTTACACACTTCGCGAATTAAAATGCACAGATCAATACGAAAGCGAACAAAATGATATTCCAGCCGTAAGGTAAAATACGTGAAGCCAACTCACCGGAGTCCCGACCCGAAGCTGGATGGTCGGCGTCGACGACGGTGGTGGCTATAGTCCACGATACACAAACTAATAAGGCGAATATCCAGCTCGGTGGCGGAGCACGCGCTATGCGTTGTGAAGCGCATACGGGACTCGATACAAAATGACGGACCCAGCGAGAGGAAACGACAAACTACCCTCCACTGGATTATATTTACGATAAAAATAAATGGATAAAACAATGAAAACTATATTAATGCGAAACTGTAGTTATACGAATAAATTCCTAATATTACTTTATCCCTATGTAAATTCGGCGGCCACAGTACTGATGAGAATCTCCTGACTCCTATTAGTAATTTACATCAATTAGACTGTTTCTCATCAAGTCACAAACAAATTAGTCGGCTTCTTGTTTTCCGATTAAATTATCTAAATCGTCGTCTACATTATTGACGATTATTTCAGTATTAGTAAATTACACAGAAGAAACATCTAAAATTATACTTTGTTGATGGTCTTTTGATGAGACGACATGGCCCCATTAAATTAAGCACCATCATTAACCATGGCCACAAGAACCGACCTTAAAATTTCAACAGCGACCTACTGATAGTAGGTTAGTAGGAGCAAATCATTACAGTATTACGACGGCTTGTGGCTGGATGTCAAAAGTTGTATTGAATCCATATTATGTTGGCCAGCATATTTTTATGAAGACTGTCATTTTGTCACTCATTTTGCTGACCTTAAAATCTTAAATTATAATAACAATACCAATGAATGTTTCTTCCAGAAACAACCTGCCAACAGCAAAAATAGAAGATACGCTCAAAAAGATGTCCCAAGACATATCGTCAGCGGAGGGTCCCCGGCCGAACTACTCGGACCTGTTCCGAAGGTCGCTGCTGGTGCAGACCGTCTGCTGCTGCGTCATGTGGCTCATCACCGGCGTCACGTTCTTCGGCTTCAACCAGTACATCAGCCAGACCAGTCCTGATCCCTTTATTAGTGTGGCCGCTGCTGGGGCTATTCAGGTATTACTGGGATTTTTGATTAATATCTTTTTTTATTGCATAGGTCCTTCAAACGAGCAAACAGGTCACCTGGTGGTAAGAGATCACTGCTGCCCATGAACATCCGCAACGCTGGATCATGGATTTGTTGCCAGCCTAATTGCGGTGGGATCGGGAAGGTAAAAGGATGAGCAGAGGTAACGGGTATTGGGCATCCGGTAATCTCACTCACCGAACGAAACGCGACAGTGAAGCTGTCGTTTCACATCGATTTCCTGTGGACAGTGGTACCGCCCCGGCTAAGCCTGCCCATTCATGCTGAGTCATGACTGACAACAGCTTGTCTCTACAATTCCAACAAACTTATATTTCTTATAATACTTTAATAAGCAAGTTGCATAAAAGCTACCATGTCTTATCATTTAAACTATGGTTTAATTGTACTTGATGTTGATAATAATAATTAATTCGTAAGATGTGTATTAGCCCATGATTCGTAAGATGGTCCGGCATTGAACACACAGCCCTAATTCAAAAACTATTGGCTAGGACCGTCTTGATAAAGACACGTAGTTTTATAAAGGCATATTAAGCGGTACGCTTTACTATTCTAACTAGTTATTCTTTATACATGTCTATTTTGCACTATGGTTTGAACTTTGAACTGATCAATATATGAATATAGAAATAAATAAGAACTTCGACTTCAAAGTCAATGTTGAAATTTTCTAATTACAGATTCCATCCAACCTCATATCAATATGGTTGATCAGCACCTTCGGCAGGCGGATAACGACAGCTGTATTCTTCGTGCTGGGCGGTCTCTGCGTGATCTCCCTGGCGTTCGTCCCCAACGTCTTCTGGATCACCTTGACCCTCGGCACCTTAGGAGTCAGTTGCGCCGCTATCGTCGCCGCCACCATCTACATCTACACGTCAGAGTTGTACCCCACTGTGGTCAGAAACATGGCCATGGGAGCTTGTTCGACCTCCATGAGAGTGGGGTCTATGATTGCCCCGTTCATATCCAATTTATCAGTGACGGTTTGGTGGCTTCCTACTGTTATTTTCGGCGTCGCTCCTATCTGTGGGGGGCTCATGTGTTTGTGGTTACCAGAGACTAAAGGCAAGAATCTGCCGGATAGTATTGAAGATATTGCTAATAGTAAATAAGATTTTTTATCGATGTTGTGATCTTTCATGTGAGGGCAAGAGAAGAAACTATAATTCTGTGATGATATTGGTAGTTTTAAGTCTAAAATATATAACTAATTATGATATTATGTAATTAATATACGACTATAAGAAACGAGAAAATCACTTTTTCTTATTCTTAATTCTACTATAATGATGATTACTAGCAATATTTACCACAATTTTTAAAGGCAAATGAATAAAATTGAGTATTCCCAAAATTTTTCCATTAATATAGCATTCCATTAATAAAGGTTTAATAATACTAGGAATACATATTGGTTATTCTAATTTATTTAAAATTAAAACAAAAACAATGACAATACATTTACACATATAACAATGAACACTTTAAACTAAATAACTAAGCTACATATTAAAAGGGGTCAATCCGCCCCTCTTTCACCCAAAGCGTAAGGTTCACTCGCCGCTGTACGAAGATAAAAACTCCCTTTTAAGCTGTAACAAAATAATTTTGACATCAAAAGAGAAGGAGATTCTGTGTTTGATTCTAGGTATGTCTTTTACATTATTGTCGAATATTTGACACGTGTTGGATCTGACACCGCTTTTTATTATTTAACATACAAGAGCTTCCAACTGTCAGGTTCTTCGTTCGATTTCCAAGTCAGGTATTCTGCATTCGGCAAAGTTTATGGTTTAAAAAAATCAAATTACTCGGGCACTTTGTCTTTTAGAAATTTTTGGTTAATACAAAATCATAGTTCCCCAAGACTGAAATTAGTACGGGAATGGCAACAGGCTGATAACTTAGACATTTTCAGACATTAATAAACTCTGCGAACTTAAAGGAGCTCTGCGAATTCTGTCAACGAAACAAACTTAACCTATGTATAGCCCTCGACGTCAGAATATTAGCCACTCAAATGTAGAAATCAAAACCAAAAACGTAGTTACTGTTCTACGTGTAGGCTATCAACAAGATGAATACAATGGACCTGAAGAACAAAGGCATGGATACAGCTGATATACTTACTTGGGAGTGGTCCTCAAGCCCATATACACTCGCGGCGAGTCAGCGCACTTCCCGCGCACAAAGGCGTCATAACTTGTGCATCTCCGAGCTAGGAATTCTCCACCAGTGACTGACTCTGCCCAGAAAGCCCACGAACGCCAGTGACTGCAGAAATCTGTAATTTTATACAAATTTATATTTACGTATGTACATGTCTTTAAAGTTGTAGCTCCTGCCTACAACTGTTATCGGACAAGGAAAAAAATCATTCCGGCCCAGCGTTTTGCTTGATTTCAATTTTAAAATTTCTGCTCAAATACTTACACGGCAAGCGACTGGACTGCGCCTTATAAACGTTCAAAATAATCAGATAAATACAATAATAGCATTTTAAGGCACGAAATAACCACCTTAGTTCTCAGTCGTCACAATGATACCCATAAGATTTACAACTAAGATAACATTAAACAACATCAACAATATTTAGTGACTATTGACACAAACAGCTTTATAAACTACTCTCACTAGTACCAACAAAATATCGTTTTACTAACATCAAAATTCTCAAACATCTCAGTCTACCCCACAATCTACTAAGTACACTCACCAACATCAGATAGGGGTACAGAAGCAGTACACCCCGGTTGCTTCGCCTGCCCCGCGTTGGGCCAGAAGTCGGCGTGGCCCGCGCTGGTGGGGCTGCCGTAGTAGCCGCCGTCGGTGTGGATCACGTCCACGAAGGCCGCGTCAGAGCTGGTCATCGGCAGGGCCAGAGGAATCGGGAAGTAGAAGCCGGGGTACGCTGGGTCCAGACCTGTTAGTCTGGAAGATCATATGTTTGATAGTTGGGCTTATATTATTGCATTTATAATGTATAATGCTTAGATGGATGAATGGTTGTTCTGTTGGCTGAGCTGAAAAATTGCTCTAGCCACCATACATTTATAATTCCATACAGTGCACAGTTTTCTGAGTTACTTGGCCTTTGAAGAGCCTTTCAAAAATTGCCGTAGCGGACGGTGTTTCACGTCCACAAGGCGGGGTATTGGTAAAGTTTTCAACTAGCAATAATCGCACCTCGGATTAACCTCATTGGTTACGATATTGCCTCTGCGCAAAGTTAACTTCTTCCTCAACAGCCGACCCTTATATACCATTCTCGTGCACATCTCTATACCGCGATTCAGATTTCAAGTGGCGCCATCTTTTAACAGCAAGGGTGTTTTACTTCTGACGTTACTTAGGGGTTGTACTTTGTAGTACTAAACCTGTTTCCTTTTCATCTCTGAGAAAGAGGTCGCGATTATAGTGATTAAGCACGTGATTTTCTTACTTTTATTCTCAATTGCAGCAAATAAAAAAGATTCTACATGCTGTAGACTACTTTTATCCCGAAAAATGTAGTGTTCCCGTAAAATGAGGGAGGAATTCCCATATGTTTGTTACTTTTTGTACTCAAATGGATGGGATGGGACTGGATTACATATCTTGAGTGAGAATGAAACGGGACAAGGTGAGATATAACGAGGCGGGACGGAATGGGATTTTTTTATAAAGATAACCACGCAAACGGAGTTGCGGAGAGAAGCTATAAGGTAATAAAGATAAATCCACCCTGAGAGCGACCGCACTACACAAAGGTATATAATACCAAACATTGGCCAAAGCAAGTGTCACACTGCATGCCTTCGAAATGAAAATAAAATCTGTAATTTAATATTTTTATGCCGAAGGCGGTACACTCTTGCTTAGCGACCCAGCACGGGCTCTCTGGTTTTAAATTAGGCCTTTAAGGGCCTTTCAAAAATTGCCGTAGCGGACGGTGTTTCACGTCCACAAGGCGGGGTATTGGTAAAGTTTTCAACTAGCAATAATCGCACCTCGGATTAACCTCATTGGTTACGATATTGCCTCTGCGCAAAGTTAACTTCCTCCTCAACAGCGAGCCCTTATATACCATTCTCGTGCACATCTCTATACCGCGATTCAGATTTCAAGTGGCGCCATCTTTTAACAGTAAGGGTGGTTTTTTCCGACGTTACTTAGGGGTTGTACTTAATAGTACTAAACCTGTTACTTTTTCTGGGAAAGAGGTCGCGATTGTAGTAATTAAGCACGTGATTTTTTTTAATTCATTCTAAGTTTCAGCAAATACAAGGGACTACACATGCTGTAGTCTATGTTTGGAATAGACCGCGTATTATAGGTACCAAGTCAGTTCCCATATCGTCTCTGAGGAATCGGCCTTCTGAGTACAAATTATTTCACCAATTATTCATTATACTTAAAAATTAACACAAATAATATCTCAATTCCACATCTACTTAGTTACGGTAATATTTCAGGACTCAACACGCTATTTATTCTATCTGTGTAATAGATAGACCGCGTATGAAAAAGTGATCATGTAATAAATAAATAAATAACAAACAATAGCTTAGCTACTTTTGGTAACCTTTTAATTTTTTTTTTGTATCTTTAACCCCCGTTACTTGGAGAACGTTAGTAATTATTTATTATTCTTCAATAAATTATATTATTGGAAAAATATCCTATGTTATGATAGCGACCGCATAACATGATGGTATTTAATACCAAACATTGGGTAAAGCAAGTGTCATACTGCACGCCTTCGGCATGAGGACAAATTCTATAATTCTATATTATCATGCCGAAGGCGGTAACACTCGCTTAGCGACCCAGCACGTGCTCTATAGTTTTATATTTGGCCTTTAAGGGCCTTTCAAAAATTGCCGTAGCGGACGGTGTTTCACGTCCACAAGGCGGGGTATTGGTAAAGTTTTCAACTAGCAATAATCGCACCTCGGATTAACCTCATTGGTTACGATATTGCCTCTGCGCAAAGTTAACTTCTTCCTCAACAGCGAGCCCTTATATACCATTCTCGTGCACATCTCTATACCGCGATTCAGATTTCAAGTGCTGCCATCTTTTAACAGCAAGGGTGTTTTATTTCTGACGTTACTTAGGGGTTGTACTTAATAGTACTAAACCTTTTTACTTTTCATCTCTGAGAAAGAGGTGGCGATTGAAATGGAAGTTGGAAGACATATTTAGTATTATTCAAGCGCGTTAGTCAGTCGTTGTTCCCTTCATTGAGAATGAGACAGTGAATTGGAGAAAACTAATTAAGAGTTGAAAATGCATATTCAAACTATGAGCAAATTTATTATAATATCATTTGAAATTTACGTTTGTCGCTTGCCAAAAGAGTGGCGACGACTGCTTCAAATTGCGCAAATCATCACAGCGCATTTTGGCGCCAAAATGGTGGAATTCGTGCTTGCATAGACACTTCGGCGACGTTACGGTTCTCGGAATCTTTCATTTTAAAAATAGTGGTGAAATCGGATTTTTTTTTTACAGAAACATACACACATACATAAACTCATGCCTTTTTCCCCAGAAGGGGTAGGCATAGGTAGCAACCATTATACCCACATTTCTCCTTGTATGTTCCGTCCCACGGTGTGATAGGGGGCGAGCCTATCGCCATATCGGGCACAAATTCCAGACTGCGGGCTGATGATTTATAGAAAAACTCAATATCACTTTGCCCGACCCGGGATTCGAACCCGAGACCTCAGCTTTGTAATCGTACCGTAGTTCAACTACGCCACCGAGGCAGTCGGCGTGATAGGACCGTGCTTCTAAATTCGTACTTCTGGTGCTGATATTTTTCAGTCGGGCAGAACTTGCAGCATGTGCTTGCAGCCCTGAGATGATATTTCTTTTTTCGAAGTCACCAATTGTTGAGACAAGGGAACAACGACTGAACGACACGAGTGTTGAAGCAATACATAAAAAATATATAAGAGTACTTTATACATTTGGGGTGCGTGTGTTGTTACGTCAGCCACATTCGAGTACTTAATATAAGCGTTGCGTGGCTGCGTGATTACGTTCCCACACATTCCTCAGGTATAAGTGGCTACTGGCTTGTGTTCCTGATGCGTCATGTGTGAAAGAATGTATGTCAGCTGAGACGCCACAAGTGCATCATTTCAAATATTTCTTTGCTAAATATAACACATGGAAAATATTTTTAGTTATGTACTAAATCAATGCAAATACTAAGAAGTAAGAGACTGGATATTCTATAGACTCTAGCTATGTTTAAACCGCGAATTAGAAGTACTAAATCAGTTTCCTTTTCCTCTCTGAGGAATCGACCGCCTAGGTAGAAATTTATTAGGTAATTATTTATAATCCTTCAATTAAGGATATTATTATTTAAGGAAAAATATCCGATGGTCACTGGTCTCTGGTGATAATTTGATAATAGATATACATCCACCCAGATGGCGACCACATTACACGATGGTATATAATTCCAAACATTGGGTAAGCAGGTGTCATACTCCACGCCTTCAGCATGAGGACAAATTTTAAAATTCAATATTTTCATGCCGAATGTGGTACACGCTTGCTTTGCGACCAAAAATTTTCAAAAATTGCCGTAGCGGACGGTGTTTCACGTCCACAAGGCGGGGTATTGGTAAAGTTTTCAACTAGCAATAATCGCACCTCGGATTAACCTCATTGGTTACGATATTGCCTCTGCGCAAAGTTAACTTCATCCGCAACAGCGAGCCCTTATATACCATTCTCGTGCACATCTCTATACCGCGATTCAGATTTCAAGTGCTGCCACCTATTGGCAAATAATATAAACTATCTTTACACTGTATTGAATCGTATTTTATTGTTATCAGTGTCATAATTAAGCATTAAAACACAAGACTCTACCTTTTATAATACGTGTATATGTATTTGAAAGTAATTCAATACGTAGGCCTATGATTAATTAGCATCAAAATATATAGTAATTATCATAAAAGGAAATACCACTAATAGCTGAAAGTACTTCCTTATAAATTGCACATTGTAATTTGAAGATAAAAAACCCAACAAGAGTAGATTTATCTTTCCATTTACTAAAATATATTTTGTAGCGTCATCTAATGTCGTAAAGAAGAACTAAAAGTGGAACGCTTATTTCTTTACATTTTCTATGTATTTTTAGACAAGTTTTATTAAAATAATAACCAACTCCACTGGTCCAGTCCATGTTCATACAAATCAAGATAGAGAACAACGAATATAATTACCAAAACTTTACATACAATAAAATTATTCATAATAATTTTTAGTTCCCACTCATCTCTACTTCAGAAGGGGCGCTGTTAGCTCGCTATTTGAGACGGCTTCTTACAATGAACTATGAAGCTGGTTATGTACAGAGCGGCGCGACTGGCTAGTCAATACAATAATGCCTGCCTGATGATATTGAGGTAATGTACATTTACAAGAGGTGGAATGATCTAGGATCCATCCTGGGCTTTGTTTAATAACATATTATCTCAAATACAATAGCAATGATTCTCCTAATGACATGATTGCTGCCCATATACACCTACGACATTTAATGACCCTTTCGAATTGCGATAGAGTCACAATGTAGTATCCTTGGACAACAGGTATACGCCGGCCGAACTGATGAGATTGCTGTGAGCGTTATATTCTTTTCCTCCTTCCATGCTTTTCCCTTTATTTCCCCCTCCTATGTTAAGAAGCCGGTAACGCATCCACGAACCAAGTGTCGCAGTAGTTAATTCGTGATGGTGTTCACAGGCATCAGGCAAACAGTTTACTCGTTTACCGGACTTATGCTTATATATTAAAAAAATTTGATGCGTTTTTGGTCTTTGGAAAGAGAGTGTTAGCAGTAGAAAACAAAGAACCAAGGTCAATATTACTAAAATTCGCACCAAAATTACCTTGAAAGTCGGTACCCGCTGGATTTGAGGACCTTCGCGGCAGCAGACAATACATGGCAGCCCATAGAGTGGCCGACGAAGTGCAGTCCTTCTAACGACAGACCACCTTTAAGCAGCTTCACCATCGCTTTGCCTGCTTCTTTACCCGTCTGGAATGTAATAGAAGTGCATATTACATTTGTATATTTTATCGTTCGTCTTGTTTATTTCGTAATCTTTAAAGGCAAGCAGTTGGTCGTATATTTAATAAATATTTTTTATTGTAAATCAATAGAGACAAATTAGCTCTTGTTTTGAGTTTAAAAGTTCAAGAAGTTTCTTGAACTTGTTGAAAACTTCCATGAATAGGTTTAACAATGTTCAATAAAGACATATTATTATTTGTAGAATAGAAGTAAAGAAAACAGTTTCAACAACTGCTTTTAAAAAAGCAGTTTAAAATGATACTGTCAAGTATTACCGAAAAAATACAGCCAGGGTCTAAGATACATTGTTAGGAATAAAAAAAAACGAACTTAACATACAGGATATATTAAGTTGTGCAAAAAATCGCGGCAATTTTATTTTGTTATATTTTAAATGTTATAGTGTTTGGGTGGTAAATCCATAGTTCTTGCTAAAAATATAATTTAAAGCCCTGCATACTATAGCGTCTTCTAAAAATAAAAGGATGCTCATTATTTTTTAAGAAAATGTATATATTTACCACGTAAAAATAGGACGATAGGAAAAAAAATGGTCACTTTTTTTGCAAAATTTTAATTCCATTGTGTCTAAAGTCACTAAAACTACCACCTGGCTTCGTTTTCGGTAGCGTAGATCTTACTCACAGGAGCTATATCCAAAGCGACGTTGACATAATTTCCGTAGGCCATGTTGGACCAGTCGAGCAGCAGGATGTTGTAGCCGCCGATGCTGATGTACGACCGAACCACTGTCATCACGCTTTCGTCCGTCGTCAGCTCGACGTAGCTGAAACATAATATGTTAATACTGACAAAGCATCAGCATGCGTTGGTATGGCTGCTTAGCGGCAGCCCGTATTAGACAAGTCTAATAGCTATTGATTTAAAATAACTATGTCAATGCTAAATATTTTAATTGTGGAAGAGACCCACGGTAAAAATTTATCTCAAAATTGGTAGAGCACAGTGTGCAGTGAGTAGAAATGAAGATGAAGGTAGGAACTGTAAAAATGTGTCGCCACGAGCAAGGTCGTATCATTTACTCAGGGAAAACTGATACGTGAGAACTTGTTTGATATCATCTCGATGGGTGGGTGGAGATTGCCGGAGCCCATTATAACTTTCCTTCGGCGGATCTCTTTTTATTGCATAGGTCCGGCAAACGAGCAAGCTTGATGGTAAGTGATCACTGCCATCCATGCACATCCCCAACGCTTGGATCATGGATGTCTTACCGGCCCATCAGATCGGGAGGGGACCAAGAAGGAAAAAGTATGGGAACAGGAAAAGGGTATTGGGCATCCGGCCGTCTTACTCACCGAACGAAACGCGACAACAAAACTGTCGCTTTACGTCGATCTCCAGTGAGACTGTGGTACCATCCCGAACGAGCTTGCCCATTCATAGTGAGTCATGACTGTCAACAGTGAGGCTCTACCAAGATTAAAATCTTTTTCCTTCCCTTTTCCTTTCCGTTAAGAGAAGCCGACATCGCATCCAAGTGTTGTAGATGTCCATGGGCAGCGGTAACCCTGTCCCCTTACACGGCTATTTTCAGTAAATCATTTGTTTGCTCTTCTAATCATTACACATAAATTGTAATTTGAAATATTGTGGAAAGTTACCCGTGACCATAGAAGACTGTAGGCCGCTTCAAATCGAAACTAGGCTCGTCCAGCAAACGCTTTATATCCTTGATCTTATATGATAATGGTTTTGTTGTGTTACTGAAAAATAATTGAACAAGTTAATGATATTCTTAACTGGTTCAATAACATGTAATTTATTTTAAAAATATATGATATTTCAATTATATTTATGAGTTAATTTTATAATATTAATATTATATTTCATTTATGTTTGATAGATTCTGAGTAATTTACCTGAAAAACCGAATGTAGAGGTCATCTAGTTTAGCAGTTCTGCCTGGCGGTACTGAAAAATAAAATAATCAACAATCAATACTATTATATGTATGTGACTGTTAGGTCTATTAATGCTTGGGTGTTTTTTTTTTGTTATTTATCCTAAAATATGTAATTTGCAATGGTGATGTATATCGTCTCTAACTACGAAGTACATCTCGGTCTGACAACACTCAGATCCGAAACAAATACGGCATTCACAAACATACAAAGTGCGGAGACGGAGCCCACAGGCTTATCTGTTTATATAAATAAATACACCCATCAGGCACGTACATAGTCCTGACCCCACATTAAGTTCAATTAGGTCTTGCGTCGTAGGTATCAGGAGCAACGAGAGACTTTTCGGTCTCACAAATACGCAATCCAAGATTAATACATGTGGGCCTCACAAACGTTTTTCTCGGTGTGGGTATCGAACCCGCGGCCTCTCGTTTCACAGGCGACGTCTAAACAACTGCGTCACGGAGGTTGTCAAAAAAGTAATGTTTTATAATCAGCTCCCTGATCTGATAAACAGTAGAGTCAGAGTAGGGCGCAGTTGACTAGCTGTCCAGGACACCAGGAATGAAGAGTTGCTGATTATTTAGATTAAATGTTTTTTTTTGCATTGGATGACAGATAGGCACTACTATCATGGCCAGGGTGGCTCATCAATTTTGTCCAGGGCACCAAAGTTAGTCCGCCCAAAGCGTTTTGGTAAATACATATTGAACATAACATGTCAAATACAAATGAATTTCAACTCACCATTCAGAGTAGTGCGTATGAACTGTCGGAAAGTCCCAATTTTAAAGCCAGGCTGACCCTGCCCCAAACATGACGTCACAGCTTAAAAACAAAACAAATTTTAATATAGTAAGTACCACTGCGTATGAATGTTTCCATTCGAGACTCACGATTTGACCTGAGTCGATAATTTTCCGGTTAGATAGGAGTCAAATCGCATAAACGTTACTTTTTTGAAACACACAAAAAAGGTAAATCATAACCTATCGAAGAATAATAAATTAGTGTGCGTGTATTATGCATGATAAGACTAGGTGATCCTCCACACTGGCCTGATGCGACCTGCGTATTGGTAGGTGGTTGAACATTGATAAAGTCACACAAATAAAGGAAAAGGAAATGAACTTTACAGCGATTCTTATCGCTGTACGCGCTGCTCCTTCATTAATATTACTAGAATTACTATTTTTTTTTACATAGGCAAGTTTTCTCTAACTACGAATCGTCTGTACAGGCTTAAAGTACTGTAATATCTGTTTATTTTGCATATAAATAGGTTTGCTCTACCTACCAATCGGACGCAAAAAACATCATCATATATAACAATATAACCCTTGTGTTCCCATAAAAACCTAATAATGAAATAAGTAATTTATTATTTTTCGATAGTCATCTTTGTTAATTATAAAATGAATTCCGCATCAAAACAAAAACTAAATTATTCCATCACATATCCTTCTAATACTTTTTGTCAAAACAACTATACTCGCTTATTATAATCTTGATATATTTCTATATATATATACCACTTAATAGATCTAGTGGTGGCGTAGGATAAACAGTTAAATTCATGAATCGATGAGCAAGTTGCCGATCAGTATAAGCTGAGCCATTTGCTTTTGCACTGTAGATAATTCTTCAGGTAACTGTTTTTTGTAAATTATTTGAAGCAATAAATTGTTTTTGTTTGTTTGAATTTAAACAATACCTACATAATATTGTGAAAGTATTTTTTAAAAGACAGGGATTTAAGATTGGTTAAACTTCGAAGCTGATTTGCCCTTAAGGTTAAAACTAACTGTTATTAAGTTATCATTAAAACCAAATAATCATACCGCAACATGTTTATATAAGAACTACCGTGCCCCAACCATGCCTTAATGTGGGAAAAATAAGCCGAAGAATAAACGACAAAATCAATAAACCACACACGTAACAATTTAGCACCTAACTACGTTTGTACTAACTGTATTCATGTGTTTTTAACTTAATAACTACATTATATTCCGTATATTAGTTTTCGCCTAAAGTACGGGATCATGTAATACTCGTACCAATATATTATTTCGGATGGGAGCTTACGTGGTCCCATGGTGTAATGGTGAGCACTTTGGACTTTGAATCCAACGATCCGAGTTCGAATCTCGGTGGGACCTCTCTGGATGAAGCTTTTTTTTAATTGTACTGTATATTTTTATACGTTCTATGTGTTTAGGTTAAATTCAAGAGTAATTTTCCTGTTTAGGAAAATTCCTGTAAGGAAAACTAGAGAAAATCGTTGCTAAATAAAGCATTAAGATTAAAACAGGGTTCAGAAGAAATAGTTCGCTTCTGACATTGGAAAATTAGCCTCCGCTTGAATTGTCAATGTAATAAAAATTAAGAAATTGTATTTAACTGATTTAAGATCATTCTTTCTCCATTGTTGATAAAACGCAGAGGATATGTAATTTTTCAATTTGCAATCTACATTCTCATGAAGTAGATCAACCTAGACATGCTAGGTGAGATTAAAAACAAATCAATATGTAATAAAAAATAAGGAAAATGACTTTAATATACAAATAACATTACAAAAATGGACGGAAATTGATCGTCAATATTCTTAGAATAATGGAACGAGTTATTTTTTCCTATTAAACTTTATCCAACATTGACGTGAATTAGGGTAAAAAATATGTATCATAAAAAGTAATAAAAATATTTTGTTACTCGTAAAAATCGTGTAGGTCTTGTTACGTCCGAATGAATTGTTGTCCAAATAATAGGAGCAGTTTTTCACCCTTACATTTTATTATATTGGACATGTTAATACTATTGGATTATAGGATAAATGCTTGTTGTTTATATTTAAAAAACATATCTTAAACAATGGGTTAAATAGATATATGTCAAACCTCTATCACATAAAAACTTTAACCAGTTTTAATACCAACAAAAATGTCCACCATATAGGGAACCTTGAGGATTTTACTAATAATCCCTAGCCTAGTTGTTAATACTAAGAATAATGTTCGTATTTAAGCACCCCTTTCCACCCTAAAGCAGCTGCGCGTCTCATTCCACCCTAAGTTCTACCCTATTGTTGCTATCTCTATCAGCTCCGTAAATAATGACAAAGACAGTCTGAACACAAGGAATACTGAACGAGTATTACGAAACAGCGGAGTTTGGAAATTGAATGTAATATGTTCCTTTATTTATTATATTATGTGATATAAATGAGCACTTGAGACTGTATACATACATGAACACACGCATTTTTCCCAGGAAGGATAGGCAGAGCTACCAGGACATCTACGTTTCGCCTTGTGTTCCGTCCCACGATGTGATAGAAGGCGATATCGCCACATCGGGCAAAAATTCCAGACTCCAGGCTGATATTGAGTCAAATTATCCAATATCACTTTGCCCGACTCGGGGTTCAAACCTGAGACCTCAGCATTGTAAGCGTACCGTAGTACAACTATGCCACCAAGGCATTAGTTGGGACAATAAAAAAAAACAGTAAAATTGAAACATTACTTATACAAGACCTACAACTTTCAAGTTTCGTTAATGGGCAGGAAATTACACTTTTTTTTTGTTCATTTCTCCCTGCCACTCTTTTAGTCACAGGAAGTCTACTATGGGACATAGGCCTGTCCCAAGAATATCCATAGCGACCTGGTGTAAGCGGCCTTAGCCCAACAATTTCTTGCCACCCATTTAAAATGACTATTTCAGATGCTGCCATAAGTGTAGCGACCTACTGGAGCGGGAAATTGTAGTTTTAAGATTGCAAATTATATTGAGCCAATAACTCGAACGAAGAAGATGATTTCATAATTATCTAGTAATAATCCTGGATGCAGGCCGCTTCCAACAGGTCTATGTGGCGAGCCATGGGGGAGGCCTATGTTCAGCAGTAGACTTCTGTGAATAGAATTCGATTGATAGATGTGAGGCCATAGTCCACCATTCTGGTCTGTCACGGGTTATTTTTTTAGCTTTATTACATTTGTGTTCATTCAAGGAAATACCTATATATTATGCAAAGGTGGACTGTCAGGGCCGACCGCAGTAATCGTGATATAATGACAACGTTTATTTGCATTTGCGTGCTTTTACGAGCATGTAATCTTGCATGTGAATAAACATTATGAGTTGTATTATAAACGAAGCGGTTTAGTGGTAGAGTCTGTGGGATATGAAGCGTGAGGTCTTGAGGTCGAATCCGCAATTTGGTAATCTTGGTGTGAGTTTAAGATTACTTCGTAATACTTATTCTTAGAAGAGAGACGTGTTGTTATTAGAACAGTCACTCCACTATACAGACACATTTATTTACTTATTTATTATTAAACAAGAATAATCAGCGTACGCCTTACAGTATATCCAAAACGCTAACTATAATTTACAAATTATGGCTTAAATATAATATATTTTTTTGGTTTCTATTAAAAGTAAGTGTACTATAGGTGTTTGGGCACCAGAGGATAAGTTTGCCCCTTTATGTACCGGCATATAATAGCGTTGGACGTCTTTTACCAATGGACTAAAATTCAGTGGCATTCCAGATAGAGTTTTGTAAGCCGTCCCTGTTTTCAAGTAGGGCAATACGGCGAGGTTTATGACTCAAAATCGAACTGTGTTTCTATTATCCCCCACGAACTTCTACTCGTACAATGAACGTTTACAATGAAATCTCAAAAAATAAACGAGCGGCAAGGGCGACCGCAATAAATGTTGCTTAATTACACGCTTAAAAAATCTGTTTTTTTTTTTTTGGAAAAATGCAAGGATACCAGGTTGGTATTTTGATAAATTGCTTGATATAGTGAGAGGTAAGTCAGGGTCGCTAGCTGCAAGGAACTGACTCACTCGCTTGTTAAACTTTTTTTTAATGTTGCACCATTTTAGGATTAATCCTGTAGCGTAAGTGCATTTACAGCCTCCGTGGCGCAGTTGGTTAGACACCGGCTGTGAAACGTGAGACTGCGGGTTCGATCCCCGCACCGAAACATATATTTGTGTGAACCACAGGTATTTGTTTCGGTTCTGGGTGTTTGTGAGACCGGAAAGTCTCTCGTAGCTCCTGATACCTACGACACAATACTCGATCTTAGTGTGGGGTCGGAACTAAGTATGTGACTGTTGGGTGTATTTATTTATTTGCTAACAGACTTCACTACACAAATACATTGAAGTAAATTACATTATGAAAGACTATGATTTAGTCTGTTTATCAATTTTGTTACTGGCATAAAAAGATTATTATACATAATAGTAATCTGCATTACACTGAGTGAACCCATAACGCGATACTCTTGCTATGATCATTGTTACGGGTTTTTTCATTATCACATACTCAGATATATGTTGATTACGTACATTCTGAGCACAGGACCCTCCTGAACTAAGAGGCCGATTGAGAGAGGATAGAACAGGTGTGGCGAACCATTATCTATTAACATGCTATTTTTTATAAAGAAATGTTTAATAAGGCCATAGAGGTGCCGTCAAAAACCTTTGATTTCATTATTAATGAGAAAAATTGCCTAAACTATAATAACAAATGAGCGCAGAATATGTTTTCTTGTTTTGAGATTTTTTTCTTAAATAGTTGATTTTTTTCTTAGTGCATATTGAGTTTTAGTCCAACCCGCATTAGGCCAGCGTGGTGGACTATATGGCCTAACCACTCTCAATCGTACTATCGATTGTAGAGGAGGCCCGTGCCCTGCAGTGGGTCGTATATGGGCTGATACAATACAATATTGAGTTTTATAATCTGCAGCGTACGCACAATATTATGTGGTGTGCCATCAATGACAAGCCACATAATATTTTTGCCACGCCACCGTTCAAAAAGTTCATTATAAGAAAAAGCAAAAATCTGTTAAGAATTTTTTATCAAAACTAAAAAACACATTCTTCGCTCGTGTGTTATTTTATTATAGGTAATGTTTCCCAATATTAATGAAATCATAATTATTAGACGACACATCTGTGGCCTTATTAAATATTACTTTATAAAACCTAACGCGTTGGTAAATAAAGGCATCTATGGTCTACATATTATACAAGGTTCGATAGCTAGGTGGGTACAAATCTCTAACACTATATTCACTGTTGATCTGTTCTACGCTGTCGATTTAACTAAAATAATTTTACAAATGCCTATGTAATAAGGTTTTAAGGCCATCCATTCAACTTGACATCTCATAATAAATACGTAAGAAATCATTGCATCTGACCTTAGCACAGTGAGTTTGCCATCATGATAGTATTACCGCGGCGTGTGCGATCACTTCTGCAAGCTATGTCAAATGCATAAATTCAAAATATTGCATTAATACTCGTTATACAGGATAACCAAAGGTATTCGTTGAATTTGTTTATTTTTATTTTATTTTACACAATAATTATTCATCAACAATTGTTTACAGTTGACGCCAATAGGTACATAGATACAGATTATATAAAATCGATTGTACTCGTAGTGTAAAGACATTCGAAATTACTAATACTCGTAAAATTAAATAATATTAATTATCATATCAATTATCAGCCCAGAATCAGGAATTCGTGCTCGCTAGCCGATAGGCTCGCCTATCACATCGTAGGAAGGAACATACAAGGAGAAATGTGGGTCCTGGCAGCACCTCTACCTACCCCATAATTCTAAACTAACCTACAGTCCAAGAAGTTCCCCCAATGTTTTCTATTTCCTATTCCGCCCTGCATCCAGCGAATGCCTGCAAACTTCATTAAGTCTTTCATCTTGTAATCTACGAAGTATTCATTAAAACGCAAATGAAGTGGTTGTATTAGTCAATAATAGATAGAGTACACTTGGATGGATGTCAGGGTCGGGCCATATTTGAATTACTTGTAATTAAAATACGAAATTGTAATACAAATACATATTTTTTGTTCATTGTAATTCAGTGACTTTTTTTTTATTGATATTTCAAATTCCTGAAGCTGAGATACTTCGTAGTTAATAGATATTTCCAACACTTAGGTTCAATATATTTATGTACATTTTATTTTGTATTTTAGATAAAAAAAAGTATCCACAGTATTTCTACGGTATCTAAATCCGCCAATCCGCACTAGGCCAGCGTGGTGGACTATATGGCCTAACCACTCTCAATCGATTCTCTCGATTGTAGAGTAGGCCCGTGCCCAGCAGTGGGACGTATATGTGCTGATAAAAAAATATCCACAGTATTTTATATTTTAAATACACGAATTAAATAATTTGTATTAATTTTATATTTTAACACGCGAGAGAAAATATTTTGTCTCTGCGTTCTAAATGAAGCAAACCATTACTTTGCCCACTTTTGATATATGGCAAGGAACGCCTACGGTAGACGTAGTGAAAATGCGAGATACAGAAAGAAGTCAACCAAAAACAAGCGACTTGAGATATCAACTATGACATCTCGGACAAATGTTTTAAGGAGCTGAAGCTAGCTTCCCTCAAACATGTGACTACAAATTCAATTTATTTTAACAATTTTAATTGGCCATATATACCTACAACACATCCACAATGAACACTTGGAAATTGAATGCGATATAAACATAATTATATACTAGGTAATTCACACAAAAAGTCGTTAAAGTTATTTATGTTAACGTCATGTTTCCTTTATCGAATGAGATCTGTTTTATAAAATTGCAGCTGTAAAAAAAAATAGGTTCGGTTTTAATATTTTTATTGTTAGATTTTTTGTCTAAATATCGGAACACCCGGTAGATAACTATTTGCCAATTGCACATCGACTATTAAACCCCGGTCCACCCACTACAGAGTACAGACTATTCTGAAACTTTTGTATCACATGAACCAACGCAGTTACCTACCCGAAAAAACTCCATAAAAACTAATTAATTATTATAATTAATTTAAAATTCACGTAAAACAATCAACTACTCACCGTAGAACACGAGAATAACGCTGACATAACTACACATAATTTAAAAATATAAAGATTAACAGCGCGGCTCGCGTGGCGATCACAACTGCCGACAAATCCTTACTTATCTCGCAAGTGGAACTTGAAAATGTAGGTTTTTTCATTACACCTTGCCTTCACGTTATTGCAACATTTACAATAAAAAATAACAGTATAGTAGTATTTAAACAATTTCCAATTATTTCCTATCAATCCTGTCGAGTTAGAGCGACTTATTATTTGAGTAATTGTGCCGCTTTGCTATCTCTCGGATTAATTAATTGTTTCATTGAATTTCACAGGCCAATTTTGTGTGTAGAAGATATTTCAGGCGCAATTTACTGAATTAAGTACGAAGTAATTTAGTGAGTTAAAATTTAAATGTTGTATTCACGTCGCTGGATGCTGTGGAAATCATTGGGAGAGGCCTATGTTCAGCAGTGGACTTTCTTTGGCTGATGGATAGATACACGTTTAAAATCTTCGAAGATATTAGCAGTAGGATAATAATTATCTAAACTGAGGTTTGATTTTACTGGTGAGTAGTCGAACTATTGCTAAGCTTATATACTGACAAGATTTTTTTTAAACTTTATTTTTAAACGTTAATTTGTTGGCTTAGGTACGAGTATAACTTCCGCTAGCTCTTTCGGACAGAAAACGACGTGAAGTTGCTGCTTTATCCATTGCGACTTGCAATGCAATCGGTCAAAGAGATACAAAGTCCCAACAACTTTGCTCGTTGCTTTAGTTTTTTATTCTTAAACTGGTAAGTGTTGCCTTTAATCTTAGGGGTTTAATGAGGCTTCTTAATGTATTAGGATTTCTTTGTAGCAACGTTAGGGCCAAAATGACCTCCTAAGCCCACACAGCTCCGAATTCGGTCTTTGTCTCACTTTTTTTAGGAAGAGATCGCATTAAGCGATAAGACCGCTTATTGTGTTATCAATTTTATGTCTAGCTATTATTATTATTGAAATAGCAGATAAACGTGCATTATTACTCTTCGCCTAAGTAGCAAAGCAATCGAAGCTTTTCTTTTGAAGTTTGATGTATTATTTTATGTTTATAATTAATTTCATTTGTATTCAAAAAATATATTTTGTTGAAATAAAACGAATTCTTACGGACTTTATCGCGAATTTAATTTAGTTTTTTTTTTTAATTCAGTCCGCTCCGTGACCACAAAAACTGTAAAGTAATCGAAACGTTGGGAAATTAAAAAATATATAAACTAAATTAAATTCGCGATAAAATCAGTAAGAATTCGTTTTATTTCAATGTGTAACATTCGCGTAAACCAAATACAACATTATATATTTTGTTTTTTTTTTGTTGTATAATTTGAATATTTTCTTTTTTGTATAAGGAGACTCATTCTGCCTCCACGGACATACCGATGCTCGGTTTCATGGGACTATGATTCAATTTTAAAGTTTGTTTCTGTGTTTATTAAATAAATAGAGAGTAAAAAAAACTTGCCCAGGTCGCCGATAGTTCTAAGACCGGCACCATTTCCCATCAAGATTTGAGAATAATTGCTATACCTAAAACACAGTGGCAGACGTTATACATAGTAGATACTAATCTAAATTATGTAAAAAATATGTAAAATAATTTAAAATTTAAATAGTGATTATTCACGTGTATAGTATTCATGTTATTAATTATTTAATGTTAATAATCTTTCTGCTTGATTAATGATACATTTATTTTGTCTAAAATTATCAAATTCATATCAAAAATCTAGCGGATATTGTCATATAACATAATGGTACTCTGACATCAAACACTTGGGTGTGCCCACGGTATTGTTCTCAATATTTATCAAGATGTGGAAATCTAGTGTACACGTATGGCAAATGTTTGGTCAAATTGGTTTGCGTACGCCAAACATTCGTGGGAAACGTTAAACTTGAATTACAATGAAAACAGTTATTTCGTGATCATTGACCAAAGTTCAATGTCATTGATATAAATTGTACCGAAAATGTTTGTAAAAACACGCGTGCGCCTGAAGTTTGTATCAAAATATTCGCGAACAGAACGTATGCGCGCACCAGGCACGCGGGAAGACAGTGATGCGAGAAGTAAGATACACATAGGAGTGTAAGACAAAGAATAAGAAACTGTGGTTCGGTGCCGATCTTTACATTACATTTTATTTGCGGTTTCCCCTCTAGCAAAATATATTAATGCTATTCTTATAAACATCTCTAGGGTACGCAGTTTTCCTTTACCTTTAAAGTACCTGGAAATTTATAAACAGAAGGTATTGGGTACACAAAAGTGCGTGGTGGTCTGTTGGTAACAGGGTGTGCCCTGGTACTGACTGACTTTTCTGACTTTTCGGAGTCATGTGTGTATTGGTAGTCAATCACCACGTACTATAACGGTGAAGGAAAACATCATGAGGAAACCTGCATACCATAGCGATTTGTATAAATTTCTATGGTATGTAAAAGTCCGCCAACCCGCACTAGGCCAGCGTGGTGGACTATATGGCCTAACCACTCTCAATCGTACTCTCGATTGTAGAGGAGGCCCGTACCCTGCAGTGGGACCTATATGAGCTGATACAGATTAGGTACACACGACTTCTACAAGTTAGTGATAAGACCTAGAATTAGGACCCGGAATCATTGTCGGCAGATCGCTTCCGGTTCTCTAACAACAGACCAAAGTTACCATCTATTGAAGGGCAAATAAGAACTTAATGTAATGAAACCGTTTTATAACTTGTTAGATGCCAAAATAAAATTCTTAAATCAAGTAGTAAAGTAAGGCCTTCTATAATTCTTCTATAATTCTTCCACGTCTACTAGAAGTATAACTGACCGGATTATAAACAAAATTCACGACCTCATTTTTTTTTTTGGTTGTCCGCTTCACGTGGAATGCCCCATATATTAATTTCCTTAATTTTTTTAAGATCTAGAAACAAGAGGAAAATTTGAGAAATATTGAAATAAAACACAAACTACGAACATTGGTTTATTAGAACCGGAATGTACAGAACACGCACACAACATAAACAATATATACAATTACCATAAACATACGAGTACTAACACTACGCAACACGAGAAATTCATGGAAAATGTCTTATTCATATCAATTGTATTACACGGAATACATTCCAACGTACTTTTCAAAGCAAAATATAATTAAAACGTTATAATAACAAGCAAATGCCACATTTCCACAGAAAATCTATCTTTTTTAATAAAAAGATTACATTTTTTTATCTGCATTTGATGTTTATTAACACCAAAGTTGCCATCATTTTTGTCTTCGCATTATCACCACAGGATCGAGTATTTTTTATTGGATAGTACTTTATAGAACACTCGTATTATTTGTTATCAATTAGCAAAACTCCAAGACGATTCTGTGTCACAACACCTAAAAACAAAACATTTTTTTTTTCTCAGCATTGGAATGGAAGCCACGACTCTCGTTTTACAGCAAGCTTCTTTATTAAGTGCGGCACAATTATTAAAAAAACCTGATCTTATAACAATACACGATTAATCCATCCAATAAAACGAAAAACAATGTTCAATGCCAATAAAATAAAAACTATACTACAGGATTCCATAATAACTTTTTAGGACAATCAGTCGAGAGACGGTTTTAGGTTAATTGAATGAGTTCGAAACCCACTTCAGGGTATGGGAACAATTAAATATTTAAACAATAGAATTATCGTATTTACATATCTTATTTACGAGGCTAATTATTCACTGATAGGGTAATAGGCAATTTCTATTCCTTGTGTAATTGTTTAAAATAGGACACAGAAGATTAGTAACTCACTGTTATATTATGTATATTCATAATTGTGAAATACACAATTAGTAGACATCCGTAGACGGTTTGAATTGATGTCTAAAATATATTGCAATAATTTTCCCTATTATAGCAATGTTTTCACTATTTCATTTACTTGTTTACTAAGGTGTGACGTCATCGTGAGTTCAGTCATATAGTGGCAGTTTCAATAACAAGCTATTATAAAATACCAATTTTTCGATATTTTTACATACGATTAAATGAAATCGTATTTTAAGTCATTAAAACATTTGTCAAAAGATATGACGTGATTTTACAGTCACACTTCCAAATATAATGTTGTTAATTAAGACAAAAATTCCACCAAAAAATATAAGGAAATAAATTGTTTATGAGAATGACAGTTTAGAACATGTTAACCAGACTGAAGGCTGCCATATACAAGTTTAATGTGAAGATTTGACTGACGGAACAATTGAATTCATTATAATGAAGATTTTATCAACGTATTTCGTAACATCAAGAAAACATGATAACACACGAGATGTACTTTGATGAGAGGTTTTGAGGCATTGTTTGATACGAAATTCATGCACAAATCGAAAATACAGTAATTAGAGCGGAAAAGTATTTCTTTAAAGGACATAAGTCGAACAAGCGCCTTATTTCGAAAGACATAAATCGTTGCCTCTAATCACATTATAATAATAATGCTTTTTTAAATACAAATATACCAAAGCTCCTTTTCTAAGTCGGTTAAAAATAAAATTCGGATTGAATTAAGTATTTATCTACCGACTCTGTACTAATGTATAAGACATGATAACCTCTCCTTTACCTAAATTTCTGTGGCGTAATGCGAAGACAAAATTGGAGAAAAATAAAACGATGCCTACATTAATATCAATCGCAAATACACGAGATCCTACTTTTATAAGTACTAAATATTTCAAAAATCAAATAAAAATCAACAATCCTCTATAAATCTATACTTATATACAATAACCACTCAATTAAGCATTTTGTCTTTAAGTGATTTTTTTGAAATGAAATATATTGCCCGAAACGAAAAATGCAGTGAAAAATCTACATATTGTCTATGAAAAGTCGCAAAATGCTCGGCTATCGGGTTGTATACAAATTATTATTCTAAAATAGACCTTATAACGCTAGAGATTTATCTAGAATTGGAATAATCACTCGTTTTATCTCAAATCAATCGAATGTATTATTTATCCACGTATCACCAGAAAAAAAGAAAAATTGCCATATTAATTTTATATTTTTTTATCTAAAAAACCGATAAATATATTAAATCTCACATATAATATTCGCCAACATTTATAATTATGCAAATTATTAATACATTTATAATAATATGCAAAATAAGCGAACGCCTGAATTTAAATGCAATGCAACCAGCACACGCATCGTAATATCATTCATAAGATTATAATTGAGCCTCGGCGAATTTATGCATTTCGTACCAACCCCGGTATTAAAAGCACTATATTTTGTATTGTATGAAAAAACAATATTTTATAGGCGTACCACGTACAAATCTATTTGGCAATATTCTGGGCAGTGCATTAAAATTGAAATGAAGTTCTGTTTGAAATCGTTGATCATTAGACAACTTGCCTTTGGCACGCAACGAAGTTAAATCAGATTTTACGGTACGAAATAAAATATAACCAAATCGTGTAGAAATAAATTTAAGAGGTTAAAAACAACTAAAAATCCATTTGGCATAAAATAAAAATTCATGTGAAAACAATGAAACATCGAAGTACATGCTGTCGAACACTATCAAGGTGAACAGTATTACTTTAAAAGCTATAATGTCATTTTTATGAAAACACTGCATTTTGGATTTTGCAACCTTTTGAAATTGGAGCAACAATGTCAAAAAGCAATAAAAACTGCCCAAAGACGCCCACTTTCACTTTCAATGGTGTGTTGCATTTTTGAGTTGTAATTTGCGTATTACTACCCAAATGGTTAAGTGGAGTCAATTTCAAAAATCATTCGGAATCGATTTTATCCAGCGACATTTATTAAGTCGGTTTATCAGCTTGACCATATCACGAACTAAACATATAAAAATAGCTGGCAATGGGTTCAAAATGGTTAATTAATACCTAATCCCCCCATACATCCATAAAAATGTGGAACATAAAATATTTCATCAAAATCACTGTAATTTATTAACAAAACAAACAACCGGGGTCTTCTCAACTCATGGTCTCCTGGTCTACTGCGGTCTTCTGATCTACTTGAGGTCCACGTCATCGCCGAGCAGGTCCTCACACTCTTTCTCCCACTTGTCGTCTCCCGTCTTCTCTGCCACCACCTCGTATTCTTTCAACTCAGCTTCTAACTCTTTCTCCCATTGTTCTGCGGATCATATTAGGATTAATATTTTATTTATTCTTTATTTTTTTGTTTTATTTGATGATTTCAATTTTATTAAACAATATGAATATTTAGGTCGATTTAAGCAACCATGTATCTTTGTTGACCTAACTTTTTACTGTATTGCATCAGCCCAGTCCCACTGTAGGGCACTTGCCTCCTCTATAATAGCGAGTACGATGGAGAGAGGTTATAATCCACCACGCTGACCTATTTTGAATCGAGAAATTTATTTTGGACAAAGTAGGGATACTATTTTGTGTTTTATTGCTTTTCATTGAAAGTTTCTAGTGAAACAAATAGACCATTGTAGTCGGGTGGGCTGGTTGGTAGAGTTAATGCTCTGTCTGCAATATGATTCTCAGCTATTTAAATATAAGTTACGTTTCTGTGATAAATCTTAAAATGGTTGGTTTAACACATTTAAATTTTGGTAGATTTTATACAATATCAACTATTTCATTAATTATTATTAATAATCAATTTCTTTTAGAGAAAATGGTTGTTTACTTTAACTGGATTATGAAAAATATTTTTTTATCTCCACTGATTACATATTTTGTGATTGAAATCGGAATGTTTATAATTTGTTGAAATATTTGACATAACATAATTATTAGCAAATGGTGAAATAACAACACGAATAATATTTTAGAATAATATAATTATTTCAATTAATAATAACTAACTATAAATGCCAATTTTCTTTTTTTTTTAACTACACGTCGTAATCCACTAGACATTGTATCAAGTTGACAATAAAAATTACATTTAAACTATTTTACTGTCGCTACAAGTGATCTCGGGGTACATGGAGATAAGGTCATAGATAAAAGTACCATAAAGAAAAAATGCATCTGGAATGTAATACACCATAGACAAAGTTCACATTATTTGCAAACATTTCGACGAAACGATACATATTATTGCTATATTCGTTTAGAAATGAACCCGGGCGACAGTAATCTAGGCCTGTTATCACTCGTCATACCAACATACTTGATTACCTAAATAATTATACATGAGATAATATTTTTCTATACGTCTACACAACTTTAACACGTGAATTTCATCAGATTATTATTGATCCTAATATCTAAAGTCAGATACAGACGGTAGCGCACGAGACAACGAAGTTTGAACTCTATTGCTGTCAATTGAAAGTTAAACGTCCGTGCGCCACCACATGTGTCCGATTCGAATGTAAAATTACAAAAGAAAAAAGGGAAGAATTGTGTTGTCAGTTAATATAATTCCCAAAGGTAGAAACACGGCAGTTGTTATGGATTCATAATTGACTGTCACCCATAAGTGATATGTCGCGGCTGAAAGATAGCAAGGAATACAAAACAACGAAAAACATTTAAAAATTGGAAGCTATACAAAAATTATTAAGACAATTATTTTTTTGAAATGTGATGTTTTATTTTTGTTTTTCCGAAAAAAATCTGACAACACAAGTATATACACAACAGTAGAGTTTCAACATTGCTACGCGAAGGTATAAAGCTTTAAAAAAACACACGACCAACTTTGAGAAATACAAGCGGATAGTCGAAAACGAAATTAGCACAGACACAAGCGATGTATATTAAGCGAAATTTCATAAACATGTAGCAATGTCAAAACCGAATACTTACGATACACGCTACTGAGCCAAATTTGATTGAACTGTGTTTTATTATCGGCTATAAATCATACATTCATTACTTATACATATGTAACATTTAGACATTAAATTGTTTTATCCATTGAGACTTTAATCATTCAATTTGTCGGTCTGAAGATCAATAGCTGTTTTTCAAATCAGTTAAAAATAGTGTGAGCAAAAATTGTAACAAAATATCGACTCCATTCTCTTTATTGTTCTATTTTTTATAGATGGTACGTTTGCATATTGGGTTCTTTCGTTTATTTTATTGATTTTTATGTTGATCTAAAATGGCTATTGACGTAAAGACCGAACGCTAAAAAGGTGAGATACAACAAGTTACACAAATAAATACACGTATATATATACATTTACATACGTCCTACACAGAAGGACAAGAAAGCTATATTGTCATAATAACATTCATTTATATATACTCGATAACAACAAGAATAAGTATAATGATAAAGATATGACAGTGAAGTATGATAAACTTTAGAATTGAGAAAAAAATGTGAAACAGCTATAAATTCTATGAATAACAACGGTCGACACATAATCAAGGTTCAACATTCACATATTGACATAATAATGCCACGGTTGCTCGGAACAGCGAATCTGTGGAGACTCATTTTATTTATTTTTGTTTTTGAAATAAAAATATTTAATTGAATTTTATTAAACAATGTTTGTTCAATTTCACTCTTAGGTAAACTTGGATATTAAATAAAGAGATATTTATGTTTGAAAAAGTGAAATCTCCAAGGAAGAAAGAGATAGAAGTGTTATTTTTTAATTCAACAATCTAACGGTTCGTGTGCGTATTCACTAACATCTCCCATTCTAGTGATGGCATTATTTTATCAAGATAATTTAGTAAAACAACATCTTTACCGTAATTACTGCTTTAGTGGCGTAACACGTTCCGTTTTACGCAAGCTAAGTATCGATTAAGCGACAGTTCTGCGCGGGCATCATTTTTTTGTAAATAATCACAAAAATGCGCCTTTGTCTCTTTTTATTTTTTGCAATCGAACAGAAATATCGCAGACTTAAATGAATATGGATTTTTCACGCTTTTACAGTAATCATAACGTTAGCTGCCATTTTAATATGAGAAAAAAAAATGAATTCCGCCCAGAACTGTGTGAATGGTGTTATAATATTTAGCTGATGCTCCTCGGGTGTCCGTGCGTCGCTTAAGCTGCATTCCGGGGAAAATTAAAAATATAGCTATTAATTTATGGGTTTAATTCAAGATCCTGGTTTTGTTGGGGACCAAAAATATTTATATATTTTATTACCTTCACTTGATAAATAGTGAAAACTGAATGCACCATATTTGCGTCTTTATTTAACTATTATTTCAAAATCTCAGAAGTAATCATTTGAAAGGGCAGTTTAATAATGCCTAAAAAAATTAATTTGACCACTCATAAAAAATCCAAATATACAATAAATTTCACGAGTACATACATGATGCAAGTACATACATTTGCACATACATATAGAGCATGCAACATGTCGCTAAATTCCTCAAAGTTGGTTGTATATGTTCATGTAAAGTTTCGCTTTGACGTGTGGAAAATATCGACAAAAACTGTTGTGAATGAATGTGTCATGAAAAAAACGGGATAAAAGGGGCCGGGTGAAAAAAAAACTATAATAAAAAGAGGTTAGTTAACGATTTTAACGACTAACAGCGATAACCTAATAACCGACATATTATGTAGTTCAAAGTAGATAAATAAATGCCCAATGATTTATCTTACACCGACAGTTCAGTGACTATATTACACCAATTATAACGTATAGTGCGTTCTAAATAGAGTATTGAATATCTAAATTTGTTTGTTTTTCAATCTGTGTGCAATTGTCACTATACAGGGAGATACAAACATCGTACCACAAGCACATCTTTTTATGTACCCTTAAAAATTCCCTTATCGATAAATAACTTATCGATATTCCATCGATGTTTATCAACTCGATAAAAATTGCAAAACAAAAGCAGTGTAATAAATAATAAAAAGAAAGGGGATAAAATAAAAAAAAATGTCTTACCATCGTCGTTGTCTCTATCGACTTTCAACGATTTTATTCTCTTCTTAACGTCATCGATACATTCCTGCGACGATTTCTCGTTAGATATTAAATTCTCGCTCGCAGACTTATCGGAGTCGTCTTTTAGGAGGAAAACATAAAAGAAATAAAATCAACTGAAAATATTTAAAGGGATGAAATGATATGGGTGAAAAAAAACCTAATTGAAAAACCAAAATGTATTCAATTCTCGTGGTAATATTGTAATTTTTTCTATAATTATATTTTGTTGTGTTTTAAATGCTTCTTATTTAGCTCTATATCTAGATTTTTTATGTATTTTCTTATAATGATCGTATATCGTAGACTGATCACTGATCAATACAATTACCCTTCTACCTCGGATGATGAGGGTGATGAAGGTGACATAAATGAAACTACAAAACATATAAACATTGTAGGTAGACCACTTATCAGTAGAATCGATAATCTTGTCCCTCTATCATTGATGATGGGGATGATATGAGTGACGTATAAATCCTTGATATACCACTCATCAATAAAAATAAATAAAATCGTCTATCTACTTTGGTTCCTAATTTTATATGAATGATAATGTAATGTTGTAGGGTTAACGGTAGTTGATGATGAGGGTGATATGAAAATTAATTAAACATCAATACAGTTGGTATTTATGTATAATTAATTATCATTATGGTAATGTTCTTTGTGAGTTATCGGCGCGGCGACAGGCTATCGATACTATTTATATTTCAATCTTTGATGACAAGGGTGATGACGGTGATATAGTCGCAAGTAGGATGATATGTGACGATGGTATGTGCTTACCCTGTGAGTCGTCGGCGCTGGTCTGGCGGCTTGCGGCGGCGTCAGCCTCGTTGGCCTGGCAGATCAGCGACAGGCGGTAGAAGTAGTTCCGCCAGAAGTTCTCCTCTGTGATGCTGGAAATTTGAATACAGGGCGTTAGATTGTAGAGCATGATGATAACTTCCGATGTGTTCTAATTTGCAGAAAATGGTGATTTTGTTGATAGCATGTGGCATTTAATACCGTTCCCGTTACAGTAGTGAATTTAATTCACACTAATTGAAAGTAGAAGTTAATTTTTGAACTTATTGTGCACAAAATTAATTTACATTTGGATTATCCTGAAAAAAGTCTGATACAGTTTCTAAACACACAAACATCTACAAAATCTCTCCGTAAATTTAGTAATAGCATATAGCAATTGTTCTACTATAGAGATTCTAACAAACAAATATCATTTGAATGTGTACTCACACTTTTGGCACGAGGTCAAAGCGCATTTTCTCGAGGTTGGGGTCCTCGCCCATGATGGCTACGGCCACGGGGTACATCTTGTCGTAGTCGAAATCGAACTCCACACCTGCGGGTGGCGCGCGCACGAAGTTTCGCCGATCCTGGTAAACAAACAATACCAGATGACCTTACCAACGCCACTGAATGTATTTCAAACAACTAGATAAATGCTCCACTAGATATCGTACAGGGCTGATACAGAAAATGGCAAGATACATAATATAAATTATATTAATTAGAAATTGTTCATGTAAAAGAAAATAGTTAGTCACGCAGCTTTTTTTATTACAACTGACAATTATTTGCAAAGATATATAAGGCAAGTTATAAAAGGGAACAGCTATTGAAGAAATCGTCGGAGTGTGTAAAAAGAAAATAAAATTAAAATTCAGAAGAACCTAAATATAGTTGAGTATTTTTCCACCATTTTAGTATACGTGAAAATCCCTCTGGTTAGTTACTAAACAGTCTTACGGACTAAAACCTCATAGTACTTCACCGTGTCCTTTAAAACAAGGAACATCAGGTACGGGTGAATATGTGTCGTAACCTCCTGTTAGTTCTTAGGGTAGATCCTACCCTTCAAATATCCCTGAAAATAAATAAACAGTATAAAATCCTCACAGTAGAGAGCGACAGGCACTCCTCCTTGAGTGCGGGCTCGTTGTGCGCACCGATCCAGGGCGGCACGGCGGCCGCACCGCCGCGGTTCTCCTGTCCCTTGATGAACGCGTCCTGCTCGCGGTTGAACTCGCCCAGGATGCTCTGAGATCAAACAGGACTCATTAGAAACTCCATCATGGTCAGCTACTACAACATTGCTAGCTACAAGAAGTCCATTACTAAGCAGCCCTCTTAGATTTTTCGATCTATAGGTGTTTTCATCATCATTTGGACGTTCGCTATAATTGTCAGCCGTAAGAAGTCCATAAAGCAAAAGTATTAGTCTCTGATCTACACATAGAACTGATTCATCTTGATATTTATTAACATCTGCTACAAGTAGTCCAATAAATATACGCTTATTAGAGTCTTCTTATAGATATTTACTAACAAGTTCACAGTGTAACGATTCCAAACTATCGATATTGTTATCATCTTCCCTATCATTATCAGCCGCAAAAAGTCCATAAGGCAAACGCTGTTGGCCTTTGATCTATACATAGAACTCATTAGGGTTTTTATTATAATCATCCTTAGCCGCGAGAAATATATTAATAAACTTATGCTAATTTGAGTCTTCGATCTATAGATATTTGACAGCGTCAGTGGCGCAGTTGCTTAGACGCCGGTTGTGAAACAAAAGATTCCATCCCCGCACTGAAGCAAATGTGTGTACTCTAAAATTACTTGTTTCGAGTCTGGGTATTTGCGAGACAAGAAAGTCTCTTGTAGTTTCTGATACCTGCGACACAAGACTTGTATCTTAGTGCGGGATCTAGACTGTGTGTGTATGGGTGTATTTATTTTTATTTTTTACCAACAGGTTCACAGTTCAATGACTCAAAGTAGTGGATATAATGGTCGCCCAGTAACTTGAGGACTGTATATCACTATGCAGTGTATTTATTAACAACTTTACAGTTCAGTGACTACAATATATATGTAGATATAGCCAATAACTGGTTTGAATCGGTTCTTTGACTGTTTTATTTTATATTTAATGTCATATTCCTTTTTTTCTCTCTCTCTCAACTTTTGTATGGATTTGCAATATTGTTAAAAAAATATTAATATTATATTTATTTAAAATTAAACAAGTATAATGTATCAGTAGTAACTTGAGAAAACATGTAAATGATAATTTGACAACTATGTATTGTCACTATTATTAGATAAGATACTGTTTGTTTTTCTAATAAAATATCATCAGCCATCACCATCATCCTTTATAAGAAGTACATAAGGCAAAGCTAATAGACTTCGATATATAGATATTTATTATAAACACAGTTCAATGACTCCCAATGGAGCCACATACAGCTCATTGCAAATTACTTATTTTATTGTACGCATGGATAAGATTAAAGATATTGTGTTGTAAGCGCGAATAAATAACTGGGCGATATATCGATTTCTCTTAGGAAAACATTGATTTTTAATTTTCCTAAGAGAAATCGATTATAAGGAAATTATTGGATTTCCTTGCTAGTTACCACAACAAATTACAGGGCATAAATTATAAGGCTCTAGCAGAGATTACCGGAGGGATATTTTTACACAGCCATTTGTGAATGGACGTCAAATGTATTAACTAATACGTAGTCAGTACTAAATAAATTTTCTGATTCGTCGATTATAATTATTTCTACGAATTAGATAAATACAGATTTATTGCAGCCATAAACAATGTTGAAAATCTCATTAGATAAGTTCTTAAGTACCGCAAATCGGTAATTATCAATATCTCAAAGTCATCTAATGATCTTAAGAGAATAAGGATGCATCTCAGAATCAGATTAACATTAAAATATTATATTTGCATTGCAGCGCTGCGTAATAGGCCCCATAATGAAAGCACGTGTTTGTTTTAATCACGACTATTGTAAAAAGGGATTACATTTTATATACTTTGCATGTTTATCTTATATTGTATAATGTCTACTGTGGATGTTCCGTGATTTCCATATATATATACATATTATATAACTAGGTTAATGTTGTTTGTTTCGTCGGAGTTATAAACCATAAAAAATAGTAAAGTAATAAGTTTGTATTTTTAAGGCTACTATGGAACAATTATCGTAAAGAAGGGTATCAGATTTCATAACGCAACAAAAAGAAAAAGTATAAATAATAATTAATTAAATTACACTTAAAGATCCAGTAGGCTACAAAATATTGCTCTAATTTTAGCAGAAGAATGTAGTTCAGCAACGTCACGAAACATACGCGAAGCTAAAATAAACAAAACATAAAAATGAACGTAATCACAGATAATATAGAAATATCACAACTACACTTAACGCAACAGTCACTGCTATTTCATTCAGAGCACTTCAAAGTTCACACGCGTATCAAGTATTTTGCTCTTCACTAACTAATGGTTTGCGAAAATGGAACAAAGAAACGACAGTAAAATTGAGGAACTCGAAATAGCAGAAAAAGATGTGAATACAGATATTAATACAAATAAAGACAAAATAACCGAAGTCATTGGAGGATTCGGCAGGTGGCACATTATAATGACTTTGGCCATGACAGTTCCCATAAGATTGACAGCTGCATGGAACACTATGGGAATAATATTTCTAGCGCCGAAAACTTACTTTTACTGTATCGATGACTTACAAGATGTCCAAAATAATACGTGTTATAGTAATTGCAGTGAGTATGGATATTACACAGAATTCGAGAATACTATAATATCGGAGTGGGACTTGGTGTGCGCAAGGGGCTGGATGGCGAATTTTAACCAAACTGTTACTATGCTGGGTGTGTTGGTAGGAAGTGTTGTGTTTGGATTTATTGCTGATAGGTAAGCAAATTTCAAAATATAAAAGCTAACTAAAATTACCTATTAAATTGCCTTAAAACCTCTCAATCTACCTCCCGCAGTGGGACGCATATGGGCTGGTAAAATTATAAATTAAAATAATATTCAAAATGTACACTGAACATGATACAATAACCCGTAAAAATCTTCTTGTTTAAATAGATAATATAGGTACATCTAAACTCTATAGACAAAACAATATTATCTACTTATCAAACTTACAAAATTATTGTTCATAAAAAATTATCACTTTACGCCTAAAAACAAAGCAATAACAAATTAAATTCCAGATATGGCCGCCGACCGGCGTTACTAACCGCATCCATGCTACAACTGCTAGCTGGTTTTATCGCTCCCTGTTGCCCCGCCTACTGGTATTTCACCACCACTCGTTTCTTTGTGGGAGCTGCCACGGCTGGGATAATGCTTACTGGCTTCACCCTCATGATGGAAATGACAGGACAGAACAAACGGGAGCTCATGAGCTGCATCTACGCGCTACCGTTGCCGATCGGGGAAATGACCCTGCCATTATTCGCGTACTATTTGAGATCTTGGGACAAGTTCAGTATGGGCATCGCCGTACCTAATATTACCTTTTTGACATTCTTTTTCCTGATCCCTGAATCGCCAAAATGGTTGATATCGGTTGGGAGGTTGGAAGAAGCGAGTGTTGCCATGGAAAGAGTAGCAAGTTGGTAAGGATTTACTTACAACAAAATTACTTATGTTTACAAATCAGTTGATGAGTACTTGGTTGTTTGCATGCGATGGTAATAATTTTCCATCTACGTACCATATAAGTTGTTTGTACCGCTATCATACTTACAAAGGAATAATTTTATTATAACCCCATACATAATTTAGTTGACCATCTTGATCAAAGAAGTTATGGTAATATTACCATTTATGATGTTTAAGATCCATAGTTCAAGGATTAGTTGTTAATACATACACAAACTCACGCCTTTTTCCCAGAAGGGATAGGCCGAGGTGTAACCAGGACACCCATGTTTCGCCTTGTATTTTCCGTCCCATGATGTGATAGGGGGCCGAGCCTATCGCCATATCGGGCACAAATTCCTGACTCCGGGCTGATAATGAATAGAAAAAGCCAATATCACTTTGCCCGACCCGAGATTCGAACCCGAGCCCTCAGCTTTGCAATCATACCGTAGTACAACTGCGCCACCGGGGCAGTAGTTTTCAATACTTCTAAAATATGACGATTAGGTCTAATTATTTTATATCTTCAGCTTGCAAACAGTTGAGTATTATTCAAATGGTGAAAAATGCCAACTATTACAACCCAGATTATATTAAAGCCGGCGAAACTGTAGCTATCCCGACGGACTCTAGTAATTTAATTCACATGTTCGAAGCACATTTGCATTTTGTTCGCAAGCGCGGATGTGATAAATCACTCCCAAAACGCTTCACTAAGCGTACTCGATGCCGCAGAAATGTAAATTAGATGAAAATTAACGTTAAGTATGGAAAAGTAGTTGTAGTGTGTCCCAGTTTTACATGATTCTTATTAGAGGTGTTATATATCGTTCTTTTTTATAATGTTTTAAAAACACGCAATAGTTCAATGGCTACTTGGTTTATCAAAGCATGGAATTGATATAATGTAGCTTTAATTATCAATTTATTAGAATGTTAGATACTTGTTAAGTGTTAAAGTATCCTTGTTCATGTTCTTTGAAAGTTTGTGTGATAGATAATTTATAATTTTAAACTTTTATCTGGTATCTTATTTCAGGAACCGCTTACCCAAACAAAACATGCTAGAAATAGCTAAGAAAGCAGCAAATGAAGCTGCAACCGAAGGCACTAGAGAGAAAGTGACGTACTTAGATCTAATGATACGCCCGAATCTCAGGATAAAGAACATTAACTCTTGTATTACTTGGTTTATTTTGGGACTGAGTTTTTACGGAAGCAACCAATACATTGGACAGACCAGTTCTAACCCATTCATCAGTATCGCTCTTGCAGGAGCATTACAGGTAATTAAATATATTGAGCTGATAGTAGTAATACACACTGGACCATATGTCTTAGATGAGACACGATAGAATAAATTATCCACATTAAGGAATTAAATCTCAAGCATTTTGAATTTTATTGGAAATTATGAAATCTTATTATACGGAGAAATATTAACCGAATTTCTGGGACTTCATGGAAAATGATAAATCGCTTCTATTTTGAAGAACCGTATTAAATTGTAAGACTTCGTCTCTCCTATCGAGCAATCCACTTTGATTGAGTTTTTCATTCCGGAAAACATGATTTATCCGAAATTGGGTAATTTTCCGAGAGAGTTCACATCACGCAAGCGGCAGATCGTAAAATCATAAGCCAAATCATTCACTTGGAACGCATGATTTGCGCGAGATTGGATTTTGGCCGACGAAGCGTTTGGCATATCAACTTAAATTCTTAGATAGAAATATTGTTAGCATAGTATGAGTACTTTTTTGACACTTTTACCTAAATAAGGCACAATCAAGACGATAAACACTAAATTACTTATTTTTTCCTGAATTAAGTAATTATCAGCTACTTTTAAAGTTTAAAAATATTAACCTTCTGCAACGAAGCCACTTAACTCAAATTGCGCTAGCAGCATAATTACCAACTAAGAACTAATTTATCAGCACGAGTATCCTTCGAAAACTACAAAGGATATTAATCTCAAGTCCGAACTGTCTCAGTTGTACGAAATGTAGTAGAGCACTCGAAACAGCGTAACGAAGCTAATACAATTTACTAGTAGGACCTAACACACGTCCCCTTTGAGAGCTACAATTCTATCTATATAGTTACAGGCGGTATCTCGATAATATCACGTACAATTCATTTCTCTGTAACAATGAGGCAAGTTTTAATGGCTGCCTTGGAACTAAACAAAACTTTGTCCTTATTGTTGTCGTTAGAAAGGAAACATATCCTGATAATGTGTCTACGGAATAGCACTCATATATAGAATTGCTGGTACTCGTACTATACAAAAGTAATACTTTCTGGAGCGGGGGTAGAATCGCATCTTCTTTCAATATGATATTAACTACACGGGGGCCACTGTTTCTATGGAACCTATTGAAACCATGATTTACAGAGCTTTTTAAATTAGTATAAAAGTCCCAATTGTAAATTTTCATTGCTCAACAAATAAATTCCAACTAATGGACTAACAAAATACATCAGCATTGCGCAAACCTCTAATAATTTCACAAAAGTACCTACCAGGCCGATTCAATTTAATATTATTCTCCATTATATTTTGGGTCCAAAATTGGTTAAATAATTGCATCCACTATTTACTTTTTTTCATTAATATCACAAAACCATCGTTATACTCGTATTACACGCCAATAACAAACAAGTTTTAATTAATATAGAACACAGTTTCCAAAGTTCATACAACCACGCTATAACTATCTCGCTAATTAAAACAATTGTAGTTTCCAGGGATCCTGCTCAGCTCGTGTTTTTGTAAGTGGTTCGGGCGGCGTGCCACCATGATCATCTTCCTACTTATCTGTGCCATCAGCAATGGTCTACTGTCTGTACCTGATGACTACTACTACGTGAAATTGATTTTCGGATCTGTTGGAGTTAGTAGTTCGAGCGGGGCTTTTGCTGCCGTGTGAGTTTACGTTTCTTCTTTTTTCTCCCTACCTCTTTTAAACTACTTCAATACATTAAGAAAAGGTTATAAATAAAAAAAAAAAAAATTGATCATGTGATTAGAAAAGGTTGCAGGAAATCGGTGATGCAATCTGCTTCTCCCAGATTGTCATTACTTGGGGACGGCTTATGGTAGGCCGTGTCTTAGTATCGCTGATGATTTATTTTTGCGTTAATGCAGAAGTTAACGAAACTAAATTTAGCGTAATATATAAATCTATAAACATTAGGCAGTTATACTATTGTTAAACATCTCAAACAAACATCATAGGAAGAAATAATTTCACTGAATTGTTAAATCCAAAGACATCAATATATTTTAAATATTTCCAGATATATGTTCACAACGGAGCTATTCCCGACAGTAGCTCGAAACATGGGTATGGGAGCTTCATCTACGGCATCCAGGGTCGGTTCCATGATAGCGCCCTTCGTCGCTGGATTATCAACAGCTGGTATATGGATCCCACCAGCTATCTTCGGAGTGATGCCATTGGTAGCTGCTGTCGCTTGCTACTGCCTTCCGGAGACCAGGGGAATTAGTTTGAGTGACCACGTGGAGGAATGACCATTGGTAGACATATTTAGTTTAGAAGCAATCAAGATCTTGTATTATGTGTTTTAAATTGAATTGAAGATCTTTTGTATTTATTGATAAGAATAATTTTAATAACGGACTGATGACATCAATAGACGTAGTCGACAAAACATTCTGTTTATTATTTTAGTGCTCTGTTTTAAGCTCAATCAAAACCATTTCAGCTTAACAACTTGATCTCTATATTCACGAAATGATTATTCATTGCGAAGACAAACATAATGGATTCAAAGAAAAGAAACAAATACAATTAGGGCTACAAGCTAAATGTACGTTGTAGTAGCACAATTACCAAATTGTGACTATTAATCAACGAAACCGAATAACTAATATTAAAACACGAGTAAAGAATGTAAATTACACCTGTACATATTATTTTGATTGAGGAAGTGCGTATAAAACCAATTACAATTTCTTATTGAGATTTTTATCACACGCGAAAAATATGAACCGTAGTAGCAATATTTCATTATTTGTGTAGTTGTTATACTGCGGCAACCCCCAATGTTAATATTCAAATATTTAAGAGCTTAAATACTGCTAAAATAGTAAAAGTATACATTTTGAAATATGTTATAGACCTGGGGGGTGAGTCTATAATCCTAAACGAAACTCGAATGTTCAGAGGTTCAATGTGTGCAGCATGTTTTTAAATTTCCACTTCTAAAAATCAACATTATTCTCTATGATACTTATCATTCACTGCGAACTAAGTCTATAGTTAGGACGAATGATGAACACTTTTTGGGTTACCTAGGCACATTCGTACAGTTTTACGTACGACGTCCGAAGTTTCGAGTTTTGTTTCGGATCATAGAGTAACCGTCCTAGCTCCAATAGCGGCTACAGCAAGTTGAAAAGAAACTAATATATTTAAAGATAATAGCTAAATAGAATTGACGAGATTAGAGTCCTCATAATATGACAAAACAAACATCCCCTTCAGGCATCAATAGGCATTTCTACACTGTAGAGGAGATCAGGATTTAAAGTAAAAGCTATCTCATATCATTGCAAAAAATTAAGACATTACTTTCAAGGTCAATTTATCTAACTAAACCCTTCATCGCACCTTTGTACTAAATAGATTCAACCAGCCCAAAAGGCAACACGGAATTCAATTTCCTCGCCACGGTCGAATTAAAAGAGTCCTAAAAGACTGAACACATCCTTTGCGCAACATCCCCCACCCTCCACCGCTCTCCGTAGCCCTCAAAGAGTGCCGGAGTGCCGCGTCCTTATTTAATAAACCCGCCTTTAAATATTACCCCGACGTGAAACTCAGTTTCTTTATTAAGGTTTAAAAGGATTTTTTTTTCAAGATGTTTTAAAACGAGCAGAGCTTTTCAGATGCTTTTAGTGTCGCCTGGTTTGCGACGTATTTCTTTTGTGAAAATGGAAAATGTCTCAGTTTTTGTGTAATTTATTAAATTATGTCATTTATGAGATATTTTAGTTGGTGAGAGATTAACGTAAGCATCTTAAGATTAGTAGACCAGTTGTAAAAATCATTTTTAAAACATCAGTGTGTTCGAATGATATGAAATCAAATTTAGAATGGAATCTGAAAAAAGGCTGTGGACATTTTTACCATGGAAACATTACTGTTTCCATTTCCAACTTAATGATGCTGAGAATTATTCAAAAACTACTTATTAACCTACTATAAGTCACTTCGTACAATGTAGAAAATGGTTACCAGGAATGAGAATTTACAGTCGTTCATAAATAAAATCCCAATCTAACAAATCACTACATATCTGCCGCACCAATTACACATTGCGTACACAAACTATCCAAAACCCAACATTTCAATTTGACTTAACACTGAATTTGCAATATGCTAAATTGCTTCTGCTGCAAACTGTGTCTCAGTTAAAACGTTTATATCTGCTGAAATTTCCAATTGAACACGCATTACCGGGCGACCAATCACACAAGTCCGTGTATAATACCCGTTGAGCCCGGATCCCCGTTAATCCCGGGAAGCAATCGCGGCGGATCAATACGGGATCACATCCGGGATACTATCGGACTCATTAATCAATCCCCGGGGTTAATTTCACTTGTCCGTGTGATTGTTATTGGATGCTATTGCAACGTCATCTAATCAATTTGACGACATTATGTGTACCTATGTTTATCAAAGTGCGTGGTGGCCTGTTGGTAACGGACCAGACGCGGCTGCCTACATATTCACGGTGGTCGCGGGTTCAAATCCCAGGGCACACCTCTGACTTTTCGGAGTCATGTGTGTATTGATAGTCAGTCACCACGCACTATAACGGTGAAGGAAAACATCGTGAGGAAACCTGCATACCATAGCGATTTGTATAAATTTCTATGGTATGTAAAAGTCTGCCAACCCGCATTAGGCCAGCGTGGTGGACTATATGGCCTAACCACTCTCTATCGTACTCTCGATTGTAGAGGGGCCCGTGCCCTGTAGTGGGTCGTATATGGGCTGATACAATACAAAAAAAAATTATCAATCCTATGCGTCACATTCATGTTCTCGGATCTTTGTGAAACAATATAGATTTGGAGGCCTTAGATCAGAAAGCTGGCATCATGCGGATTTGTAAGTTTCGCGTTCGCTGTTTTAAATGGCTTATTCATTTTTCTGCATTCAAACGGATGAACTGTGTGGTTTTCCACGTGTTCTCTTCTTTCTACAAGCTTGGATTCATTGAAGAAGCAATTTTATTGTTTTTGTGTGATACTGTTGAATGGCTGGAGATAAGCGTTAGGTCATACTACACACCTTTGGCCCGTCATTGAAGACAAAGAAAATGTTATAGTCATTCTATTACTATAAATTTACATCATCCGATAACACTTACAAATATTAAATGAACAATTAACCAATTTTTCAATACTGATGGTAGGTATCTCATATGTGAAAGGCCGGCTGGGGAAGTACCACCGCAATGTCTATTTCTCCCGCCAGATAGCAGTGTTAATGCACTGTTGTGTTCCGATTTGAAAAGGTTTGAAAGCGCAGTGGAATGACAAGTATTGCTTCGTAATTCATGGTCTGGTCTTAACATATCGCTTACTATCAGGAGAATGGTCCGTCTCGCGATTCATTGCAATAAAACAAAATCCTCATTCTGTCAGCACTTGCCCGGATGTAGAAGCCGTTCAATACACGTCAAGTACACGCGCGGCCGATAATCCAAGCGATAGATAGTGACGTGCAGCTTATCCCAGACACGGAGATTTATTCCGTATTGCACGGCGAATCCTACTTAATACCACCGATTCAAAGAATGCTCGGGTTGAGATTACTTCTACGTGCTATTGTAAGGAATACTGACAAAAAGTTAATGACAATTATGAAAAATCCAGTTTAAGATGAGTCAGTACTTTTGAAATCACTCTGTCAGCACTAGATCGGTTATAGAAGACATTCAATATGCGTCAAGTACACAACCAGCCGATATATAGTGACGTGGCGCTTATCCTAAACACGCAGATCAATCCATATTGCACTTACAGCAAATCCTACTTAATATCACCCATCCAAAAGAGGTTTATCTAGGTTGGTTCTACATGCTGTTGTAGGAATAATTCCAAAACATATGAAAAATGTGTCATATGTTAAAAATTCTTTCTAACACTATAGACAGCCCCTGTTGTAACCACGCGGCAATTTTCCCCTCTTAGCTTGTCTGTGGCCCCATCAAATTATAGGCAGAACTCTTTTATTTGGAGAGCAAGTAGAACCATTAACACAAGTTGCAAATCACATGACATTGATATTTTTAACGTCAACGTAAAGTCTTTGAGGCGGGTGCTGAGTCGTGATTTCTTTCTTAAGCATGATGAGTTGAATGATATTAGTGACCTATAATTGTGTAACTTTGCTTATGCTGAAGCAAAGCATGTGATCGTGTTGTTATTAATTTAACAATCAATTTATTGTTGTACTTGCACTTAGAGATAATTTGTTACTTAACAGTGGAGACCTTTATTTGGCTTTTTGTTACTTAAATTCGTGTGATTATATTGTTATTAATGCTGTTGGTCTTCTTAAAATAAATAAATAAAATAAAATAAATATATGCTTTGTGATATAATTCCTACAGTCTTATTTACATAAATATCAATGCCTATGCCAACTGCACATGCGAATCACATTCAAACGATTTACATTATCCCAATACTTGACACAGACGGAGTTGTTGCATATGCGATAGAGCCAAACATTAAAAAAAATGTATTTAGACATGCGAAGTCATTGAAACTATAAACAATAAAATTTTCCATGGCTATTTCTGATTTCATTTCTACATGACTGACAAACCTACATTTAGTGACAGGACATTCAGCACTAGAATTTGTCATATTTCCTTTACCTATTTCTTTAACAAAAAGGCACTCCCTTCCAAAATACCTAATTGTCTCCAAACCCATCTAATTACATTTTCCAGGACAAAACTATCTAGTTTTATCCTTCAGGCTAAAATCCACCTAGCTAGCGTAACGATACACGCGGGAACAATTGCACGGGAGACAAAATGGCCGCCATACAAACAGCACTCTTGAGAATTGTACGTTTCCAACTCACTGGCTTTTGTAGACCTATGGATATTGTAATAATATTGGACATGCGTGTTTGTGTTATAAAAATAAAAGATTAATAAACTTGTTTAATAATTTTCTAATTTTACTTTTTATTTAAATTTTACTTTATTTGTAATTAACTACAGAAAAAATATAACACTTATAGAATATAATGTTAATACTATTTGTTGTTATATTTTATTCGTTTAATGAAAGGAAAGAGACCCAACAAATCTGTTTTAGCTTTGCTGTCGTGTTTCGTTCTGGAATATTTTAGAAGACCCAAAATTAGTTACAAATTTCTGTCAACCCTTACGTTGAACAACCTAAAATACGTACACATATTCTACAATGTTAATATGATTGCGGCAGTCAATTTATAAGAAGTAACCCCTTTCAAAAAAATCAAAAAGTACTTCAGTTTAAGACTTCCTTTTGATTTTTATTCTCTCTCCCGAAAAAAAATCACCTTACTTCACGACAAATGGTGAAGTATTTTTCGTAACACCAAAACAAAACAGAACTAAAACAATACAAAATTCGTGCGACTTAAAAAAATGTTTCTTTATAAACTAATCAAAAGGGAGTGGAAACACAAGATGTCCTTCAGTTTCCCCGTGTTTTTTTTTTGAGAACATTTCGCCGAGTGTTACAAACGAAGTTATGAGACCTTTTTCGCCGTTTCCGCGACACGATCAGATTGCTTTTATGTCCATGGGAGCAACTTTGTGGTTTCTTGAAGGACTCTTTATTTTAGTGGCGAGAAATTAGATGTTGAAGTATCTGGACTTTTCAACTTTTTAATTTGGCAAGCTACAAATTGGATCACTGGTGGTTTTACCGCAAAGAAATCCAAAAGTAAACATGCATTATAATCAAGAGAAATTCGTAAAGAAACCTGCATATAGAGATTACAATTTTCTGTTACCCTAAGTTCGCAACCTCGCTTAAGACGAGCGTTTGGACTAACTGTTGGTTGTACTATATCCGTGTTCACAAGCAAGACGACCATCATATAGTGGTTAAGAACGTCTGCAAATTCGGATACAACAAGCCCTGTAAATGGCGGCTGGCGAGAGACAACAATCTCACATCGTCGTAGCCTGTATCGTGCCTGTAATCCGCACGAGAGCAACACACACACACACACACGACACATCAATAGATAGACATAAAGCCTTGTCACCACGTCCTGTGTTCCGTCGAATGTGGAACGCCTGCCGCGCTCAGATTCCCTCGCATTTCACATTTCCATTACATTAGTCTTTGTGTGACGTGCTCATTGACGTCATTAGATCAGAAGTCGCCTTTGATGGGGTGGCAGTCTTTTAACCGCTGGTGATGTGATGTTAAGTTCTTTAGAATGCTATGGCTGCATCGTTGTTGGGTGATTTTGGCACGGTAGGTCGGTGTCACCCGATCACCTATGCCTCGCGGTTTTACCCTTATAGCTTATAGGAGGCTAGCTGGCACCGACCTCAAAAAAATGTTTGCATATTTAGGTATTATAGATTTTATAAAAGATTAGTTTAATTCTCGCTTTTTATTACTCTTTTGAAGTCAGTGTAATTTTTTAAAATTATTTTTATGTATACTTGGCAGGATACTATTAAATTGAATAGTTGTCAGTTTTAAGGATAAAAATAATTCAGCGTTAATGTTTGTTAATACTATTACTCGCAAACATAAAGTGAGACCAAACCGACCGCATCCGTAACCGGCATCAACCCATCCGTCAAATTGGTTACAACCCTACTCACATACATACAACACGATTTATAATTCAAACTTATGAATACTTAGTGAAATTTATGTTATAGAACTACACTGTAACTGTAATAAGGGTTCAAGGCATGAGCAGGTAGGGTCGAAGCGCTGCCAGAAAACCGACATGTAACAGTTTTACCATCGCATTTTATTCAATGTTAACTCAGAGGCCAACAATTATAACGATCAGCAACGCACTATCATTCATCATGTGGGGTATACAAAGGTGGCAATGAACACATATGCTTTTATACGATGAAAATGACACAAGTTGAATTTAATATATACTGGTAAAAGTCTGTTCAACACCATAAGTCTTAGTTGACTATTTATGCAAGACAGAAATCAAATTGTCTTGGCTGAGGAATTTTGGTGCCCAACAATATCGACCTCTAATCACATTTTGACGCACGATCCAGTTACAAATCAACCCTTAACGTATGAAATAAGCATAACCGATAAACACTAACCCTATCTAGAGTCCTAGGCCATTGAGGCTGATAGCCTAGCCAGACATCGTCAACATTCAACTATAACACCTATTTTTCCACATGAAAAGCACCACGAATTCATAAAGTGAATATTTCACACGTAGAAGTTGAGTTAGATAATATAGTATTGTGAGGGAGCGCTTTGTGCCGCCGACGCAGGCTCATCTTTTATGTAGCCCACTTCTGTACGAAACGAGTTTTACGTTCACACGTAAATTCTAACGCTAGTGGCAGATAGTAAACTTTTATATGATACTATTTTAATGGAAATAAAGTTGGTACAATAGAGCCTGATATGGATACAGAGTTAAACAAGCATTTTAAAATTATTTTCATTGAAATTGGTATTTGGCTTACGGTGAAGGTTGATGATAGAAAAGGATTGATATGGTTTGAGTGACCGCGGATACTTTGTCATCTACTGTAGTTCAACCTTATGAGACTATTTTTATTGAGAGTCTTGCTTTTTCTCTATATCTACATACGTACATAAGCTCACGCCTTTTTCCCAGAGGTAGAGGTTACCAGGGCACCTAGGTTTCGCCTTGTGTGTTCCGTCCCACGATGTGACAGGGGACGAGCCTATCCTCTACATCTATGATTAAATTATAGATAAGATCCAATAAGATGCTCTCACAATCAACGACCTTTTAATAAGAGTTCTAGAAGCAAAAGAGGGTCCGTTAGATCACAGCACTGAATAATACATTTCAGCAGATTTTAACAAGACAAGCACAAATACGGATGCGTTATATTTTACCAACATATAGCTATAAAAAAAACATATAACAAATAAACACAACATTTCCACGTTACAAAACAGAAACTTCCAGTATATTTTAAGAACTGCCTCATGAAAAATCCCACAAGGGGTTGTGGAAGCACTCGCAACCGTCGAAAACACTTCAAAAATTTTAAGAGCTCACTACTGCCTAAAATCATAACATACACGTCGGGAGAACGTACACAGGGACACGTAAAAATACTGTAATTTATCATTTATATGTAGACAAAAATGAAAACAAAGAACACCTATTTTTTCTTCAAACAATTCGTTTAGGAAAACTTACACATCACAACAAAATTACATGTGTTCAATTCAAAAACCTGCATAAAATAAAGAATCGTATCGGCGATAGAATCAAGGTTCATAGCACCACATAACTACAAAGCCATTAAAACTTTACAGTATATTCTAAACTTGACAGCCTCCGTGGCGCTGTTGGTTAGACACCGCCAGTGAAACGAGAGACCGCGGGTTTGATTCCCGCACTGAGACAAATGTTTGTGAGGCCCACAAGTATTTGTCCCGGGTCTGGGAGTTTGTGAGATCGAAAAGTCGGACCTTCTGATACCCACGACACAAGACTTGATTGATTTTAATGTGGGGTCAGGACTATGTATGTGACTGTTGGGTGTATATATTATTATTTTATTATTTATTAAACTTCGGAAGATCGATTTCCAATTCAAACAAATTTCCAACGCCAACAATAACGTTTGTAAAATTATGAATCAATACGGAATACATTTGTGCTGGAGGACATGTAAATGCGACTATTAATAGGAAGTGTGTCAAGGCGCCGTGCACCCACTGCGGGAAACGTCGATATCAACTCATTACCATGTGTGGTTCTACACATTCATAATTAACTAGCTCGCATTGGATACCATTTTGAATTAGTATAGGTTTTAGATAAAATTATTAGCTGGCCAACCACAAATACCAAATACAAAACACCAAATAACAAGTACTATGTGCCAAATAATAAGAACCAAGTGGTAGGACTATAGTACAGAAAGTTTTCGTCACCTCAAATTAATGGTGTAGTATTGCTTACTTCATTTTGGACATAATAGTAACCAGTAGCGGGAGAGTAAAACGTACGAATCTGATCGAGACACAATGACTGAATACATCTTGAGAAGAAAACCCTATACAGCTAGGAAAAGTTTTAAAAAAAAGGTAGCTCTCTTTCAGCAAACTACAAGAAACATTGGGATAGGGGCGGTTTGCAACTTTGTTCGGTACTGAGTATCACACTTTCAAACAAAAGAACAAGCTACATGGAATTTAATCTTTTGATATAACTATCTTGGTGTCTTCTTTCTACTTGTTTGATTTCTGAGAGTTACCAGGGTAACGCCGCAATAAACCTAATATTATCTCAGGAAATAACATAACATTTTACCACGCTACTTTCACATTGAGGAAGGATCGGATTTTGAAATATTGCCCAGGAATAAAAAGCCTTAATTAAACTAAGTTTTTTAAAGAAACTGACAAATTACCAAGTATATTACGATATTTGGACTCGCTTTACAACATTAAGGAGGTCATATGTCTAACGTATCACCGCTATAGAATAGAGGCAATGATAATACACAACCCTATAGGTTATAAACCACGATTTCTATCACAACCCGCTTTTCACTTAACCCGAACAAGCGCTTCCAACTCAATTCACCCTTGCACAAAACATTTCACGCTTTAGCACGACAGTTGAACCCTTTATATCACACGCAGATCTAAAAAAAGAAAAAAACAATCTAGAAGTAAAAGAGAAATACTCGTTCAAAGCTGTCTCGGAGCGTTCCAATTAAAATGACAGCCGGAGTGGCGCGCAGACAACAGTAAGAAATGAAGGCAATTACTGAGAGACGTCGGTGGAGGGGGCAGGCTGTGTGTTTGACTTAGTAGTTTACTGGCGTTTTAGTAACTAACTGATCTAGACCGTGGTAGGAATAAGGTATAGTATTAAAATACGACTGGAAGGCAAAGAAGCTCGGATATGCTTGAATAGATATGGGGAAGTTTCAGATAGCAGTGATGTTATACTCTGGCACTTCATACCTTTTATGTCGGTTTTAAACCGAGGGATTAGATAATTACAATTCACAAACGAACCAAATCATAAAAAAAGGAATATGAAATAAATCAGCAAGATTATGAGGATATTCATAGTGGTACATGGAAGCTTAAAAGTAATTCGACATGGAAACCCTTGTCGCTTCTAACGTTGATGACGAAGCAGCAATGAGAGCAACTATACTTGACCTATACATAACCAAAATGTCAATTGATAAAGATAACAGCACACAAAGAGACAATTTTATGGCCTAAGTTGCATAACCACATAATCAGCCTACGACCGTAAAATTAAACATCAATTTGTAATTTAAAACTTTGAACAACAACTACCCCAAACATTTACTACAAACTGTTGTTAAAGCGGTATTTAAAAGCGACACGACACTTAACAAATGGTTTGCACACACCCCTGTTAAATTAGGGGCATGATTCAGCGATGCAGCACAATGGGGTGAATTGGCACGCTCCCAAACCGGGACTCGAATCGAATGCGTTACGTAATCACTTGTAGCCGACCGGGCGTATCAATTAACGTTTTAGAAACTTCGCAACTAACTTGCAATTGAGCAGTTAAGCGAGTCAGTTTCAACTGAACTTTACAATATAAGGATAAGCAGCGACCTATATACAAAGTTGAAGCCGACCTATAGCATCAAACTACTATCAAACTAATAGCTGAGGTAAATGTTTGTGTAAACCACAAATATTTTTTACGGAACTTGGTGTTGAGGCCAAAAACATTTTCGTAATTTCAGATACCCATAACGTAATGCTCGTAAATGACTGTGGGGTCAGGAATATGGGTCAATTTGCTAAATTCAAACGTATTTGCAGTAGAACTAGTAAAATCTAAACAGTAATTGTAAAATATGAACTTGTTCTTTACATTAAAAAGCATGTTTATTCAAAATGTTCCAACTACTCCCAAGGCATTTCATCGGACATATTCGAAACGGTTCACTAGTTTCTAGTTACTCCTGAATTCTCAGGGGCTTTGGATCTGTATTATAATATTCATAGAGAAAGAAAATAAATTCGGCGACCTAACTCACAAGATGAAAAGTCCGATTTGACAGTCGCCTTACTATAAGTCATCTAAATCTATTGGTGTGTGGCGAAATTTGGAAGTACAAATAAATTTTCAAATATACATATATATTTAAGTATTGATTGTGATGTTTATATAGTGATGTTTATATAATACAAACAACAAGCATGTTCGATGTAATAAAATGCGAGAGAAAAACTATTTTTATATTATTGACAATAACGCATTCGGGCGCCAGAAGATGCTAGACGATCTACTTTACGAAATGAATTCATTCTATACATTTACACCATGAAAATTAATTATTTTTGGTTGCGATCTGCTTGGTTTTTATTCGGGAATCCGAAATAATAATGGATAGTACCTGTCGTTTGGGGTTAAATTATTGCTGCCTTAATCTTTCAGTGTTTTATTTTTAATTTTTAACACTTGATACAATTTGAATATAGGTGGACTTAATGCCAGAAGCATTCTCTACCAGTCGAGCCTAAGGTGTGGGGTACGTTATTTCCTCGTCGTTTCCTGATGCTGTCATACAGCAAAATAAACCTTTAAAACATAGCATTTAAATTACCAGACAAAACCCCAACCCACCAAAAAGCTCTTATCGCACCACATCAAATAAAATACTTAAAAGCCAGATTAAATAGCGAGTAAATAAACAGAATACATAAAATTACAATTATAAATAAATAAGGAGATAACCGTGAGCTTTTCCACGCGATTGAAAAAGCTGAAAACATACAGTATATCACAATTATGGAGGTTGAAATTAATACAAACGGGTCTCGGGGGAATGTTCCCCACTCCCACCCCCAGGGGGAGGGGGCAACGTTTTCACTGCATTATTAACGCCATTCGGACCATTTAATTGTGATTCAGTTTTATTTTACGTACGATGAATATGAATATTGTGACCTTTTGTTAAATACATCCCAACAGTCATATACATAGTCCTGAACCCACATTAAGATCGAGTCTTGTGTCGAGGCTATCAGAAACTACGAGAGACTATTCGGTCTCACTAGCACCTAGACCCGAAGTCGCGGTGCGGAGATCGAACCCGCGACCTCGCGTTTCACAATCGGCATGTAACCAACTGCGCCACGGAGGTTGTTGTTTAAATACCACAAAAATCAAATGTTGTTGGCAATTGAAATAAATAATGCAAAGCAAATTACAGTTTTTCAAATAATGCACAAAACCATAATTATAATTTAATATTTAACTTATTGTATTGTGTTGATGGAGTAATCAATAGAACGTTGGTTTTGTAAATCATTTTTATTCATTCCTTGTCCATCTTGTTAGTGGTACTTTGCCCAAATAACCATTGATATTAATCGCGAGAATAATCTGTATTAAAAAGGTCTTGATAAAATATTGTACAATAGATAAACTATTGCGTACCGCAACTGTTTATAAATCTGTATTCAAAGTCTTAATAATGTATTGTAAATAAACAGAATCCCCGACACATAACCTAAGATAAACGAGGTGCAACACGGAACACCTGCAGAGCGTAATGAAAATTGCAAGGCGCGTGTTCCGAATCACCCCGCGTACGTATAACATCGTTACCGCCCGGCCGGAATAACGCGGTTATAAAGGAAACGAGGTGCGCATTTCATTCAAATTGAACAGAATTAGGTATTACCGCGTCATCTCTTTCATATGTGCCGTAAGTTATAGGCGTAATTGTAGAACGGTGAGAAATAGAACTTGTTTCTCGGTTATCGATACTTTTCGTCATCATCGGCCCGTTGCAGTCCACAATTGGACATAGGCATTAGGCCTCTTACTCTGCCAGTATAAAAAATGATTTACCTACGACAAGAATCCAGTTCAAATCGGATCAATAGTTTGCAAACATTCATACGCGGTCAATACAAAATTTCCGATTTTTTAAATCGGTTAAAAAAACGATGTTGTTTGTGGATTTTAAATTATCACAATTAATATCCATACATAGAGAACGCGTCCGCTATAGCCATATCAACCATTCGTGACATAGAATCGTAGCAAAGCATACATCAAAGGCAGCACACGATCACCATGCAGGACGAGAAGGTCGTTCACCCGCCACATCACTCAGCAGAATACTTTTGAAATCGATATTAGAATTGAAGTGAAATGTCTCTAAAAGGAACAATAGTATTAAATACGGTTCATTCCAGACTCAAAGATATATTGCGTTGTTCACAACGTGGAATCAATGTGACATTATAGACTTCGTCTCAGTATTCACGTGAATAAATAAATACAATGAAAGGTAACGGTTCTATAAATTGCCTTTGCGACGATCAATAGTTTCAATATGAATAAACTTGAGTAAACTCAGCTATTTACACAAAAAGAACATGAAACATTTATTGCTTTTTTCGAAGAGAATCAAATTTAGAATAGGATCAAACATGTAGAATACAAATGTCAGACAATATTCAACAAGGCCTCTTTGATGTGATCACAATAAGCGACTAAAAGAATATAACTCGGTCGAGAAAACCTATTACGCTTTCGACAACACTCCAGTTATATTATATTGCATTTATTAGGTTAAAATTGGGCAATATTTCATCACTTGAAAGCCTGTGAGAAACATTTATAAATGTATTTTTCTTGAACGCACAACAAGGCACAAATTATAATCACGATAACATTTAAATAAGAGAGATCTTATAGTTCATCTTCTGCGAAAAGATTGAGCCTAACAAGCCCATATAACAGGCTTCGAACAAACTACAGAACCACGCCAAAATAACATAATATAAAGTTAACAAGCGCACACAAATACGAAAGTCGCATATACATAAATACCCCATTACATGACAGATTCATTGCGTCTATTGTGAAGGCAGTTTCAGCGCCGACAGCGAGGGTAATAAAGATAGGCGCTCGTTACCCCACAATGGCAATAACCTTGTTTACAGGCATTGTGACTGCCACGGTTCAAATTGTACCACATTCGTAGGAGTAACTACGTATATTCAGCTGCGTGCGCGTTTCGCTGGATGTTAGTTGTTAGTACAGCGAGTGTTATTTGTATCGTCATGAACGTCGAACGTAGTGGCGGTACTTCCATACAAGCCCAAAAGCCCGGCTTGCCCTACTTAATACGCAAATACAAGATAATGAACAGAAACCATTACATTCAATACATTACAGTAATTTATTACGACACATATACCATTTTTGAATTTACCGCGTTCGGTCGCGTCGCTGCGCGGCGCAATTCAATGAAACGCAGCTATGAGCGACGGAGCGCCGCCCGCGCCTCGCAACGCTTGTATTAAATTCATTCAATAATTTAACCTCTCGCGTAGCTTCACGCATTTTCTAAAAGACGTAACTCGCGTTCTTTAAATGTCTCTTTCTCTCTCGTGTGCTTTTACGAGGCTTTTGGAAACTCATGCTGTCTCTTTCACACTTAAGGTTGAAATGTTACACTCTGCCACTACGAATGTATAGCTACAGATGTGCAACTATAGCAATTTGTACTGAAAAATCGAACCGTTTAAGCCCAGCTTCGCGGAGTGAACATCGTACGTTTGAAGGTCGTCACGTGTAACATTATTCGTTTAGTAAATTATATTTGTTATTATTAAATTATGTTTGTTCCTTTTTGAAATTATTTTATAATTTTTTAGGTAAAAATAATGTGGTTTTTATATTTTTTTAATAAATTGTAATTGCATGTTGTAATGTTTATTTTTACGTTTCGTTTCACAATTTCTGAACGGATTCGTACTAACTTCATAGGTGTTTTGGCATTGTGCAATTGTAAATAGTTCTGTTTTTAGGTTAATGAACAGTTTTTTATGTTCATTAAGCTTTTTGAAACTAAAATGAGTTGTATTGTTTCCTGTGATGGTTTAAGTGTGATGATATAAGTGTTCATTGCTGGTATAAAGGTAATTTAATTCGATTATATTGAAAAAAAAAAACTGGCGCGAAAACAACGCCGGGTTTGTGCATTTCTTAAATTCGTGGTAAATTACAAGAGGCATTTATCAGCTCAGTTTAAAAAAACTACCTACGTAATTTGATTTCTACATGCTCCCCTTCAAATGGGTTATTAAATAGTCGTGTTTCACATGTTTTTCAAGCGACACTTGTATATTAGAATGTTTGTATTATGTATAATGATTTTAATAACTTAGGTGGACCTTTCAAAAGGCATGTTATTACTTGTAATTCATAAAAACTTAACGCTAATGCATTAATAATATTTTCTGTCCGCAATTTCGGTTAACTGCGAAGTAATCACGACAACATAGTAGCTACCGTTGTGCTAGTGTACCTATATACTAGAAGTTTTCAGTAGTTAGTGTATTACCAAGTTACGGTTGCATATCCACATGTAATCTATAATTTTTTTAATCTTAATATTTTATAGATTGTTAGTTAGGTCTGCTGACGTACATATGTTTTCTTCGTTCTTAGTATTTTTTCCTTTTAAATCAACATGTATTATACTTTAAAAAAGTTTTGGGCTTGCCCTACTTCAAAACCCTAGGCACGCCACTGGTCGAACGTTCGAACATTCGAATGTTGTGTCGGAGCTTAAGTAGACCCTCTGAGTTGTTAGCACTTGCAAGAATTGCAATGATAACATCATTGTAATGCATTGTATCAGCCCATATAGCGCTACTACATAGTACGCGACTCCTCTGAAACCGAAAGTTCAATTGTGAGAGGTTTGGCCTTAAAAACACACTAGTGCTTATTTTACGTCATTTTCTCGCCTAAATCAATAGCTAAAAACCTAATCAATAGCTAAATAGCTAAAAGCTAAAGCCTCCATTCAAATTCTTTTTTTTTTCATTAAACAAAAGCATAAATAACCTGAATAAATGTGGTTACCCCTTATTCATATGACCCGGTTCCGTATTACCCCATGCGTAGAATTTTAAGTCGCGTTCGTGACGCCGTAAACGTTACGTGACAGTTATCATCATAATAACGGGATTATTTTGGGGTAAACCGTGTGTGAAGGTGGACAAAGTGATACCAAGGAGGGTGTAGATATACGGGGTAATGCTGCAATTAGGAGAGCTATCTATATATGTGTATCTATTGTTCTTGATGTTTTAAAGGCATTGTATTGGACTATTTTCATCAGCCTTGTACATTAGGAAATTATAAGTAATTCAATTTTTATAGAATAGTGAACAGTTCCAATTATTTGTTATGTACAGCAAATATAGGAAAAAAACAATACTTATATATTTTCCAGCATGTTAAAGACAAATATACATTTTAACTGCTTAAATGTATGATATTCACACATTAGATTTTCATCTTAATTACAAACGCTGGTGACGCCTGTGACGAAGGTAATATTAAATGCGTACCTATTAAGTTAATTTCGACTATAACGTGCACTACACAGAGAATATATTACAGTGCACATATTTACCTAGCTATACTATTAAAAGCCGTCTCGGCAATAGCCTCGCATGTCTGGTTTAATGCCGTAATATCCCAGGCTTATGAGATCTATCCCGGAGGTTTGTCGGGCATCCGTGAGGCGGTTAGCTCGTAAATAATTAAAGAGGAGGAATTGCTGGACTTAGTGCACCGAACCTTGCTATGGCTAACTTAGTGCATGTTGGGGTAACTTGGAGTCTTTGGGGTAACTGGCATAAGGAATGTTGTGGTATTGTGTATTTATCAATGGTTAATAGCTGTTTATATGTGTATTTACGTCCTTTGTTCAATCTGCGAGCCCGCAGCAGGCCAACTTTTTAGACAGTGGTCTAATCTTCTCTTTTAAAGTCTCGATTGTAGAGAAGTAACGTGTTCAGCACAAGACGACTATGGCCTAATACAGTACTTCTCATTTATGATATAAAATAAATAAATAAAATGTCAAATATCTCAAGTAGAAACGTGCCTAGACAGACAAACGTTTCTGAATTGGAAGCAAAATTAGCATCCTTAAGTTAAAAATAACATAAAGAAAAGTCTAAAAATAAAGATGATAAATTCAAGCACCTACAAGTATTATTCAGACGTCTAAGGCTATAAAAAAACATCTTCAATTTTCGATCTTATTCATAAGTCTGTAAAGTCGCGTTCACTCAAACGAACGCTGTCACAAAAACATTCCAGACTCTCGAATTCGTACAAACTCATCCTCTAAAAATAATAAGGTCTCGAAATATCGACACCGCCTACATCAAATTCACAAGCGTCTCATTTCTATTTTGGGCAAGGACCATTAAAATTGAATATGACATTACTGAAACATAAAACCCATGAAAATTCAAATGAAACAGTGAAGTCATGTTGTGCCAAGTTTGTAAGACAACGGTGGCGATTTGGCACGATTTACGATTACTGTTTAGCACTTTGTGTTCCTAGCGCCTTTTTCCCAGACGGAACGCCTGCCAACTAACACATTACAGGAAGACATTTGGCTAAGGCTGCAGACAAATTATCTAGAAGGCTCGGGTTGACACGTGTTTTTTGGAAGAATTAGGCATTGAGATTGTTTTTTTTTTCCTGAATCGAGATGGGATCTTTCTTGGCAAGAAGACGTCATCGGAAGTCGACTGAATAATCACCAAACAAAATAGAGCTAAATAAGAGAAATTCTTACTCGAAAGTTTCCGATTTAACTAGATCTAGCTAACCTAGCCTATTTATTTGCCTTTATACACTTAAAATTATATTGCCAATGCTCTAACTAGCTGTATAAATACCCAATTCGATCTGTATTCATGGACGGGGCTTGCATTTAACTCAGCAAAGAAAGAATACGTTTGGTGACCTAAATACTAGTATCATACTACAAAATGATAAATGAATGAATTATATTGAAACTTAGATAGATCGAGAATGGTTAGGCCATATCCCATTCTCAATCGTACTCTCTATTGTAGAGTAGGCCCGTGCCCTGCAGTGGATCGTATATGAGCTGATACAATACAATACAATTAGATAGATCAAAGAAAAATATAGAACTATTCTGTGTCTTAAATTCCCACTTCTTTAGATCTGCAAAAACGACGAACATAGAACAAGGCATGGCCGCTTAATCCATTAAGCTTAACTTCAGCTGAAAACCAAACTGAACTAACAGTAAACATTAAAATTCCAGTCTATAAATAGCCCGAGACCTCAACTAGACGATCTAACCTCCCGGTGGCATTAAACAGTAGTTGAATAATTCATCGCTCGCGAGCAGAGTGGTCCAATGTTGGTGCTTCTCCGTAATGGCAGGAAATAGCTGGGTTTACTGTGATGAAAGCTGGAGAGTGGAGAGGTTACTGTTATTCCTAGTTGGTTTAATGTGTATTTTGTGTACACTTCAGTTTCAGACAGTGAATTGTGAATGGGAGTTGTCTGAAACAGTATAGGATATGATTTTTCGTAAAAAAACATCATAAGCGAGGATTGTATTGCAAAAATACATGGCTCAAAATTTTTGAATTTAAATAAACCGTCTGAGTGTATGTTAACATGATTAACCGTCTAATTGAGATTTTAGATACTCATTTTTTTCCTTGAAATGGCTGTCAAAAGCGGAATTAAAGACATACAACATACCAAGATTTGAACCGTACCTCTTGATAATATTTTAAACCAACAACCGCTAACGAAGTCCCTCCTAAACTTCAAACTTCCACTAGACAAGCAATAATACAATTCAAATGATTCGCAAATACCTCAATCTACTGAATTAGCATAACACTATGCGTGAAACGTAACTTGTCAACCCAATACACGAAGCATTGAATAATTCATAAACTGTTAAGATGGAATGGGGTAAAACGGAACGCATGTTATGTCAATTCTAGTGATTTATGGGATTGCTTAGTAGATAAATACTTTTGATAACAAAGTTTAGACTTTTTCATATTTTCTTTTATACAGTAGTTTCTTTTGGTGCTATTATAAATAAATTATGCTCTTTTTATAGAGGTCTTGATAGCAAAATATAGCTAAAAATTAGTCGCAATCAAGAAAGCTAGCTGATCTTTAAAAAGACCGACCAATTTGCATCTCCAATGATGGGGCTTTTTATTTGATTCTATTGCGTTTATATTGGTGTTATAAATAACTATAGCGTATCTATAAAGTTGGTAATTCTCTGTGGATTCGTTTTAAAATGTTTTAAAACCCCTGTGCAGTTGTCATTATTGTTTGATTATTACTACCCAAGTGAAAAATTAAATGCCTGATAATTGGATTTAAAAATTTAAATTATCATAAACCTTACGCTTAGATCACAATAAAATATAAGTTGACACATCGGCAGTAATCGAGTAAAATGTATCGTGCGTGACGTATTGCGTTTAAATTATAATGGATGGCGGACATTACAATGCAGATGCAATCAATAACACACTGTCATGGAATTACAGAAGTAAGGCAATTATAATATTTCATATTATCCTTTGATGAAAATGAAAGAAAACACAGTATAATAGCTCGGTTGGAAAAGTATTGTGTTTAATCTAAATAACCTAAATTATTGCTGCGAATTTATCTATTGTAAGTGCCTGAGAGCAATTTGTAATACCATCAGGATACCATTGAATATCAAAACTAAACAATATGCACTTCTTTGACGCATACTGAATATATATGAAAGCAAAAGAGTACGCAGTATTTTCCACGAGTATTTAATTAAACTACAATGAACGTTGTAAAACACTCTTCAAAGTCACAGCTAATTGGTTTTCCTCGCAAACCATAAGATTGGATACAAATGAAAAACAAACAGAAACAAATGATACATTTATAACGGGGCCTTACGAGGGTTTTTTTAAAAGAATATTTTACTTAAAAGAAGGCAAAAGTCATACTAACGTTTCATAACACAGGGAATAGATAATGAAAAGCAATCGAGATTCTTTTCAATTTCGTTTTACGAATTCTTGAAGTACATATTGCGTTGAAATAAATTATACTCAGAATTGACATCCTGTTTTTTTATGACGATAATTATCTTTAAGAAGCAATGTTGCTATGAGTAATTAAACAAAACAAACGAATTCCGATACACCGCACCACATATTTCTCATTAAACTTATAGAAAATATACGTAAAGATGAAGATTTAATCCTAATTTAGTACATCCAATATTAGCACGTCAAATACGAGCTAAATCTCATTTATTACGTAGCCAATCAGAACGTCGCCTCCCACACACATATACATATTTACACCCGCAATATTAAATAAGACTTACGTAAATACCCCAAATAAATATTCAGACATATCTGCAAAGAAATCTCCCTGCCAAATATGAAACTCATAAACATGGGAAAGGTCGTGCGAAAGAGATAAATGGATGGCAAGAAAGGGATGGCAGGAATGATTTAACACCGACACGACTTATCTGTATATACGGGTATCTTTCTCTTTGGCACCTGCTTACAAACTTGGAAAGAGTTATAGCATTCCTTTTTCATGCGGACAATAACGGGTAGTTTATTGATAACGTTTTTTTATTGTATTGCGTCTGGTTACTATAGCCACTGTCTTAAAATATATTGCTATCGATTGTTGATCTAACTTGACAAACACGATTATTCCAATTTAGTGAAGTTTTTAAGTTTGATCAGTGAATTTTTCAAAACCTCAATCTCTACTAAGATTCATTATTTTATGACAAGCGGTTCCACATTTATCGACAACGTCCATAATTGGCGCCATATTTTTACCATTAAAGCGATGGTTGGACAACACACAACCACGAAAGCCTTCAGCAATTGCCAATCAACCCCCCGACACAATCCACATCACCACAACCAATGGGTAATCCTGCCCAAGTCACCACAAGCCGGCAACGACGTTTATCTCTCTACAACCCACAGCTTTCAATAGGACACACTAATCCCTGTATAATATAATAGGCTTCACATTTCTGTCCAAGACCCTCGTTTTGCAGCCGTCGGAACGTTTCATTCGTGATCGGTCATTCGTTTCATTCGTTCTTTGATCGGCTTCAACGTTGTAATTAGTTTGGCTAAGAGCTCTTTTGATTAATTTTGTAACGTATTTAGCCGAGGAAAATTGATTACAAACATTATTTATTACAACTCCAAATTTATTGGTTTTAGAAGTGAATTTTTTTTAGTAAAAAATAACCTGCGTTTGCCAGTGAACTTGCGAAGCTAAAAACTCGTGCTTTAGATGTTCAACTACCATCAATAGATTCACTAGAACACCAATCATTTAACTGAACTGCTTATACATATAAGAAGAGACAATAAACCACATGTTTCCGCAATATAATATTACGGTTAAAATATAATTGCGACAGAAACGCCTACATCCGTTTAAGTAGAAAATATACTAAGATACGAGGCATATTTCAACGTTATTCTTGGATAGTAAACATTAAACACGTTAGTGAAAACGTTTATGGTTGCAATAAAAACTCACGATTTAATAACGATATAGCCACGATATTACGATAACTTAGCTGCCTGGACGAAAATCCACTTACCTGAAACAAAAAAAGAGATTACATCTAATCATGACAGGTCTCAAAAATGCTTTTCATAATTGTCCTTCGTCTTAAATATAAAATAAATCCTAATGGATGCTTGTAGAATATAAGATATCCGTCTATCGACTGCTAGTAATAGAACATTTAATGATCAAATATTTATCCTTCTCCCTCATGCGGGATTAGGACAATTTGTTTTTTTTTTTTTATGATTATTATATTTCTACTGAACGTCTGCTTCAGACTTCTACTCTTTCCGAAATTCTAAATAAATAAAATGACTCTACTGAAAAGCAAAACATTTTACATTAGTTCCAAACAACCTCACCGCACACTCCCCATTGTATACGCTTAAACTAGCGCCATCTATGAACCGTGTCCCTAAAACTAAATTTTCATCTCACATTAATTCCCCCGGCGTGGGCCGACATAAAAATTAATCATACAGCGAAATGGGACGGCGAGGTCGCCGCGGCGCCGCAAATCGACGCCGTTGGCTTAATTCGAAAAGTTGGGGATGAAAAGGCTAGGCGACGCGACGCTGGCTCACACCTACGCTTTGAGGCTAAGCCGATTAGGAATTTATTCCACTTTAACGTCAGCTGAATTTATGTAAAAGTAATTTTGTTCGAGGTTTTATAGGTAGTTGGGGGAGTATGACCGGTTTTTTCTCGACCAAAAACGTACAGTTTGATTTCCGGGAAAATATTCTCAAATTCTAAAACTAGGAGTTTTAAATATCTCGTAAAATGGCGAGACGGAACGAGAAGGCCAAATTAGTTCCGGCCTCGGCGGGTAAAAAGCAAAACGAAAATTCCAAAAGGATTTTTAGCCATAATGTCACCTTTGTCTAGTTAGGCAACCTTTTAGCAGAAGTCAAAATGCTATTTCCTTTAAAAGGTCCAGAAGTTATAGGTCCAAAAAATCTCGTTATTCCTGTTTCGACACTACGCATCTGGACAACATACATAACTGTTAAATTTCTTCATTATCATCTTAATATGTTATAATTTTCTATATCTACTTTGCTATAATTGTTACCAAGATCCGTCGATTGCGTAATAAGTCACGCGAAACGGATTTCAGGAAACCGGCACACAAACGATACTACCCGCCCATTTGAATAAAACATACATCCGGGCTCGCGTGGATCGACGTGGAAAAAAGCAGCTTCATCATAAATAATTCCTCGTAAATCACCGGGGATTGGATTTTATACTTTCATTGTTTTTTTACGCGAGCTTACCCTGATTTTTAATGGTATGTGCAGTCTTACGACTTGCAATACGCCAGCGTGGCGGACTATAGCCTAAATCCTTTATTGAGCTTTCGATTCTAGAACATTCTCGTGTCTCAAAAGTGAGCGATTGGAGATTGACACAGTACAGGAACATGTAACCGATTACCGGTAATCGCGTTAGTAGTGAACTTCGATAATCAATAGAAACGTAGAGATTAGATCAGCAGATATATAAAAAAATAAATCTAACTGCCCGTCGGTCCGTCTGACCGATATTATCTTATTGATGTTATAAATGTATCTAAATAATCTTCCAAATTCAAAATGTAGAAAAAGGCAAAAGGAACTCTCAATCGCTAAGAAACCTCGTATCCAGCTGTAATTACATAGTTAGGCATATGAAAGAAAATAAAGATACCTCATGACCAAAACTGTCATTTTCGTATCTGCATTTCTATTAAGGAAAAACAACTATCACTGAAAACCAATTTACCTTTAACCCCTACATCCTCGTTGTTATCTCGTTACTAACATACTATAAAAAACAGGTCCATAATTGCATCTTACATTTACCTTCCCCTCTCAATAAAATTAATCCCCCCGTGCCAAGAGGCTCTCAGCGAAGAATTGAACTCGCTGACATTTCATGAAAGCTTCGACGGAGCTCTCACAAAGCGGGTCATCAAACAACTCCCGTTCCTCTCCTTATTTACTTCTGTGCGTATCGAGACCTTAGAGAGCTCTTTGTGATATGTACTGCGAGAAGATATTCGCAAAATATGTGACGAGGATTTGACTTGAGAAATATTGATGCGAGAAACGATATTTCGGTCGCAACGCGTCCTCTTGTTTATATTGTTTTCAATTTCGAAGATCTTTAGTGGTCCCTTGAGTAAATGATTGCATCTAAATCTAAAACTAAACCTCAAATTCAAAGGGTACTTTAGCCTTACAACATCCCATGTCAAAGCAAATATTTGTTGCTCACGTTATATTTGCCTTAATCTACGACGGTCCGACTCACAGCTTCCTGTTTTGAAACCATATGTAAGATCTATACATATCGCTTATGGATTACATAACCTATAATGAGTAGTCTGCCACCGTTTAATAGAAAAATCATACCATCCCTTTATAACAATCTTTACTCAGAACAAAGAGAAAGCCATTTTGAAAAATCATCACACAGCACAACACGAAAAGCCTGAACTACACAAGTAAATCACTATACAAATCATTAAACAGATAAATGGCACTGCATTTATAAATAACAAAGGAAGAGAAACGAGAAATATCCTATGTAACAATAGTGGCCCAGCGGTATCAGCCATCTCTAGTTAAGTCTTATTGCTTGTAATTTAATGTCCTCCACTCTGTATCTGTAGTATATTTCAGTCTGTACAACCCCTCCCGTACCCCCTACTCCTACCCTTTATCTGTCTGAATGCTAGCACCACCCTCCCATTCAGAATATATAAGAGTTCCTGTACGTTTTGAATTATGTAACGTGATATGTTATGTTTCGAAGGCATGTGAATGCCTCATTACGTCACCATTGTGGAGTAAGGCTTAAGCCATCTCAATCACAGAGGGATGATGGATCAATAATTATAGTATATACTCGTAGTGCATAATTCTAATAGTGCCAAGTGCTAATATCGGCTACAGCTTTTGACGTCAATACAGTGACGCAATGCTTTTCCACGACCAAGTTATTGAAACGGCCCTGCAAAAGCCCCTTAACTCATATTTTCATATACAAAAGCGGTACAAAACCCGTATACTTTACAACTCCCTTTAATAAAAGTGAAATTAAACCGTTCCGTGTGAACAACCTGAGAGGTAATCAATCATCCAACAGCGGAAGTTAAACGGTTATCAGTAAAATTGCTTCCACGACGAGGCCCCAACTCAAAAGCTACAATGTAGACTGTTCGTCTGACCGAGCTAAGTTGTCTCCGCTGCCGGCGACAACGGGTCTACAAGCAAAAATAACCTTTACCCCGTACAAAATAAAGGTGGGAATGGCGTAAGAGTATCTTCCCTGAAGTTGCTGGGTTACGTAACAAGTCCGTATTGATCGCACAGAGTTACCCTGCCCCGCGCCTCCGCGCGCACCTCAGCGCAGCCGACCAATCACAGGCGCCGGTTTAATTTTAATTCGATACGCTCCGCTCTGTGATTGGTCCGTAGCTAGCGCGTTGTTATACGTCAAAATGGCGTGTGTACGCACGTGACTATTGTTTAGTGAATTTCGGTGGAAATTGTTTGGGGACGTTTTTTTTCTTTATGTACTGTTTATTGGAAGGAAACTGGCTATCTAGTAATAAAGGTTGTTTGTAGATAAAAGGATGACTGTAATGAAATTGTATTAACTAAAACTTTGTAAGCATTTTGGAGGTAGGACTATGTTTAGCAATTGACATTTAGAGTGATAATGAGGATTATATTCCGAATAGATTTTAGAATTCAATATAAAAAAAAAACGCTGATTAATTTCTAGCAAATGAAAGTAATCCAAGCTGTCTTAGTTAGCACTGCAGCTTTTGAAGTTTAAAACATTCATTCAATAGAAATTCTCGGGACAGTTTGACAGTGCAAAATCTCGTAACTTTCCTTATTTTGCATAATCTATTCAAATTAGAACTTTTCATATCTACTTAAAATCAGGAAGTACTCTCATGTCAAAAAATAGAACAAAGAAAAAGCTGCATATTACGATTTGACAGTAAGGGGAAGATTTGGCTTATTCGCCGGCAAATTATCTTTTGAATCGCAAAACAGACAAATTGGTGATACTTATGATAGGCGGACATCTGTAAGTATGTGATATTTATATTCAGAGAGATGTCCACCTGGAACAATCAACTAAGTATTTCATCATTATCTTTAACCACGAAAAGTCCATTGTTAAACATGGATCCTCCTAAAAATTTCCACCACACATACAAAATACTTTCAATAGAACCTCCCGAACGCAACACTGAAACTTACATTACAAAATGAACAACCCCTCCCTAATAGCCTGAAACGAGAATCCATAATAAAACCCCTTTAGTATTCCAGCAAGGACATTGTCCTATCGAATTCAGTTACGTAAGCCGAACGTCACAGTATCCCTCCCTTTCCCCTCTCGCTTTAATACCCCCCTTCCCCCTCCCCTTCCCGTGCGGCACCCCCCGCGCAGCTTTGTGAATTTAAACGGTATTAATAACGTTCTAGGTTATTCTGAGGCCGGTTTTAATATGAGTTATTTTAGTATGTTCGAGTTAATTAAAGTTGCGGTTAGAAGCTTTTTGTTAATTTATTACGTGTTAGGTTTTACCCCGGTCGTGTTACAGTACTGGGGGTTATTCTATGACCCGAAACGAAACTCGAATGTTCGGACGTTCGACGTCTGAAGTTATAAGTTTTCCACTTCTAAAAATCACCACTATTCTCTATGATACCTATCATTCACTATGAACTAAGTCTATAGTTAGGACGTACGATAAAGGATTCGAACATTATGTGGAGTACCTAGGCACATTCGTTCAATTTTACGTGCGACATCCCAAGTTTCGAGTTTCGTTTCGGATCATATAGTACCCTCGAGGTCAGAGCTGATGGAATTGATTTTTTGAAATAAACTGTAGAATATCTTATTTTCCGGGCACCGAACTATCACTTTGGAAAAAATATGTTACAACCGTTATCCCAGTACGACGTGAATAAAGAATAGCATTTCGGAATCATAATGACACGTTTTACGTACATAAAACAACCAGACGAAGTACTTCTCGATTATTTATATACTCCCAACAGTCACTAACACAGTCCTCGAGACTTGAATCAAACTGAGTTTAATCAAAACTACGAACGAATTATAATCAGTTTCTCTACAACCAAATCAAACAAAAATATTTAATCTTGAACTCGGCGCCACATATTCCATATGATATGTAAAAAAATACATTTACTCAAATTCGTATTCCTAAAATTCTAAGCATTAAATCCCATATTTATATTTCTCTTTGCTTCATACTTTATATGAAATTCAGACCCGGATTAATCATTCACAAGTATCAAAATTTTGGAATCGAAGCCAAGAATTCGCTACACCAACATACACAACTACAGAAATACGAAAGTACTTAACCATTCTACAGAGATTGCCATTATAAAAAATCAATGCGATCCGAGCGGGAGCACTCAGCACTCCGATTCTTTACTAAGACGCAATAATACGTCATAAAATCTTTCCGGACGGTTTTACGCGTCGATACCACCCCGTGTCAATGGGGATCGGTATCCGCAACTTTGTAATGCGTCATGAGACGGGACTTGACAAACTTGACAAATTGGTCGCAAAGTTTCTGGATGTTTCTATGGTGTTGGCTCTGTAAAAGATGGGAATAGTTTATATTCGGGAATATTTGATACTGTAAGGTCCGTGATGTTATAGATATATGACAGACATATTATAATGTATTTTAAATGAAATACACGGCCTTGGAGCATGGAAAAGATTAGGATTGTGAACAAACATGACAGCTTTTCTGTAGTAAACTTAAGTTCCAGTGTCTGCATACATCATAAAAGTGTCAACCGGCAGAGTGCTACCTCTTGCAAATGGATGCTTCATCTCGGCTGTACTGCACTTGTCACCAGGCGTCTTACAATCATTGTCGAATTCATATTCAAAATATTTACATTTTTAAAGGACCAACAGCAGGTTCCCAACCTCCCTGAATTAAATCCCAACTGGGCTTCGTGGCGATTCAATATCGCGCGGTTAATGTACTGTGGCATTAATTCCGAGGCCGGGCGAGATCAATAGGGCTTAGTGACGCGACGCCTGGCCTCGGGCCATGAGCGACAACACTACTTCGCAATGGAACGATCAAAATTTCATATAGCTTTACAGGTTTTGATATACCGAAATACCTAAATCTTTGGCCGACATCAAGTAAATTATGGTTTAAGATGTAAGAAAACACTCTTATGAATTTACTGATCAATAAACAGTCCAAACCTTCGGCTAAACACGAGCATCTTCTACTATCATTATTGATTCGTTGGACTTTTCACTTTATTTATTGAGCTCTTATAAATATGTAAAGTCCTGACAGCGTTTTCCTTCAATATTGTATTGTATTGTATCAGCCCATATACGTCTCACTGCAGGGCACGGGCTTCCTCTACAACCGAGAATACGATTCAGAGTGGTTAGGCCATATAGTCCACCACGCTGGCCTAGTGCGGGTTGGCGGACTTCACATACCATATAAATTCATACAAATTGTTATGGTATGCAGGTCTCCTCACGATGTTTTCTTTTACCGTTATAGTGTGTGGTGATTGACTATGAATACACACATGACTCCCGAAAAGTCAGAGGTGTGCCCTGGGATTTGAACGCGCATCCACCGTTAACATGATGGCAGCTGCGTCTAGTCCCTTGCCAACAATAATCTGGAAAATAATACAGTTGGCAATCCCTAAATATTCTTCCCTCGGGAGACCTAACAAAGTCCCTGCGTAAACATTTACTTTCCGCACACAACAAACATTTACGAAGAAAAATAACGTAACAATTATATGAAATCGCGTCTGTATAACATTAATTTTTGTTCGTCAATATTTGAACATTGATTTACCCCGATAAAATTTGTCCTATTTAATGACTCACCACGTTTTTATTTCGCAGGGATATTGTTTCATTTTAACTAAAGTTCCTTTACGAAAATGGTCATATTTTTCTCCTTACATAAGCTTAAAAAGTAGTAATTCAGGACTATAATATTGTACACGGAAAAGAATTTTTTTTATCAATAAAAGAAAACAAGACTATTAACTGTGTAATCTTATATCTTTAAATGAGCAATTCTTGTATATCTTATATCTTTAAATGAGCAATTCTTGTATATATATATATATATATATAATTGGAATCTCGGAATCGGCACCAACGATTTTCATGAAATTTAGTATACAGGGGGTTTCGGGGGCGCTAAATCGATCTAGCTAGGAATCATTTTTAGAAAATGTTATTTTATTCGTGTTTTATCGATCGTTTTTAAACTGAACAATATGACTCTTCCTGACATCTATTGGCGAATAATAATACTATTTTTTGTGAGCAATAAAGTTATTTTAGAAAATGACATTTTATTCGTGTTTTATCGATTGTTTTTAAACTGAAAAATATGACTCTTCCTGACATCTATTGGCGAATAATAATACCATTTTTTGTGAGCAATAAAGTTATTTTAGAAAATGTAATTTTATTCGTGTTTTATCGATCGTTTTTAAACTGAAAAATATGACTCTTCCTGACATCTATTGGCGAATAATAATACTATACTGCTTAGTCAATGAAAATTATGAGGGGATGAAAGATAGCGCAATACTCGCGCCTCTTAACAAAGATGTTGAAAAAATGAATGATGATATAGTTGCTAAACTTCCCGAAGAGTACAAAACTTACTATAGCCATGACTCAATGAAAGATCAACCTGAAGGAGCAGTTGAATTTTCACAGAATTTCTCAATAGTGTCAACATTTCAGACTTGCCACCACACGAACTTAAATTGAAAAAAAATGCGTTAATAATGTTGTTGCGTAATTTAGACGTGTCAGAAGGACTATGCAATGGTGTGAGACTCATGGTCACAAGTCTGTTCAATCACATAATAAAGGCAAAAATTGTTACTGGTGAACTATCCGGCAAAGAAGTACATATACCAAGGATAACCTTAGACTCATCAAAAGCACAACTGGGATGCACCATGCAGCGTCACCAATTTCCCGTTATATAACTTGCGTAATTGATTAATAAACTGTAAAAAATTAAGTATTTGTTTCTAATATAATATCAAAATAATTGCACTCATGATTTTTTTCTTTAAATAACCAGTTCATATTTTTTTATTATTCTGTCGGTAAGATCGAAAAATATTATTCATATTTCATCATTTTATAAGTATGTAATTCGTACTTAAATATAATTTCCAAAAACACACAATTAAAAAAAATAATAATACCGAGCAAAGCTCGGTCATCCAGGTACTATATATATATATATATATATATATATAATTGGAATCTCGGAATCGGCTCCAACGATTTTCATGAAATTTTGTATATAGGGGGTTTCGGGGGCGATAAATCGATCTAGCGAGGAATCATTTTTAGAAAATGTAATTTTATTCGTGTTTTATCGATCGTTTTTAATCTGAAAAATATGACTCTTCATGACATCTATTGGCGAATAATAACACTATTTTTTGTGAGCAATAAAGTTATTCCAGCAGATGGCGCTGTTAAGTAACACGAAGTCAATGAGTGTTTGCTTTGAGGTTAGACTAAGAAAATCAATTGTTTATTTATATTATTTGTGTCTTCTTTATGCACGTGTTCACTTAAAAATGCCTAAACGATCTTGGAAAAAACGCTTATAAACAATTAACTTCACGAAGCCGCAACTCGTCTCAAGAACACCTAGAAGAGCATCGTCATCAAACTGATCAGGATTCTCAAACTTCTCACAGTGAAGACTCATTTCAAGGATACCGTCATGAAAATCAGGTTTCTGCTCGTCCCACACGTGCTGCTAAAGTAAGATGCTTGCAAAATTTGACTGACATTACACGAGCAGAAAGGTCTTATGATTTAGATGTTTCACGAGAGCGTGCGGCCCAAAGTGTAGCTAATGAAAATAACGATAATTTCCAAAAAACACAATTTGTAAAAAAAAATACCGAGCAAAGCTCGGTCATCCAGGTACTATAACAGTAAAATGAGACATACTTCATTCAAATGTTAAAAGCTAATAATCCCTTCTACACACATTCATATACATTCTCCAAACGGAATATGACATCATGAATCAATAGAATCATTTTCGCATAATACCATGTTCCGCATTATGATAGCATTTCAACAGAAAATAACCATTGCATATCCTACGAACGACCTCAAACACGAACTCCCAACACCCATATAAAAGCTTATAAAACGTCCCCAAACAGAGGGTCAGTACACACTGTCCCGGACGAAGGCTTAATAATGCTATTAGGTCATTTAATTCTCCCCAAACAACGGGGGATGAAGCGATTACCTTTGGTAGTCCATCACGCAGGGTTAATAGGGGTTGAAGATTGATTTTAGGCGTCTAAAGGAGCCTAGCACGAACATTTTAAACGTTTTGGACCGGTCTTGGAAATGTCTTTGTTGACAATGACCTTAACATTATGAAGTCATCGTCGCCTAGCAGTTATCACGAACATTGTTAAGGTTTTCGAAATGTCTTCGTTGACATTCTCCATGTATAGGATTATGATGTCATCGTTTTGAAACTATTATATTCATTCGAACGATTAAATACTTACAAAGACGATATAAAATATGAACCTTAATTTTTATAAATAAAGCTCATTTTGCAATACTAGTAGATAAAAACGTATAAAGGGCTTCAATTCTCAAAACCTTTATACGATCTACTTGCGTTCAGCGGTTTCCTTCCTTCACGCATGATTAACTCCTTTGATGACCAAGTCGATATTTTGGAACGTCTTTAACCCAAACTATTTATAAGGACATACCGTAATTTTGCATAGATAAATAACAAACGGAACCATTGAAGCTGACAAATCCCTAAAAATGTCGACAATACAAAGCCTCTTTAATTGCGGAACCACTCAAAAAAACGCAGGACGCCATTAACAAATTCAATTTCGTGCCAAAACAAAATATAAGTACGACAAGCAATTACGTTTTGCGTATCCCACTTGAACCTGTCGAGAGCCGATGTAATTCAAAGGTAATTTCAATATTAAAATTGTTCCTGTTTTTACATTTAATAATTACAAGTGTCGTTTGCATAATTACGTTTTCGTCTCAGTTTTAGGAGTTCGACTTTACGAATTTAGAGACTTGCAGTATTAAAGTTATTGTACGAGGACGAAATCATTGTAAGCGAATCTATAAGCCATAATGATCTTTACAAGAAATTCTATAAAAAGATCTTCAACCCGCACTAGACTAACGTGATGGACTATGGCGTAAGCCTTTTCAATTTAACTTGTAGAGAAGTCCCGTGCTTGAGCAACATGCGATTATTGACTGATATAACATTTAAGAGATGTAACTTATGAATGCGTGAGTTGTCATAGCAATCAATCGGAAATCAAGTCAATGTAGCAAAAATCATGATATTACATTTCTGTAACCAGAATACACCACCTTATGACATACAAATCGAATTTTCTGAAACCACAATCCTAACACTAAGCAATAATATAACATACAAATCCACCATATTTACAAAAGTTTCCCTATTTGCCCCACATGCAATTCCATTAAACCCCACGTTAGTTGCGTGACCACAGCATATCAAGCGGCGCGGCCCGAGCACTATGCATATTGACTATCAAGATGCCTCCGACCCGGGTTAATGTAGATACTTTCAATTCAATTTCAACCTGGCCACAATGGGCGTTAGGGTGTGTGATTTCCTGAGTAAATGTTTGATAGAATTTTGGTTACTTCAATTGTAGGTGTTTAAGGTATGAAATATGTTAAGACATTAAAATAAAAGATACACATCACGAACATAGGCCTGATTTTTGAATCACAAATAATGCCTTCAAAGTGGCGGATGTGTGTTAACATGTGCTTCTGTATAACAGTGGTACGGTAGTCGAAGTTGATCAGACTGAATATATAGCCAAAACAAGACAAAATCGCCAGCCGAAAGGAATTTCTCTACTCCACCCAGTAAACTAAGAACATTGAACTAAAATTTACACGATCCAAGAACTTCCAAAACCTATTTATAAACCTTTCTATTCAAACATAAACTAAGCAAGCGTTCCTAACACTAGCAAAACTTCTAATAACTGTTGGAGAAGCTAAAACACTAGCAAACTCGAGTACTAAAACTATCACAGTATTACATGCTTGTTGTGATACTGTGAACTTTCGTTTCGGTGGAGCCGTTCGATTTATATGCAAATATCTGCTGAGAGTTGCCCAGCGTTTGCTCGTTGAAATGATTTTTCAATTTACCTAACGCACTTCCCTTGGGACTGAGCTTATTGCGGATTTAGGAGACAATGCTCGTTCAAAATGTTTATGAAAGTGGAAACATTCTGAAAAAATGTTTTTAAGACATCCCAGTAATCATTCCTTATAATGTAATCGCCAGCATTAACACAAACATTATAATTTTCATTGTTAAAGGGTTTTATTTAACTTGCAGTGGTTTGTTCCCTAGTACTGATTTACTCATGAAAACTGATTTTACTAATGATGCCATAGAACAACAACACCCCAACGAACGATGCCAGCAAAACCAAAGTACTTTCAGATTTCAATAACAATTCGATTTTTACAATAACCCAAAAATGCTCAATGAAGAAATCCCAAAAATCGGATATACAACGCCATACAGCACGAGGATCATTAATCAACCCTGTAGAGATGGATGGGCCGGTGGGGTCGACTAGGCCGTTAACCGATCACATCGGAACAAAATGGCGGACGTAGACGGATGACTCCTACCAAACGCCACAGTCACCCGCGTCATATTTGGAACTAATGGGGAGTTACAAGTTAATTTTATACGCATGGATGTGTTCGATGGATCTACCTGATATGGCCTGATGGGCAAAACTGGTATGGCGAAATTAGGCACTATTATGGCTGCTATTTGTGCTCAAAACTAACCGGTTACTACAAAATCAAGATCACAACTGTGAACTAATTACCGCGGAATAAAATTCTAAATAATGCCAAGTATTTGCGTTTCTTCTTTTGTATAATTAATAGTTTTTCAAGCCCAATAACTCTTAACCTTTTGCTCCTTCATTCCTTTCACTAAGTTAAACATCATCATCTTTCGTTTTCAAATTTGTCATAGCGCGTTTATAGCTCCACGTGTTGACGGCGTTCATTAAAAATATTAATCACATTTTTGAAGTCACTCGCGTACCCATACTCGTACTCTTTGCTTATAAAAAACACAAACAACCAAGGAAAACCCAGCCACAAATCTTTTCAGTAAAAACAGCGAATCAAAGTTCCTCTTGAAACGGAGCCAAATGCTTTATTAACTTCAGCAACTTGGGTCGGATTGCGTCGGTGCATGCGCCACGACATGAACACGACGCTTCTATATTCGAAAACTTTAACTAGTACTGCGAAGGAATTTTCTTTGAAACACGAAGAGATAGTGAAAAAGTACTGAGAAGTTTTTCATATTTTACTTACAAATATCCATATAGAATGTAAGTCACATACGGAGTATGAAACCTATTTACTACGGTCTTGTACCTGGCGGAAACAGAAGGTATACCTTTGCCATTTTGAGAAGCCAGCAACGGATAACGGAGCAAGTAATATAGATATTTAAAACATAGTAGCTCCCTTAGTAAACATTGTACTTCCTCTACATTTGGTCTAAAGAAAAACATTATTTTCTTGACAGTAGCACATGGAAATATCACGGAAGACTATTAATGACAGTGAATACACATAAAAACTTTAATAATGTTTGAAACAAAAACATTCAAAACCTGATCATTTCAAGAGTATTCCTTTCAACGTTAAGTCGAAAAGAAATCATTAAACCCACTCCAATTTAACATCGCAAATAATCCAACAAAAGAACATCGAAACGTCTGAAAGAACTTGCCGAACAGTGGGAAAGCCATTTATCAAAGTTTTATTAAAGTCGTGTTACTTCGTGCTGGCCAATTCTGTTGCTTTGAAACAGCGAAGCGAACAGACTACATTTACATCACAATGTTACATCTAGCTGGTTTATTTTATGCTGAAATGGTTTTTATGGGCAAAGACAACCTACGTTCTAAGGTTTTAGTATTTTAGTTACAGCCAAGTTTATTTTCTCAGTGAAGTAACTGCTGACGCAAGACCCTGTGTGTACTTACAATTAATTTTATCATGTTTTGTGCAACTTAATAAATGAATCAACAAAAATGTCGAATTGTATACTGCCAATTACGAGTATTAATATATTAGCAGTCACGTTAAAGTATAGTAAAAATCAACAGTAAGACAACTTGAGAGCGTTAACAAACCAACACCCAAACGAAACCGCTGCCCAGACATAAACAGCTGACAAATGCGACAGCTACCAGCCTTTCCTCTAGCACCGACTATTCCGGTTATCCCAACCATCCGGCCATCGCGAATTCCGCAATTCCACCGGAACGGCCGCATATATTTTTCCTACAATCTCATCGCTGGTATATTGTTTCTCTTGACATGTTGATGTGCCGAAATTGCTCCGAGTGGGCGTCCAACAAGTTGTTACTTACTGGGATTTATTTTATGCGGCAGGCTTATGGTCGGTTGTTTCGACGTCTTTTCGGCTTTCTCGATACAGCTATTCCTTTTATAAAGATAACAATGTTGCCTCAAACTTTTAGCTCTCAATTGCTAATTGGTTTAGGGGTTTACGGTTTTCAGGTGGTAAGTGCCGACAGTTACTTGGAGACGATTCATCAGCGTACCTTTCCAATACTTAATAGAGTACAAACGTATTTTATGTTAAAACTAGTTAAAAGCATACAACGTAATCACCGCAGAACATTCGCAACTGTAACATCTTTGAAAGCATCCAATGTGTTTTCACCCTTGAGGATTGAAGATGCAGTACAAAATAATGAATTGAAATGGTTATCTCCGTGATGGAACGAAACGCAACTGTGAAATTTACTTAACGTAAATTTTCACGTGAAATTCGTGCCGGATGGTTGAGCTGATCAAATATACTGTAGACAACATGGTGGCTTTGATAATTTTAAGCAACCTATCTTACCAACTCTTAAAAACTTAGCCCGTTTTCATTTAATACTTTTTCCTGTGTTTGACCAACTTTGAAACCCTACTCCCGCTCCAACATAAAAAGCAGAAAGTTAAAACTTAGCTCATCGCAAACTAGCCTTTATTACCTATCTAACGACACATTTAGTGCTCTCACTTTACAACTTAAAAGATAAAACGTCAGAGATTAGATCGATACGAGTAAAATCTCATGCCAGCGTTTTAATGGCCACTGAAAAGATGCCAAGGAATGATGGTTTAATGTGGCTTTCGGTTGTAAAATAGCGGGTTAGTGGTCGCTAAATTTTATGCGATGCTCGCAAAGAAATCGTAAATCATACGACTGCATGTGAAAAAGAAATGCCATTAAGCGAAAGATATCGCCAAAGTGATGATAGCGTAATAGTTTTATTTGAAGACTCGATCCAAAATGATGCGATTACAAAAAATATACTGAAACGATGGGAAAATGGAAAGACTTTTGTCAACTAGTGAAACACACGAGCGCACGTACATTACCGTCACGTATTTATCCAACAAGCGTAGGAAATACTATAGGTATTATTATTCTAAACAAAGTTATGAATAACGTAATAGGGAAAAGTAATATTTTAAGTTATTCATATCCATATCTCGCGAGGTATATACAAGGTGTAATCCTCCTTCTTGGTAAACAAAAATAAGGTCATAAAATTTGCCAACGAGGTCCATTTCGTCGACATGCCGTCCCGAGTGGGCGATAATTGGCTGCGCGAAGTTTCGGGACCCTAAGGGCCTCTGAAAGGCATTAAGTAGGTTAACTTGTCCGAACTTCCGAAAGGGAACGAAATCAATCTGCCAAGATTAAAGTTATTTGCTGCGGACAAATAGGGGCGAATGGGAATGAATACTTTAATTTATGTTGTTTTTACTATATAATTATTTTCATCTCGCCCAGGACCGATGATTAGCGACGATCGGTGTTCATCAGAATATAAAAATTCAAAGGCATCATAGTTTTCCAGCAAACTGACTAATCGACCAATATGCCAGGTCGATATAATGAGTTTTTTTGAGCTGTATCATGTACTTATCGGTTCATTTTTTTTATTAAATTTATGATACATTTAGATACCCATCCTATTGAATTGCGATCAATTACTTAAGACAAATTGAAATAGCGAACAATTTATTAGACTAAAAAATATTGCTTCATTTTGTAAAAAAAAGCCTTTAAACAAGTAAAAAAATATATACCCCTCGACTTCAGTTTACATACGATCATAATATTTTCAACACATCAACATTATCATCAAATCTCAAATCTAATCTGTTCGAATAAAATTCCCTCGCAATAAGCCATCACGAAGTTTTTATTTGATTACGTCAGCCGGCGGCGCTCCGGGCGCCACCTAGCGTGGGGCGTCGAAGCGCCGCCTCACATAAATCATATTAAATGTGATAAAATCTGAGAAATTCTCATGTTTCATTATTGAATTAGCTACGGAAGTATTTCATTGCGAGGAAATTATTTTTGATAGAATGTATAAAGTTTTAATGGTTTCTTATAAATATCGGCTATGTATCACTGCTATATGTGTATTTAATTTAAATTATACGTCGTCGTGTAATCAATACGACTTTTCAAAAACTACGTCTATATACCTTAACCGATAAATATATTTCGACCTGTATAAATAGAACTTTTTTTTAATTTATCATCGCCCGTGTCACCTCCCCGTCAGATAAATTTTCAACAATTGCTAATGCTTTAAAAAGAACTACGCAAAATATCATACTTATATAGATACTCAACAGCTTTAACAGTACCTTGCCTGGTAGCCAATAATTTTATCAAGCAGATTTGCTGACGAAAACATAGCCAGCAATCCAAGACATACAATCCATTAAAGTAAAACAAACAATTCTGACAACCACTCCAAGCAAACCTAAAGAGCTAACACTAGATACTAAACCTAATGACACGAGAGGGGATGAAGGCCGACGGCCAGAGCGAAGGAAAAAATAGACAATCCTCCCTCGCAGATAATAAAATAAGGGATAAATGAGTTACTCGTCGAGTGGTACGAGGAAATATTAAAAGATTGGATGCTTTAACTAAGTTATGTCAATCGTCAGACTATACTTGGAGATGCCTATGGCTAAATAATTGTGTTAGACTATGAAGTGTTTTTTTCAATGGTGAGTCGGTTGTGACCAGATGCTTTGAGGATTTTGATTTCGTGAATATTTTGTAAACTAAACCTTCGGGTAAATTGGGCTGTAGTTAAGGCAGTGGGTAATGCTGAATTAATAACCGAAACTAGATTATGTAAGCTGATTAAACCGAAACGACATTAATTAGAACCAACAAATTATATGGAAATCTCCAAATTATATAGCAACTCGACATTGGTAGGTTATTTCCATAATGAACGTAAAATTAGCGACGCAAAATTGTAATCTTTGTAACATAGATTCGGCAAAGCAGCAAGCAGCACACTTGGTTTAAAGTAAAGCCAACTTGAGAATTAAATTATTGTACTTATCTATGTAGAAGTAATTATTGAATATATACCTATCTGAATAACTACAAAATCCAAGTTTAGGTATCAGAGCCCGCCGGTGCTCGTACAGAATTTATTAGATTAGGAATCAACTTTAGAATATTCAATCAAACTTAGAAGCTGCTTTCCAACTAGCCATTGATATAACCGACCGAAGGAAAGTTAAATAAAGTTGGTGATTTTACGAAAAACCTGAATAGGCTGGAGCGAATGCAAACTGTGGAGTTTGTCGGTGACACTGAATACTAAACGAGCCGGATCGATAGCTGTCGAGTGCGTCAACACTGCCTACTTGTGTTAAAATAAAGAGCATTACGTCAGCACTATACACTACTTTTACATAAAATCTTGAGTGTTGGGGGGGCGTGGGTAGATTCCATTAAAAGCACAGTTTGCTGAACATTTCCGTCACAATATGTGATGGGGGAAACCTGCCGCCATTGAGGGAGTCTATTGAGCTGAAGAACTCATACAAAGTGGGTTCAACGGTATTTTTGGAAAAACATAAAGCTGCAGAACTTTAAATAGATTTTATTGTAAATTACTTATCTAAGAATAATAGAGCCAAAGCCTTGAAGAAATTGATAATTTGAAGAAGAGGACAAGAGAGAAATCATCCTGGTACAAGACGGGTTACAGCAAAAGTAGACTTTGATTTAGTAGTAATAAAATTCATCATCATATGGTGGCGTGGTAACCAATTGCTATGATTCGCGAATGTAAGTAAAGAAACAGACGATGCGCTGATACCAGAAGATATAGTGCACTTACAAAACTCTACTACTGATTAATAGGAGTCAGGACAAAAATTCAGCCTACGCTGTATTCCGTTACCAAAAACAGCGACGGCGCCGGTGAGTCACTGTTAATACATTTAGTTTAGAACTACCCCTGATCCATTAAACACAAGGCCATTGACTCGCCGAACACTGGGCGCCACTTAGTCTCGGCTTGAGACAAAACTGCGTCAGGGGAATATCTCGAGAACTGCGTTGCGTAATCACTGATCAATTATTGGGGACTTTGGAGGATGGAAATTATTCGCTACGGCTCTTTCTAGTAGCAGGAATCAAAATATGGATTGTGAATCATGAGTATTGGACCTCTTCCTCCTCTTCTTCCTCTTCCTCCTCCTTCTTCCTCTTCTTCCTCTTTCTGGGTCACTTTTGCATTTACTTGAGGTTTAATCTGTTATTAGCTAAAGTATCCTGGGTTGACGATTTTGGTTAAGGATTGAAGCTTCGATTCGGGATAATAAGTAAAATAGGAAAATGGTATTGGAAACGCAACAGAAAATATAATACCAATCAAACCGATTCATATTTTAATTAAAATTTATTATTCTGCGACTGCCAAAAAACTATTCTATCAAGCCTTTTCATAAATAAACAATACACAATTGGATACAGACAAATATCGAATGTACGGTAGAATAAATCGCTTAATGGAGTTTCCGGGCGCTCGCTCGCGACGGGCGTTGAACCAAATTCATAAATATGTTCCGTCATAGGGAATTAATCACATCGAAATGTGACTGTATAAAAGCTGGTTTGTTGTGTGGAAAAGTAAATGATGGATCGGATATGACGGTTTACGTATATCTACTCTTATGGAGCAAGGAAAGTAATCATGCTCAAAAAAAGCCTGTTGGCTTGGTGACTGAATTAGAATAATATGATGACACCGCCAAATATTCACAGATTATGTTTAACGAAGTCGAACCAATGTTGAAGTAAAAACGAATAGATAATCTTTGTTTGATAAAAGATGAACTATCAACAATAATAAGTTTCAGTTTTTAACGAAGCCTTCCCATAAACAAGTAGCATGGCAGAAATCATGAACCATTCAACTTGAGCAAAAGAATTCCCATCTAGATTCACTCAACAACTCTTTCAATTGTTCAAATTTCAATCATCCATTTCACTCCCGTGCTCCGCAATGAGCCAATATCAGCGAAACACATGTACTTTCAGCGGCTGAAAGCGCTAATAAAAAGCGGTTTGAGGTCAGCCGGACGGACGGTAGGAATTGGGTCAGCAGAACCGACGCCGAGCCAGATCCGCCGTGAAATATCCAATGCTCTTTGAAATAAAACCGGCACGTTAATTGGAACGGGTGGTTATATATAAGCTCGATGGGTGATTTGAAATTAATACGAATATGAACGCAAATATTGATTGGGAGGCTGTTGAAAATATTGAGGATGATGATTGTATAAATAGTGAAGCTCATATATTATATATCATAGCAGTATATGATACAAAAATCAGTCACGTACATACAACTTCGTAGTAACTTAAGTAACTTGTGTTGTGGATATCGGTAACTACGAAGTACTTTCCGCCCCTACTATACGTACAAAAAATATAAGGTAACCTAAGCAAGAAATAACAGTAAAAACCATTGGTCACGCAGGAAGGAGAACGGGGTACTCACAATACTCAATTTTACTATGAATATTAAGTCTCTTGCATTCTAGCTTAGTAGCACTGGAAAATAATCATCATACACATCGTACCAAACGGTCTACAACTCCCAGAGCAAAAACTAAAGTATCGCTAGACATCGACCCTTAAGTACAGATCACAATCAAGCGATCTTCATTAGTAGGTGATACAAGCTCCACAACTCGCTCATTATACAGGGTGATTTAATTAAGAGCGAGTGTAGATAGAGGAGAGTGGGGACTCTCAGCTCGGATTCGATTATAGACTCCATTTAACGGAGTGTGCAACACGGCAGCGTAGTCGACTGATTTCATTTGCCGAAGCGGATTGTTGCCAGTTTGCTGTGTTGATGAGTTTTAGGATTTCAATGGGATTCGGCGAGTGTCTTTGTAGACGAGGGGTTTTTGAAGATTGAAAGACTAGGTATCAATGAAACTTTGAGTGAGACCGCTGAGGTGTATTATATAGTTAAACGATGCATTACCACCTAAACAGTAAATAAATAGGGAATTATTAATAGATTGTTGCGAGACCCAGAATTATGATCATTTTTATCATTTTCTAAAGAATTCCAACATCAACTCACTTACTATAACAATAATTGATCCAGTTCCACTTTTGGTGAGGGTCGATCTGATAAACACATCTAATGGGACACAACAAATATTCAATTAATAAAAAAACAGAGGAGAATCCGTATTAAAATCCAGAATCTCTTATTACCTAGATTTTGCTAAAATATATGAAGAACTTTAAAGGTTAGATATTATAAAGCAGGATAAAATCTTTCGAAACAATGTATGTGAAGTCTCTGGTTTCCTAAGACACAGGTTATATCCTAGTTTAGGAACCAGCGATCTATAAATATGTATGATGGATTTTTAATAAAGAAATTATTATTATTATTATATTATTATATTATTAAACCAATATAGCTGTATGTAGTCCCCGGTGATCAGGTTAGTTACCAGTTACCGCCGCATATAACCGCTTCCGGCCGCTCCACACCGGATGGGCTCTTTAATCACCCGTAGGACATGAGACGGATGAGTTAACTGGCCCGTTACTATGTGATTACTTATCATTGCAATGAAACAAATTCTTACGGATTTTATCGCGAATTTGGTTTAATTTTTACATTTTTTAATTTATTAATTTATTAAGGGTAGTTAAATTATAAGTCACTAAGCGGATGACTAATACCTCAGTCCGCCGCGTGACCACGAAAACTGTAAAGTGATCGAAACGTCGGGAAATTAAAAAATGTAAAAATTAAATCAAATTCGCGATAAAATCCGTAAGAATTCGTTTCATTTCAATGTGCAACATTCGCGTAAACCCAAGACACCATTATGATTGCTTATCGTTATAATTATTTTACTTAATGTCTAGAATTTACTTAACGTGTTTGAGTTTTATCTGTTAGGTTTTTCGTATAGGAACTATAGAGCACGATGTTGAAAATTTTGCCAAATGTGACCTATGCAAATGAGTGGTGTTTCGGGCGTAACGTATGAGTGTGGATCTTGAGGTCTTGAGTTTTATTCCAAGACCGCGTTAAACATTTTTGTAAGCTTTTCGGTGGGAAAACATCGAATATCAATTATCAGGGACTTTGTACGAAGCACTTTGTACTGGTCTCTCATATGTGAGAGGCCGCCTGGGTAGGTACCACCGCAATGTTTATTTTCCCCGCCAAACAGCAGTGTAAATGCACTGTTGTATTCCGGTTTGAAAGACATTGTAGCCAGAGTAACTACTAAACATAATAAGACTTATGTCTCTGGATAGCGAAAAATAAAATCGCGGTCTTTGTGACATGTTAAAACTGAAATGACTGCCTACGTCTTCGGGGATACCAGCGGAAACTTTTATGCGTATTATGAACGTAGTAAATCTTTTCCACAAACTCATAGGCACTAGCCAGTAACACATATCTGAATGCCTTCCTGCAACCCAGAAACCAAACCATTGTCCTTCTGTCTAGACAACACAATAGAACCTAGGCACCGAGTCGTAAAAGGCCTGACTTAACCCTTACGTCACACGAATGTCCTAATTCTAGAGCTGGCTGCCAGCCAAACGCTGGAACCGGCAAAGAAATGTAGGCATAGCAACAGTTTAACCTTTTTTCAACGTCGCCAATTGGGGTAAGTCAGCTCTTAGCAAAATAGATTCCTTTCCAAATATTATAAATATTTTTTAATTATAATAGTGTATTTTTATCGTGTACGTCCTACTGCAGGGCATGGGCCTCCTCTACAATCGAGAGTACGATTGAGAGTGGTTAACACCATAGAATTATTCACAAATCGCTATGGTATGCAGGTTTCCTCACGACGTTTTCCATTACCGCTATAGTGCGTGATGATTGACTATCAATACACACATGACTCCGAAAAGTCACGAGGTTTGCCAAAGGATTTGAACCGGCGTCCACCGTGAACACGTAGGCAGCCGAGTCTGGTCCGTTACCAACAGGCCACCACGCACTTATCTTTATCATATTTTTATTTTTTACGATCACAAGGCAAAGCATCTAGGGGTAAATTTTCACCACCGCACGTGATAAACTACAAACCTGAGTGCATAATAGCCACCTTACCTTTATTGATGGTATAAAGAATGGGGAGACCTATGTATGTATTATCGGAACAGAGCTTTCATGTACACTCTTCCTCACAAACATTTTATAGAAATCAAACATTATAATTCCTCCTTTCCTTTGCCAAAGGCGAAATCACTCAATAAATAATAATGTTAATGGATCTGTTAATAAAAGTACGCGCATTATACAAGTTGTATAGAAGGTAAACAGCGATACCCCGCGGATTAAGCCAGCGCTCGCCGCGACCACAGTCTAATAACCACTAATGGACAGTCCCGCCCTAGCTCAATAGCTCCAGTAATGGACACACGTTCATTGAAGCACGGCTATGTCATTTTCCATAGGTATTTTTAAATGAAACTGTGGCTTAAGCCTTCTCAACCAAACACTTGATTGTAGACGAATCTGTGCTCAGCATTGAGTGAATATGGGCTGCCTTTTTATTTGGGTTAAAACCAACATTACCTATTTATTAATATAACATACATTAATTAAGTTACATTAAGCGAAAATGGGGATATCCCGCAGATTTAACCAAAGCTCGCCGCGACCACAGTCTAATAACCACTAATGGACAGTCCCGCCCACGCTCAGTGACTCCGATAATGGACACATGCACTGAAGCAAAGTTATGTCGTTTCACGTAAGTATTATCAGGTCATATTGACCTTTAGCTTAAGCCTTTCCAATCAAACTGCTGATTATAGACGAGTATCGTGATCAGCAGGGGGTGTATAAGGGTTGATATGTATCTTTTTATTTCGATTAAAATAAACATTAACGTATCTATTACTAGAGCATACATTGTACACGTTACGCTAAGTGAAAATGGGGATATCCCGCAGATTTGGCCAGCGCTCGCCGCGACCACCGCTGCTTTCAGTCTAATAACCGCTAATGGACAGTCGCGCCCCAGCTTAGTGGCTCCGGTAATGGACACACATTGCCTAAAGCAAAGCTATGAGATTCTACGTACATTATCTAGTTGTATTACTCTTTTACCTCTTAATTACTATTTAGTAATGGGATAGATGTTATATCAAAGGATTTGTTGTAACTTAACTAATAGCCTTAGTAGTAAAGCGTGTGACAATTGGAAAATGAAAATAGTTTCTAAAATTCCTCGTAGCTTAAATGCCAAGAATAAAAATAGACAGTATATTTAATACGTATTTACACAAAATTTATATCGGTCCTAAGTATATAGATTATAGGTGTATTTATTTTAAATCTTTATCCAAACACGAAATAAACACGATTCACCCCCACACCAACAAAATCCTTATTCTATTCTATTAATCAAAACTTTACAACTGTCAAAAGCATTAATCCCATTTCCCGTAAACCCTACACTTCCTTACCCTGTCACTCGCGGCAGTGTATACTACGCTTTATACAAAGTTCCCCGGGTCGTGTTGTGTATACTCCACTTTATTCTCGTTCCGTGGGTGGTGTGTACTACGCTTTATTTAGCGTTCCTCGGGTAGTGTGTACTCGGCGTTAAGCGCTAAGCCCGCGGGTCTCGATGGAGGCACGCTTTGACTACAACCCCGTTTGTTTTGATACCGCTTTGATAAAATACCGAGGTTTAGATGTTGCTAACATTTTACTGAATTCTGAGCAGCAAGATTTGTAGAGCAAAGAAACATTTATTACATATTTTAGTGTATAAGTTTTAAGTTGAAATTTTAATCAGTATAAAATATTTTCCAATACATGAAAACCTCCAATAAATTATAACAGTTGGCGATCGAACGATATTATGAAATATCCCAACTGTCTGGACCAAATCCCTATCCACGGATATATCCTACAACACGAGAAATCGTTTGGCAAGGAATCCACTGCCACGATTCAAAGATAGTTCACAGTTTAGTCCTAATTCCAAAACCGCCTGGACTCCGCTGCACTTATCACCGAGCAAGGTCAGTCACGTCGTCGTACCAGTATTTGATATAGACCCTGTAAAATATCTACTACTCACGTTTTCCTCGACGGTCTTCTTGATCTTGGCTCCGGCCTCGCTCACCTTCGCGCCGGCCTTGTTCACCGCCGAGTACAGGAAGTTGCCCAGCGACTTGGCGCCCGCCACTGCCTTGGTTGTCACTATGGGTGAAACTCATTGTCAGTGCCTACTCTCTCTCTCACTCTTTCTCCCACTCTCTATCTCGCTTAATCGAAGGGAAGTCTATTACCTAACATATACCACCTCCAGATTGTACCAGTGTGTGTTTTTTCACTGTTAGTCTGCTGAAGCGGTTCAGTGAATTAATTGTAAATGCACGATCAGTTTCTATAGCAGGGAATTGCTTTTAACTGTTAGTTTGTTGAGTTGAGGTAGGGAAACTGCCTCATATGTTAATGGAATATTTGAGATAATTTTAAAGAGTTTCCAATAGTCTATTTAGATTGAACTCATTCTCAATTTGTGTACTGATAAAGCACAAACAACTATAAAAAAAAGTACGTATTCTATAAGAAATATTAGTAGAAAGATGGAACATGACGTCATAATACTTTCCCATGTTTTTATCTAAATCTGTACACACATTTTCACCAAGCAATATACATTTTGTTAACTTAAAAATAAGCAGAAAAAATAAAAATACTAAAAAATAACATAAAATACTAACACTCTTGCATGTCTGGCACCTCTATAGCTTCAACAGAGAACAACTTTTTACTTTGAGGATCTGAAATTGTGCAAAACAAAAAATAAAAATCTAGCAATACTACAAAAAAACGGGATAAAATTAAAAAAAAAACATAGGTCTATATAATATATAAACAAACTTCTTACGCCCACCTCGAACTCCCTTATTAACATTTCCCTAATTTGTAGAAAAAAATGTTTATACAAAATGAAAATAAGTACTTTAATAACGTAACTAGCTAGATGGCTGTTTTGTCATTCGAGGGTTTTTTAATCAACTAAAAGCTACGTTTATACACAAAAGTTACATTTTAATTTTAATCAAAAAATTTTTTTTAAACGAGCTTTCGTTTTTCCTTTAGAAGCTCTAGGCATTTTTTTCTCTAGCTTAAGTAACAGAAAAATATGCAGGGTAATGTATTTTTAATATATTTTAAAAAATACAAATATTATTATTGAGGTAATTTTAAATATATGCGATTTTTTTACAAAGGCAGACTTAGGTTTTTACGGAATTGTTGGTAAAGTAGAAAAAAGGCATTACTACAAAAGTAGCACAAGCATTAAACTAGTCTACAGGTCTACAACTTACCATTGCCAACTCCTCCAGGCTGTTCTTCAGTAGGAGTACCACCAGTGGAAGCAGGCCTGCTGTCAGCGCCTCCAGTCGCGCTGCCACCGACAAAACAAACACGGTCAACGACTTCGCCAATATTGTAACTATTAAACCTATGCTTCATTTCATCTGATATTATATTCTTGTGCTGTTTAATGAAGAATATTGTGTTCCGAATCTCTTTTTCCGATAAACAGCATTGAAGTCTATTTAAGAAATAAAGAAAGAAAGAGAAACGATTTATCACTTATTAACGATTTATTTGATGCACTTGCTGTCCTTACTTCTAATACTGTTCATATAAAGTTTGTATGGACGATATAACCTAAAGCTATACGACTCGTCATCATAATATGTTCATTACTACGGATAAAATTCAAGAACATAGCTTAGCATCTTTGGAGATATTAAAAAGCCGATAGGTGTCATACTGTTCATTAACGTGAACAACATATCAGACAACCTAAAAACGTTCAGTAACACACAAAAATAAAGAGATATTATCAAAGTAATCATACCAGCTCTATTATTTCTAAAATTTTTGAACGCTTTTTAAATCTTATTTTCTATCAATCGATACAATGAGTCAACTATAAATAGGGATTTTCACTCAAGTCTTCGAACCGATACCTTCGAATAAAGAGTACCAAAATAAAATTCATTCGAAGACATGCCAGTTGCTCTGTCAGATTACGAATATAGACCTGTCTCAACTAATGAATCAAGATCTATAATAGGAAGAAAGCCGTTTAATCACTTAGCTCTCTATTTGTGCTACTTGAATCGATTTATCACGTATACCCAAGGTACTCATACTAATAAGATCTATATCTTTCATTGCACAACAATATACGATATCGCAAAATGCAAGTCGTATATCATTAGCTCGGTTATCATTATTATTGACAAAGCCTGTGTTAAAAACATCTTGATATGGAAACCAATCTTTAATATTAAATCAGTTGAATCCTTAACCCTTACAATACAAAATGAGGATTAAACTCTTTAGGTGTTTCTTGCATATTAAATTTTTCCCTGCTCTTGCTCTATTCTTACTTGGGGTTAGCGCCACATAACACAACAAACTAAGTCATGGAGCAGAATGATGTCGCTTATAATTTTACGACCTACTCCCTGCCTGGTCATTCAAAATTCAGCAACTATACGTAAACCGGAACGACATGCTAAAGAACGCTTTTATTAGAGACTACACTGTCCACCCAAAAACCTCTGCAAATCTTATGAGCCAGGATTAACGGCACCCACTGTGCAGCTGAGAAGCAGCAAGATAATGAAACTCTTGAGGCAATAAACTGTCTTAATCCGTAAAGTGATTAATCAAAAAACTAAAATACGAGAAGTTGGACACATAAGTGTTAGTTCCCTCCAAGGAAAACGAGATATTTTTTTAAGTCCACTCTCTTTAAAGATAAAAACAAAAAAATAGAGAAACGAGATATAAAGCACCATAAATACCTACACGTAATATCTCATTATATAACGGGATGAGGGATCCAAATCCAGCAATGGTCTTATATGGACTGATTCTGATGTACGTAACTCCGCTTCACTCACAGATAGCTGTTTACCAACTGAAGGAATCTCTATAGATTACTCGCACTTAGAAAGACAATTGTTTGCAGGTCGTGCGTTGCATTTTCTTTGTACATTACAATTATAAGACTAGTGTATGTAGAATTACCTTCACGGCGAACTTGAGATGATCTTGACTTGCGGAATGGACTACGTTAATAAATATTGTAACTTTTATCAATGCTTCGAATAAAACACATTCGTCCAGCAAGGTAGAGAACGGTAGCAGGTGCCACACAAAAAGTAGAAGACATAATACGACCAGCAGTGTGTTTACATGATATTTTATGGCATATTCCTACTATAGGCACTATGGAGCCATTGGTTTGTAGCACCAATAAGTAACAGTATAGTCATTTCAACAACTAGTAGACTATTTCTCTTTTAAAAAGACTAGACCTGCTGTAGTCGGTTTTACTACGGCATGAATAGATTTGTATTGATCGGGGCAGTGCAACCGTAAAAAAAATGAGATTTGCCGTAGGGTTTTTTGTGATCGAAATTGCAGGCAGCATTGGTATACTCTCCGTTTCTTCTATTCTCATTCGTCAAAGGCTGCAAACACACCTACATTTTCTTCTACAATGATATGCGCTCATGGACGGAGGCAATCACATTCTACCATGAGCACAAAATTCTCTTATGTTATAAAATTATCTCCTAGAAGCAATAGAAATTCCTTTACAGAAACTAAACTCATTCGCGTTATCAACGCTCGGTAGGAATTAAATTCGATTTACTAATTGTCCGATAACCCTTATCTGCCGGTGTAACGTGCGTTCCATGCAAAATCAACTTGTAACTTGTTCTGCGTAATCTTGATATCCAACTGTTTACATACAATAGTTTGAGATTATCTGATTGCTTATGATTTTGATCAAGTTTGGATAACTTTAGCACTTCTACTACTTATTTTGGAAGATTTATTCGTAGATATGTTATTTGGATCGTATTTGGTCAATGAGAATATATTAGTGAGTTGTGTGGACGTTTGCGTCATCAGGACAGTGCCAAAGACAATAGGCTTGGCATTGGACTTGACTCTTAGTCAATTTATCGACCATGAATCACTGTTTTTCAGGTTTTCCTACATTTCTAAGGTTTAGGAGACTAGTCGTAAACTGATGAACCACTGATATTCTCTTGAAAACGCATAAAAATATGCAGCTGGAATAGGGTTTCTAAGACTGCTGAATGTTCTGATATCTTTGCCCTGCGATATCAAACGTGACTTTCGACTCAAAATACTCTCTCGAATGGAAACTGACTAGAATCTTCTAACTAAAAACGTTAATTATCCATTTTCGATTACTTACTTACTTACTGAATTTACTATCGAAAACTCATTCTGCCAAGATAGTACGAGGTCTTCTTAAAGAAATTGTCGAGGTTACTTCTGACAATAAAATAAAAAACACGGAAACTGCATGATTTCCGCGTTCCGCATTCTGATAACACCTACTTAAAGATTCTATATCCGCTATAGGACTCTTTATTTAATTAATTCAATTATTTTCAATAAAACATCTTCGCACTTGGCCAGTATGGCGGGCTATACCCTACACCTCCCCAATCGAACTCTGAGTTTTGTGTTTTTTAAATAATAATCTTGATGTTTAAGTTTTAATAGAACACAACAAGTCATTCTATAAAAAATAGAAAATATTAAGACTATAAACTTAACTTTCATAAAAAATCTGGAAAAGACGAGGTCGACTTAACTACGTACCTACTTTTCATGCCTTCGTAGTAAATCCCTAGGTTAAGTTGAGCGTCGCTACAGTGGGTTTCCGGTGAAAAATTCAAGGATTTTCAAAGCTATTTCATATATAATACAATGGAATAAACTCCTGAAGAATATTCTTGTAAAAAAACAACTTTAAATTGAATTTTAACTTGCTATTACGTAACGCCTAAAAATATCTACAAGTACGATTTTTCTGGTGAATCTTAATAACCGCCTAGCTACCTATTTCCACGACTAATGTGCCTCAACGTCTATGTACCTCTATGCTAAATACTATAACATTAACAATGCACAACTATAACAAATAAAAATGGGGTTTGAGCAGATTAAATGAGTTTGATTCTTGCATGTTCTACAAATACATTCTTGAAAATGTCTAATCTGGAAATTCAAACAAAAAAAACTATGGCACTAAACCTGAAAATATCAATGTCGTATTGTGAAACTCATTTAAAATATTCAAGATGTACTTGTTGTTAAAAAAAACTGTGAATGCCAGTGTTGACAGAAGAAAAAAAATATTTTTTTGAAAAAGAAGTAGTGCTCAGGCAAGTGCTCTTTTTGCTAAAATTTTGTAATGAAATGCATGAGAACATATCACTAAATATGTGAAGAAAGCAAAGCTGATTTTGATAAAATAACATGTGCCAATTGTAAAGCATTTGTGAATTCAATAAAAAAAAAATATTGCAAGCTCAGAAATATTTTCTTTAGCATTTTGTAATTGGTTGGTGTTCTGCCAATAAACTGCCAATATTTCTTTTTAATGTTTTATATTTTGAAATCACTCCAAATTCAAATTGAAACAATGGCCATTAAAAATAAAGTCAATTTTAATAAAAGAGAATTCATTGTAGTACTTCAATTAATATTACAGTTAACATAAAACAGATCAACCCTTAGAAATGCAGGGCCACACCCTGAAATTGTATAATGACCAAAATCTATTTTTTTTTAATACAAATCATACCATTACTAAAAAGAAATGGCAGAAACACTAACCAATCCATGATAAAAAAAGCTAAATAAATATGAAAACTCATTACATCCGCCAACCCCTCGTACCTATTATACCTAGAATTATCATCATCATCCTTGGCTTCCGGTTTTGGTTCGGCCTCTGGCTCAGCAGGTGCTGGTTCTGCTGCCTCAGCAGGAGCTGGTTCATTTTTCCTTAAGCCTGGGATGGGAATGCCGGAGCCAAGCCATCCAGTCATCTGCGACTTTACATTGGTGATAATGTCCAACTTGCTGCCACCTTTGGTTGGGCTGGGAAAAAATAATGTAGGTTAATATCTGTTAATGGTTACATAATTAACAAGTCCTGTTTTAGTTACTAATTTAACTCAGGGATTTAATGTAATATGAGGATTACCAAAATTGCCATTAAAGATTTTTGTTTTCGCTTAAAAGTGTGATTTTAAAAATATTTTATTCAGATTTATAACAAAACTCTATTGTTAAAAGCTGGATGTTCTCAGTTCCTAGGTATTTTTGCAAAGGAAAAAGAGGTCCAATAAGAATTATTTAACAAAATATTTTAGTATTAAATAATTTATGAATGGAGGAAATGTAGATAAAATATTATATTTCTGAATTAAGATATCAGTTGAACAAAGATTAATCAATTTTCTTGAGGAATTAATTGGAAATTTTCTACTAGGATTAAGAGCCATTTGTAAGCTTTATAAATGTAATGTAAAATTAATATTATGATAGTAATGGACTATGGTAATATAAAACTGTAATTCAATATGATTATACAATAACCATGCCTATTGGCAATTGGCCATTGCCTAATTTTTGGAGATCTGCAAAACTATTATGTAATAATGGGGTAAAAACGAAATTCGCTCTACCCCTCCCTACTTCATCTATTAGGAAGTCTCTCTTTTCTACCTCAGAAAGCCTACATTTTGTGATTTTCAGTCTGCAATTATGTTACTGCACATCTGAAAAATTTGATACAAAATTGGTTATCAAATGTACATTGGAAATGTCTTCATTAAGTTACAACCTTGGAATGAAACAATCTCCACAAAGCACCTTCTAGAAAGTACTTGAACAAAGAATTGTATGCAATGTATTATTGACCTGAATAAGTCAACCATGAATATGTGATCTATATTTTACAGAAATACTAAGCTTTAGTATTTTAATTACGTAAGTGAAAGAAACTGCGTCGTTCCAACGCTTCGAAGGCTGTAGTTTTAATTGTGTTAGAGAAAATCTGAATCTTAATGTTGGAATGCAATAGAATCAAAGTATGGCGAAATTTTGATTAAACTCGAGACAGGATGAATTCTTCGTCATACTGAAGAGGAAGATCTTTCAACTTAATCCCAGCATGGGGTGTCCCGAAAATTCCTGAAACAAAGAAAATACTGTAGTAAAATATTCACCTATTTTTTTCTCCTTCCGCGGCCGCCGCCTCGCCAGCAGTCGTCGCATCTTTGGTGGGTGTGGGGACTTCCTCGTCTTGGGGCTCGCCCTTGGCTGCTCCCATCCACGAGCTGACCTGATTAGTGAGTCCTGAAAACATATTGCACTGACACTAGCTAACGAACTACACAACACAACGATCTGATGTCGCTACAGTTTCACACATGACCCGCGACGCGGACGGTCTGCAGTGCGCCCGATGAATGCGTGATCAGCTGAAAAACTAAATGGGAAACCACAATCGACCAGGAGGAAACAGGAACACTTCACTGCGCATGAATTCTCTACTGCTTCTGCGCTGTTTACACTCTGTACATGTACGGGCGCAGTTTTTCACTTACATCGCAATTCGAATTTTAAAACAAAGTGCTTTGTGATAAAGACTACAATTGCTTGTCTTTTTTTAAATATCTCTACATACTTGCTGTAGCGAGTGTACATAAGCAGCAAATGTCAAAATAATAAATTGACATGTCACAGATAAAAAATGTATTATTCACGTCTATGTTAATTCACTTAAAATAATTCACAACTCGAAATTACGTTACTTTTCAGCATTTTTTAATGTTTTTATGATTAAGTACCTAATAATTATCGACCTATTGCGTTTAATAGATTGTAGAGTAGATACCCCAACTATGCTTCCAAGTATATTGAAGTAATATTGATTTTTTAGAAATATAATAAGTTTTATACAATTATTAAACACTAGGGGGTCGATCCGACTTCGCCCGGGTACATATAAATTTTGAATCCAATCCATATCAGGATATGTATTATTTCGCGTACCTGCTGACCAATTTATGTATGTTTAAACTTAACGTGACTGCTATCCCGTTATATACTGCTTTTCTCGTACCATCCCGTCCTGTTTTGGCATATTCTATTCCATGACTCAAGGCATGCAATCCTATCTTCTTATATTCCATTTCAGCCCACCTAGATTCTATCCAATCCCATCACTTTGGGTTTGAAGGAGTAGCAAATATACATATTTTAATTCCTTACTCACCCTACGGGAGCTCTACATTTCTTGTGTAAAAAAGTAGCCTGTGCGATATTCCAATAACAGTGTATCAACTTCCTCAATACCTAAATTAATTTTAATTGGTCTAGCTGATTGTGTGGGAAGATTCCATGCTCATCCGAACGGAACACTAATTTATTCGGGATAAAAAGTAGTCTATCTGTTAATCTAGTGTATCAGCTACCTCCATACCAAATTTCAACAAATTCCATTAAAATATATTAAATGAACACCCCAATATACCTCATAAAATTAAATTATGTAGGAAATTAATTTACTTTTTATTTTAATTTGGAATGGCGAACTAAATGGACAATAAGATCTATTTTGCACTGTCGACCGGCCAAAACATAGGCGATCTGGGCCGGGAGACCAAGCCGAACGTAATGTTTCTTGTAAATTCGTGCGGAATGGTCTTCGAAGAAGCTGCCATGGTAGAGTTACTAATTATAAAGATCAGAAAATAAACGTAAAATAGTACTGCGTACATCTTTGTTGCAAGAACGAAGATTAAAAGGAGTATTAAAAATATTTTATAAAGACGTTAGATAGTTAATCACCACGCACTATAAAGGTGAAGGAAAATAACGTGAGGAAACCTACATACCATAGCGATTTGTATAAATTTTTATTGTATGTAAAAGTCCGCCAACCCACAAAGCACTAAGCCAGCGTGGTGGATTACATGGGGATATATACTTTTTTAAAAATGGGTATTTTTGAGTAGTGCAAATGTAGTAACAAAACGCAAGGCTGATTACTGTTTTGTCTGTGTCACGCATTAAAAAATCAAAATGACATTTTTCGAATAGATTTCATGATTTTTTGTTAAAGTGATTTTTCGCAACAATCTCTGTGTTTTAGTGTAACAAATGTAGTTGATAGTGTGCTTGTAGAATTTAAATTACTGTGACTCAATAAAAATACTGTGAAGACGAAAAGTGTTGACAAAATGACGGAGACGCGTAGAAAACAGTTGCATCTGGGAAAATGCATTGAAGATTTGGACAAACTTCACAATGTGCCAGAATTAAAGACGAAAAGGGCGAATATGTAAGTATTTATGTTCATCTGGGACCAAATACCGCGGATAATTTATAAATTACAATAACAATGTCAATGATCTTTGTAGGTTATGCAAAACAGCTCAAAAACTGTTCGAAAGCGCCGAGGAGGCTCGTGAGAAGGGAGATGAGGAGTACTCCTATGTCTGCTACATGAAGTACTTGCGAGTTATTGCTTATTTGAGCAAAGACACGGAGTATTTGAAGGATAAATCTTACTTCAACAGTATGCTGGGCGCAAAGAATCCAAACAAAGCGATTGACGCTGCTGAGCAGCTTAAAAACAGCCTCATTGACAGGTGAGACATATTGTTATCGATTCATTTGTTACTGATAAGAAATTTTGTATATTCCTCTAAAATCTGTCATAATAAATTCATTTGGATAAAATAAATTCCAATTTAGATAATGTTAAAAAAATATATATATAATTTGTAATAATCCTCAGTTCTTTGAACCAAAATAGTGTTTTAAATGAATACCTGGAAAATAATCCTAATATAGATTAAGTAAACAAGAGTGATAATGCTATAACCACCCATTATTTTTCATATGATAATATGTTTTATTTCTAGAAGATGTGTAACATACAATCAAATCAAATCCAATCCGTCAGCCAAAGGAAGTCCACTGCTGAACAATGATAACATACTATAAATACATGGTTTTGTAAGTTAAACATTGGATATAGCTCTCATTTGGCAAACTTAAACCTTAACCTGTGACCCGAAAGTGCCACAGTGGTGCGATACAGAGATATAAAAGAAAAAACAAGTATTGTTTACAAAAAACATGACCAAATAAAACAATTTTAGGAGTTTTTGAATTACTCTTTGATGACATTGTATGAGAGAACTATTTACATCATTATGAATAGAAAATAGAATTGCTCAACAAAATTGCATGAATGGTTGTCATATATTTGTTAAAATTATTAATGCTAATGTGGGTAATTGCTAATAGTTGATTAATAAATCAGTTTGTAGCTTATGAGTGAACATGTTGTTTCTTTTATTGGCGACTGCGGAAAATTAATGTAATTGTGTGGAAAATGGCGTCAAAAATTGCGAACATAGTATTTCCTGGAGAATTTAACCCTAAAACTGATAAGTGGAGTGATTACAAAGAACAATTATTGTGTGCTCTCGATGCCGCCGGTTATAACAAAGACAACATCGACAAAGCACGTTCTGTATTTTTGTCTCAATGCGGAAAACAGACATTTTCATTGATTGCATCACTTCTGATTCCAAACCGGCCAAGTGATGTGGAATTTAAAGAAATTCTACGTATTTTAGATCAGTTTTATGAGCCTAAGGTTAACGAAATACTGCAAGCAGGAAAATTCCACAAACGTCAACAATTACATGGCGAAAGCGTGCAAGATTTTGTTTCGGCGATACATACCCTGGGTGTTACATGCAATTTTAATGATTTAAAACGTCAGCTGAGAGACCGTTTGGTATTAGGATTATGTGATGATCGCTTAAAAAGAGAATTATTAAAAACTCAAAATCTCACTTATGAGTCAGCATTGCAGATGTGCCTTAATTTCCAAGCTACATTCCCTGATCTATATCCTAATACTGATATCAAACCAACCCCAGATCACATGAATGAACCTATGGAGATTGGTAAAATAAGAGCAAATGAGTGCCAACATTGTGCACGTGTACATAAAGCCGGGGAAAAATGTCAGTTTATGAAAGCTCGATGTTACTACTGTAAGAAATTTGGACACATCGTAGCTGCTTGTACTAAAAGATCTGGAAAATTGAATGAGATATCTAAGCTGGAGAACTGTAGTCAGAATACAACATGGAATAATGAAGCTATGATGGGAATATATGCCTGCTCTGAAACTTATCAACCACCGATAACAGCAGACATTATCATAGATGGTGCTAAATTAGTCATGGAAATTGATTCTGGAGCATCAAGAAGTATTATATCTGAAAGTGCTTATAGAAAACTATGGTCCATCCCTCCCCCATTAAGGTCCACCAATATAAAACTTGTGACATGGACCCGGGAGGCATTAAAAGTACTTGGTCTGATAAATGTACATGTAAAATTGGGTGGAAAAGAAGCCCAATGTGATTTGATAGTGGTATCGGGCAATGGGCCAAGTCTTTTGGGACGTAATTGGTTTCACATGCTGAATATTGAGATTGCTGGTCTCAATTGGTCTGAAGATCGGATATCGAAATTAGTCTCTGACTTTCCTGGCTTGTTTGCTGATGGCCTTGGAGAGTATAAAGGTCCACAGGTGTCCTTACATGTACGTGCTGATGCGGTACCGAGATTCATGAAAGCGCGACCCATACCATTCCCAATGAAACAATTAGTTAATGAAGAGTTGCATAAGATGGTCAATCAGGGTATCCTCACCCCAGTGAATTATTCCAATTGGGCGACCCCATTGCGAATTGTTAAGAAAGAAGATGGTACTCTGCGTATATGTGGTGACTATAGAGCAACAGTTAATGCAGCAATCAATGTTGATTCATTTCCACTGCCTAAATCCATTGAAGCTTTCGCTAAATTAAGTGGTGGTTCTATTTTTAGTAAGCTGGATTTGAAACAGGCTTATACTCAGTTGAAAGTAGATGATAAGACAGCTATGCTTTTAACACTAAATACGCCAATTGGATTAATGAAAATGAATCGACTAGCATTTGGTGTAAATGCAGCGCCAGCAATTTTTCAGCGGGTAATGTCTACAGCTTTTGCAGATATGGAGGGTGTTGCTTGCCTTTTGGATGATATTGCAATTATGGGACGGAATAAAGCCGAGCATGAAAAACGTCTCTATGAAGTTCTGCATAAATTAAATAATATGGGATTTCGCCTGAATGTTTCCAAATGTATTTTTGCTGCTGAATGTATTACTTTTCTTGGTCATATGATTGATGCAAACGGCTTACATCCTGCACCAGCGAAAGTCAAGGAGATTCGTGAAAAGCCAGCTCCAACAAATAGAGAAACATTAAGAGCATTTCTGGGTTTATACAACTTCTATGAAAAGTTTTTGCCAGACAGAGCCACATTATTAGAACCACTATATCGGTTGCTAGATACTAAAGCACCTTGGAGATGGGGCAAATCAGAACAGGTGGCTTTTGAGACTGCCAAGAACTTGCTGTCTTCAGATTTGACATTAGTGGGATATGAACTTGAGAGAGAATTGCTTCTCATATGTGACTCCTCAGATTATGGCTTGGGAGCAATTATAGCTCATGTTATGGACGATGGTTCTGAGAAACCAATAATGATGGCATCAAGGACATTACAAAAGCATGAAAGACGTTATGGCCAAATAGATAAAGAGGCTTTAGCTATAATGTTTGGCCTATCAAAATTCCACGAGTATTTAGCAGGACGTCGCTTTTGTATTATTACAGACCATAAGCCGTTAATTGGATTATTCAATCCGGCTAAACCTATTCCAGATCAAATATCTCCAAGAATGTTACGTTGGTCTTTAAAATTAAGTTGCTACCAGTACTCTATTAAGTATAGGGCAGGAAAACTAATTGGCAATGCAGACGCTTTGAGTAGATGGACGGCCCCCACAGGAACTACATTGGAAAAACCTTTCAAAGATGTATTGTTATTGGACGAGGCACCACCGGGTTGGACCTTGGATGCTAATAAAGTGGCTTCAGAGACGAAATCAGATCCTACTCTACAGAAGGTTATGTTCCACCTGCTTCATGGATGGCCTCGTATGAATACTGATCCAATCTTGAAACCATTTTATCTGCGTAAAGAGGCTCTTTCACACAGTAAAGATTGTTTATTGTGGTGCAATAGAGTCATAATTCCAGCATCGCTACAAAAGGAAGTGCTAAAATTATTACATGCTCCGCATGCTGGAATAGAGCAAACGAAAGCATACGCGAGGGGATATGTATGGTGGGTCGGAATGGATAAACAGATAGAGAATGTTGTATCAGAATGTGAACGTTGCCAAATGGTGAGGAATAATCCACCTAAAACTCCACAGTCATGGATAGTGTCTGATAAGCCATGGAAAAGACTGCATATCGATTTTGCTGGCCCTTTTCAGGGCAAAACCTTCCTGTTGCTAATAGACAGCTATAGTAAATGGCTTGAAGCAGAGATAATTCCATCACTGAACAGTACCATAGTGATAAATGTTCTCAGAAAAATGTTTGCCTCTCAGGGATTACCAGATACAATAGTTTCTGACAATGGAAAAACTTTTATTTCAAGTGAATTTAATATGTTTTTAAAAAAGAATGGAATCCAGCATTTGTATTCTCCACCATACCATCCTGCTACAAATGGTCAGATTGAAAGAGCTGTACAATCTTTTAAGAATAAATTAAAGAAGATGTCAGATTCTAATTTGTCTTGGAATGAGAAACTTTCTAAAGTGTTATATTATCTTCGCACAGTGCCATGTTCTAGTACTGGTAAGAGTTCTGCAGAATTGTTGAATGGCCGTAAATACAGGACAGCTATATCTATTTTACATCCAGATGCTGTACCAAGTCGCTCTGACATTCAATTAGATAGTCAAGCACAAGGCTCACCGAAGAGATCATTTAAAGTTGATCAACCAGTACTGATTCGAATGTATGGGCCTGGTGAGAAATGGAAAAAAGCGGTAGTAGAGGTGGTAGAAGGTCCCAGTTCATATATGGTGAGGACGGAAGATGGTGAGTTGCAACGGAGGCATGTGGACCAAATGTTGTCACGGAGAGAGAATCAACCTGCAGAACTAAATACTGCACCAAGCCGTAGATCACCAGAAATAGAGTTAGATCCAGAACCACTGATAGATATTCCTCCTCCTGAAATGTGGCCTGAAATCATTGGCATACCAAATGAATCTTGATTATATAATTGTTAAATTGTTATGATGTATAATTGTAATTAACTAACCTAAGTTTAAGAAAGAAAGATATGTCATATATTTGTTAAAATTATTAATGCTAATGTGGGTAATTGCTAATAGTTGATTAATAAATCAGTTTGTAGCTTATGAGTGAACATGTTGTTTCTTTTAATGGTGAATAGCTGTAAAATTCACCAGATATGCATGAACAGGAAATAGATAGTGGACATATAAAATATTACTTAGTGTTTTAAAGTTAAACTCATCTATATTAACTATTAATATAAAAAGATAATTGAAATAAAACTCATTTTTGTAGATTTTATTGTTAATTTTGTTAAATTTTTACATAATTTAACTTCTCAATGTTTCGATCACATCGCAGCTTTCGATATTTTGTGAAATACAATTTGATCAAAAACTACATTTAAATACAATTCATTCCTTTTTATTTCTTTTTACATTTTTATACATACATAAAAAAAAATATACATAAAAAAATATTTAAAAAAAGATTAATCCTTCAGTGGCGAGGCTTAAGACCCAATACAATTCATTATTATTAAGTAATTCCCAAATCATACTTACAGGTTGTTTCAAGAATAAAATTTAAAGGTGGTTATTAACTATGTGTATGTGTAACCTAGCCTAACATACCTTGCACACAGATACTCATTGGAGCAGAAAACAAAACGTCTCAATGATATCAAGGAGAGTGAAATGTTCAAACAGAAAATTGAGGAGAATAGAAAGAAGGCGATTGAAGCAGTCGCTGTTAATGAACCACCTCAACCTGTGGGATTGCCTGGTAAGAGAGAAACATATGATTTTATTATATTATGACTTAAGTGATCTTGCTGGTAAGTGATGAATCAAGCAGATAATAATTTAATAGCCTAATATGGTGAATATTGTATAAATCACTTTTTTGGTGACATTAAAGATTGTCAATTTTATATTATTGAGTTTTATTACAAAAAAAAATCTTAATTGGTCTATATACATTGAATCGCTCATGAAAATTATTATTAACCTTTTGTCACGCTCATGGTGACAATATAACATTCAGACTTCAGTGTACACCTGAAAATCTTTGCAGCTCAGTATGTAAAATTCTTATCTTAGGATACATGTGAACAATAAGTGCAAATAATGGAATATGTGGCGCCTGTAAAACAATGCATATTAAGAAAAACCAATATTAATTCTGTAATTATTAAGTAATATTATGACAGCCTCCGTGGCGCAGTTGGTTGGACGCCGGCTGTGAAACGACAGGCCGCGAGTTCTATCCCCGCATCGAAACAAATATGTGTATCAACCATAGGTATTTGTTTCAGGTCTGGGTGTTTGTGAGACCGAAAAGTCTCTCGTAGTTTCAGATACCCACGACACAAGATTCGATCTTAGTGTGGGGTCAGAACTATGTATATATGTTACTGTTGGATGTATTTATTTATTTAATTAATCAGCCTTCGTTTTTTAACACAGGTCTAGACGAAGTTACGATCAAGAGCGAGCAGCTGTACACCATACTGAAAGCAGGCAAGTTGAAGGTGATGATACTGGATGCAAGACCTGGAAAGGATTACCAGAACTCGCACATTAACTACCCAGCTTGTATCAGCGTACCGGAGGAGTGCATATCTCCTGGGTGAGTGTTTATTATTATACTAGTAATGACCACAAGACCCCACTGCTGGGCAGAGGCATCGCCTAAACCAGTGTTTCATATCTGTGGTCCGTCAACTTATATATGGACATTTGAATTAATAAATAAATGCTGGCAAGTCTCGTAATCATAGTACTAAAATAAATTGTCCTAAACTTATTCCTGTGTTTTTTATATAGGGGTTCTTGAAGTTGTGCTTAATTTTCTAGGGATCCGTGGATTGAAAACGAATAAGAAACGCTGGCCCATATTGCATTTTTTGTGAATTAAGGGAATTTTTCAGATATCTCTTGCATAGAATATAGGTTTTTATACTGACATTACTGAGTTACTTTAGTGTATGTGGTGGTAGATCCATTCTAATCGGCAATCTTATGGAACACTCGAAATCCTTTTAACCTAAGACGCGATACAGCTGCGTGGCCCACGATTATAGGTTTTTCACAATCGTGACAATGTAAAGTTGACTATCAGGACAAATAAGAATATCGTGACAAAGATCAGATGGAAATACCTGCATGGATGTTTTGTTCTGGGTGAATATTGCATTTAAAACAATTCAGTGCTTTAATCTCATATAAGTATTAATGCAGTTGGATTATTACCACGAAATAAAATACCTTGCTGTTTTATCAAACCTAGGTCTGTGGATTGTGACATTTAGTAATTAAACAGATTGGTATTCAATTATTAAAGAATTTATGTTTTGGAAACAGCTGCTATTTAACATCTAAGTGAGCATGCCAAGTGCATTTATATGAATATTGTCACATTGCCAAATACTATGCAATTGCTGTATATACAGCCATATTATTTTAAGAACATTGTGTGTTTGTGTTGTATCTACGCAGATAACAAGGTATTTGTTTGTGCCCGGATAGCAACCACCGTTCGAAAAGTGTAAAATACTTTTAGAAGTAGTAAGCATGCATCTCTGTTTTAAAAAGCTGGCGAGAAATACTTTAATCTCTAGTTTATTGTATTCACCATGGACACAAAGCGTTGTAGTAATCTTCTTCTTTCTGGTCGTTACCTCAATGCTGAGGATCGTGACTGTATGTCAATCTTCTCCACTCGGTCCGGTTCTGCGCCATATGTACCGCTCCCTGTATCTGGCCTCCAGTCACCTCCGTGAGTTGGTCCACCCATCTAGCTGGCGCTCTTCCTCTAGCGCGCTTCCCCTCCATTTGCCCGAGAATTATGAGTTTCTCCAGGCTGTGCAATGGGAATCGCATTATGAGCCCAAAGAAACTCCGAATCCTTTTCTGGCACGTAGTCAGCAGGCGCTTGGTGACCTTCAGCTCTTCGAGGATGGAGACATTGGTTCTCATAGCTGTTCAAGGAATGCGTAGCAGCTTTCTCCAGTAGTAATCTTGTCATACCATAAAAAATTAGAATGTGTTGTGTGTGTATCATTTGAAGCAAATAAATAAATACTTCTACAATTCCTATAAGTTAGGATCAGAAATGGCACGTAAGGAATAAACTTCAAGCGTTTAGGTGATCCAAGGTTTGGCTAAGTGTGTAAAAAAGTCGCATTTTTGTTTTTAAACTGCAACCATATAAATCGGAAAGAAAGCATCTAAGCTTGGAGAAAAATCATTTTAAATAATCACTAATAATCTTATGTTTTATATAAGTCTCATTTCTCATATACGAATCAATTCCGTTTTCTTGACAGTCAATCTGCCAACGTGCTAGAGCAGAACCTCCCGAGCGCGTCACGCCCGGTGTGGGCCGAGCGCGCTACTATGGAGTTGATCGTCATGCTCGACTGGAACAGTACCGCCGTCATACCCGGCAAGACGTTGCATCTGCTCAAGACTATATTGTTGAAGGTATGATGGATTAAAATAGATATTTGTTGATGGTAGCATATTTGTATGAACCCAGTTAGATGCAAACATATGTACATGATAACCACCAACGTAAGTACGTCATGTTTGAGGCTTAGCCAGTGTATATTGCGTTTCAAGTAGGATGGTATACTTGTATTGATGGCTGATAGAAATTCATTTAATATATTTTTTTGTTATGCGTTCTAGTGGGACATAAAGGTGCAGTACGCGCGACCGCCGTTGGCTCTAGCTGGCGGGTACGAGGACTGGCTCCTCAAGTACCCCGCCTTCACCACCAACCCGCAGGCCGTGCCGCCCCGCCAGGAGGAGTTCCTTGACGACATGCTGGGTTTGTACACTTCATCACCTTCGTCATCTTTAGTAATAGATTAGCTAAATAGCATCAGTATTGTATGGTATGGCACCGGCGCGTAAAGACGGGGCCAACGTATTCAGCGCCATCTATTGAAGTATTATATTGATAAGAAAGAAGGTGCCATTACGTATAAACTATTTATACAGAAACATGAATTGCTGTACATGTCGTTCTGTCCACTCTAGATAATGTTTCAAATATCAGTGATGTAAAGTAATATTTTAAAATTGTATATTCAGGTGACATCGAGTACCCGAGCTGGACTGACGCTGCGCCCGCGCCGCGCCGAACCAACGAACCTGTCATCGATCGTGCCAGCAAGGTAACAACACACACTCATAATTTTTTTTAGTTTAGCTAAAATCAATGCTAAGGGAAAGTATAAATAGGCACTTAGGTAGAGTCATAAATGGTTTTCTATACATACATACATAACCACACGCATTTTTCCCAGAAGGGGTAGGCACTCAGAGGTGCTACTAGAACACCCACGTTTCGCCTTGTATATTCCGTCCCACGATGTGATAGGGGGCGAGCCTATCGCCATATCAGGCACAAATTCCTGACTCCGGGCTAATAATGAATAGAAAAATCCAATATCACTTTGCCCGACCCGGGATTCGAACCCGAGACCTCAGCTTTGATATCATACCGTAGTACCATTACGCCACCGAGGCACTTAATGGTCAAATGGTTTTCTATAATATAGGATAATTCCAGTAACTTGCTAGATTACGACTGCGTTTTATATACATACATTTGTAACAGTAAAAAATAAATGTACTAAATATATAACAATAACGTAGATATACAGTGTAATATAATTGATACAAGTAATCCGCTGTGTCCGCAGGCGGTGGCAGTGCAGGTGTACGAGGAGCGCGCCCGCAGCATGCAGCGCATCCTGGAGCAGCAGGAGCGCATCGCCGACACCTCGCTCACGCTGGAGATGCAGCGGATCGAGGCCGAGCAGGTGAATATTACCTCCGTGGTGCAGTTGATTACATGCTGATTGTCAAACTGTCGTGGGTTCGACCCACTGAAACAACTCGTACTTCCTGATACCCACTACACAAGACCCAATCTTAGTGTGGATTCATCATTCAGGATGTGACTGTTGGGTGTTTTTATTTATTACCAACAGTAATCATCTTCATCATCCTCGGCTGTAGCGCGTCTACAGCTGAACAAAGGATAAGTTTGGTGTTGACAAAATTCGTCACGTTTGGTATGCTGCCTTATGAACATAGCTGATGAGACAAAAATTAACCTACCATTTTGATCACCTTCATCATCATGAGTCACAAGTAGTTCATTGCTAAACATGAGCCTCCTCCAAGCATCATGTTGCAGAAATGTGTTTACCTTCTTCAAGTATTTAGATCTCATTTGCCGTTGGCCATGGTCACGGATATGTCTCAAGTAAATCCAAGCATTTTGCATGTGTTAAATATGCAAAGGAGGCTTGGGATCCGTATGGCATTGATTAAAACTGATAACACTATAACAGCAGTGTGTTGTAAGTTCAGGAAGGTGGTGGGTGATTATGGTGATGATGTTGATGACGGTGGTAGATGACGGTGATGATGTTGTTGTGCAGGACTGGGAGAAGGTGCGCGTGCAGCGCGAGGCGGAGCAGCAGGACGAGCTGCGCGCCATGTACAAGCTGCGCGAGCACGAGATCATCTCGCAGCTCATGCAGCTCGAGAACAAGCAGTACGACATGGTAAGAACACTACACTACACAATATACATACACCCGTCTCTCTCACACCTGTCTGTCACCTGTCTCTGTCTCTTTTCAGGTACAAGAAGTGTATACTTCTTACTGTTTTAAGTTCCATTTTTGAATTTTCAGTTTTTTTTATAACTACAGAGGTTAAGGTCGTATCCTTGTTGGAGTTTATTTTTATCAGACAAAGAATTAAATAAAATCAGATTGAAATAAAACGAATTCTTACGGATTTTATCGCCAATGTACAGTTTTCGTGGTCATGGGGCGGACTGACCACGAAAACTGTAACGTGATCGAAACGTCGGGAAATTCAAAAATGTGAAAATTTATTAAAATTCGCGATAAAATCCGTAAGAATTCGTTTCATTTCAATGTGTAACATTCGCGTAAACCCAAGACACCATTATGTAAATAAAAGCAGCTTTAAAATAGCTGCTGTTTATAAAATAAATAAGAACATATCATGTCGCCAAGGCATTATCTTGCTTCGTTTCTTCTTCAAGACTTCAACATTACCAAAATATTGGTAGTATTCATTGCCTGTTTAAAATTTATTTTCGTTAAGAATATTTTAAAGTATAATACTTGGTTGTTTGTTTGTTTAAAGTATACTACTTACATTGATTACCATGTAGTGCTATGATGGTTTAATATGTGGTTAGGAACAAGAGAACCAGAGTCTCCGCGAGCAGCTGGAGGAGTACCAGCGCAAGGAGCGCGAGGAGGCAGCTCGGTTGGCCGAGACTATTGCTAGCTCCAACAACGACACCGCGCCTGTGCCTGATGTTGACGGTAAGGAACTTATAAAATGTATCAAATACTTAGTATTCGTTTAGCCTCATACTCGCATGCGGAGGCCTATATTCATCCGTGGATAAAGATGATGATGATTGGGTTGAAGGGCTAAAATATTTCTATCCGTTTGAATAGCAAGCACTATATGCGGTGTACCTACGTAAGTGAATCGCGTTTCTGGATTTATTTTTGTATTTTGGTTATAATCAAGCTAGTGTTATAGGGTATTTCACTCAATTTTTTATTGCATTTATCAAAAGGTGTCCATATACAAAATCGTACTAAAATAATTTTGTAAATTTATTCAGAATTAAGCAAGTTAGAAACGTTTTAATCTCGTAGTGGGAGTAAAAGAAAAGGGATGCAAAATAAATACAAGTGACGTCACTACGCTTAACATGCATAACAGTGTGTGCAAGTGAAAGAGACGGTAAGATGACCGCACTACACTCCCTCTGTATAATTGAAAATGCTAGTATTTACCTCATGTTCCAAGCTGCTTTAATACTGTTTTCACCTAAATGTTGGTACGCAAAATAATACAGAAAATGGATCGAAGTGTAAGTTGATTGTGAATTGCGTTGATTATGAGGAGATAGAGATCTCGCGTGTTCTCGCGTGCACTAGTGGGTGTGTGTGCAGAGCGCGCGCGCGTGGCGGCGGAGGCGGCGGCGCGGGGCGCGGCGGCGCGCTCGCGCATCGCGGCCGTGCGGCTGCAGCGCGAGCGCCTGCACCGCACGCGCGAGCACCTCGAGAACGAACGCAAGCGCAAGCTCGCCGAGGCGCGCGACAAGCGCAAGCCCGACCTGCACAAGGTACGCGCGCCGCCCTCTCTCTCTCTCTCTCTCTCTCTCCCTCTTTATCTCCACAGATACAGAAACATAAGCTCAGCAGTGGAATTGGGAGAGATATAATAGACCTCCCCCAAAATTCTCCATATTGACCTTGAAAATACCTACTTGCAACGTCTAGTCTTAAGAACCGACAAGGTATATACCACATATATACTTAAAAAAAACATTTTTTAACATTATGATGACACTTCAGTTTAGTATAGTAATCGAAGTTCAAAATGAAGGACAACAGAGTGATATGACGGGTTAATGACCTTCTCGTACTGTATGGTGAGCGAGCTCTGCGCGATGAATGCTGTATGTATGTGTCAACTGGTGGATTTTTTATGATTGGCGCATTTCGTATCTATAAATCGGTATTAATTCTAATAAGCAAGTAAAAGGAGTAACGTTATTTTTGTTAAGTTTTACATATTTTCATTATCTATGATATGCAAACTTTGATATACAAACAGATGAGGTCCTCTACTTGTAGTTTCAATTTCATCATACCTTCACAACCCTGTTAACAATACACCACTCTGATATAGTATGATGATTATTGATTATTCTTATTAACGCATGATATTTGGTCGCAGGATGATGACCATGACATCTATATGACTTCACCTGGAGACAGCCCCGGAGCCACTGGACTCAATCGATCACACTCCTCGCCTAATATAGCAAAGGTAAATATATCTATTTATTTTTTTAATATTTTTTCCACCGTACAGTACTCTGGTTAAAGACAAGTTAGACATTCCTGGAGACTCACCAAGCTTCAATGCTCGGTGTCATTACAATGCGTGCCACTGTTGATCCTGATTTACAGGAGTCGCAGTGGTGGGTGTGAGGGCGGGACAGTCTCTAGTACAGTAATCTCATACGATTTCACACATTACTGTTATATACAAAATCAAAAGCCCTTTAAATTGTTATGACAAAATTAATTGTTTAAGGATCCAGTTATAAGTGTTTTGATAAACTTGTGGCGCAATTGAATTAGAATATGTTGTGGAGCCTGAAATAAAAGGACACTAATTCGCTGCCCACACTGAGACAATCTATTTTCGTGTACCACATGTATTTGTTTTGAGTCTGAAAGTTTCTAGTACTTCCTGATGCATACCATACAATGCTTTGTATTTAAATGTAAGGACGAGATATATTATGTCTATGTCCTGCCCGCAACTCCGTTTGCGTGGTTATCTTTATAAAAAAATACCATCTCGCCCCGTCCCATTATATCCCACCTTGTCCCGTCTCATTCTCACTCAAGTTATGTAATCCAGTCCCATCCCATCCATTAGACTACAAAAAAGTTAGAAATATATCGGAACTCTTCCCTAATCTCACTAGAACACTACATTTTTGGGGTACAAAGTAGCCTAAGTGTCAATCCAGATGTCAGCGACCTCTATACCAAATTTCATTCAAATCCGTTTTTGAGTTCACTGCGCACAATCGCACAGACAAACAGACAAACATTCTAACAATCATAGTTTTGGGTTCTGTTACGTTAATATAGTCCCCCCATATCAGTTTTTCTCATTTATGTTCCTTGTACAGTCATCGATCGGTTACAAACTTATTATATGTATAGACGTGTACACCAACAGTGTATTAATTTTTCCATATGGCTGGCAGGTATCGGACGGTGCAGAGATCGAAGCGCCCACGTTCGACCGCAGCACCAAGCCGGGCCGCATGCCCATCACCGACCTGCAGCATCGAGACTTCCAGCCCGTGTGGGGAGACGTGGTGAGTCAATGTTGCTATACCATTAACCATGTTAGCTTGTAACACAAGGGCACTGGAGTGGATATTGCGGATAAAAATTATTGCTCATATACCTACCAGGAGCAACGGAAACCAGTGGAGGGAGAGGTAAGATAGTGTGACAGAGAATGACAGACAATACCAATTTTTATGTTACCTTCTAAGGCATTATAATTTAGTGGACACTGTGGACAAAATATCTGCGTATTTGCCTAGCTTAAGCAAGGGAAAGCACTAGAACGAGAGGCAAGATAGTGTTAATGCATAGGAGTGATAGAGACAAATAGTCGTAAATGTATTGTACAACTCTGTTTGGTACATTTTTTGGTATTGTTGCCGTTAGTATACTGCCTCAAAGGGTTGGTATTATTATTTAGTACACATAATGGCAACAATAATGTTAATAACGCATCACGCTCACACTATACTATGTAGATATTTTTGACTGCATAATAAAAATATCTTTATTTTATACTCCAAATTTAATGCGCGCATTTAATCGTTTACTTGATAAATTTCAAATCAATATACAATGCGCTTGGCATTTTTACCCGACAAAAGTTAAATTTGGTAGCTAAACGTCGTTTGATACGAATTATAAGGCGTCTAGAAGTCTTTGGAACAGACTCATCTCCGACAGTTATCGGTCAGTCTGTTCAAAGGGAACTGATTTTTCATCATATCCGATACGAACTTTTTTGATCCTTCAAGCCGGATATAATGCAACGTTTAAATATTACTAGGTCTAGTTTAAGGACAAATGAATTAAGTTTTAATTTTCATACTTCAATTAAAGTTATTAATTTTAAACATAGACTTTCTAATATTTGCTATTAAATTTTATCGATAGTCAAGTAGAACTACTGCGGGTTTGATCCTTGCGCCGAGACAATGTTTGTACGACCCACAATATTATGTGTTGTGTGTTTGGATGTTGTGATACCGAAAAGTCACTCGTAGTTTCTAATTCCCACACCACAATAATGTTATCTTTGTGTGGGGTCAGAACAATGTGTATGTGACTTGAATGTATTAATTTATCTAAAACAAAAACCGCGACATTATACCCAAAATTGTTATTTTAAAAGATAACCGCATTAGAAAACTGTAGTATTTACTAGAAATGTCTGTAACGTACATGAGTCATCGAGACGCACGTCGCAACAAATGCTCGCCCACGCAGTTAAACCACGTGTACTAATTTTTTTTAATCTTTATTTTTATGGGCCTTAGTCTAGTGACTAAGGCTGTGACTATGCCGGCCCTATTTAAGCAAACATCCCCCTTATCTACTAACTTAGTCTACCTTATTAACTAAAATACAACCACGTATACTATGAACATCGTTTATATGACTTTGCTCGCTTTTATAAAATGTCGTGAATTCCGTAATTTTGTAGAGGATGTTTAACAGCAATAATACACCATAAAGCTAACATTATGGAGGTTTTATTTATACACATTTGAAAAATACTGCCTGGGTGCTTTTGACTGCCTCGATGACGTAGTTGTACTACGGTAGGATTATAAAGCCGAGGTCTCGGGTTCGAATCCCGGGTCGGGCAGTGATATTGGATTTTTCTATTCATTATCAGCCCGGAGTCAGGAATTTGTGCCCGATATAGCGATAGGCTCGCCCTCTATCACATTGCGGAACGGAATATACAAGGCGATATGTGGGTGTACTGATAGCACCTCTGCCTACACCTTCTGGGAAAAAGGCGTGAGTTTATATATGTATGTACATACATTTGAAAAAATGCCATATCAATAACATTCTTGGGATAGGCCAAACAGCAAGTATTTACATGTATTTTTAAGCTTGCATAATTTATGATAAATTCCAGATCGGAAATTGTAGGCACAGCAATTACCTTTCTCTTTATCTCCTCCTCCATAGTGGCGCTCTTAACTGTGTCGCATTTCGGGATCAGCCTATATATCCAGCAGGCCGGCATAATAACGTCGATGCTCTGTCTAGAGTGCACTTCATTAAAATCCATATAGGTAGTAGAGATGTTACGTGTAGAGGTCGGAATGCGTGGCGGACATCGGAGTCAAGGCTCGGAATCCCCACGCGTGCTAATCCCACACGTTTACAAGAGAACGTGCACACATTACTGACCATGTGACACCACATCCGCCAACACATCGCAATCATTACTAACTACTGCCCATCATTAGCGAGCGTGCGACCCCATTACTACCGGCTTACCGTTTGTTGGTGTATCTTGAAACTTTATCAGAACCAGGATCATTGTATTGAAATGAAACGAATTCTTACGGATTTTATTGCGAATTTGATTTAATTTTTACATTTTTTAATTTCCCGACGTTTCGATCACTTAAATTGTAACAGTCACTAAGCGGATGACTAATACCTCAGTCCGCCCCGTGACCACGAAAACTGTAAAATGATCTAAACGTCGGGAAATTAAAAAAATTATAAATTAAATCAAATTCGCGATAAAATCCGTAAGAATTCGTTTCATTTCAATATGTAACATTCGCGTAAACCCAAGACACCATTATGCAGGATCATTATAGTTAGGTAATATACATCGCGTGGTGGATTATATGGCCTAACCGCTCTCAATCGTACCGTCGATCGTTAAGGAGGCCTGTGCCCTGCAGTTAGGCCGTATATGCGCTGATACAGATACAGAATATATCTCATTAGGTATTTCGGTTTCCCTTTTGTATAAATTCGCTTAACTCCTACCTATAATCTTAACTTTACTATTATAAATCCGAAAGAGAGTTCGTTTGTTCCACTTTCAACTTTTAACAACTCACAACCGGTCATCGTGCAAGGATATAAATACAGAGATTTGTCACGTTTCGGGTTTGCGTATATCCGGATACAATCAGACGTATCGACCGACGAGAGTTATCCATCTTCCGTCGGTCACTATCTTGATTGCATTTTGTTTACAATCAAACGCATTGTTGTCATTTAGTCAAGCCACTATAAAAAAACCGTCGTGATATTCCGCGGGGACTTATTTGGCGTAGTTTGTCAGACTCCGACTGTGAACCTTAGGCCACGGGTTCGAGACCCGTTATCGTAAATACTTGTGTAATCTACAATTTGTATCGGGTCTGCGTGTTTGTTAAAGTGAGAAGTATTTTAGTTTCTGTTACCCACGGATCATGACACAAGGCTTAGTAAGTGTAGGGACTAGGCATTAGCCTGTTGTTTTTGAGTGTATTTATTTTTACATACATACACTAATACATAAAGATCGTGAATACAAAACTTCCTTTTTTGAAGTCGATTCTACAAAGCCATTCTACTGTGAAAAAAACACGAGGTAAAAGTTAATTCGTATTGTAAAAATTCGGAGGTGTTGCGTCGTTAAGCCACGCGGCACGCGCGGCGCCTCGTGGCCGGCCGAACCAAGGATTATTTGTTTGTTTCGGCTATTGACACACGTGGGGCTCACGTTTTTTCATACCATGTGGACAGTAATCAGCTTATACTCGTAGAATACCTCTTAATGTGGAGATCCTTGGGGGAGGCCTATGTTCAGCAGTGGACTTCCTGTGGCTGAAGAGACAGATAGAAAGGGAGCGATAGACCACTGCTGGAAGGAAAGAGTAGGTAGTAGGAATTTTAAAATCCTTTTTATTATTTTACGTTGTTTTTTATTCCCTTCATTAACCGATAACAGTTTTATGGGGACAATAAGTACACCATAATTGTTATTCACAAAACAATAGATGTAAATATATTATTATGGACTCGGGACTAAGTTGACGTATAATGGGGTGTATTTATGAAAATTATTGCCTCCATGTACCCTAAACGGTATGATATGTCTTTCAAGAGATATGCACCACGCAATAGGCAGCAGTCCGGCTGTGCCCCTGGCATTGCTAAAGCGAATGAACGGCGATGACCGCTTACGATCCAGCGCGCGAGGCGCTAGCTCGTCTGCCTACACAGCAAAAACATACATACTACATAAATTCACGCCTTTTTTTCAGAAGGGCTAGGCAGAGATGCTACCAGAATACCCACGTTTGGCCTTGTGTGTTTACTCCCTTGATGTGTTAGGGGGCGAATAATCAATTAGGAATATTGTAAGGTCATAATAGATTAGAAATTATACGACAAAGTAACGATTACGTTACCTTAAAAGCTTATAAAACATGCAACTGAATTAACTAAACGGCGTAATGAATGACGAAGCACAATTAAGTCATCGGTCTTGTGCAACAAAGTGGACCCGCCACGCAAAGGTTAACAGCTAAATAACTTATGGTGCTGGCTTTTTTCACTTAATGACTGCTTAGACTATAAAATGATGCCTAAGTTTAATAGCCATGTTTATTTTTATAAGCGATAATGACGTGAAGTTCGGACGCCTGATGGTAAGCATGACCCCTACCCGTAAACAGTAATACCACTCAGAACTTACAATGATAAAGCACTGCGTGGCACTGTGGCGTTTCTTCGAGAAATTCTCTTAATACCCAGTAATAATTAACATCAATATCAAACCAGAGTAAAACAGCTCTTACAAAGCGGTGGAACCTATCCAGATGGCTTGGGTAATTATTTTTATTTAAGAAGAAACTAATTTTTGGGCCAAGCCAAGTGTTTGTTTGGTCAACAAATATTTTTTTCGGTTCGTTACGTTGTTAGACCAAAAAATACCTATTCTGATGCCCATTACACTAGACAACGAATTTTGCTATCAGGAGTGAGTACATATGTACATAACATAACGCCAGTATCTCAACAGGGGTAGGCGAACATGCCACCAATGCTACACACGCTGAGCTTATTTTCTCAAATGTGGTAATAGGCCATGCATGGTATAAAATATAAATTCCATTCCGCACAACTTATATATTTTCCAGACCGAAATACACAAATCGTAAATGCTACAATAAATTCGCCTTATATAAATATACAGCTTAATAAATAAATAATCAGCTAAAATGAATAACGTGTAAATAAATTAATCCAATGTATAGCAATAAAAAATATTGGCACATAATTTCAATGTCGTTTACATAATACACGGTAAACAAAGCGTACACAACGGAGAAACATTATGAAAACGAGTCCGTATGGGAGTGTTTGCGTACAGCGTGCAATCAATCAAACGGACTGGTTAGTTATCGCTGGGTTTACTTGCCATACCACGCGCCCAGACGAGCAGGGTGACCACGATTACTAAAAAAAACTTAGTTATATCATCTTAACTTGACAGACGTAGTAGCGTAGTTGGTTAAGCGCCAGTTGTGAAACAAAAGACCGCGGGTTCGATACGAAGACAAATATAAATGTGATCCACAGGTATTTGTTTAGGGTTGTGAGTTTTGTGCGACCGAAAAGTCTAGTGGTTTCTGATACACACAACACAAGACTCGATCTTAATGTGGGGTCAGGACTATGGATGTGACTTTGGGTGTATTTATTTTTAAAAATAAATATGTACTTTACTGTGTCAGTCTATAATCGGCTGATGCTGAGCACAGGACTCTTCTTACCTCTACAACCGATAGTTTGGCCATAGTCCATAGGCCATAGTGCGGGTAGCCTAGTAGGCTTTACATATTTGGTGTAGTCTTGACACTCGAATTTATTTAGTCAAATGTATTCAAGTAATATTAATAATTATTAAAGTTAATGTGCATTATATCTGTTCTTAAAACAACTTTTAAAATATGGAGGTCCAAGTTTAGAGAAAAAAATAATCTTAGGTGTGAGTTCCGCATTAGATTACTTATCAAAGTAATTAACGGCAAAAATCAGCCCGTTGTACATTTTTTTATTACTTTCGCATTTCTGCTACAATCATATTGCAGAGAATCTAAGTAGTAAGTACAAACGTATGTTTTGGCAAGAAAGAGACATATGTACGTGATGGAAACAATAAAAAGACATTACTTTCTTAAGCAAAAAATATTCCCATACACACGCATCGAGGGCTGCCAACTAAATATGCACATTACGAACAAAGTACTAGGATCAAAATACAATTAACGTACACATGTTACTGCAATAATTATCTCCACCCACTCGTTTACGATGGTCGCCCGAAACCACCCACTACCACCCCACGCCACCCTCTACCACCCCGCGAGCCAACGAGACGGTGGCAGGACACGTGAGCGCCAGTACACCTACAGCTATGCAAACTGCGGCACGTACCAAGAAAAACACTGAAAAATACCACTTTATTACACCTAAAAAGAAATTACTACAACAAAATACTTGATTATTAAATTGTCTCCACAAATGTTCGCAGCGGTGTTGTCGACGTTGTTTATGTTCTACCTGATCGTGTTGCTTGTATTGGTGTTCCCCATGTCTAGACACGTCAGGTCCAATTTGTTTTGTCGCGAAAATTGACAACCGTCCACACGCTACGACTGTTGTGTGAAATAAACAGTGGATTTTTGTGATAGTAGTTTAACAAAAGTGTATTATTAACTAGTGTTTTTTAAACAATCGCTATAAATAAAGACAGTTTCCAAAAACAAAACGTTGAGCGAAAAAAGTGTTGACAGTAAAAAGGATTAATTCAAGTGAGTGTTGCCGCAAAGGATTGAAGATTGGGGTGTAGTGGTCAATAGTGGCAAAGATACTGCGTTACGAGCCGAGATGCATACCTCTGGACACAGCTAACATGGTCTTGAAGGTGAAAGTGAGGCTCAAATACTCGCAGAACCACATAGTATGGCTGTTCAGACGTGTAAGTAAATAATTAGGATGTATGAAATATTTTTTCAGTTGTAAAATTAATCAATGATATATGACTCATTCCTTTTATATAGAACAATATAATTTCTTAATGTCTTCAAGAATTGTGCGTGTCTTTTAATTAGCTTAATTATTGTTTTAAGCCATTTTCTTAGTTATGAGATATACCACACTTTTTATAATATTATTAAAATGCTATTTATGTACATACGTACGAATGTTCACACACTATCTACACTACTCTACACTATCTCTTTGTTATGGGTATCAGAAACTAAATGGCACTTCTCGACATTATTTTACTTAACACTGCAACAAATACCAAGAAATCACAAACATTTGTCTCGGTGCGGGGATCGAACCTGTGGCCACTGTCCAAAATTAAATAGTTATTTTTATGCAAATGTATTGTCTAATGTTAGGCAATCAGTATCACTACAAGTTAGAAATATAGTAAAATTTACCGATTAACCTTTAACATTTATCAACTTAACGATAAAATAACTAGTGACTCATTAAAACTTTTGCAAATTTAACGACAAAACCTAAACTTAAAGCATTATCTGACTAAAGTTGGACTCTATTCATACCAGTACAGCAAAAGTGACCGTAGGGATACAATACAGGATAATTATTTCTAAGAATAAAATATATGTATGCGTGACGTATGATTATAGTTTTAATATTTTCTGGACAATGAACCCTCATAATTTACCCTAGCAAGGTGATCTGCCATCTGGTTCTCGAGACTCTCCAACTGAGATGTTCAATCGTGACGATGCAGCTCCGGCCAACATCTCAGTCACTGCAACAGTTCCAGAATTCTGGACAGACCAACCGCGACTCTGGTTTGTCCAATTTGAGGCCGTTGTCGAAATCCAAAATCTGACCGATGCAGCCAAATACAACCTGGTTATCACAAAGTTGGATAAAACTACTATGCAACTAGTGAGGGACCTAGTATTATCACCACCCGAATCTAAAAAGTATATTACACTCAAGAAGTACTTGCTAGAAGTTTTTGAGGAGTCGGAGATGAGGCAACTGCAAAAACAGCTGGAAGAAATTGAGTTAGGCAATCAGAAGCCTTCGGATTTGCTTAGGCGCATGAGAGATACAGTCCAAGGAAAGGTTCCTGATCCTACTCTACAGGATATATGGAACAAACGTCTACCCTCAGCAGTGCAATCAGTCCTGGCTGTGACTGAAGTTACAGAACTCGAGAACTTAGCAATTATTGCGGACAAGGTTATGGAAGTGACCAGACCAGGTGAAGTCGTAGAGAAAGCAGCAGATACATCGACACCTAGATTGAATAAAGACCTAACAGCTGAAGTAAAGGAATTCAGTGTTGAAATAGCCGAATTACCCCATTCAAGACAAATGAAAAGTCGTGGAGAAACTAGAATATTTATTCGATCAAAGCCAATCACTGGGGACGATAGCGGGAATCGTAAACATTCAAGCAGGTTATGTTTTTACCACCATCGATATGGAGTGAAAGCCGCAAAATGCGTGAAGCCTTGTAATTGGAATAAAACAAAAACCCATTAACCAAAGGATAATTGAACGCGATGAAACCAGGAGTGGAAGCTTGAGCGTATAGTAGTTCAGCTGCAAGAAGTCCACCGCTGAACACAGGTCTCTATTAAGGATTTTCACAGCGACATTATTCGTTTGGATACGTCAAATAAATTATATATGTATGATCGACAACACAAGTGGGCTTATATTGTTGATAGACACTAGCATGAATGTTTCGATTAACTATTTCAAAGGAAGGCATGTCTAAAAAATCACGAATGATACAAAGTTTATAGGGCAAAACAGCACACAAATTAAAGACTTTGATGTGCGTACGATACTTTAAGATATTAATTTAAGAAAGGCGTTTTAATATGTTTTTATCGTGATAGTTGACAAATTTATCCAATATAGATATTACATACATACATAAACACACTAGAGATACTAATATAGATATTAGGTTGTTAATTGATTCAAAGCCCCGAAGATTGACAGACAATTATGCCCATCTACACGTCCTCGCCTCAATACATAGGAAAAGCTGCAGGTTGTTAATTTAGACATAGCAAAAACAAATGGCATGAACTTAATGAAATGTTCGAATTTTATAAATACAGATGTTTCATGAATTTGATAAATAGAAAGTCCTAAATCAGCTTAACCTTTAACCAATCACAGGCTAGAAATAGTTTCAATAGTACTAGTATTTAACTACTATTACTGAAATAACAAATTGTTGACTTGTGTAATACTACATTTAGCTGCTATTTATCTGTCTGTGAGAAAATATTTTTATGTAAGTTTTTGTAAATTACAAGACAATGTTCTGTTTAGATGTAGTCTAGAGATTATACATAAATGCGTTAATTATGTATATACTGTTATGTTTATGTATAAGGCGTTGTTCTTAGCGACAATTTCAGTTGTGTCCTTATTCTTTTCTCTTCATTTCTTTCTGTTTCCGTTACTATATCCGTATTTACTTTTTATTTATGTTTAACTGTTTGGGTTATTTTTTGTAAAATAGAAAATAGTGTGAGATGATAGAAATATTTATACGTGTGTGACGTATGTTATGTTATGTAAGAGCCAGATTTGAGGTTTGATTCTGTCATTGAAATTTGAAACTCACGACGCGACGCAGCGTCACAAATGCCTCACGGACCGCCGGCGACGCATATTGTGACCAAATAAAACACAATTTTCGACTTTTTTTCATAAAGTCGCTTATGATATCGCATACCACAGCGTTGTGCGTTTCGATCAAGAGAAAATATCTTTACACGCGGCTGCGTCCGCTAGTGAGTACTAAGTAGAATTAGTTTTCAATAAACGCTGTAAGCTATTACTTGTTGTTATTGTCCCCTAAAGTGTAGTAGATGTCTATAAGATAAAGAAATTACACTGCGCATATAGCGTTGTCCATATAAATACAGAAACGACACTAATCTTACCGACGATGGGCATTTATACTGGCCTCAATATTGAATTAATAGGAAGGCATTAGTCTAATTAAAGGGAATAAGTGTCGATAACACATATTGTCATAACTTTAGTATTAGAGATAGCTACAAGGACGCGAAAAAATTACAATGGCTTCATTTCTTATATTAAGTTATTAAAATTAGATAAAATTGAGGTACGTTCGACACCTGAGGAAATTCTTTTTATAACACGACGAAATTGTAGATGTACATATTTTCATACTGACGTTTAAAAATTACACATTTCAGCATCAATCATAATCAGCTGTAACATTCTATTGCTGGACATAACACACTGACCATAAACTTTATCGTCTGCCATTCATCGTATCAATATTGGTGACGCCTAGTAATATGCAATAAATTTATTGTGAATAATAGCTAAATACATAAAGCGCCAACATAATTTAAATTGCATCTATCACGAGTGACAAAAACACTACCAGTCGATAAAGGTATTATCAGGCATCATTAATGTGTATTTAAAAAATCCGTTTCATTTAATATAGTAAAAATATCATTAATAATTTAAATAACAAAATAGGGAAACTCCATTACACTACTAACAACGCGTTCGTAACAAGCAACGTGCGGCGCGACGTTTCAGAATTGTCAGAATGTGTGTTGTTGGTGTCGGAATTTAAACTTTGTGCAGATTTTAGGGTAATATTGTTACAATTTTTTTTATTATACGTTACGATAATGATGTTTTCCTTTATTATATTTTTTTTTTCGTATTTTTTAATACTATTATTAAGATACCCAAATGCACGTCTCAGATCGGACAAGTTTTTTTTGTCATACTGTATAACAACAAAGCCGTATTGCATACAGCTGACCTAGTCTTGATGATCAATTTTATTGATATATAACTTTATTCAATATATTTCATAATAGTTGATTATGATTAAAAAACGAAGAGGATGTAAATACAATAATTCCCAAGTGTCAAACCTACCGAATCCAATACGCAATGAAATATAATTCAGCACGAAATAAATTACTTTATCGGAAACCTTTGCTATCTCTAGTACTACAAGATATCAATAGCAATCATTAAATCAGACGTCTGCAAGGATATTCTTTAAAATTATGAGTCATTAGAGAACTAAAGTATTTTCGATTTTATATTTTTTGAGATTGATTCAATTTTGACGTGAACATTTATTTATATTGAACTTGATGACAGAAGCGAACCAAAAAAAACAAGTTAAAGGTAACAAGGTTTTTGTAAAGCAATAAAGAAGGATTTTTAGATATAACCTAACGATAATTTATATTGGCTCCTTTTATCATACGGCTTTTATAAAGTTTTGCGTGAAACGGAACGCCCGGCCCTCTGGAAACGAGAAAAGGGGAATTCCCTCACAGTATTACTTAATTTAATGCACTCCAATCTTATATTCGTTCTAGCCCGCTTTCATTCGTTCATTCTTTCAAAGCATGAACATGCTTTCAAAAAAATATTTAATATCCTCTAAAAACTTTTCAAATGAAAATTCCCAAATATATAAAAATAAAAACGCATTATATCCATAGCTGAACGTAGACCATCATAGAAAAATGTTAGTGATCCTAAAACCGGAAAGAAACCTCGAAAATTCGCAGACTCCACATTACCATTAAACCAGTGTCATGCATTAACAATAATGTTTAATCCCACCCAAGGAAATGATAAATTCAGTCGCCCTCGTGAAAAACACCGTTATTTAAAACAAAAGGTCAGGTTGAAGGTCACCGGCCAAGGTCCGACCTTACGGTATGCGAAACAGTTATGTGTTTATAAATTAACTCGCCGCTGATTGTATCAATTTAATATCTGAATTGTATGTAAAAACGTTTGGAATTTACACGACAGGAATATTTATAGATAGCCCCACAATTATACTTATGTAGGTACATAATATAAAAGTCGTTGCAAATATCATAATTCATCAACGACAGCCTCTCTGGCGCAGTTGGTTAGACGCCGGCTTTGAAACATAAGGCTGCGGTTTGGATCCCCGCACCGAAACAAATATTTGTGTAAACCACAGGTTTGTTTCGGGTCTCAGTGTTTGTGAGACCGAAAAGTCTCGTAGTTCCTGATACCTAAGGCACAAGACTAGATCTTAGTGTGGGGTTAGGACTATGTATGTGACTGTTGGGTATATTTATTATTCATCTTTTATACCCGTGTATTATCAGCATATTTTAGGAAGCTGATAACCACAGTACCGTACAGGGATTGAAAACCCTTTGTAGAACACAAAGGGTTCGTAGAATGAAAAGTGTCTCGTAATTTCTGATACCCGTAACTCAAGACTTGTACCATATTTTGAAGTCATCACTATCTACGACGGTTGGGTGTAATAATTTTAGTATTGTCTTCAAAGTTGGTGAAAATACATTGTCATGCCAACCTGGTAGTTTCGTATATTTTCAATTATCAAGATTCGATGATCACGTGAGTCAATTCAATTCGTGAGTCACTGCCTCGGTGGCGTAGTGGTACTACGGTAGGATTATAAAGCCGAGGTCTCGGGTTCGAATCCCGGGTCGGGCAGTGATATTGGATTTTTCTATTCATTATTAGACCGGAGTCAGGAATTTGTGCCTGATATGGAGATAGGCTCGCCCCCTATCACATCCTGGGACGGAATATACAAGGCGAAACGTGGGTGTTCTAGTAGAACCTCTGCCTACAACTTCTGGGAAAAAGGCGTGTGGTTATGTATGTATGTATGTGAGTCAATTACAAACAGCAAACGTGTACACATGAGTCGTGTACGCGTTTGCTGTTTGTAATTGATGCTTAATCCGTTTTAAATGGTATACAAAATATTTTATTAAGCTCGCTTACATTAATATCAAAGCCAGATTAACCAAAATGGTTTCTCAGATTTACGCGAATGCTACACATTGAAATAAAACGAATTAATTGTATCAAATTCCCGATAAAATCCGTAAGAATTCGTTTCATTTCACCGATTTACCACATTAAATGTACAGCGTTAATATCGTCAAAGATATTTGATGCATCAAAGCCTTAGTTGATTGGATACTAAGTTCTGTCGACCTTGCGGAGTCGTGAAATACGAATAGATCAAATATGTGTAGTAATTATTATTGAGTGTGATGCGTTCATTAATATTTAATACTATTCGTGGAAGTTAAAACATTTCACTTAAAAGCGTAAGGAGTTAAACAACGTTGCAATATGACTACGGCACTCATTGGAGAAATGTGTAAAGGTATGATTTTTACAGCAAATAATATATTTATTAATGTTATGGTTTATTTAAATTGGTCGATATACAGCATTCGGTTTGCGGCAAAAGTCGGAAGATAAATAATACCTGTACCCCAAATAAGGGGCCACGTCGACTAATATACATAAATGGTACCCGCATATGGGCTGTATGGCATGCGTAAACAGATATCTTAGTCCTAACGACCTATGTAAATGAACCATTATTGAAAATCGATTTAATTTTATTAACACTTTTCAAATTGATTGTAATCATTAAGATGGTGTACTCGAGCACTAGAGAGGATCCTGCAAACAAAATGTTTGTTATAAAGAATAGTACTGGTACCATTATTATTGTTTATATCTCTGTCACTCCTACGGTGTAACACTATCTTCCCTTTCGCTCTACTAGTACCCCGTGATCCTTGTTGGTACATTTGCAGTGCGGACAGATTTTCTTCGCGATATCTGATTTAATATAACACCTCAATAAATGTCACAGTATAACGTTTTTTAAAGTTTTATATAAATGTAAATAAAATGAACATGATGTAGGTAAATATAGTATTTATATATGTTTGTATGTGTCCAGGGCCGCGGTCTCACCGGTCTCAAGAACCTAGGCAACACGTGCTACATGAACTCCATCATACAATGCCTCAACAACACCGCCTACCTCGTCTCATACTTCTGCAACGGACAGTATCTCGAACACGTCAACAGGTAACCAACTAATTTTGTACGTCTTTGTACACCAATATTTTTTAATTGACTAACGTACGAGCCAACGGCTCACCTAGTTTTTGAATGATTGCCACAGCCTATGAACATTTACGACACTTAGATAACAAATGCATTTCACATCTCCAAAAATGGGAGGGAAAAGGAAAGGAAAAATGACAAGGCGATGTAACGGATGTTGCTCTTTAAACATGAATAATTAAATACACAAAACGGTGGTGTAAGAAGAATTTACAAGAAGTTGTATGTGAAGTCCACCAACACTCAATAGATTACCGTAGCGGACTATAACCCACCCCGTCATAATCGACACCTCAACTGTAGAGGAAACGTGTGCCCTTTAGTGGGACTTCGATGGAAACGATTATTTTTTTCTACCTAGGGTTTTAGGAGTTAGGATCTGTTTACCGGCTTAACTTTTGCTATTTTACCCAGTCTTATCCTCCACTGAGAGATCAGTGGCTCTCATATCTTCCCTGAAGAAAACAAGCCTGCGCTTTATTAGGCGTCCTCGGAGACTTGACCCAGCTATGTTACCATCCAGGCTTAAGGTACCAATGTACTCGTGGCTTATTTTATGCATAGGTCCGGCAAACGAGCGAACAGGTCACCTGATGGTAAGTGATCACTGCCGCCCATGAACATCCACAACGCTGGATCATAGATACCAACCCGGCGAGCCTGCCCATTCATGCTGAGTCATGACTGACTACAGCGCGGCTCTGCCATTTTCTAAAACGTTGTTATATTGTCTTTGCACCAGGTCGCACAGCACGCGCGGCGCCATCGCGGAGGAGCTGGCGGCCGTGGTGCGCGCGCTGTGGTCCGGACAGTACCGGTTCATAGCCACCAGAGACTTGCGGGTACCTACCTCATACCTCACACTACTTTATTTTATACTAGATAACTTTAAAACCAAAAAAAGCGGCGAATCGTAAATTGGACTCATGTAGCTAGAGATTCGTTGATACCAGGCCAGCATTATTGTGTTTCTCGCGGATTAGCTATCTCTCGCAAATGTAGACTTTATTTGAATTGCACTGGATGTACTTTTAGATGCATTGTAGTAACATTTTCGTTCTTGTGTAAAATCACTTACAACGCTTGGAACATGGATGTTAAACAAATAAAATTGAAATAAAACGAATTCTTACGGATTTTTTCGCGAAATTGATTTAATTTTTACATTTTTTAATTTCCCGATGTTTCTATCACTTTACAGTTTTCTTGGTCACGTGGCGGACTGTGAATTCGTTTTATTTCAATGTGTAACACTCGCGTTAATCTAAAAAACCATTATGCAAACTTGTACGGATTGAACATTGCAAATAAAATTGAAATATTGAAAAACTAAAAAACTAGTCTATCATAAACAATATGTTTAAATGTAGTCTAGTACCGAGAGTATAAACAAGATACAGTGAGTAAGTAAGTGTAGGCTGTAGTGTAATGTTGTGTTGTAGAACGAGGTGGGCAAGCACCAGCGCGCGTTCCGCGGCTGCGAGCAGCAGGACTCGCACGAGTTCCTCACCATCCTCATGGACTGGCTGCACCTCGACCTGCAGTTCACCATCGCCGTGCCGCCGCACAAGGTACCACCACCACCACGTACATACTACCGAGTAGCCGAGATACTGATAGGAAATGGGAAGTCCGCGTTACAGTCCGTTCCGGATGGTCGCTTTCAACACCTAGGTACTGCTGAGGTGCCGACGTACGAATGAAATGGAAGGCCAAGGGAGAGTCCTCCCAATTGAACTCTGGGCTATAGAGTTCAGTGCTGAGCAGTGGGAGCTATGGGATAATACCGTAGCATTGAAGAAAACATTTTGGAACGATTTTTTCCGAGCACATGACTCGTTTACTATAGAGTTAGATTAAAAGAGCTTAGATTATAGCACTACACGCTGACCTAGACCGAGTCGACTGACCTCACATGATATAAAAAATCTTTTTAAAAATATTTTAGTATCCGGTTTCTCCACAAAGTTATTTGCTGTTAAACGTGTGGTAATTGACTGAAAATACACATAACAAAAGTATCGTCACTAATATTTCCTTATTGTTCCTCAGGACAGTCTCCCGCCCTCCGAGAAGGCGTGGTACGAGTACACGAAGTCGAAGGAGAGCCTGATCCTGCGCGTGTTCTACGGGCAGATCAAGTCGACCGTGAAGTGCACGGTGTGCGCCAAGCAGAGCGTCACGTACGAGTCCTTCTCCAACTTGTCGCTCGAGCTGCCCGCCAACGCCAACCGCTGCTCGCTCAGCGTGAGTACCCACAGTCACTCTACATCTACATGCACTGTACATCTCAGTACCATTGAGTACCACTGAGTACTGCACTGTACATCTCAGTACCGCTGAGTACTGCACTGTACATCTCAGTACCGCTGAGTACTCACTGTACATCTCAGTACCACTGAGTACCGCTGAGTACTGCACTGTACATCTCAATACCATTGAGTACCACTGAGTACTTCTGAGTACTGCTTCTTACGTCTGAGTACCTTTGAGTACCGCCGAATACAGTTGATTACTACTGAGTACCGCTTAGTACCACATAGTACCACCGAGAATCTACAATACAATTAGGTACTACACTATACCACTAGTTTCGATACACCATCAGTCATCTAAACTGTAATCCACTACTACGTAGTTCGTGCTAGCACCCTATTTACTATTATATACATCTTTGATACATTTTATCATGAACTCATAAGTTATGGATACATTCTCGTCTTCGAAATATTTTTAATTTAAGTTTAAGGAGTAAAAATTGGTCATTGGTCCAATGATTATACATGCGAAATCACGCCTATAGGCATATCGAACTTATCCATAGATCTTAAGATCCAAAGATTCGGTCAGTTTCATTTTAATCAATGCTATAAGCAGTATTATTTTCTACTAAATTCATAAATTTCACATACCTTCACTTATGAAAAGACACGATAATGTAACTTTTTAGTATATTCAAATTATTTCCCCTCCAGGACTGCCTAAAACTATACCTGAACGGCGAGACGATACCCGGCTGGAACTGCCCCAACTGCAAGGAAAAACGGGACGCTGTCAAGAAGCTGGACATCTCCCGTCTCCCGCCCGTCCTGGTGATCCACTTCAAGCGCTTCTACGTGGACCCCAAGGAGTACATGTGCAACGCCTACAGGAAGAAACAGACGTACATCGACTTCCCACTGGAAAACCTGGATATGAGGCAGTTCTCCCTACACTGTCCTAGCAACCATTTCTATAACTTGTATGCCGTGTCTAACCATTATGGGTCTATGGAGGGCGGCCATTATACTGCATATTGTAAGAGCAGCGTCTATGGCAAGTAAGTAATTCTTTTTTAGTTTTTGTCAGTGTGATTCTATATCATAAAAAAACATTTTGAAGTCAAAATCTAGTCCTGTCTTCTACCCTCATCAGATCATGATCTGCCATGCTATAACATCCATCTAGATCTCTCAATACTTCGTGGCAATCAAAAGCTGTCATTAAATGTAGTCGAACCACATTGTGTCTACTTTTGACTGCAATATTAATTCGAGCAGGGTGCCATTGACTTAAAAAAAACCGATATGAAATCGTTAACTCGTTAACCGGACCGACATGTGGCTTATGAAATATATATATTTTTTGCAGATGGTACAAATACGACGACCACGTGGTGACGGAAATCCCATCCAGCGAGGTGAAGTCCAGCGCCGCCTACATCCTGTTCTACACGTCGTGCTAGCACGCCGCCGCCCCCTCTATATATTAACCAGCCTGGGAAACAGCACACGAAAACCCAAAGCTAGGATCTGATACCTATTTGTAAAAGCGTCAGGTATAACTGGGTGTAATTAACAGTGCTTTGGATATACCAGTGACCTGACAAGTCGAAGTCAGACCCCATAAATACACCGAAGGTCATGTGCCGAGGATTCATGTAACATTGTACTTAGAGTTCAGTGTCTATCATACTAGCATAATTACCTAGTTAGAAATCCTCAAATAATGGTCAATACGGCAGTAATTGGCACTATGTGGTACCACTCACCATCCTGTGGATTGTTTAATTGACCGCTGCCGTAGATAATAAAATACACATCTGTTAAGTACCCACAGTGTAATGTTAACGACACCTATTGACATTACTATGGTGAAATAGTTCGCGAATCGTGCGCTAGATGTCTATATAAACAAAATGGCGCCTTAGTATCCACACCTACCCACATATTGCCTAGTTTTAGTCAGTATTGGGACATAAAGCTTTGGTGTTCCCAAAAACAGTAGTAGAACATTAGGAGTGTGACTACTCAATGTTTTAATTTATTGTTCACATCTATACTTAATGATTGTTGTGATTATTTAATTTATTATAGTTAATGCTTAGTGCGGAGGCTTAAGACCAGGTCTTGTAGTAATCTCTGATGGACCGAGTGTGGGTATTTGGAAGGATGTATCTTTCCAGTGATACGGTAAAATCACAAGTTTGTCTGTGTGTCTGTATGGTTGTAAATGCGATTTTATGTTAAAATCCGCCTCACATGGTGATATAATTGTTTAAAAATATGATTGTTGGCTTTAACGCGCGGTGTGTTTAGTTTCTTATTGAATATTGAAATGTTCTGGTCAAAAGTTCACTTTCTTGCCTGTATACATTTTCTGGAGTTAGTGTTGTCCGTTTTTTCTTTGTTACGAATTTTGTATTCGAAGAATTCAGTTTTCTTATAGAATTTACATGTAAAATATTGTTGGTACAATTTTAATATTATTTGGACAACACTAATTCGCAAGTCTGAATATTGTTCAATATGTATATATGAATACTATTTTCTTCTACACTACGTAGTCCAGTGGTTGGATCTATACTCCATCTGTCCTGTACTCTCACTGAGCCAACGACATTCGGGACGGCCATAAGTCTTAATCCCTTTATATAAATGTGTAAACAATGTATATTTACTATGTATTATTTATTTTTATAACGAAATTACTCGGTTTAATATAAAATAATAATTGAGCTAGAAGCTTTTGTATGATAGCTGTCGTTTTACAATAACTTGTGTAAAAAGTTTCCTAAACTTTAAATTACGCATCGGATTTGTATCGAATCGCAGTGCCTGATGTATTTTATTTGTATGCGTTTGACATTACGGCATCAGCTGTCACTTTAGCTGTCAGTTATTTGACTCTTATAAGTGTCATGCAGATGGCGCTGTTGTGATGACAGTATGGTAAACGTTAACTTTTGGAATATGGTCGTTTTTAGTATTGATGCTAAATGTTAAAATAGATGTAAAAGCCATTTGCGAGTTTAAATTTAGATAGTGACGTATGAATTTGGTGGTGATTTTCTGTTACATTGAATGACTGTTGTGTGTATAATTGTATATAACATACACTGTTTATTGTATGTATAACTTAATGTAAGAAAAAACTTTATTAAATTCTTTGTTAATATAAAATTGTGTTGTGTTTACATTCTCGGTAACAGCTAATACACTCAAAACAGCAGCTCTGTCAAGAGGAAGCAAACTGAAAGAACACTGAAATCCAGGACTTTTGATAATATTTCTGGGAGATATTTCATATCAATTATCCATGACAGATGCAGACAGATCAAGAAACAAGAAGTATGGGTATTAGGTCATATCAACATACATCAGCTGCATAATTGGAAAAGGTCATATTCAGGTAAAAATACAATCCAATGTTATTGTATAAAAATTGTATTTCATTGTGTAGTCCTTATGTTTTTCTTAACATTCTGTTACAATACAATTCCAAAATGAGATCCATATTAACAAATTTAGATTTATTTTATAAGAATTTTCAAATGTCTTATTACACACAATCCATGGTTTACAACCTCTGTCGTATGGTTCATAAGAATTAACAAAATAGACTTCTTGAAGTGACTTCATGTTTTGAAACTTTACATATCACTGTAAAAGATAAATATAATATATATTTTACAATAAGTAATAGAATATTGTTAAATTACAATTGTATACATTTTTACATAGAATGGTTAAATTGTGATCTTGATGTCACAAAAAGTATCTCCCACAAAAATTGTTAACGTTCCTCTGCCACTGTATGCTGTACCTTTTCACCCAGGGTAGTGTTTAGCAGGGCATCAACTTATAGGTGGGTAAACAAACTAGTCAAGGTTTCAGGAAGTTACTGGTTGCAGGCCGTTTCCAACATATTACTATAGAAATCCTTGGGCGAGGCCTATGTTCAGCACTGGTCTTTATGAGGCTGAAGAGAGAGGTAAGAACTGTGTAGATAGGTAATGAAAAGCTGGTATTTACCTAAGTTCACATATACAGTTCAGTCCCACTTGTCGGGCTTGCCATTCATGAACATGTTCATGTCAATGACCAGGTCTTCTCCATCCAGCTCCTCTTCTTCGTCTTCTTCCTCCTCCATGTCAAATGCCTCTCTTTCTATCAAATTACCTGTTGTACAAAGATTTTATAATTAAAAGAGTGAATGAAAATACTAAAGTTTAGATAACAATTTAATCCATGTACTTTTCATGGTAATTGTGGCATATGCACATTGTGTGCTGTGTGAGAATCTACTATACAACAATATAGTAACTTAATAATTATACAGTTGCACAATGGAAAAAAGTAATTAATATTTGTATACAACCACAAATTAACTAATATCTCCATCACCTTCATGTGTTCCTAGTACTTATGACTATGTCTCTTTTTCGATGTTGGTGTGGCGCACAAATCATAAAAAAATAACTCATAATTTTCCCAAACTTCCCAAAAGAAGTACATAATGTTAGTAATATAAAATGTTGATAAAGAAGTATATCTTTACCATAGGGGAAATTGCTGACTTCCAAGTTGAGTTCCTCATTGCACCCGTCTTCTATAATGGGATCATCAAAATCAATATCGCGAATTGGTTTCTCAATGTTTTGAATGAGCTGTGTGTCAGATTGTGTTTGTTCATTGTTTTCATTCTGAGTCCCATCTAGCTTCATTTTAAGCTGTGATTTCATACTCTCTAAATGTAAACGTTCTATCTGTAGAGTTAGAAGACAACTATTACCAAAAATTTAGTTAAATTACTACAAGTAGCTAGATCATAAACCTGAAGTTGTTGTCTACACTTAGTTACTCCATATCATATGCAGCATTTTTATTTTTGTGAGAATAAACAGAATAAAATGGAATGCATACATGCCTGTAAACAATTACGTTGATTTCTGATCTTTTTCAACGCGTTTTTAATCCATTTTTCTTCTGCTAGCAACTGTGATTGTTCCGCATACTTCTGGCTTAAACGGCTAGTCATTATAATGTTGTCAAAGCCGTCGAATTGAATATTTTTCTAAGAAACCAAAGCTTTATTACCCCTATTTACAAAACACGATTCACTCTTCACACGAAAGACAATATGAAAACAACTCGAGACAAATGTCAGTGTCACTGTCACTCAAAATTATTAAAACAAAGAAATAAACGTCCATGGATATTATTTATAATAATTATGGTTAAATTTAAAGTGGGTAAATATTAACAGAACTATTTGCGCTAGGCATGGTTTAATGCCTACAGTTGAGTGTATGAAAAAAGACCGATACTTTTATAAAAGCAATATTAAGATTATTCTACATTGTCTATGTTCTAATAATACCCCTGTCATATACCCACATATTACGTCTATCTTGAGATTGTAGACGTCCACCGACCGAAGATATAACAAGCCGTAAATTAAATTAAACATCAGTCGTGTTAAAAAATTGTAACAGAACGGTAGTCGCGCCATAAATTTATACTACGGCCATGGATTACCAATCGGATTGTGATAGCGACTATGAAGTGTGTCCGTTGAGGTCAAATTCTTGCGCATTGCCCTTTAATCCAGCAAATATCGAAAATATAATATTAACTATTGCTGACAAATTCGATTTTAAAGTGATACTGAGCGATAATAGGGCAAAAGGTGCGTTGTTGGTAACCACTGGGCTCACGTTGGCTGGTGGACTCATAGGCCGGCATTATGGGGGGAAAATTGGGGCCATGGTTGGAGGGGCAGTTGGTGGCGCCTGCGGACTTGGCATTGTCGGTAAGTGATCTTCAAGTTAATTATTTACTTTAAATACGTACTTTTTCTACCGGTCTTTAAATAAACTCGATAAATATAAAACCTTATTTTCAATGTGGGTAGTGAAACATTTGCAGGTCAAGTTGAGTTTAAATTTATTTTTGCAACGTCCAAGCTAAATTATAAAATTATAACAAATATTAATTATTTCACCTGTACTATACATATTTTTTTGTTTCAGTATTATAAAGTTGGAGTCATTTTCTTCTACCCCCTTTTTAGATCGCGATAGAGATCGACCGCAACTCGTAGAAATTCTAAAACAAAGCCTTTTAACACGTACTCACCTTACTGGATTATTTACAACAAACTAACCTTTTTTTTTTTTGTTATTTTTTACAGCCGTGTCCATGAGAGAAATGTGGCAAGACATCAAAGAGAAGCTTTCAGAGTTATTCGACATTGTTTACGATTACCTGGCTGGTATGGGCCTGGAGGACTACAAGAGGGCTGCTATGTTTCTCACTTCCCATAGCGGACCCAACACACAACTAGCAATGATCGTATTAGAGACTGCATCCAGCATTTTAGGTAAAAAGATTATCTCCAGTCTTAGCGCCGCCTGATTTAATTAATGGTATTATGTATGGAAAATTTAAAGTGCTCTTAATAGGCCATACTATGAACTCCAATATTTATAATGATTTTAATTATCCAAATCAGTGACCATAATATGAGACTATTTTAGTTTTAGGTATTTTAAGATTTTAATATAATATTATGTTATTCTTCTTGATGTTAGCGACGGCTTTACCTTCTTTACTTCCCCTCCAATTCTCTTCCCTCCCCCCTCCATTATCAATTATATAACAATTCCTTTTTAAATTGAATTATACCATGACTTTAATGTAGCTATTATTATATTCAATTATTATTTTTCAATGACACGTATTAAAATGTGCGGCTGGGCCGATATTTTTTATTATTATTGTATGACGTCATACATACAACGTAAATACATATTACAATTTTGTTATTTTGTAGGCATGGTATTCAGTTGATTTACCATTTTAAATGTTTGTGTTAACTATGTTTCTTTATTTAACTACCTTGATCATTTTTCTACTTTCTTTTCTATAGGTATTTTCTTGGATACCAATTGTTAGTATCAACTATTTATTCCCTATCCTAATGTTTATGAACTAATAAGACACTGGTGATTTCGTAAAATTGACTTTTATTACAAAATAACTATAATATAGTACTGCTGTGATATGTTGACGTCTTTTAGAATAAATATTGATATAACTTTGACTGTTTGTATTGTAAATTGTTAATGTATAAGTGAAATATTGTCATAATAAAATATGAAGAAGTACTCAATAAACGTTTTATTTAATTAAGGTATTGTTTTATTTGGAAACCTGTACATTACTTTTTATTTATTATTTTATTTACACTTTGTAAAATTCCAATAGTACAGGCGGACTTAATGCCTAATGGCATTTTTTCCTAGTCGACCTTAAGGTGGTGCAGTGAGACGGAGGCAGGTGTATAACAATTGATAAGAAAAAAAAAACAAAATAAAGAATAAAACATGCATAATATAATACATACTTACACATTTATACAATTACTAACATGTTATTTTTAATACTTATTAAACATCTTTAAAGTGTTTAAAATGCATGTTCTTTATGTTGAAAGTTTCATAACTTTAACATATTGCTTAATATATTCAAAGAATTAAAGATTTTTTATTACGAGTTAACTATAATGAACAACGTTTCATAAACAACGACTTGCACTGCAAGATAGGTGGTAAAGAAATGCAGTTTATTTAGACATTTCTGCTCAAAATATTATTCTGCAGCTATTTGTTAATTTAACTATCTAGATGTTGATCCCATTTATTTGGTCTGCCTTTATTATATTTTGCCTAATATAATTTATGAGATGTATTACCAAAATTATTTATGTAAATGCCTATTACGGAATATGATTACTTTCACTGGTTCTTCTCATACGAATACGCATTTGGAGTGCTCAATTACTTAATATATTTATATCGCTGTTGATTTGCATCAGCATATCCGACTCATGTCCAAAAATAAACTGCAAACACTCATATTTTTGAATGACTTCTTACAATACGGGGACCTACATTTAGCTAATGAACAGACGAATATAATAGCGCTTTGTGGACTATGGTTGTGGAGATGTCGCGAAACACAAGGTCAAGAGTTCAAATTCCGAATTCCAAAAAATAATTTTAAGATCTCATTTCAAAGTAAGTACCTACCACAAAAGATAATTTATTCAGATTTTAGTGCTTAATTGTTATAAGTACTAGACCCTCGTCATTACGAATAAAATAGATCATTTATTAATAGAACAATCTATTACAAATAAAAATAAAATAATACCATGCTGATGTCGTCCGGGACGGCACCACAGTCTCACAGTGAGTGAGATTGCCGGATGACTAATACCCCTTTTCTCTTCCCATCCCTTTTCCTCCCCACTAACCCCCCCCCCCCCCCCCCAAATTGTTGGGCCGGCAACACATCTACGATCCAAGCGTTGTGGATATTTATAGTCGGCAGTGATCACTCCGAAAGAAGGAAGGGTCCCTCAAATATCGACTTTGGGTTCATTCGGATCTAGAACCAAAATGGCGGCTACTATTTTCAATTCTGACTATGAATTTAGATTATCGTAGCAAAGGGTTATCGATTTTGAGACCAATCGAATCGAAAAATAAAAAGTTTAAAATGGCGGCCACTGTTTTCCATTCTCATTCTCAATTTAGATTATCGGAGCAAAGGGTCCCTCAGATATCGATTTTGAGGCCAATCGGACCAATAACTAAAAAGTTCAAAATGGAGGCCACAATTTTACAATTTTCTGAAAACAAAGTTCCCTCAAGTATCGACCTTATGACCAATCGGATTGATAAATAAAAAGTTCCAAAATCTAAATGGCGGCCACTTTCCTATTCTGACTAAGAATTTAAATTTAGATTTAGATAGGATTTGAACCCGCGACCACCGTGATCATGTTGGCAGCCGCGTCTAGTCCGTTACCAATAGGCCACCACGCGCTTCAAAACAGACATTTGATGCTATAAATTATCCTAAGCTTGGTAAGAAAAATCCCGATTCACCGGATAACGAGTAACGACGATACGGGGATGTACCTAATTTTGATAGTAAAAGCGCTCTAAAATTTAAAGATAATGCACAGAATAATGATTGATTCATAAAATCGCAAAATAATTTCGGGGATTCCCGATAGACCAGTCTTCATAAAGTAACTAAACAATAGAGATACCTTACATTAAATATTGATCTTAATATTGATAGGTTACACTATCTTTCCAATTGAAATCACATTTTTTTTGTATAACGAATGCACTATTTTGATGCATTGTGGTATCATCTGAATACTATAAAGTATTATGCTAATCTAGAACTTAAATTCCTACGCTCTTTCTTAATTTAAAGGTGAAATTTGGGTAACACAGCCAGTTTAACTTGATTGAAAATTGATTGAAATCAATTCAATTACTCAACATTTCACAATAAACAAGTTTCCTGATACATAAATTTGGTTACGCAAATAGGTTTATATGGTAAAATTGTTATACGTACAAAATGTTGGCACGTTTACAAAAATATAAGAATATTTATATTTCATTACGTTTATCCCCGTAACGACGTAAATAACACGTAAATATTCCTAAAGGTGAGGCTAGAGAGGTGAAACCTATAATAATATGTAAAATCTGTATCGATAATCCCATCCAATTGCTACCAATATACTTAACTAAAAATAAGACCATTATAAAGAAAAATTGAGCATGTTACGTTTATTACGGAAGGAAAATATACATTATACTTACTATTCAATAAAAAGATTTTAAATCTCTACACGAAGAACACCTATGTTATCTATGTAAATGTTAATTTATGTGTTTTTTTATGCGTTTCAATTTTCAGATGGTTAACTATACATTTTTTAGTTTAGGGTAGTAATCGATAGTTTTCTAAATTAATTATAGGGTTATCGATTAGTCGTATAAGTATTGACTATTGAATAGATTCAGTTAGCAAAGTGCATCTCTAGTTTGTCTTGGTTTCTGTTTATTTGCCAAATTTAATTTTACTTTCATTCATTGGTCGTCGATTTTAGTCAAACACGTCGTTTATTTGTTGTTGTTAAAAATGCAGATGGATTTACAGCCTTTGGTTGCCAATGAACTCAGGTTCAATTCTACTTGGTTGGAAGAAATTTTATTAGAAATTGGTAAGTTTGTAAAACTTGTTGTTTGAAGTTGTGAAATGTTGAATGTTGATCTTTGGTACTTCAAGATAGTTCTATCTAGGTTTATTAATTATTAGTTTTAGGTATAGAATTAGATTTTTATTTGATTTTAAACATCTACTAAGTATATTTAAAGTACTAGCCATAAAACCACTATTAATTTTATTTTAAGCTCCTTAAATTATTCTAACATTAATAAGAATTCAAGCTTTTAATATCATTAATGCTTCAGTATCAAGCAATATTATCTTCATAATAATAAATTGGTTTATTCAGATTTAATAAACATTTTGACATGCATGCATTAGCAAACCCCTTTCCTGTTAACATCTACATAAATACTTATAACTGCACTGTGTGCCTATCCATTCTAGATCATAAGCATTCCATTGATATGCACAGGTATCACACTTTACGGAGGAAGATTAGATGTTAATCCACCACCCTTTAGCCTGGGTTGATAGATAAGTTTTCTTAGCCTAGTGATAAGAATGGTGATCATTAGTGGTTGCCAATTCCTGTTTGTTTTTTGATTCTAATTAATTTCATAGTGGGTTTAAGATGAGCACTAGCTTGTCTTGTTATGGACACTAGTCTTTAGGGAGACTCGCCAATCTCTAGATGTTAATTCTTTATGTGCCACTATTGATCCTGGCTGAAAGAATTTTCTGTAGTGAGTGTTGGGATTGGGATAGTTTTTAGGCCTTTGATAAATCTAATTGCACACATTCTTCTGGCACCAGATGTCCACTGCTGAAAAAAGGCCTCCCCCAGGACCTCCACATTGATCTGTTGGTAGTGTCCATTAATTACCATTGCACTGGACTGTACTGTATCAGCCTATATACATCCTACTGCAGGACATGGGCCTGCTTTACAGTCGAATTAACAATTGAGAGTGGTCTGGCCACATAGTTCAACACGCTGGCGTAGTGTGGGTTAGCGGACTTTATGTACTATAGAAATTCTTACAAATCTATATGATATGCAGGTGCCTCATTATGATTTCCTTCATGTTTATAGTGCATGGTGATTGACTATTGATACACACATAACTCCGAAGTCAGAGGTGTGCCCTGGGATTTGAACTCGTGACCACCATGAACACATAGGCAGCCGTGAGATTATATACATATAATCTCAAAATAAACCTCAATTTTTTGTTTTTAAATATAACATGTTTATTTACAACAGGAGATTTGTTCAACATCCGAATTGTATGGGACTCAGAGACAGCGTTCCTGACAGGGGCATTGGCAATAGCCGGTGGACTGCTGGGCGGGTATGCTGGTGGCAGGGTGGGAGCCGCCCTCGGCGCTGGCATTGGAGGGGCAGCAGGACTTGGAGTCTCCAGTAAGTTCGTATGAGACCGTTATTGTCGTAAAATTTTACCGTTTGTATGTATTAGATGTGAAGGACTAATATTTACTGAAGTGCAGAGGGTCAGAAGTAAAATGATAATACATACATAAACTCACGCCTTTTTCCCAGAAGGGGTAGGCAGAGGTGCTATCAGGACATCCACATTTCGCCTTGTTCCATCCCACAATGTAATAGGGGGCGAGCCTATTGCCATATCGGGCATAAATTCTTGATTCCGGGCTGATAATTAATAGAAAAATTCAATATCACTGCCTGACTGGGCTTTGAACCCGAGACAGCTTTATAATCCTTTGTAGTACAACTACGCCATCGAGGCAGGCAGAGGTAAAATGATAATTAATACAGAAAACTCTGTCATAAGATTTTTTTAACTGTTTAGTAAAGTTTATTTCACTAAAGTTTCTCAATGAGTTACATAATAAACTCCCCTGCTAAAATGAATTGTTGTTTGCTTTCCTTTTAATTTTTTTTATTATTATTTCAATAATAGTCTTTCATTACAGCTGTGGTATCTCTAAGGGAGATCTGGATGACAGTGAAAGAGAAACTGCAAGAGCTCCTGTTCATAGTGTTCAACTACCTTCGAAGGTTGGACACAGTCGACTACATAAGGGCGTTTGAAATCCTCATGGCCTGCGCGTCGAGCAGGAGGGAACTGGTTCTTACAATCTTGGAGTTTATTGCACAGAAACTGGGACGAGAAGTATTGTCTAGCATCACAGTAGCGTAATAACATCTGATAGAGAAGTTGACTTTGTATTTTGAAAGGCAGGGATCAAGTTATCAGAGTGATGGTTAAATCACATTTTGTTTTTGTGGATAAATAACGAAAGATAAGGTAATTTAGACTATTAGTAACAAAGACATGATAAAATTCTTTGTTATCGACTATAAATTGGATTCACAAGAATGTAGCACAGCAACTGTAATTTAGAGGATTTGCTATAACTGCTGGTGAATTGGGCATAATTTGCACCTAAAAGCATGTTGTTCACTTCCTTATATTATATTAGATAATTACTGAGCTATTTTAAGGCCGCACTATGAAGAAATTATAGTTTTGCACGACTATGTCGGGTTCTCTCCAGGTCGTTCTGAAGTAGGTGAAAGATAAAATAACTAGTAGATGAAAACTGGGCTACAATGTACCTACCATAAACTGTGGATTAATTTTGCCTAACATGTATAAAAAAATATATAAGTGAACAATTTTTGATTGACTTAAATTAAAATGTTATGGTGGTTTTACAATATCCTACCTCGCTGGATGTATGGGGAATTTCCTTGTTTTAAATTATATAAGTAACCGCGATAAAAGTAATGAATTGTTATTATTAAACTTGCATTGGGTATTGCTTTGTTTGGTGCTTACTAATTTAATTATGAATATTATCGCTCAGTTACACGTCGAGAAACTTCGAGCAAATTGATTACTGAGTAAAATACACAAATGATAAACATATGCGCCTTAACAGTATTTATGTATTTAAGTAAAACACCACCCGTATGATAGCTGCAACAACCACCTTTTGTATTAGAAATCCATGGCCTTGGTTTAATTTTTAGTCTTTGAATATTCCTGTAGCTGTAAAACAGTGCCCGAAAAATAAACAAATTGTGTGCGCCCGCAATAATTTTTTTTCTATATATGCTTAGTATCAGTTGTACCTTGGGGGTGTTATTTGGTAGCGAGGGTTAGCAGGTATCATCAATAGAAACAAAACTTCGCTTTGGGGCCAGGGCAACTTTCTTTTTCAAATAATTCGTGAATGTTAGCAACTTGTCAGGTGTCAGCCAATAGGAGGGCAGAAAAAGGTGGCCTGGCAGCATCATTTTTATCTACGTTTTTGAAGTACCAACGCTATATTATAAATACACTAAGGCCCAGGGCTTATATAAAAGTTTTATTTCTCGAGAAAGTATGTTTAGGAGTCCCAACAAATAACATTAAGGGCCAGCACAGACGGGACCGGGATGGCAAGGGATTTAATTTTTTACCAAAGTCCAAAGGATATTCAAACTTATCTGGTAGGAATACGACATAAGTTTCAATGTTTTAAATTGATGCCGCGGCATTGAGAAATCCCTTTTGCGCTGGCCATAAAATGTCCTAGTTGGTTATTATCTCAGTTATCTAATAATTACCTAATAAAAAATAAACAAATTCTAGTGTTGTGAATTATTCTGGAAGTGAGATTACATGTATTATTTTTATTACATTGCAGTGTCGGGGATTTCCCTAACAAAGTAGTGTTGTGCCGTTTACGTTTAATCGATCGATTTTGAAATATTCGTGATTTGTGATTATTAGTTAGGGAGCTATTTATTTATCTTTTTGATTTATGATTTGATTTAGTTTGTTATTATTAGTTGACATAGAAGTAAAATTTCTCAAGATGTTTATTGATAAAATATCCACGAATAGATTTGTATATGTAGTGAAATGTCGAAAAGCTTTTTAAGTGCCTTGTATACGTTTTATAATAACATTAAGTATGCTACAATTTAATGATTTTAGATGTGACGATTTATAAGTCAATTATTAATAATTCAAATGATTATAATTACTTATTTTTCATATTGCAAAATTTTAATGTACCCTGGATAAATACAGTATAGTAAATGAAATAATTTGATATTTGTATTTTTGTAACATTTATGTACATGTGATAGAACAGTAATTGATAAATATAGTAAAATATTGTATGTTAAATATATATACCTGCTTATGTTTAAAGATTTTCTTTGGTGCTATAATCTATCATTCAAGTTAGTCTGATTTAACCTTTTTATAAATATGAGCTATTATATATCTACTAATGATCCATTAAATGAAAAAAAATATGATGTCCAATTGTTTAATTTAATGTAATATTTAATATTTTACCATCGATTTTTTTTGTATATACCGTAATATGTCGTCCCACCAAAAATGTCTTACACGAAATATGTAGTCTTTAAATGAAATGTTACGAGTTTTAATTTTTGACGAATAAAAGCTACCAAGGATTCGAACTCCAAAATCGAAATGACATTTGACCAATTCAGGTTTTTTTATATTGTGTATTTTGAGAAATACTAATTTCCTAAAGAACATAAATTTAAACAAGAGCAGAATTCGCTGTAATATAGTTTTACAAAAGTTCTTAAAATTCCAAAGAAATTTTTCCTTATTTGATATAGAATTTATAAGTTGGAAAAATACGATACATGTGTACATTGTATTTTCTTGGAGATTTTTCACAATACATTTTATTTATTATTTATTGTAGGATCACCTAGTAGTAAAATGAGATTAAAATTAAATAAGTTTATATTATATCTTTTTCGTAATAATTTATATATGTATGTATTTATATGCACCTGATGCTTGTAGAAGTAATACACATTAATCACATATTGCTCAACTATTAGTTTTAGTAAATGGCTGTTACTGTAGGTTTAAGAAACGGTGTTTGGTTTGTAATAAATATATTTTATGAAATCGTGTTGTTTTTTTTATCACGGATTAAAATAAATAAATACACCCAACAGTCACATACATAGTCCTGACTCCACACTAAGATAGAGTCATGTGTCGTGTGTATCAGAAACTACGAGATTTATCGGTCACATAAACATTTGTCCCAGTGCGGGGATCGAACCCGCGGCCTCTCGTTTCGTATGGTTGGCTTTTATTCATTTTTGAAGCAAATAGCAATAGAAAAAGCGGTACATATGCCGCTCTTTGTGTTAGTAATGCTCCACGCTCTATTCATCCAAGGAAAACACAATCAATAATGGTTATGTTACAAATAAAAAACAATATATATTTTCCTTATTTATTGAGACATTAGACAGTGCAGTGACAAAGGAACAAAGCTATCACATCTATTAGGCGATATTACGTCTACGAATATTCACTAGATTTACGTAATTTTATAATCACAACACTTTAATTTGGATTCAACATTTTTACAATTCTTTTTGAATTTTTAATTCAGAATAATATAATTTATTACATTAAAATATTTAATTACGTAGCTTCGAACATATCACAAAAATAAATAATGAAAAATACGCACAAAAATAAAAATATTTAAAATCATAAAATTGTATACACAAAACATTAAATTTGATATGAATTGTACATGTCCTACTTATAAGAGGTTATCTAAAAAACTAAAAAGAGACAGTCGTATATGTTTATTTAAGTCAAAAGTTAAAATAATTACGTATCGCGAAACAAATAAATTACAATGATGCGGCTAAAACAATGAAAATCACATTTTCATATAATAAATACACAGGTACATGTCTTTTATAAGATTCATTTTAAGTCACTGGGCATAATTTAACACATCAGATACTTTCATTTAAAAATTTTTAAATTTTTCAAATTTTACATCCTATAACTGGTCCTATGGCAAAAGCCAGAATGCCAAAGTCTTATCTGCCAATCTTAACCCGAATTACTTGATATAATTTCTACATTATTCCGCCGTTTCGGGTTTACAATTTATTATTATAGCCTAGATTTCTAAACCTACCCTATTTTACTACAGGTTTCTATACTATGTCTAAGAGGAATGTAATAGTGTGCTGCTAGAGAGAAAATTAGAAGAGAAGTAGAGAAGTAGAGAGGTAGAGAGGTAAAGAGAGAGAAGGAGAATTAAAAACTGGTGCGATTTATTCTACCATTGCTCATATCTGAACTAAATGCCGAGAACTGTTCTATATGCAGTGTATAACACAGTTTAAAAAATGTTTCTATAAATAATAAAATAAAACATTCAAAATCCTTAATATTATGTCAAAAATAAATTAAGAAAAAGATCAATAACTACAACCATAGACAATATTATTCTGCAAATAACAGAAAGACAATCATATTATGGGCTAGGAAATATAATATAATATATGTTATACTAAAATAGTAAATATTTCAGCTTATTGAATACAAGAGAAGTTCAAATTAATAAAATAGAAAAATTAATAAATTAGAACACCATTCTGATTGCGCTGTAAAGAAATGATCCAATCCTAAACTGACTAAGACTCAATAATTTAGTTATTTTTTCAAATCTTTTTCAGTTAACATAACATAAGTGAATGCATCTTGCATTCACTAATGTGAGATTTTTCTTCAGTCGAGATATTAGCATAATTGTTGTAGAAAACCTATGTATATGGTTCCAAGTTGCAATCAATTAAAACAGCATAAAATTATTTTATTTAAACTGGGTAGTCAATAAATAACAAACTTATAAAATAAATGTCTCAAAACGAATAAATAATATTTTGTTACAAATAGGAACACAAAAGAGATTACTGTAAAATAATGAATAATATAATTCAGTATGTGAAATTCCATTTTGTTAATTCCACAAATGACATTATAATGTGTCAAGTTGCCTTTCTTTATAGGCACGACGTCTATTTACGATAAAACACATTACAGCTCCCTAATGACGTGTGAACACGTTAAATTTTGTACGCATTTTGACAACACTTTTTTAAATTACTGTTTTACGTATATATGTAAATTACAGTAAGGAACTTTAATAACAGCTTAAGGTATCATTCTAAAATTAAATAAAAATGATACAGAACATTAAATCATTATAAAATTGATATTGAAGTGTCATACAGTGCAAGCCTAAAGTGATTTAAGTACTAACAATTAATTTTTCAAAGTCATGATTACTAGAAAGGCACTTAAAGTGACCTAGAGTGTAAGCGAATAATTTGTATATTATTTACTACATAAATACTTAACATAATAACAGCCTACACCACTAACAACTCACTTGACTTGGTCATAACATATACATATATATATAATTTATATTCATTTTGTAAATATTCCTACAATAAGTAGATTCGGTACCAGCCTAAATCTAAAAGCATTTTGTATTTTGTACTAGTCATTTCATTACTTCAGTATTTCCAGTTATAAGAATACGGTCACATCGCAAGTACTTAGTATGTGCAAGTTTAGACATAAACAGTCTTATTCATACAGTTTTAAAGTCTATTTTAGTTATTGAATGTTTTGTCCCTTTCGAACAATTTTTGAATTCAGTTTGAGGGAAGAAGACAAAGCATTCGATAACTATAGTAGGTTTTAAAACTGTCTATGAATAAAGCTGTCAGATTACATAAAACTAAAAGGGCTACACTCATCATAATGCATACTGCAGATACAATTTGCAGATTCAAACTATTATTTTTGGATAGAAAAACTGATTTTGTTTATCCCGATTTCAGGGTTGGCCCCACGGTAAAATTTGTTCCTTATGATGAGTATTGAATCCCTCTTTCAGCTTTATATACTCTTTATGACTAACCTTGTATACATCATAATATTTTATAAGCACACAACGTGATTATAATGTTATTTAATTTTATTGTTATCCACTGGCAGAAAATAATTACATGTCGTCAGTTGACACACGTAAGTAACTATAATCTATCTATCTCTAAAAATAAGTTATAATACTTTCAATTAGTGTATTTAGATGCATTTTATGTCATTAAACTAATATATAGATATATACATAAATATTGCGCATATGTTTAAACTTAAATAGATAAGATGAATGTATATGTATATCTTTGTTGACATAGTAATTGTAGCTATTTTGACCTCTTGTTAAAGATAGATAGGTAATAGAGACCGTCCATAGACATGTACTGGGCTTACCATCAGATGATATACTAGTATATCCTTGCGGTGTGACCGTATCCTTGCTTATGGTAGTATATGATGTTTACTTGTCTTCCATGGCCCTTTTGAGTTCCATGGCGAGCTTGTAGCCCAGTTCTGGTCTCCTGTCGCGACCTTCCACCATTGCTATCACCTGAAAATGGACCATATTTTTTAAACATATTTAAAAAGTGTATATTTTTTTGAGTGCCTCGGTGGCGCTATGTTGTACTACAGTATAATTAAAAAGATTAGTCCTCGAGTTGGAATCCCGCGGGGTCGGGTAAAGTGATATTGGATTTTTCTATTCATTATCAGCCCGGAGTCAGGAATTTGTGCCCGATATGGCGATAGGCTCGCTCTCTATCACATCCTTGGACGGAGCAGACAAGGCGAAAATGATAAATAATTCGATACAAAGGTTTTTCACATGCGTCTTTCCTACGAAATTTCATAAAAATTACCTACTGACTACTGCAGTTTAATTCGTATTTGTCGAGTAGTTAGTTTGTATTATTAACTAAACTTACATATTTTGTAAACCTTTGTGGCTAAACATTACTGTCAAAATTTGTGTTTATTTTTACCATGCCCGCTTAAAAATGTGTGTATATTCATGTTTTTAAAAATAAAATATCAGTCTAATATGTGTCGTGTGGTTACCTCATCGGAGTTGACGATGACCCCGTGGTTGTTGATGATGGTAGCCTTGGTCTTCTCGATGTCGGCGAGGTCTACTCCGCGGCTCGCGTCTTCGATGAGAACTGCTCGGTATCCGATGGCTAAGGCATCGGCTATCGTCGCTCCTGGAACATTAATCAACAGCCTCGTTTAAAGTCATATTAACAAGCTGGCTGTAAAAAGAGAAGTCGAGCCTCAAGAAAAATGTATGGCCCATAACAATTTGTTTCGCTGCTGCGTGTTGGTTACCGAAGAGTCCCTCGTAGTTTTTTCAGAAGCGGATTTTCTGTGGATGATGATTATGACGATGATGAACAATAGTTTGTGACGGCGCGTGCTGGGGCTGTTGTAGCTACGTACCTACGCACACGTCGTAGGCGAGGCCGCAGATGTAGATGTCGGTGGCGGCGCGTGCTGGGGCTGGTGTAGCTACGTACCTACGCACACGTCGTAGGCGAGGCCGCAGATGTAGATGTCGGTGGCGGCGCGTGCTGGGGCTGGTGTAGCTACGTACCTACGCACACGTCGTAGGCGAGGCCGCAGATGTAGATGTCGGTGGCGGCGCGTGCTGGGGCTGGTGTAGCTACGTACCTACGCACACGTCGTAGGCGAGGCCGCAGATGTAGATGTCGGTGGCGGCGCGTGCTGGGGCTGGTGTAGCTACGTACCTACGCACACGTCGTAGGCGAGGCCGCAGATGTAGATGTCGGTGGCGGCGCGTGCTGGGGCTGGTGTAGCTACGTACCTACGCACACGTCGTAGGCGAGGCCGCAGATGTAGATGTCGGTGGCGGCGCGTGCTGGGGCTGGTGTAGCTACGTACCTACGCACACGTCGTAGGCGAGGCCGCAGATGTAGATGTCGGTGGCGGCGCGTGCTGGGGCTGGTGTAGCTACGTACCTACGCACACGTCGTAGGCGAGGCCGCAGATGTAGATGTCGGTGGCGGCGCGTGCTGGGGCTGGTGTAGCTACGTACCTACGCACACGTCGTAGGCGAGGCCGCAGATGTAGATGTCGGTGGCGGCGCGTGCTGGGGCTGGTGTAGCTACGTACCTACGCACACGTCGTAGGCGAGGCCGCAGATGTAGATGTCGGTGGCGGCGCGCGAGCGCAGCTGCGTACTCAGGCTGGTGTCGGTGAGCTTCTTGTTGTCCCAGAACACCGAGTACGAGTCCACGTCCGGGTTCGTGCCCTTGTACACCTTCACCGCGCCTTCCACTATCTGGAATACATCACTCATTTTTAAATAATTCTTTTTTTTATCCACGACAACCAAGCGACAACCAACGAAACCAGAGAAGTTTAGTAAATTACCCAAGACTGAGATCCGATGTGATAGGGCTGGTTGCCAAGGTTCAGGGTGTAGTAGCAGAGAGTGTGACAAGTCATAGAGCATACCTTGAGGTCCCTGTGCAGCTCGGCGCCCCAGGTGTCCTGCACGCAGTGGCGCGGCCACAGGCGCTGCTTCATGGGCGGCGGGCCCGCAAATATCACCGTGTCGTACGCCGCCGCCTTGTCCGCTGACACCTGCACAACGCTTTATTTACATTGCGCAGAAAACATGTAATGGAACTTGGAAACATTAGCGTGCGTGGTGGCCTGTTGGTAACGGACCAGACGCGGCTACCTACATGTTCACGGTGGTCGCGGACTCAAATCCCAGGGCACACCACTGACTTTTCAGAGTAATGTGTGTATTGATAGTCAATCACCACACACTACAACGGTGAAGGAAAACATAGTGAGGAAACCTACCTTACCATGGCGATTTGTATAAATGTCTATGATAATATGTAAAAGTCCGCCAACCCGCACTAGGCCAGCGTGGTGGACTATATAGCCTAACCACTCTCAATCTGCTCTCGATTGTAGAGGAGGCCGGTGGCTTGCAGTGGGACGTGTATCGGCTGATACAGTATAGGAAACATGTCTTATTTTGATTCATCATCATCAAACCTGCTAAAGGGTATACTCAAGTAGTGGGTGAACATCCAATTCTGAATTTACTTAAATCAATTCGTCTCTATTCAATCGCAGGTAATCCATATAAGAATATAGCCTCCCCCTACACGGCTCCCCCTAAGATTTCCTTAATAAACTGTTGTATCTTTAATTTCCTACAACCTTAGCCAGGTAGGCTATCTTTATCGATTTACACATCAGAAAATATATAATTTGAAAATTATTACAGTACCGTCACTGATATTTATTGATCTAAATTCTAAAGAAATAAGTAATGAAAACAGCTTGACTAAGCTACAAAACCAAACATATAATATGCTGCATCGAAACGTTCGATATAAAAGGTTATCGTCATTAACTAAATACTTAACTATTGTTACGATTATCATAACCTAACTTCAAACTAGACAATAGATTCCGGTAATCGGAAACCCAATTCCCTTTCCGCCATTACGCATTACCATAGCGTAATAGAGTAGGATGTCGATTGTCGCTTCGTCGTATGCGACATCGGTCGCAGTCGTTTGTTAACGCAATTGTTGCCGATGTAAACGCTCCTTAATAGTGGACCGATTCAGTGTGTGAGACAGGGGGTCATGACCCACTATGTGATATTGCGCTGATTATATTTTTTTCGTATCAGCCCATATACGTCCCACTGCAGGGCACGTGCTTCCTCTACAATCGAGAGTACGATTGAGAGTGGTTAGACCATATAGTCCACCACACCGGCCTAGTGCGGGTTGGCAATGAATGAAATTATGCCTTTGAAATTATGATACATATGTTTTGTTAAAAACTATAATTAATTTAATGATTATAATTAAACATATAAAAATATGTTTATCTGGAAAAATGTGTCAGCAAGCAGTGATTGTCATGAAGACTATTATATAAAATGACGTATAGTCTTACAACTTAAAATACTAATATCGGGCACAAGAGTCAAGGCGAGACTCTATAAATAGCCAATGTAACCTCATTTTTGTAAAATATAAATTAAAGAATCAAATTAAGTTTGTTTTACAATCATATCATATGTTCAACTGTCCAGCAGATGATACATTTGGGATCCACTCCCTTACTAAGTCCGTCCACCTCACAAAACCGATGCCGTGAGCCGGGAACGTAATAAGGCCCCCTCCCGACCCACATTAGGGCCAGATCGAGGCCAAGTTCAAATTAAAAGCTACCCACATTTTTATCGGCAAGCCGCGAGTGATTTAAGTGCTATCGATCCGATGTTCGCGAACAGTGACACAACTTTAATGGTTAATACGAGTTTTTACTTTTTTATTGTTTTCTGAAGGATGCGCGGATAATATGTAATTTCATAGTCTTTGGCGGCTAAAAATAGTACCGAAGGTTTTTATTTTGTGTAGTTTTTAAGATTTTTGATCACGCCTTACAGGAGGTAGTGCTTTTCCCGCTCAGCTGAACTCCGTTTCGGTTCTGGGATTTAGCTAAACAGTAAAAATACTCATACTTACGTTGTGTAACAACGTAATCAAAAATCTTGAATTTTCATTCACTTCACTTGACAAAACAATTAAGGGGACTTTTTTAAAACGTTGTACCATATAACTCGGGGTGATAAACATGTCCATTAAATAAATACTAATCATCATCAACCCTTCTGCGTCCACTGCTGGACATAAGCCTCACTTATGGTACTCCACTTGGCTCGATCTTCAGCTCATTGTCTCCAACTCTAACAAGAGTTAAATGAATGATCATGTTAATATGACACAGTGTGTGCCTCGGTGGCACAGTTTTACTACTGTAAGATTACAAAGCTGAGGAATCTCGCGTCGAGCAAAGTGATAATGGATTTTTCTTTTCATAGCCCCGAGCCAGGAATTTTAGCCTGATATGGCGATGGGCTCGCCCCCTATTACATCATGGGACGGAGCGTACAAGGCGAAGCATAGGTGTCCTGGTAGCACTAGCTGGTCTCTGCCTACCCCATCTAAGAGGAAGGCGTGAGTTTATATATGTGTGTAGGTATGTACCGGGCTGGACGGGTGCAGCTCGCGCATGTGCACGTTGTCGATGAAGGACACGTGGTCGGGAGGGTGCCAGTCCAGCGAGTAGAACACGCAGTCGAACGGCACCGACTCCAGCAGGCGGTTGATGGGCTCCACCACCTGGGAATGTAAATTATTTGCTTAATTTTAATGAGGTCGCTGAAGTTTCCTCTTAAGAGAAGACGAGGAGTGTGAATGAAATAAAATGAAATGTAATACGTTTATTTACCATTTAAAGAGTTCTCATGACAAGACAATGTTATAGCAATCAAATGTAGACAAACTATAGGCTCCACGCAAAAAATACCTTGAAAATAAAACCTGACGGTATAAAGTCTCGAATAGGACAGAGTAAGCAATATTTAAATCGTAACTGATTTGGTCAGATGTTCAATGTGTATATAACCAATACAAATATTGTTAATAGGTTGGATAATTCACATTTGTATTACCATAGACGTTTCGAACTTATTTGATGAGTCATTAGACGATTTATAGAAATCTCCACTCCACTCCTCTCATTTGGGCTTCAATGAAAACGCAGCCTAAGTTGGGAATATTGCGAACGGCCTATGATCAAAATTTAAATTGCGTTTATATGCCATATATGCGTAGCATATGTGGCATTGTATTGAAGCCTAAAGTACAAACCTCCGAATTTTCGAAGACATGTGTATTCGTAAATAATTATCAACCACTTGAACTGTGGGAATAAACACCACGAGAAAACCTGCATTTTGCGCATCCATTACGCTTTACAAACTCTAGTTCAGTAGTTTAGTCAATATACCAAATGTACAATCACATTTTGTTAAAGGTTTTTCATTAGGCCATTGTATTTCGACAATAATAAAAACCTATAGAGCTGAACAGGGCATCGAGGTGACCTCCCATCCGCGCCTATCATGCGTAAATGCAGACGCGTAATTAGTTACTCGTCATGGAGCCCAGGACCTCCCAAAGGAGAACTGTCACAGCACTGACTTCTCTCTTTATTAGGCATGGTTGAAACATCTGGTTTATCCATTCATACCTCAGGGAGATAAGTCTGTGTAAAATATACACGGTCACCATTTTAATAAGAAGGGATGTGTACATTTATTATATTTTCAGCATCTTATTTTTCAGCATAAAAAAACATGAGTATTGCCCAACGATAAGTGGAGGAAAATCAATGTATGTATTTTTTACTTATCCGCCGCGGGTTATACAGTTTCGCTTAGAAACTTGTCGAGCTTTTAATTTTCATGCAATGCCAATGACTGCCATTATCGATCCTGGATCACAGTTGTTTGTTAATTTTGCCCCAATTAAATATAATGAATTATTACATTTCCTAGCGTAATTAATTATAAAGCTTAGTCAATAGTTATTCCAACAGTTCAATGTGGAGATCCTTGGCAGAGGCCTATGTTCAGCAGTGGAGTTCCTGTAGTTGAAGAGAGAGAGAGAGAGTTAATATGACCCCCGCTGTAACCGCCCAAGTACGTGATAATAAATTACATTACACAATGGCAGGCGAATGGTTTGACGAATCACATGCTCGTATTACATTTCGAACTTCCTTTGTACATTGTTTGCGAAATTAAATTAATCCGCAAATGTATTACAATGGTTTCGTGCGCGGTTAAAGAAACTATTTCAGTAAAATTATATTTTGTGTTTGTTTTGATTTATTGTAATAGCTTTTTTTTTATTCTTTTATTATAGAAAAGATGAAATGAATACAATTTATTTTATACATAAAATGCCATGCATAATTTTCACGCTGTAATTTTTCGCCACCCGAGTTATGAGGCAATTTTCTCCAGAGAAAACTGGGCAAGATTCTCTAGTATCGTTCTTTTCAAAGTTTTTATTAGACATATTAGCGATAACAGTCGCAGTTTAGTTGAATTAAGACCAGCTCATAAATCATTCAGCTATAATTCATGTTTCATATAATAGCGTGAACGTTACGCTTGTCCATTACCAAGAGTAACACTACTTCGAACTTGTTATTACCAACCGCTTACCGCTGCATGGTGTAGCAGCGCTCTCGTCACCCCGAGACATTAGGTGGTAAGTCTCTTTACGGTTTATGCCCTATAATCACTGGATTAGAAGGTAGAAGAAGAAGAATCACTGGATACAAATTCTCAACAGAAAACTGATATGACGCATGTAGGTATCTCATGGTGATGGCCAGAATCGTGATACGGTAATACCTCTTGTCCGCGTTCTTTTATGTTCCCTTCCCCACCTTGAATGATCATTAATTCATCTACAATCCAATTGTTGTGAATGTTCATTGGCGACTGTAATCACTTATCACCAGGTGAGCCCTATGCTCGTTGTCGAACCTACGCACAAATATTGTTTTACAACAGTTTGGTTTGTTACTTCCATTTAAGCCACTTATGACAACCGCAGCGATCATATGAACAATCTACATTTGTCTACCTACAGCGCGGTGCATACAAAGCATCACATTACCGTATCATCAGCAGACAAATTCTAGTAAACATGATACCGAAACTTGATTGTGTGACGTATACAGAGAATAAAACATTTACAAGACATTATATTACTTTTGACGTCGCTGGATGCAGGCTGCCTCCAACAGGTCACTGTGGAAATCATTGGGGGAGGCCTATGTTCAGCAGGAGACTTCCTTTGGCTGATGGATGGATGGATGTTATTGTTTATTTAGGAGTGAGATTAAAGAAAGGGATACCACTCCCAACTTCATATTGACGAAGTGGGATAGTCGTATCATTTAGAATAGAGACCACCGTACATAAAGGTCCAGGGCCCAATACAGTGGCCGACGGAAATGTCGTGACCTTTCGATAATGTGGTATATACCAAATACTTTACATAATACATAAAGGAAGTATCTGTATTGCATAGCCATAGGCAGAAAATATGTATCTCCAGTTCAATCGATCTTGGCATATTCCTTTCTTTTCAACCATTTTCATCGATCTCCTCATGTATTCTCATTGGATCAGTAAACTTACTCTTTATATTCGCCTTTATTTGTTTCGAATAAGGATCAAGAACTTGTCATTTCGATCCCTCTGAACGATCTGAACTCTCTAAATAATCGCATTACTTTACTTGATCACAGTGGAATTTCTAATCCCTCACTCTTCAGCCACAGGAAGACCACTGCTGAACATAGGCCTCCCCATGGATGGCCACATAGACCAGTGGCATTTAAGGGAACGAAACAAATTCGAGTGTCAAGAAGGCCAACGGGTTATTTCTAGACCAATTCTCAGATAATTTAAATATTTATTTATTTATTTATTGGGAAACTCAACAGCTTATACATAAACAGTTACGTCTAATTTTATATACATTTAACAGTCTAAAGCCAATAACAGAGTTTCACGACATTACAAATAATACAAGATGGACTATAACACATGGTATGATTACAAAATAGCATATAATACATATTACAAACGTACTAACACAAAAAGACAAAAAAAAGAAATTAAATAACAGAAATTCAAAACGCATACATACATAAAGAACAAGAAATTATGCTAATAATACATATACAATAGATGTTTATTCTATTTAAATATCGCTAATAGTTTTGAAAAACCATGTGATGGTCTTGTTAGATACTAGAGCGATAAGATATAATTGCAATTAACAATTACTATTAGAGGCCATTAACCTAATTCGTATGAATCAGATACTGAAGACTGGGACGCAGGTCCAAGGTTCGACGCACACCTTAGACGTTTAGAAATTTTAGTTAAATATTTAACGCCTAATATAACTTGCGGAACTTACATGCCCCAGTGTTCTTCCTAGAGTCGGAGATACTATGTCAAAGCTACCAACGACATTAGGTCAGCGTGGTAGATTAAAGGGAATGTCATAAGGTTGATGTCAGGCAAGAAGTCGATTGTAAAATAATAAGTCGATTAATTCTGAAGTATGGTTTAGAAGTAATGTTTCACGTATTCCAAGACAAAAATAATGGATAGTTGCAAATAGGTATAAAACAAACTGTATTTTCAACAAAAAGACATAATTGAAATCAAGCTCAGGGAAATAGTTGTTTACCTAGAACTACTTCCCGCAATAAGGAAATGTATAAGGATTCTTCATTAATTCTCGATTAATCAAAATATTTGGAGAAGTAAACCAAACCAAATTATTTACGCAAACACCGCGCCACAATTCAAAGTCCCAGTAAACCACTAACCCACAATTTACCAGTAAATAGACAAGCTTCCACATTAAAGAAGGCCTTGCACGGCAGACTGAAAAAAAAAAGAATTGTCTATGCCGCAGAGCCCACAATGCCTTTGAGAAAAAACAATATTAAAGTTGCCAATTTAAAGTGGGGCGTTTGAAAGCAACCCCTAACTTGGGGCGGCGGTGTTCCGTGCATGGTACCGACCAATAGATTTGATAATTGGTTTGAGCGATACGAGGTGTGAAATTTAGAATTTGGTTTATTTTCGGCGCGGCGCCTTTGTCGGCGCCTTTGAAAAGCAATTTTGCTGTAGTGGCGCGGTTTTCGCCGTGTCACAGTTTTGATGGGAGTTCGTAATGATTTGTTAGTTAATTGCAGTTTTGGATTTGGCTCTGTTGCAGTCAAAGTTTTTGTAATTGATTTAAGTTTTTGAGTGCTTAAACTAACATAAATGATTTATTATGATTAAAAGTTTAAAGCTAGTGAATGAAGTTAAGTAAATTATAAAATGTTCAACCCTTAATTTGCATTTCAATTAATACTCGTAGTATATGTTCTTTATTGTACGATTAAAAATGCTAAAAACATCTTACAAATATGAAACAACTTGTATCTAGTTATAAGTTTAATTTCGTTGATAATATTATAGTTTTTTAACAAGAATACGTTTAGAACATATTTATCATGTTGTTTGATTGTTCGCTATGGCGATAACCAGCATTTATATTACGATTTGCAATCTCTATAAAATTTGCATGGCATGAGCCTTCCTCATAGGAGTATAACGTGGAATAACTTTAGCGTTTTCCACCAGGCTGATGCTATGATTCCTTTATGAGGAATCTGACAGAAATTATAATTACTTTTGTGCTAAATACTGTCCTATTTATTCGCACCGACCTTCTCCACTATTAAGAGGGGTAAGGCCTCCTAAAAATATATTTTGTGATCACTGTGCGTTTGATAAGGGAAGTGCAGTTCAGACAGCGTCAATAATTATGCCGACCTGGTCGTAACTGGAATACTGGATAAACGCTGGAAACGTACTGTCCGGGAACGGATAGTGTCACAGTTGGATTGACGCCGGCTGTGAAACGTGAGGCCGCGGGTTCGATCTCCGAACCGAGACAAAAATTTGTACGATCCACAGATAGGTATTTGTTACGGGTCTCGTTGGTAGTGAGACCGAAAAGTCTCTCGTAGCTTCTGATACCCATAATATAAGACTCGATCTTAGCGTGAGATCAGGCCTACGTATGTGACTTTTGGATGTATTTATGAATTTATATATATACCTTGTGCTCAGTATTGGAACATATAAACTAACTCAGATTATAAATAATTTGCAATGCACATTAAACTGTTCAAAGCAATTTATCTGCAATATCCGGCAATAGTTTTGACAAGTTGGCATCGCATGATACGTCTGCAGTAGGCACTGGCAACTTTTATTTACCTCCGATGTTTGGACACGAAAGCGAACGCCTTTCAACGAACGCCGTGGACTTGGAACTATTCCAACTTTATATTGATTTGAATTGAAAAAAACTTGGAGTTTGTGAAGGGTCTAATGATTAATTGGCAATATAATTAATTTCTTCATGAGTGCTTATTCATTTGCGACTTAATTTGGTTTCTTTAATATAAGTATATACAGTGGATAATAAAATATAGATTTTTTTTTTATAAATATTGAGCTGATTTTATTCATTGATTGAATATTATTTGTGTCGGGTCTAAGTGTTTGTGAGACCGAAAAGTATCTCGTAATTCTGATACCCAAGACACAAGACTCGATCGACTTGATGTATATGACTGTTGGGTGTATTAATTGATTTACTATACAAGTAATTTTTTTTCTACATTAACATTAATTTTTATGATATTCCCAAGAAAATATGTTAAGTTCATCCTATTAGCTACATTTCCTTTCCTTCCCTTCTTATCATCCCATCCCTCTCATTTCCTCCGTACCTTCAAATACGACGTATAATGACGTCAAACGAAGCACTTTCTCGTCGTACCAAAAGTACCTACGTACTACGTAGAAACGCCAACAGTACGCGAAGTACGCCTCACCCATGCCCTTTAGAGGCATCGGCGCGTGACGACATGTGTGTTCTGTTTGGTCGATACCACAGTACGCCCACGTTGCCCTATTGATAAACACCTATAGTAGTAGGTACTAGGTTCGGTTCTCGATAGCGTGGACTATAGGGTATAATCGAACTTTGAGTTGTAGAGTCCCGGAAGGTACTGTGAAGCAAGAGACCACAAGTTGGAATTTCGATCCCCGTAAAATGAAAAGGTTTTTGTGAGCAACAAATATTTGTTTCGTATGGGTTATGGGACCACAACCTTAAAAGTCATTGACGTCTGATACACACTATACAATACAAATATGTAAATATGAAGTCGAAACTAGAGTGACTGTCGGGTGTTCTAGTTATTTACCAAACTTTGCAAAAATATAGTACCGGAACAATTAAGTTTTGAAAATGAAAAACAGTTCCTTAATAAATTAATGACCTAGGTCGATGCCAGTGCCTGCCTTCTTAATTAATCTCAATTTCGATGCATAATAATTGCAATTTAATCTTGAAAAGCACTTCTTACAAGTGTTAGAACTCTACAAGGAAAACGAGTGTACAGGAAAGTCCCAAGTGGCGGCCATTTATTGAATATTACAAAACTATATGTGTAGATGACTGAATGAGTTTGTGTTCGTGTTTAGGCCATTGCAGTTAAGATAACATTGAGTTATGGGTTTTAGTTATACTCGTAATACATTTGCGATGTTGTATGAAAATCTAAGCAACAAAAGTCTAATATACGTTGATAGACTACAACTAATCCGAAAGCCAGTAGTTATAGCTTCCTCATTCTCTTTAATCACAAATCCACTGCTGAACATAGACTTCCCCATAGATTAAAATAGGGACTTGCGTGAAGCGGCCTGCAACCAGCGACTTCCTATAACCCTAGCTATGTCGCCTATCTATTTTATAGACGGACATTCGACGTTTTTGTCGGCAACACAGACACTTTTTCGCTGTGCGATGATCAAATGCAGACTAGTTTCACAAACAGATTTTATTGTGTGCCAATGACTTGTATATAAATACATTACTGCATAGATGATTCGTTACATCTGTATCAGCCCATATACATACGTCCCACTGCAGGCCACGAGCCTCCTCTAAAATCGAGAGTACGATTGAAAGGGTCACTTCATTGTTGAAAAACTATTTTTTTAACCCGAAAGGACATTTCTCCAAGTACACAGAAGATAGATAAACCTTGAGATATCGACTATTATCCAAATATCTGTTTTGTTAGTAGTTAACAGAGCGGAATAACTAGGCTACGGTATCGGGTTCGACAAACTTATCGATGTGGCTCGATATGTGATTAATGATTGGTATTCAATATTAACAGTAGTCAAAAAATATTAATCATTGTTTATACAAAGATTAATAGAGTGAAAATTTGTTTCTGAACATAACAGAATCGTTGTAGTTGTTTCAGAATGTGACTGTGGAGTGAAAAATAGTGAGTTTGGTTCCCGCGGCGTGTCTGTGCGTTGCACAAATGTTCCTTTACAAGTCTTTAGTATTTTCTGATATCCACGATACAAGACCTTCTGGGGTATATTTATTTTATCTTTGAAGAGATCCGGAACAAGAAGTCGGGTATCCTCCTTCTCCACCTTGCATCTATCTCCTTAATTCTGAGGGTCGTGACCTCCTTTCATCGGCGTCCAGGCAGATGTTGGAGAGCCTAGTAGTGGAGCATATGGGCTGATATATTGAAGGTGTCATATAAGGGATAGATAGAGGCACACATACCATACATACGCAGGTAAATGGATCCCACGGCGCATCCCACAAGGCAGAAGGCAGCATTGCGGCCGATTTTATGATAAATACGTGATGTATAACCGCCTGGCACGGCACACGACGCTTCCGCGGAAAATTCACTTCTTTTCGCTTATTATCGTCACCACAAGCAAGCTATTTGTCAAATTAACTTTTGTAAATGTGAAACTTTAATGGTTTCCGTTAGTTTGACTTGGTAATGAAAAAATTGTTGCAGATCCAATTGGTAAATATTAAATCACGAAATATTTTTTCGGGTTCATAAATTTAAAGTAATATTTTGAATTTATTTCTGCTATAGGTTCATCGATATAATTGTTTTTTATTATAGAATTTGTCGACCTCATTGGCAGAAAGTCTTTAGATTCAAGTCGTCTTTAACAAAGAGCTTTGAAAATTTCTGTTGCATTAAAAAAAACATTGCTGAAAACGAACCAATCGCTAGGCGATAGTAATTGGCCGGAAGAACGGGCGGAAAGTGAGAATTGAGAAATGTATGCGTTATTTAGTTCTGATCAATCGTTTCATAGTCAATATTGAGATATTGCAAAACAAAAACCTGAAAGTAATGCTGTTTACCATCACAAGTTGTATTAATGAATACCCGCTTAAGAGCCGAGCCTTCATAACTAATAATCACAACTGCATTTGCACACCGTGTTGGATTAGAAAATAATTTTACAGTTTTAAAACCTATTTTAATTATCGAGTGTTTTGTCCCTGGAAGAAGACAAAACATTCGATAATTAAAAATAGGTTTTTAAACTGTCCGTAAATAAGGCCGTAAGAGATACAGCACCAAGAATTACACTGCCATGAGGGGAGCAAACTTTCACATCGGTTTATGGACAAATATAACAATATCTTATGTCACTTGGTATTTGGTACAGTCATGTACAGCCGAAAAAAATAAAATGTGACATACCTCGCTACCATCCTGCTGCGCGTTGCACTTGCTAATATTGAGGGTTCCGGAGATAAAGTCGTTCTGGACGTCCACGATCAGGAACGCACTCACCGGCCGCACGATCTGAACACAATAGTTCTGTTAACAACTGTACCTACGATATGAAGCGCACTACACACCATAGCCGCTGGCCTGGCGACACAGCCCGCCGATACAACCCGGTGGCCTATAAGAAAACAATCATGTCTGCAACAAACGCACCCACGTATTGCCCGCCGACAAGTTGGCGACACAAGCGCTCTGTTCAGTTGCCCGGCGACAATCAACGTCATGAAAATGTTCCTTGTGTCATGTAGAGCCGCTGTCATGTTGTCGACAAAAATTTCCGACTTGCAATGAGTGAAACCGCCGGCCTATGTCGCCAACAAAAAGTTGCCGACATAGTTCGGCGCGTAGGCGGCTTTGGTGTGTAGTGCGCTTACCTCTGTCACTGTCTAGAGTAACGGTTTAGAGCTTAGAGGTATGGAATTCCGGCAAGAGGGCGCGGCTATTTGATACGTGCTCTGTATTAGGCAACATTTTTATTAACCGTGTTCTAGCCATGAGTATATTTGTCTTTAACAATGGTTATGTTATGGGGTGAATGACGGGTGTACAAAAAATCTATACACCACACGGCTTTCTAGACAGGGGCATTGCCATTATCCAATAACATAAGTAAATGTTTGCGTGACACACACCGTTTGTGTTTTGGCAACTTAATGCGGGGCGTCCATTACATGTTTTCTGTATGGAGTAGGTTTGAAGAACAAACAAAGGGATAATGTTATTGTAAGTGATAGTTTCGCCTATAAACATGTACAGTTAAAGGATTGAAGTGGAATCTTTCGTGGAAGGAAGGAAGGCGGGTCAAAGACCTTAGAAAGAAAATCTTTCAGAAAAACAAACTGTCTTCTTTTTTATTCTATTTTCCTCTTTGGTTTTTTCTACTTTTAAATAACATTGTTTATAGACCGGTTCAAACACCTTACGAACGTTAAAATCATATCGGGGAGGAATTGTAGACCTGCATACAATCAGTAATCTTTATAATATGTGTAGTGTAGTCCGCCCACGTGCAATAGGCCAGGGTGGTGGCCTAAATTTTCTCAATCGGACTTTAAATTGATGAAGAGGCACACAATCAGCAGTCATATATGAGCTGGTATTCTATTACTTGATATGGTGGATTATTGGGTATACCTCTCAATCGATCTCTAGATTGTAGAAAATTTTAGCACTAAGCAGCGTGCGATTGAGGACTGATACAAATACACTTGGATGATGTAAATCAGGGTTGATGAAGATAAGACTTATACTCTATAGATTTAGATTCTATGATTAATATCAAGAATAATGTAGGCAATACTACTCACTACTTTAATCCAGTGATTCCAGCAGAACGTGAACTCCTCCTTGTCGATGAAGCCGTCGGAGTCGGTGTCAAACACCTGGAACACGTGGCGTGCCTTGTCCTCCGAGAGAGGGTAGATGTGTCCCTTCTCGTTGCGGAAGAGAGCCTTGCAGATCAGTCGGAACTCGTCCAGGCTCAATTTGCCGTCACTAGTGGGTGATAAAAAAAAAATGTTTAACAGCGGCGTAGGTTTTGCTGGGAGGAATTGAGATAGCTTTCAAACCTGATTTGCATTTTATTTTATTTTGGAATCTGGCGATACTGAAATTCTGTTTAGACGACAATCTATGAAGACCCAAAAGTTGGTTGTAGGCTATTAATATACTGCCTGGCGATCGCCGATGCTCTTATGACAAACCCCTCATAGTAACCAATAGAAGGGTTTTGCTTTTCGTGTTAAATGAATATCATCGGTTTTCCGTTTTGGCCATCGGAATTATCACATCAAACGAGTGATAACATCCCCTAACTACTGGATAATTTAATTTAATTAATGGATAATTTAAACATAGTTTATTCTAAGCAATTCAATATAAAGAATAAAAAGGGACTCGATATAAATATGTGCCAAGTCATTTTCGCATTGACATAATATGGCACGATATAGAATCGACGTATTACGAGGTTTTTGTATATTTATTTTGTTGAAATTACTACTGATGTGTGCCAAATTTATCATGTAAACGAATGAACACTTGTGGAAATAAACTGCGTTTACCGAGAACACTTGTAAAAGGCCGTCGAAAGTAATACTAAAGGGAGTAAATGCGGAAAAGCTGGTAGAGTTCGACCGCACTAAGACTATGCTGGCAAAATTGTCGACTGCCGGCAACTTAGACATTTCCAGGGAGATGCCAAGTTTCGGTGCTCTGTGTCATTAAAATGCGTGCTGTCTACCCTGACTAACAGGAGTGCAGTAGCCGATGTGAGGGCGGGAAAGCCTTATTGCAAATGTATAGTCTTTGGAAAGTAAATCGCTTGGCATTGTTGGTAAGTACCTACATAGAATGTGGTGAAGTATCGCGATTCTGCTCCGATTACTACAACATGCTCATACCATTTACCGTTTACGTAAATAACTGAGAATCGATAGACACCGAGTTCGTGGAGGATTTTATGTACGTAAAATTATGAAGCATAGTTAATGCGCAAATACGTTATATTACAGCGTCTGCAACTGCGAAAGTTAGGGGTTTGAACCTTAGACGATTCCTGGATTGTCTAAACGGATTGTCGAATCACGATTCGACGCCTATTTCCGTTAGTCACGATAATCCGCTTTGCGCGAGTTTAATTTTATCCTAATTAGGCGAGTGGCCTCTAGGACCATGTAGCTGTGGGCGGCCTGTCACGTGTAGCCCATCCTTAACAGGTGGCCGAATATTCGTAATAACAATCATCATCATCATCATCAGCCCTTTGCAGCCCACTGCTGGACATAAGCCTCTTCCAAGGTACGCCACAGAACCTGGTGTTCGCTTTATGCATCCAGTCACTGCCGGCTCTCTTGTGCAAGTCGTCCCACCATCTACCCAGAGGGCGTCACACGCTACGTTTGTCAAGAAGTGGTCTCCGCTCCAGAACACGCCTACTCTAGCGGATATCCGTTCTGCGATATATGTAGCCTGCCCATTGCCACATCAACCTACTAACTTTCAGAGCTATGTCGGTCACCTAGGTTATTTGATGAATCACTTAGTTCCGAATTTTATTCTTCAGAGAGACTACAAGGATAGCTATTTCTATAGAACGTTGAGCGACTTTAAACTTATGAATTAGTGTAACAGTCAGTGTCCATGTTTCGCCTTCGTACTTCATTACAAAGAGGACGCACTGGTTGAACACCTAAGTCTTCAAGCTCTGTGATATATCCGACGAATATATGTGGAACAACTTCCTAAACAATACACAAGCACTATACACAATCATGATTCCGGGGCTGATAATGAATAGAATAATCCAATATAACTTTGCCAGACCTCAGATTTGAAGGCAAACACAACGCCTCAGCATTGTTATTGTACAGTAGTACAACTGCACCATTTTGAGTTGATCTTGAGTATACTCAAATATATTTGGTTTGGAAAAAACTGCTATAATAATGATAAATGACTTCCCACTAGATTTTATTCTAGAATATACAATCTATATGGAGTGCACTGTACTTAGCATCAGGTTGCATTCTAGTCACTCTGTTTTTATAAAAATGTAATGTTTTAGCATTGCTCTAGATTTTTAATAAATACTATGATGACATTACAAATACTCTTTCAGTATTATGAGTCAGTACAATGTATCAATGCTGTTTAATCAATGCCTATTTTATACTGTGAGGATGACTAGCGGAAATCTTCAGGAATGTGTCATAGACAAAAGCAGTTTTTTTTAAACCGATGCATACTCCAGCACTGGATTGTAAGCTCAATGCAGTCCAAGATTGAGATAAAGTATTGATTTATCCCAGATAAAATTGTATTGGTACATTGTATTAGTTTGCACAAAACTGATAATAACAGAATCATACATTATATATTATTCCTTTATAAATATTCAAATATATTGTTGCATAAAACCTTCATCAGGAGCTTTGTAAAGAATGAAATATGTGAATTTTCAAGTAGAGACATCTAAAATACCTAATGCCTTTTCAAAAAAATATTGAGGACTTTGAATTCATAGCTACCTACTTAGCATATAGTCAAGCAATTGTTGAAATTGAAATTATTGATAGCTGAAATACATGTCAATAAAAGAACAAAAATAAACAAAAACTATTTTAAATAATATTTTTTATAGTATTATTTTAGAACAATTTCGATGTCTTAACAATAGGATTACACCTATTTAATTAATATTGACCATATAACGAATCTTACGTTTTGTTGTCAATTAAATTACTTACAATTCACACATCATGAATATTTATGCTCAGAAGAATATTACTTAGTAAGCAAACAATAGCCAATTACTCATAAATTTCCACTGAATTGTTCATTTGTTATGTGGATGCATGGAAGCAGGTCCACTTCGTATAACTTTGCTACAAATAATAAAAAACCCGCGAAAAAACTCACACCAAAGCATTTCTATTTGAATGCCTCTTTATTACTTTTTATGAACTAAATTTAATTAAATATATTCTAGAAACATTGTAGAAGGTTCGTCTGTATTTTATAAAGAGTTTTAGATATTCTTTAAGTGAATACTCTATCGTAAACTTACCCATCTTTATCGAAGGTTTCATAGCAGGCGTCCATCTCCAACAGGCAGGATTCGTCCACTGGCGTTCCGTTGACAACCTCCGACATCGTAGGTTGGATCGAAATGTGCCGCCGAACGCGCTGACGGCCTTTTATAAACCCGTCTTGCACCATGATGCATGAATAACACCTTACATAACCTATGCCGGCATAAACAAACTTTTCGCGGTTGAAAACTCATTAAAACTGAGCCGTATACATTTTTACCGTACCTGCAATCCTCCATTACACAATTATAGCACTGAATAGGTATATTTATTTCATGTTTCCATGGTAAATCAACTGGAAAATACTTTTGATGAAAATATTTCGCTGAAAAACAATGAATGATATAGAATGAATGGATCTTGCTTGAAAGGTCGATGTCAAAATAAGAACATTCCGGTTTACATAATATATTTTATGCTGTATTATCTTTTTACATCAATATACATATATATAAATATGTTTATGACGTGTATGATTGGATTACTCTTACTTAAAGTTTTGTGTATTTTAAGCAAGATTTTAATAATTAATTCCCAGTATAATAATCAGTGTCCGCAATGTATTATTTCGTAAGCTTATGTCAAACGGAACGCTATTTTAATCCATGTATATTTTCCATTCATTCACTCACTCTTAGAAATTCAAGCGCGAGCGTCAGCGATAAATACTTACATTTGCTTATTTTTCAATTATTAAAGCAAATAAGCTTATGTTTGCAATTTTTCCCGCATCGCTATGGCGTCCCTAGCACGCTAGTAGAATCGGTGTTGTAAGTGTAACAGTGACAATCTTTGATAAGGTTAAGTTTGCGTGGTTTTAAGAGGGTACAAGATTTTTTGTTTGTTTCCAACATGGGAATTGTAAAAGTGCACGGTATTCACGCTACGAGAATCTCGCTAGATGATAGGTTCACAATGTTGGCGGCGGGGGTGCCAACTCGGAGCCCTGTGTGGCAGAAACGGCGTCCCATTGGAGCCTTTATGAACACAAACTTCAACTTTAGGAACCGGAATTTCATGGAACAGATAGCCGGGAAACTAGACGACCGGTCTAAAAGGGTGAGTATATTATAAGCAGAGTATGGTATTATTTTGCCTACCTCAATTATTTGTTTCATGAAGCAGATTGTTATTGTGGTCACTTTGTTCACCACATTCACATATGGATTGTGATACCTGTAATCTCATTTAATACATCCTGCACATAGTGATCAATATTTAAAATTACTTAAGAGAGTTGTCATGGAATTTGATTACTGTTCACTGAAAAATGGGTTGGATATTGGATACCAGGGCAGACATCTATGGTTTTCTAAGTTGTGTTTGTATTCATATTTGTAATATGGTTCCAGCGACTGTTAAAGTTTTAGAATGCTTTGAAGTAAATAATTTACATTCCAAAGCACCATTATATTTTATTACACAAACTGTTCTTGTCCTTTTATAACCAATTCCAATGACAATATGCTTAGAAGATAATATACACGAGTTTGTAACCCAAGCCATATTCATTCCTGCATCATTAGTGGGTTCATGTTTCCATCTTTGCACATTGTTAATTTACATATATTTTAATTTCGTTTATTTCAGGAGGCTATAAAACAGCGCCTGGGGTTTGGATCAGGAGGTCTCAGGAGGTTTGGCAGTGAGAGCAACTTGCCAGGTCTGAGGAGAGCTAATAGCTTCGGAAGCCTCAATCAGGAACGGACCATCAAAGAAAGGATTGGATGGAGGCAGTCCAATGGCAATTTGAGGTATATTCATAACATTGATATTATATCTTTATCACAAATATTACTGTAAAGATTTCTATGGTATGCAGGATTAGTCATAAAGTTTTTGAGGGTGGAATTCTATATAGTACTCTATATTTTAAATTGGGCAAGTTAATGTGTAATAAGTCACATAAATAAAGAGTATTGTTTCAACAAATTAATAAATCTAACAGTCACTTTTAAATTCGTATTACAGTATTGTATTGTATCAGCCCATATACGACCCACTGCAGGGCACGGGCCCCTCTACAATCGAGAGTACGATTGAGAGTGGTTAGGCCATATAGTCCACCACGCTGGCCTAGTGCGGGTTGGCAGACTTTTACATACCATAGAAATTAATAGAAATCGCTATTATTACAGTACAAAATGTTATATGATACATCACAGTTGACATCCCAAACATAAACAGCCCACACACTGGCTGCCAATAACAAATATGTTAATAATGATGATTGATGAAAACCCCAAGCTAAGATTATGCACTACTATTGAATCAATTTGCTTTGACTGTCTTGTAACAGGGTAAAATATAATATATAGAAAGAGCTGAGTAGATTAGAGGGATGCTTATGTTATTGTCAACATCCATGGCCTGAGCAAGATGATGATATATGTAAAGGTGTATATGATCATCCATAAACATACATAAACAGTAAACATCACACTTATATTACGGAAGGGGTAGGCAGAGGTGCAACCAGGACACCCAGAAGACCACAGCTTTGTAATCGTATGTCAGTACAATTACACCACTGAGGCAGTCCTACTCAGTAAATATGATCATCTTACTCAGTAAAAATAATATATTTATTTAATTAATGTTTTCAGTCGCTCAGCATCATTCGACAATCTGTCCCGAGCGTCGTGGGGTGGTCGGTCGCTGCGAGGGTTCCGCAGGCGCGGCGGTGGGCAACGGGCAGCCAGGGGAAGGTTCAGGTATGGCACATTTTAACACAAACTTCGTCCTATTTCAGTGCATAATATTTTATAATCTCTTCGTTTCATGTTTTAATTGTTGGTGGAAATTTTGAGATGAATAGGTTGCTTGTCTGATGCTGAGCAACACCACTTTAAACTTGTAATGACTGCATACATATGTGCTTTCTACCTATTCTTTGTCAATGGGATGTTGGGGGTTTTGACATTTCTTGTCTAATGTTTTTGTTTTATCTCTTGCCATATCTTCCTAGTTTTTCTATTTTTAATAATGATTAATATTAAGTTTTCTTTAATATAAAGAGTTATATTTTTTGTTGACAAGAACTCTTTCCAGGTCATTGATGATCTCCAACGGTTAATATAGATAATTAACATGTTAATGGAAAAAATGATTTCTCATTATTTTCAAAACAATTGTTGAGTTCATGATTCACTGGTAATAGTATATTATCGTTCGTCCAGGGGTGGTCGCCAGGGCCCAGGGCGCGTCACTCGCCTGCCTCACAGAGTGTTCACCCGCGGCAACGGCTGGACGCAGGGTCCACAGCAGAGGCTCCCTAACAGAGGCGCCGGCAGGGGTGCAGGCCGGGGCTTCACTCGGGGTGCGGGTGGCAACAATGGCGGAGTCAACAGGGGCGCGGGGAGGGGACGTGGTAGAGGTATGAAAGTTTAGTATCTTCTACCTAGGGTATATTTTAGCCCATTACCTCTATTATTGGTTATTTTGTATGCAAAACAATAGTGAGTATTTGCTGTAACTTGATATGTTTACGATTCGACATAATGTCAAGCATTTATTGCTTACTATGGAAATACTATAAATCTGTTGTTGTTTTTAAAGCTTTGAGTTAGCAATATGTAGATTGCTCTCACTATGGGAACTGAGACAGCCAATTTTATGTAATCAGTACATCAATACAAGTCTGTATTAAACCGACAGCCGAAAGTGAGACTGAAAAGTCTCTCGTAGTTCCTGATACTCACAACACAAGGTTCAATCTTAGTGTGAAGTCAGGACTATGTGTTTGAATGTTGGGTCTATTTACTTATTGTTTTTATTTATTTGTAACAGGAGGCATCCTCCGCAACCAAGGGACGAAGCCATTAATGTCAAAAGAGGAGCTGGACAAGCAGTTAGACCAATACATGGCGGGGTGCAAAGAGGCGCTCGACAAAGAGCTTGACTTGTACATGAAGAACGCTATGGACTTGGAATAAAGTGACTTCTAACACTAATGTGACACTGAAGGACTTGTTTTGTGTTTTTTTTTAATGCAGCAGTGTGCGGTTTAATTTTTGTACTTTAAAACTGCTAACGAAATTAGCAGCTTAAACTTAATTGGTAAGAAGCTTTTCATTTAGTCATTTTTTCCCCAATTTAACTTAATTGTAATTGTAAAATTTCTTTGCTAATATTAGGGTGGCATGCCACAAATTATGTGTAATATTTGTAAAAATATGTTTAAGTAACAATGTAGACGCATTGTATAAAAATAGTTATTTAGTTTCATAGACATGTTATTTAAGGTTTGATCCAGATATCGCGGTGGCGTGAAAACATTAAAAAGGGAGAAATGAACAAAATAAATTTAAGAGTAATATTATCATCATCTGTAGTAGGATAATTATATCCGCTAGTATAGTAACCCTTGTGCACAAGGTTTAAAACCCACCAAAACATCGTGTGCTGGATTATGCCTATTGATGTCCGGTTTCGAGTTTGACATAATTGTAATTGTTAATTAGGATTAATAGAAATTTTCTATTTTTTCTACCGTACAATAATTCTCGATAGTTTTAACGCGTTACCGCGCCGCTAAGTGCGGATAAGCTATAATGCAAGTTGCCGGGGATTATAAAGTTTAAAAAATCACTAACTCACTTTTAATTTGTAGCTTTACGTTTTTAACTGTCTAATGTTATGTGTAAAATAACTCTTGTCAAGTACACTAAACTAAAATTAAAACTCAAGATGTTTGTTCTTTTTGACATAGTACATTTTTGTTTTATTTGTAAAGAACGCACTGCGTTTATTAACCAAATCAATCGATATAAGACAAAGAAAGCGAATCGTTTGCGACATTCAAGTTGTTAATGTATAAGCCACAGATTAGTTTTAAACTGTGCGAAATGCTCGCGAAATGGATTAAAATGAAAGAAATAAAGAAAGAGAAAGAAAGTCGTGTATTTTTATGCCGGTACAGTATTTCTGCTATATTTATGAATAACATTGAGACACTAATAAACAATGTAAAAAAAAGATGTTATTTCAGGTTGTTTAATATTTTTTTGGGCTGCTAATTATATTTTCACATGAATATTTTAATTTAGTGTTTGTCCAAACGAAGCGGATGCCCGGTGTCCAGGGGATTAGTATGCCAAGGCATTTAAAATTAGTTGTAATATGTTGTTTGTAATATTCAAATAAGGTATTGATAAATGGTCGCTTATGTTATGTAACTTTAAACTTAAAACGTTTTCAAGAAATGACACTTTTCAATTGTAAAATAAACTATAAAGTATAGTCATATGACCCGATTGTTATATTTGAATAAAAACTAGTTTTTCTATAAGGACCATTTTAATAACTTTACATATATTTTTTTTTATATCAGTGATAGAGTACGACATGAAACGTCAACGACGCTTTCAGTAGCAAGTTTTGCCTGTTTTTAACCTATGAGATTTGAAAAAAGGTCTACTCATTGATATAATGATTTTTGGACTCCAATTTAAAACTGGCGCTGAAGTGTGAAAGAGATAAACGTACATTTGGCCAGTATTTTGAATCTTGTGGTGTTGTCAGGATAATTATTTTGTTCCTCTTTTGAACGTGGTCAATTTTGTATCATGCTTTGTGGTTATACTCTACAAAAGATTTCTAAATAGAATTTAACCAGTGCTGTAGTATTTTCTACTTCGGTGGCGTAGTTGTACTATGGTACAATTGCAACATTGTGGTCCTGAAATTGAATCCCGGGTCGGGCAAAGTGATATTAGATTTTTCTATTCAGGTACAAATTCCTGAATTTGTCCGATATAGCTATAGGCTCGCTCCCTATCATATCGTACTACGGAACGCTCAAAGCGAAATAAGGGTGTCTTGGTAACACTTCTGCCTACCTTTCCTGGGAAAAAATCCTCAGTTTATGTGTGTAGTATTTTCACCAGTAAGATATAGACGATATCTTACTTACGAACGATATATGAACCGCTATTTTCGTTCTCTCTCTTTTACTCTTACACAGTGACACTATCTTCTCTACTGCTCTAATTGTTTCCTGCAGTCTCGGTTGATACATACGCATTTCACACTTTTTGATCGCGATATTTCGGTCCACTGTAATACCTCAATAATGTTTACTGTTGTAGCTACTTATGTAAGTCATTAGCATAATTTGATTCGTTTAAAATATGTCACTGTATATTATATTTGTCGTTCCACAAACTGCACTACACTTTTATAATTAAATAATCAAAAATATGATACATTATTGGGGTTGCCAACTATTTAGGATAAGAAAAGTCTATCATATGTTGTACAAAGCCAGAGATTTGTTTTTGATTATGCAAAAATAAAAAAACGTTTAAATATTTTTTCGTAATACTTATTGTGTCTTTTAAACCATAGATTAGAATAAGGTTGGCAATCCTACATATAAGGTTCAGATATGTATTATAGTGATAAAAATTTACATGTAAGATCTTGTTCAGAATCATCGATTTATGTTTTCGACAGGTCGTCAATACATTACTAGAATAATCGCGCGAATTGCAATTGTTCGCGTCTAATTCGCCCCTTTTGGACAAGATCTTAGACTACTATGAAGGTTTATAATGCTTTATAATGCTGTTGTTTTTTGTTCAACATAACTTTAATTTTTATTAAGTTGCGGTGCAAGTCGACTATTATCCGGTTAGGTCTAGCTTAGAAGTCTAGATTCTAGTGGAGCTAGTTTTTAATCTAAACTAGGGTTAACGCGAAGTTGCAGAAGTATAGATGGTCGATTTGCATCTAATCATTGTTTGGCGACATATAAATTGTAAATAAATAGTTTTTAAGATGGAAAAGTTGTTTCTCACTAAATGCTAGAAAATATTTGTATGTTTTATTTCATTTACCTATATAGATCCCTAATTCTGGCCCGAATGCTACGATTGATTATATATTAATACGTATTTACACGATGCCTGCGTCAGGATATAGTTCGGTTGGTTGACAATCCAGGGCGGTAAGCTTTAGGAAATTAATTATGAATTAAAGATAAATCAGGTAGCTGGTAAGGTTCGGTTTCAGGAGAATGTGTGCCACTGTCGACCCCGTGTGGTCAGAGTTGAATAGGCAGGATGGTTCAAAAGATTTCATAATCAGCTAATTTAGTTTCTTAGATTTTTCACTTATTTCGACTCATAGTGAACACATTATGACCTCTGTAGTCTCGTTGAGTTTCCACTCATGGGGACATTCCTGTGGGTGTCACTGCTTATAATATTTGTACTTATATTTGTGTGTATCAACTTAAAATGTAAGTAAGTTTTCACACAATTTTTTGCACTTCGTTTTACTATAAGTACCTACTTTGTACTCTGCAGACTGCTTCACCCAAAGGTTGACTGGTAGAGAATCCCTTAGGCATTAAGTTCGCCTTTATACACGTGTAAAATTTTAAAATAATATCAGGTTTTCACCTGAATTGCTGAATCAAAGACAGACAAATGTGAATTATTTTATTGATTTTTTACAAGCTCTTGTAATTTTTAGACTACTGCGGTATGGTTCGCTTACATTGGTCGATGGAGCCGGCATGCGGGGTTCGGAAAATATTCTGTTTCAGTTATGTTAGTTCCCACACTCCGCGTATTGTATATTGACCAATGTAAATGAGCCGTTAAGCTTAATGACTGCTTTCGTCTTAAAAATGTTTTTCATATCATGTCTTTTAAATTCACTCGAAAAGACAGTAGAAATGCTATTTTATAGCCTTCAGGCGAATTGGTTTACTAAAGCAGTGGTCCATTTTATGAACCTCTTTTCTTATAACCATAACTTATCGCCATTTATGAGAAAATCTTCAGGGGTAAAAAGATCTCCATTGTTCAAAATCTTATCCCAATTGCATAAGATCAAAATTAAGGCCTTTCATAGAAAAATGTCACCACTAACTTTTGTAAAAGTTATAACGGACGGTATATAGATAGCTCTTGATATCATTATGTAGCTGATGGTATTCCAATACCAAATGCTTGTTATCTTCATTGCGGCTTCTGGATGGAACTACGATGACGTAAGACATTACCTGCCAGCGATGGACAGTGAATCTAATTATAACCACACTAAAATTATATGGCGGTATGTTTAGAAATTAACGACCATCACATGTGAAAGTCAGTCAGCTTTATTCTTCCTGTACCTGTCCTTAATCCTTATCTGATTTTTATTTGACATCAGTGCAATCTTTTTCGAAAATTCATTCTGTAACATGAATTGGCTTATGATTTTTTATCAACTTTTTGGAATAAGTGCGCCATAATTTAATAAAGCTGATATGAAAATTGACATTTGAAAAAGTCTAGAAGATATGTTTCTCTAAATAAGCAATTTAAAATGACTGTAAATAAGCTGTCTACTTAGCTTCTGTTAGTAATTTCAGCTCCGCTTCTGAAATGAAATTGAATATTCTAGACTTAATAACAGCTTGATCTAATGGCGGGAACTTTTTGACAGTAGCGGCCATGCTGCTGAAAAACTTGTCTAATTCATCCTCTTCTTGTTTCTTATCCTTCCTCTCTAATAAATATTCCATTAATAAATTCGAGACGGATGTTTCGCGGTCAGGTTTTCTTTTGTAAGTCTTAGTTCTAAACTTTTTCTTTGGTGTGGAGGCTATGGAATCTGGATGGCTGCAAGAATCAGATGGTGCTTGATTTAAAGAATCGTCTTCCATTGAGAGGAATTGTGTTACATCATAGTCCTCGTTGTCTGTGGTCGAAGTTAGTTTATTTCGCTCCCTGTAGTGGGGTACTAGGAACGCCATTTGGTCTTCATAAATCCATTTCCTTTGTACCGTTTGATCACCTTTGTTTTTCTTTTTTCTCAAGGCTCTGCGGTGAGATTCCCTTAGATTAAACCATGTTTTTCTTACGTTTTGCTCTGTAATAAATAGTATAGTTTTATCGATAGTATATTTCAATCTCTTTAATTAATATGACGTAACGAAAAATTACATAGATTACATTATACTACCTTTAAAAATGTAAAAGTGTTTTACGAATACTAATAAAATAAAGTATTTTATCCTGTTTATAGAAACGCCTTAAAAATAAGTAGGTATCTAGTTACACCAAATTATAAATTACTAATAGCAATATTTAAAATATATAAGTGCAAACATTACTCATAATTATCAGATAGTAATTAGCAGTAAATAACAACAAAACACCTCACCTTTTTCTCCCAAATCGTAAGCGATTTGTTTCCAAGCTTCATCTTTTTTCTTTGTGTCGCTGTATCTCGCATCGCTCATGTCATACAGGAATGGATGTTTTCGAATCTCCTCGATCAATAATTCTTTGTCCATTGCACGTGTTTGCAGGTTTAAAGTCTGCGTGGTGGAGAGGCATAAGCGCGACTGCGGCAGGGGGTAAGCGGGCGAAAAGGAGGGTGGCGCGGGGTTTAGAGGGGTTGGTTTGGGTGGCGCAAACGGTGCACAGCGCAGCTCAATGTTTTGTCTGGATAGCGCTGTGCGTTTTTATTAAGTGCCCGTGTTACGTTGCCTATGTATGTAGCGTAGACTTTTTGATAGTACAGAGTACAGACATTTAGATTTATGACTAAAACTGATTTAGATCGTAACTTGAACTGTTTCTATAACAAGATACGTTAGAGTTATAAAACCCTTTTGTAGTTATAAAATGTTCTACATTAAATAACACGTCAAGACTGTAGACATTGTATTTTAGGGAGAATTTTAGATCTTGGAAAAGGATGTGATTGAATACACTTTTTATTTGAATTCAGCGTGTCCATAGATTTTTTTTTGTGTGTCCGTATTATTAATGATCAATTTAGCTACTGCGCAGCCAATCAAGCGATTCCGCCGAACGTTTAAATCCGTTAGTCCAGCCATTATGTATAATTTTCCTAATTAGAATAAGTATTGGAAGTTACCGTAAACGGCGGTGAGCCGGCGCCGGGCGCGGGTTCTATTCCGGTCGCGCCAGTTTCTTTACCGTAAACGTGATGTGAAATGAACTGACAAACGTTTATATCGAACTGGGCCTCGTTTTGAAAAGAAACATGTTGGTGTACTTAACTAGGCTTTTAAGCAATATTAGTGGACGAGAGACTTGTCGCAAATGAAACATGATTTTATTTTATTTACTATGGATTATCAACAGAAATTAAAAAAAAACGTAATACTAATAAGGTATAAGGACATGGACTAAGGAATTATAGCACATAAAAGAAATCTTTATCTTTTTTTCTACCAGGCGTTATTCCGGCCGGTGCCAGGGACCACCTTCCGGCTAATTCTCCTCCATTTCGCCTGATCTTCGTCCTCCTCTTTAGTAAGGCCATTGACCCTCATATCTTCCTTAATCCAGAGACCAGGTAGTTTTATATTCCTTCAAGGTATTTAAGAATATGATCAGTTTATGCGGCGCAGTCAAACAAAGTCAAACGAATAGTTCTGTAGTTATCTAAAGAATAATAGCTTGCGTGTGCCTTAACTGTCTATTCGCAGTTTCATATCAAAAGTTGGCGACAACGTTTGGCAGCTAAGACAGAATAACAAGGTCCCTCGCCAAGTCTGTGAGAAAGTGTCGATCTCCTATTGATTATTGCATAAGACTATCCCGCCCTTACTCTCGCCACTGCCATCCTGTATGCTAGAACATAATGACACGAAGCTTAACGACGCTGAGCTCTGAAACTCGCTGATTCTCTGGGTATGACTAAAATTCGTTAATCGTAGTCCCAGTCGACGTTTTTTTTTTCAATAACTTAACCTTGCAAACAGTGCTGGATTAAACCAGCGCCAGGTTATGCCCTTTAGCGAAGTGCTCCAGGCTTACTATCGGTTCTTGACGAGCAAAAATACTGCACTGCGTCATTTCCAACATTTGGCTGAGGAAGGAACGACATTGTATTATATTACGCGCGGGATCGTACTAATATTGCTTTCAGAATATTCAAAGCTGCCTAAAAAGCAACCCAAGTAAATGATTCAATGGCCGAAACCCCGTTATAATGACACACGCCGGCGTGTCCTCTATTGGGTTCCATCTTTATACCTACTACCGATATCCGGCTAGGACCCAGGCCGACATAGTGGTGTCGATCGGCGGGAAATACCCATTTCTCACCGATGGATACTCTATTTGAATTAGTGATGTGTCTATGGCACTCCGTGCTCTATGACACTTTCCCGCCATTTTTGTAAAATCAGTTACTCTGCATTTCTATTAGCTTTATTGCACCCACTACACACCTGAAACAATATTTCATAAAAGCGCACTCGTTCAATGCTGTTACAGATTTTTCAAATAAGACTATCTTTTATTAATGCAAACTTCTTCGATCTGTATCAGCCCGTGTACGTCCCACTACCGGGCTCGGGCCTCCTCTACAATCGAGAGTACGATTGAGAGGGGTTAGGCTATGTATTCCACCACGCTTACCTATTGCGTGTTGCCGTTTTTACATACCATAAAAATTCTTACAAATTGCTATGGTATGCTAGTTTCCTCACGGTGTTTTCCTTCGTTGTACTAAAATCTCTTTAATACTACGCAGATATGCCGTCAATTTGCAGACAGATGGTCCGCAGCTATTTAGCCGCCTGCGTCTGATTATTATAGCAAACAAATGTCACATGTGAGGTAAAAGTAAAAGTGGCGGAGTGACGCCGCTCCTCCCGCACGCGCTGTGAATATGCATTAAACTTTCATTTTTAAATTTTAAACAGACCTATTTAAACTGTTAATAGATTGTGGTGACTTGGGCACGGCCTGTGCTTGTGAGGTTGTTGAGTAAAATGGAGATATTTCTATTTATTTATTATTTATTTATTTATTAAACACAAAACAGGTTACAATGAAATAAGCATCAAACATAATGTAAGTTTACAAATACTGGACTATAATTATAACCCAAAACATGTGTTCCATAAAACAAAAAATAAGTAACTACATAGTACTAAGTTAAATAAGATATCAAGTATGAAGAGTAACAAGCAACATTTTATATTTTAACAAATAAGCGTACAATGGAGTTCTTTTTAATTTCTAGCCATATTGGAATGCGAAATAAGCGAATTAATTTATTGGGAGCGATTAATGCAATGAACATCCAGTTCTAAGGAAACGAAGTGCAGTGGCTGAGCTAAATAGAGTAGAAAGATTTGTCAATTCTCCGGTTTAGTTATTAGGTAAAGGAAACGGCTCAAAATTTATTTTTTTCTTATGCTGTTTTTATAAAATAATTAATTCGTTCTAATAATATACGATTGTTACTGCTTATTCCTTCTATAAAGGCAAATCGTACGTTGGCCTATATTTTTGTCGCGTTATTACATAGATAAAACCTATGTTTTGTGGTTAAAAACAATTCATTTAAAAATTATGATCCTGTTTAGTGATAATCAATTGAAAAAGGATTTTTAACTTAGAAAAGTATAGTCGGGATGCCTAATCCCAAGATTGCACACATGTGTTACATAGCATTGTCCAGAACTACTAAAATCTTTCATCATTATCAGCAGCCCGTTGCAGTCCACTGCTGGACATAGGCTTTTCCCTAGGTACGCCACAAAGCCCGGTCTGCAGTTTTATGATTAACTCAAAGCTTTACAATGTAGATATTCGATAAAAAAAGATATTCAAGTACTCTTTGTCTCTATCTCTCTTCAGCCACAGGAAATCCATCGCTGAACATAGGTATCTCCCATGGATCACCACATAGACCTGTTTGAAGCGGCCTGCATCCAGCGACTTCCTGCGACCTTAATTCATGTACCCACCTACTCAAACAAAATACGATAACTTTATGAATGGAAATTGAAAAGTGGACAGCGGAGGTCAAAGGCGAGATACGGTAAAATTACAAACAAGCATTTTTAGCATTAAACCGCTAATGTTCGTGGGCGACGGTTACACAGACTCGCCCACCCGTGGGGTCAATACACGCACATAACACATTATACCGCCATTTAATACATGGTATATCAAGACTGCTACCGAAAACGAAGCCAGGTGGTAGTTTTAGTGACTACACTATACGATGCAACTAAATTTTTTGCAAATAAACGCGACGATTCTTTTTTGGAATGTTTTAAATATAAATGTGTTTGGGTGGTAAATACATAGATTTTGCTAAAATTATAATTTAAAGCCTTGCGTACAATAGCGTCTTTAAAAATAAAATGGTGTGCATTTTTTTTTTACGAAAATGTATGTATTTAACACCCAAATACGATGACAGGAAAAAAAATACAAATAATAATCGTCGCATTTTTTTGCAAAAAAATTATATTCATTGTGTCTACAGTCGATAAAACTACCACCTCGCTTCGTTTTCGGTAGCAGTCTTGATATACTCTGTATATAGAACTATCCAGGTGGTATAAAAATGGCAAAATTCGGCAGCGTCCGTGGCGCAGTTGGTTAGACGCCGGCGGTTGCGAAATTAGGGCGGGTTCATCCGCCCGCTGAGACATTTTTTGTGCGATCCACAAGTATGTATTTCTCTAGTCTGGGTGTTTGTGAGACCGAAAAGTATCTCGTAGTTTCTGATAACCACGACACAAGACTTGTCTAAGTGTGGAGTCAAGACTATGTGCCTATGTGACAGCTGAGTGTGTTTATTTTACTCGTAATTGTGTCAATCTGCGAGAAACACGAGAAACCATCTCGCGTCGTTGCTCTATCTGAACTGTACCAATGTTACTATAAAATATGCATCGTCTACGATCTTTTGGCGTCCGATTGCGTTGTTGTTATATTTTTGTCAAAATATTAGGAACAATTTTTTTCTCTTCACATTTTATTATATTGGACATGTAAATATTACATTACGACTATAAATGCATGTTGTTCATGTTATGAACATATCTCAAACAAGCGTTAGATAGATATTTTTAAAATTACATACATACATAAACACACGCCTTTTTCCCAGAAGGGGTAGGCAGAGGTGCTACCAGAACACCCACGTTTCGACTTTTAGATTCCGTCCCACGATGTGATAGGGGGCGAGCCTATCGCTATATCGGGCACAAATTCCTGACTCCGGGCTGATAATGAATAGAAAAGTCCAATATCACTTTGCCCGACCCGGGATTCGAACCCGAGACCTCCAGCTTGGCAACCATACCGTAGTACCATTAGTAGTGAAATTATATTTGTAATTTCAAATTTCGTCACACGCCAGTACCTAGAATTTAGATGAATTGTATCAGGTGTATTGTAATTATGTTGTTGTATTGTTTGTATTGTATCAGCCCATATACGTCCCACTGCAGGGCACCGGCCTCCTCTACAATCGAGAGTACGATTGAGAGTGGTTAGACCATATAGTCCACCACGCTGGCCTATTGCGGGTTGGCGGACTTTTACATACCACAGAAATTTATACAAATCGCTATGGTATGCAGGTTACCTCACGATGTTTTCTTTCACCGTTTAGTGCGCGTGGTGATTGACTATCAATACACACAAGACTCCGAAAAGTCAGAGGTGTTGCACTGGGATTTGAACCCGCGACCACCGTGAACATGTAGGCAGCCGCGTCTGGTCCGTTACCAACAGGCCACCAAGCACATTGTTGTGCCAGTATGAAAAATCGGGCAGATCAGCTTTTATACTCCATCGAGATTACACACATAATTATGTAGGTGCGTTGCAGTCACTTCATTCATACATTAATTCATAAACAAATTTACTGGTGGTAGGCCTCCTGGCCGCCTGCGTAGGTACCACTGCAATGTGTATTTCTCCCGCTGGCAGTGTAAATAGACTGGTGTATTCCGTTTTTAAGGACATTGTAGCCAGAGTAACTACTGGACATAATGAGACAACATCTTATATCTCAGGAGCGCAGTGGAAAGTCAAGCATTGCTTCGGTTGTGCATTGTCTATGAGCGGTCGTATCGCTTACCATCAGACGAATGGTATGCTCGTCGCGCCATTCATTGCAATAAAAAAACACATCTTCGTGCATTCCGTAAACACGCCAAAAAACTGATGTATCGCTAGTTGCTAGTATACACTCATTAACATATAGATAGTCCAAATACTTAATGCTAATGAAAATAGCGTGCATCGTCACGTATGGTTAGAAGCTTGCCGCGGTGCAATACATGAAACTATTCACGATGATATATATTCGTATTATTTCCTTTGCATTTAGATACCAGTAATTAACATTACTAGGTTTTTTAAAACATTTACCAAATGTTCACATTTTAATTCTGGCTTGGTAAAGTGTCTTCACTGTCGAAACTTTAAGTGGAAACGCGGCACTGTTCTGATTCTATGTAGAGAAACATTTGTCAACATACATACATACATAAACACACGTCTTTTTCCCAGAAGGGGTAGGCAGACGTGCTACCAGAACATCCACGTTTCGCCTTGTATATTCCGTCCCACGATGTGATAGGGGGCGAGCCTATCGCCATATCGGGCACAAATTCCTGACTCCGGGCTGATAATGAATTGAAAAATCCAAAATCACTTTGCCCGACCCGGGATTCGAACCCGAGACCTCAGCTTTGCAATCATACCGTAGTACCACTACGCCACAGAGGCAGTCAACATTTGTCAACAGATATATTAATATGATTGAACATTACAATAGCTACAATCCATTACAATACAATCTCATCATGGCATCAGTATCATGTATTATGTTGGTTTAACCCGCAACCAAATTATTTAGAAATGAACCATATAGGACTGGCTGAGACCAATAGTTTAGGGCCTTATCAATAAATTCGGATGAGCGAAGGATTAACTTTAGTCCAAGGCTTTAGAATTGACTCGATTATTTTGAATAGCGATATTTTTGACTTTATTAACAAACACGGAATTGCATAGAGGGCTAGGCAACCATCGTATTGTAGTAAAATTACTCAATATTAAAGTCGAATTAATAGTGAAAATAATCAAGTCGGTTCTTACAGCCTTGGACTAAAGTGAACCCTTGGCTCATCCGAGTTTTTTAATGCGACCCATAGGGACTAGGAATTCGTAGGTGTAAAAATACTAAGTTTAGTTGTACGAAATGCGAAATAGCTTCCGAGTTGATTGCTCTTTTATATCAGCGCATATACGTCATACTGCAGTACACGGGCTTCCTTTACAATGGAGAGTTAGATTGATAGAGTTCAGGCCATTTCGTCCACCACGCTGGTCTAGTGCGAGTTGGGGGACTTAACATACATACCATATATTTTTTACAAATCGTTATAGTATGCAGGTTCCCTCACGATGTTTTCCTTCATCGATATAGTGCGTGTTGATTGACTATCAATACACGCATGACCCCGAAAATTCTAAGGCGTGCCCTGGGATTTGGGCCAGCGACCAAGCTCTTTTTTACAAATTAATCTACGAGTAGTTAGGTACTTTTAATTATTTTCGGACAAGACCGCTTCGTTATAATTATGAGTTGTAAAATGCTTGTATGTAAGTGGAGTGTGACGATCTAGAAAAGTGTTTTTTAAGAAGTGTACAGTAAAAGTTTCTGAGTTAATAGTAAAAGTAGACAATGTCCATATGGCATTAGAATCTTTTCTTAATATTTGACAGCCTTCGTGGCGCAGTTGGTTAGACGCGGGGTGTGAAACGAGAGGCTGCGGGTTCGATCTCCGCATTCCGCACTCACTCGACAAATGTTTGTGAGGCCCATAAGTGTTTGTCTCGGATCTGGTTGTATGTTAGACCGGAAAGTCTATCGTACTTTCTGATAACCTCGAGACAAGACTGAATTGATCACAGTGTGAGGTCAGGACTATGTATGTGACTGTTGGGTGTACATATTATTAGAGTTGTAGACTGCAGTACTACTTTGCTGTTATTGTAGGAAGTCGCAGTATAGTTACCCTATAGTGGAAAGCAGATAAATACTATTGGTAATCGTTAATGTATTTTCCATAAAAAAAACAAAGAATTATTTTCTTTTTCTTCGCTTTAATTTGAACGTGAGGGTAAGGATAATAACTATGTTCCATTAATTGTATTATTTCAGCTTCGTAAATAAATTTACAATAATTCTAATTTCATATTAAATTTCTTCTTTGGATCAAAGTCGAGATATATTTACTAGGTTTCTATAGATCTATTAACAAAATAAAACTGCCCCACGTAATCCCCTATCTATGTCACTTTTTACTTCTACCAAATCAACCCGTCAAAAGCCGACAGCGCTCAATACCCGATTAGATTTAATTATTTGTCTCTTGAACCCGCGGTGGGCAATGAAAGTCACTCGTCTACCCATTCATCGCGTCGCTGGGCCTTTCATATTCAGTACGGTGTGACTCGAACCGGCCGACGCACGCGCCATGCTCTCAAACCCCAGATAGTGACAGTTTGACAGTGACAGTTCGCGGTGACAGTTTGACAGTGACAGCTCCACGATGACAGTGCTGAGGGTTGTGCTGTTGGTCCTGGCGGTGTCAGCGCCCTGCCAATGCCAGGATGACTTCCTATCTTCACTGTTTTCCGGTGAGTAACTTTCTCCAGATAGGTCGTGAGTTGGAGGGGGCAGGTGGCCTCATTAGACGGATTTATCTGGATGGTTCTGTACCAGGATGTTGGTTAAATAGGATTTTTAATTACATTTTATCTATGAAATAGTTTTGTAGCAGATTTTTTAAATCTTATCACGGTATCTCAATTTTCGTCTGTATTTTCTGAATGACATAGAATTTAAATACAAAATTTATGACAACTAATTTAATTGAGATGTTTAAGAAATTTTAGAAATCGTAATTTAGGTTAATAAAAATATTTGGCGATGTAACGGTATTCTTTTTATACAGCTATAAATTCAAATAAAAACCTCATTAATAAAGTTAATGAATGAAAGCTTGTTACTCTTCTTGTATAGGCAAATGGTACAATGATTTAATATCTGTATAATTTAGTTTTCCTTGTAGCTTCATCAATTAACTATTTTGATAAAATAGATGTTAATCACGGAAAATATTTTAAAGTTATCTTGTCATTACATAAACGTGTAACAATAATATTACGGCATAAGAACTTCCAAAAATGAACGCTATTAAACAAATAAAGATATTAAAAAGATAAATTGATATATTATACGAAAGATTTATATTACAGAGACTACATATAAAAATCAATTATAGGAAACCTTATTGAAATTTGCAGTCTCTACCTAAACCTCATAAGGGATCCATGTTTAAGGTTCCTAACAGCCCGACTTCACTTAACTTCCTATGCATAATTTTGAATGTCTTTGACACCTTTTACTAAACACATCAATACATTGACAATCATTGAAACACGTACTAAGGCTAGACGTACTATATGTGATAGAATTCAGTTTTAAGCCCACTAACGCCAAAAAAGTCGAAGTGGATCCAAGCTACACATCGTGGCCCACATTAAGTGCGTTGGGGTCAATTCACACCGACTTTTCCGTGAGGTGTCGATACGAAAACTGATCATTGTTATTGCGCACACGCACAACGCCTTTCCGAGTTCATGAAGCCACTCTTTCTACTAATGAGTTTTCGAAACCTAGGTTTTGAGTCATCAAAACCAACAGCACTCATTTTCTTAAGACGAGTCTAGCCAACATAAATTAAAAGGTAAAAGTTATGAGAACAATCGTTTCTTAGAGTAAACTACTTTAGGGATTTTGTCTTCGTTAGTTAATAATTTAAAAAATAAACCAAATCCACGATAAAGTTCGAAAAACTTCACGGTGTTTATAATAATTCTTATTAATTTCTTATAGCTACTTATCTGAGAAATATCAACATCAATACATTCCTAATGTATTCTTTTCCTTCTGTAATACATTATAGACTTTCCTTCCAGCTTTACTTACCAATAACTAATACAAAATCGATTCGATGTTGCATCTTCCCTAACACGTGTTTCTAGTTGATTATTGAGATATTCCGAGCTCAAGACATCAATAAAACTAATGATGGTTTTGTAGTTCAGTTTGTTGTATTGTTAGTCTGGAATTCAGCTAGTGCAAAACATTGGACTTTAAGCATTTAGTTATATGATTTTGTCAAGCCTTCGCATTGATTAAATATATCATCTATCCTCCAACACAACGGTCCAGCATGAACTTTTCAGAATTTTAAGGAATGTAATCAACCATTGCTTATGACAACCTGTTATCACTATATAAAGTTTAATCAATATTCTCAATATATTGAATTTCTTGTTCAAAATTGCTGAATATTTTTTTAATAATTGGTCAAAAACAATAATCCTAACAACTTAACTCTACCATGTCCAACCAATATCATTATATCGTATAAATAGAATTAGGTACGTATTAAATAGTAACTGTCGTGGTTAAATATAATCGAATGAGGTTTCAAAATAAATATATTCTCTACCATGACTCTACTTTACCAACCTATTATCTAACAAGAGTTTACTACTTAATTTATCTACATATCAAACTCTATCATCATAATCTTCACTATCAAAGTGTAACACACAAGTAGAGTGTACTCTACCGGTAGAGTTGCGGCAGGTTGCGTGGTATATGGCCGCGTGTAACGGTGAGTGTTCCGTTAAGTATGCGAGCGCGGCGCGGCGTTATCAATAATGTAAACAAGTGGGTCGATACGTTAGACATCTACAATACAAGGTCGGATGGTCGCTGATATAAGGATATTAATTAGGAATTGTTCGTAAAATATTCATATTGCAGTGTGTAAAAAGTAAATTAAAGACGTAGAAAAAATATGGTGTAATTATGTCGGTCGGAATTAGAGTATTAAAAAAAAAAAATTCACTAGGTTCAGTCTGCGCCTTCGCTCTCATGGGCTGGATATCTTGATTTCTACATTATCCATCCATCAGCCAAAGGAAGTCCACTACTGAACATAGGCCTCTCCTAATGATTTCCACTGTGACCTGTTGGAGGCAGCCTGCATCCAGCGACGTCCCGCGACCTTTACTAGTCTACATTAACTTGAAACAAATAAATAAAAATATTCATAAAGAAAAACTGTAATCCGTAAACTGCGTGTTGGCCTGTTGATAAACGGACCAGACGCGGCTGCCAACATGTTTACGGTGGTAGCGGGTTCACATCTCAGGGCACACCTCTTACTTTTCGGAGACATATGCGTATTGATAGCCAATCACCACGCGCTATACGGTGAAGGAAAATATCGTGAGCAAACCTGCATACCATAGCGATTTGCAAGAATTTCTATGGTATGTAAAGTCCGCCAACCTGCACTTGGTCAGCGTGGTGGACTATATGGCCTAACCACTCTCAATCGTGCTCTCGATTGTAGAGAAGGCTCGTGCCCTGCAGTAGAACGTATCTGGGCTGATATAGTACAGTACATTACAATAATTCGTAACTCCATGAAAGAGAATAAAATAAAATTGGCATAAAAAGTATCCTAAAGATATTATATTCGAATGTCTGTGTGCCAAAATTAATTTCAAAACCATTTGTAAGGTATTTTCTTTTGTTTATAAAAAGTTAAATGGCATTTGCATTTATAAGTAGCGCTGTTCATTTAATGACCAAATATTTAGATTTTTAAACGAATTATAATCATTTGTGTAATATAATGCTAAAGTACTAATTTTAGCTCTGACGAGAAATGGAAAAATAAAACTGCCAAAAAAAATATACGTAGAAACAATTGAATAATTTAAAAAAAATCTAGATTCTCATAATTTCAAATTTATTTCCACAAATATTCTGCAAAAATGTTTGTGCTTAGTTTCAAATCTACATTGACATTTTACAGCAATTAAATTATAAGAAAAGCATACTTTTGGCACGCTTTTTCTAGTTTAATTGTATTTTTGAACCAGTTCACGGTAATTTAAAGCATTTCGTTCTAGTTTGTTAATAAATTCACCGGCCGTACAAAAGACATCAACGCGCTCCTCTAGGCCAAATGACTAGCTGTAGCGATTTCCATTCATTACATTTTAACTAAGGATAACGTAAATTACAACCTTTTATTTTTTAATTAATGAAATAGGTTTTAAAACTGTCTATGAATAAGGCCTATCTAGTGGTAACGCCAAAATCATCTTAAATACTTTTAAGGTATTGTACCCACTACTGGTATTATAGTTATCATACCTACCAAGACACAAGACTTAATTGATCTCAATGTGGGCTCAGGACTATGTCTGTTACTGTTGGTGGATTTATTTATGTATTATTTATTGATTACATTTTAGCAGCCTCTTTAATTAAAAATAATAAATATTGACGAATTTTTACGTTAAGAATTTGTTTTATTAGTCTAGTGACAGATGTATATGCTGAGAACAGTAGGATTTTGAATGCAATTTCCAAGCTAAAACAAATGTTACTAACATTACGATAGGTCCATCGTTTTCATATCGAAAATCGTATACTTAACCTCTTTAAAGTTAAAGGCGTGATTTGTATAAGTATGTATTTTTTTTATCTTACGCCTACTAGAAATTCAATTGTATAATTGAGGCAAAACTCGATAGAAAATTATAGCGTCTCATTTGATATCTGAACAGCGTAGATTGTAAACCTGTTGCCACCTGCGGAACAGCGACGTATTAATTGCTATCGATCAACTACACGCCACAGACGATGTGCAGGATCAGGTATCTTGTAAAATGTCTGGAACGTGAAATATTGATTTGAATTTTTATATGTTTTTTGTAGACGTTTTCATAAGTGTTGTTAGTGGTTTAGTCAAGTGAAAACATAAATTAGGAGTTGAAAGAATGTTGTAAAATATAAAACAAATATTTCAGTCGCAGCAGTTCTAAGATATATCTTGTTTTAATAAGGTTAAAAACTAAGTCAACTCAGTCAGCAGATCACAATAACACTTCTATTTTTTTTCTTATCCAATTCTCAGCATGAGCTTCTTTAGCCAAACAATTACAAATGTGACGTTCATTCATTCAGACTCTTTACAAAACACCTGCTCACACACCGCACCGCCGCACCGGACACTCGACCACTCGCCTATATGACTTTCTCTTACCCTCCCCCCTCTATCCTGCCCCCCTCACATCCGCAGCGGACGCCGCGTTACGACGATCATTGTACATTAAATAATCAACTATAATCTTAGCTTTTTGCCGCTGAATAAAAACGTTCAGCGTGATGTAATCCCGAGCTTTCCCTTCATTTGAATTTTTGAGTTTTGATTTTGTTTCAACTGGGTTAGAGTGGGTTCGTTTGTTTGAGTCTTAAGTCCAATTCGCTATTGAATATAACTTATAGGGCTTTTATGGCAGGTAAAATATTCTACATAAATATTGTTTTTTATTGCATTTTTGAAAATTTGTATTGATGACAAAAAGCTTGAGATTAACTTGTTGGTCGGAACCAAGTTGTAGCAATAGATTGTGTCTGATAATTATAATTGTTATAAATATGAACAATCGTTAGTCACATACAGAGTCCCGACTTCTGACCCCACAGTAATACTGTATGGGTGCGGGGATTAAAATCATAGCAATATTATTTTACAGGATGTCAAAATTTCGACCTCAATTAATCAGTATCTAGAACTGTATATTCCGAGAATTTTTAAACTCAAAAATTTCGATACTTTCACCGCTAAATTGAAAAAATCTGCATTCAGATAGCTAGGACTCTCAAAATTGATATGTAAACACAAAAGAAAGTAAACAGGAAAAGGAACTATAGAATGCACACAATTATTTTCAAATAACTATACAATTAAATGTAATTACCCGAGTATTTATTGTGAGAAAAACATGTCGTGACTCGGCGCGGTCGCGTGTTGAGCGCAGATTACCGAATTCGTTTAATATCGATATGTTTACAAATTATTCAATCATTTATATACAGTATACACGTTCTTGTTTTCTTTTTGAAATACTAATTATAACTATTGGACTGTGGTGCAATAAAAAATAACCCTCTCTCAATGGTACTCTCGATTGTAGAGGAGGCTCGTGCCCTCGGGGGTTACTCGATTCTCGGACACGAAGATCGAATTTTCGAACGTTTGACGTCCACGTATATGATAAAAGTTTTCCACTTCTCAAAATTAATAATATTCTCCATGAAACTTAATATTCACTCAGAACTTAGTCTATGTTTACGACGTACTATAGAGGATTCGAACATTTTGTAGAGTATTTAGGCACATTCGTACAGTTTTACGTACGTCGTTCGAACATTATCGTATCGGAGTATAGAGTAAGCCTCTTGCAGTGGGACGAATATCGGCTGATGCAGTACAGTACAGTAGAGTACAGCAATAAAGAGAAGGCTGTAAAACGAGATAAACAAATATTTATTATGAGTAAGTTTATCGAGTATTGTGGTCTTGTAGACTTGCATTTGACTTCATAATGTCTACGCTGCACAATAGTTACATACACTGGTACTGGAAGTAAGGTGAAAAACACTTAACTTACAAATCATGTCCAAACAAAGCAACAAATAATCGGTGGTGAATAGGTGTCTTTTACATCTCTAGGTGCCGGAATCTTTCAAAATGTCGTTTGGTTGGGAGGTGATGATATTCCGGGCAAAATGTATGTTCATTATAATTCAACAGCGGATAGTCACAATATTTAGTTGTGTCTATTATTTCGACAACGTTATCTCTAAGACAAGCTTCTTCTGTACTATTTATTAAAAAAACTAGCGGTCCGTCCCAGCTTCGCCTGGGTGCAGAATACTTTTGATTCCACTATCCAGATACATGTATATGTATTCTACATATAAACCTTTCTCTTGAATCACTCTATCTTTAAAAAAACGCATTAACATCAGTTCCGGAGTTTTAAAGATCTAATCATGCGTAGGGACAGACAGAGAGAGGAAAGCGACTTTGTTTTATATTATGTAGGGATACAGTAGTATTGTGAATCATGTCATAAAAATTCTAAGAAGCCAGTGAAAGCCACATTGTAACGTGTTATGAAATCCATTGAGTCATTTGCAATGCGTGGACTACGGATAGTAATTTTGTCCGGATTCTAGAATAGATGACGAAGCCTGGTTTCGACGTCATCATTTTTTATTTATTTTTCCGTGTATATCTAAAAATATTATCGATATCAAATATTAAATAAATGGATACCGTATGAATATTTTCATGATAAAAGTGCAAACGAGAGTCTTATTATTTCTTGATTTAGTAATAACATAAATGTGAGCAATGTAGTTTCTTGATCGATGTCCAAGCCGAAAAAATCTATTTTTTTCTGATTAACAAAATCAGAACATACAGATTGGCAAAAAAATGTAAATACGGAACTAACCCTTTATTTCACCTGGCAGCACTGTCACATCTTTCAAATTTGTGAATTTTAATTAAATTTCGCATCGAAATTTACGTTTTTATTGAAGTATTTTCGGTGAGAACGTTTAATAATTACTTTTGTTATTTAATTATCATTAAATTAACAATAATAAGAATCAAAATTTAATTCTCAGCTTTAAAGTGATGCCATATAAATTGCTCAGTGGCGCCTCCATTTATTCTTACATTTTTTTGCCAAGCTATAAGTCTGGAACTGCTTTTCAAATTATATTATTACTCGTAAATTATTTTTTTCTACGTACCCAAAAACAAGTCCCATTTTACAATGGGATAAATCTCGTCTTCCAGACAGCCACTGGACTGGATGAAGATCGGATAAGAAAAATATAAAACTCTGCTTAATTTATATTATTATGATTCATATTATTATGATTACCTTTACAAATGTAATAAAGATTGGGTAAGGAAAAAATAATATTCTGTTTATAAATGATTACCTTTACAAAATGTAAATTGGATTGTTGCGCTCTTTATGGTCATCAAGCGTGTGTAGATACCATTGACCGTGTTACCTTGACCATAAACTCACTATAATCGGGCGTATGAGCCAAATTAAAATAGATGGTCGTAGGTTATGATGGAATGTATGGCTTACTTAATATAATTGTGTATCAGCCCGTATACGTCCCATTGCAGGGCACGGGCCTTCTCTACTATAGATAATTTCGATTGAGAAGGGTTGGGCAATATAGTCCACTACGCCGGCTTAGTGCACTTTGGCGAATTTTACATACCATAGAAATTCATACAAATCGCTATGGTATGCAGGTTTCATCACGAAGTTTTCTATCACCATTATAGCGCGTGATGATTGACTATCAATACACACATGAATCCGACTTCTCGGATATGTTAAATAACTAAAATATTTATTAGTTTTCCGCCTGCCCTTCGTTCCAGTATTTCCTTTTATTACGGAATTATTTGGCTATTAAATTAAACAGCGGGAGCCTGTTGATTTCAATCCTTAATGAATAGGTAGACCTTTTAGTCTCCTACGCTGGTCTGATGGGGTTGCTAGACTCCGCATGCCTTTGAAATATTCGCGGAGAACTCAGATTTCCTTACGTTACAGTGTTTTCCTTAACCCTTACAGCAAACGATAGTTAACAACGATAAACGAACATACTAATTGCGTCATTCGTTTCGGTCGTAAAATTAATTGTAAGCTAAATCATTTTGCTACATGGAAAAATGATTCCCCAACCACACACTTACCTATCAAGTCAGAGGAACTTAGAGGTATGTGCATTGAAATCGGACCGGCAACTTCCGCCTTGCCGCACCGGACTAGTCTATTAATATTTAACTGTACTGTACTGTATCAGCCCATATACGTCCCACTGCAGGGCACGAGCCTATATTCGAGAGTATGTTTGAGATTAATATTATATTAATATTAGTTGGCATGCGAAAAATCACCGAAATACTCTCTGATAACATATAATAACTCAAACAATTTACATTTCATGTGTTGGATCACCCGCGGCCGAGCACTTTCGAGCGGTCGTCGACCTGCGAGAAAGCACCGCGTCGACGTGCCTGCCCACCGAGGCACACGGCGTGATGATACTGATGTATTAACTCTCTCTCTCTCTTCAGCCACAGGAATTCCAATATCCTCCACATCAACCTGTTGGAATGGATGTATTAACTATATACAATTAACTGTTTGCTCTTATCAGTAAGATGGGGTAGGTGTAACATGACTTCTTGTCTGTCAAAGTGCACACTACGAGTATATCAATGAAACAGATTGTAGAATAGTTTGGCTTACAATTTTATGACCTACCTTACTAGCTTCGAGTTTTTGGGAAATAGAGATTTTCGTATATTGTCATATTGGTCTACGGAGTGTAAACTTTAAATACTTTTGACGCTCTTATGAAGAATTGTCTTGCAAGATTAATTCCGACGTTTACTGTGCATGCATGATTAAAGTAGATTTACATATTTTAGTATTATCTGTATGCCAGGATGAATGATAGTACTTTTGCTTCATTTATTCTCATCAATTTCCTCATGGACTCTCGTCGGTACCTTATTCTTTAATATTTAGTACGTAACAGGAAAATTATTGCTGAACATAGGTTCCGAGGTGACCTATGCCTTCCTAGTGATCTGTGGAAGGCCTGCATATTTCAAAAGAGGTAGAACCACGTTGTTGTCAGCCATGACTCAGCATGAATGGGCGGGCTCGTCTGAGATGATACCACTGTCTCAAAGGAGCCCGACGTGAAACGACAGCTTTGCTGTCGCGGTTCGTTCGGTGAGTGAGATTGCCGGATGCTGAATACCCCTTTCATCTTACTATCCTTTTGTCTTTCCCGCTCCCTTGATCACTTACCATCAGGGGACCTGCTTGCTCGTCTGCCGGACTTATGCTATAAAAAAACATATTTTGACTTCCTGAAAAGTTCATCAAATTATCTGTTTATCACGTGAACTATGAGAGGAAAGAAAGTAAAACGGTTGCCCACATTAACTGCCATGCAGCAATTAATTCTATTGTTAATGAATTTAACTGGACTTGACGTTGAAAGAAGACAGTTGTAAGGAAACCTGCGTACCATACCGACAATATACATATGGTATTTGGATCTTTTCATAATATTTGACAGCCTCCGTGGCGTAGTTGGTTAGACGCCACCTGTGTAACGAGAGGCCGCGGGTTCGATCCCCGCACCAGCACAAATGTTTGTGTGGCCCACAAATATTTGTGTTTCTGAGTGTTCATGACACCGAAAAGTCTCTCGTAGCTTCTGATACTCACGGCACAAGACTTAATTGATCTTAAGGTGGGGCAAATCTATGTATGTGACTGTTGGGTGTATTAATTTAATTATTTATTTATTTCCAAGAATTCCTACGTTATCTCACTCTGTTGTAAATGGACTGATATTAAAATAATTAATTAGTTAATTCTAAGCTTCAGGTTGCATACAAAGAACCGTTTATGAATAACAATAGTTGGTGGCTGCAGGTGCGTCGTATCTCGGAGCCGCAGGTCTCGTGTTTGTCCCACTAGGAGGTCATTCAATCGAAAACCGGCAACCGAATGTGTTTATTGCTGCTTCGGTTGAAGATTTAAAGAATGTACTTTGTTTAAAGCGATCTATAGTTCAGTTAGATAAAGATCAGAAACGTGTGAAGTCGAGCTGACCCAAATCAACGCCGTAGATGATCTATAATACCATTGTTAAAGAATATTCATAAAAATCATATTTTATTTGCACTTTGTTTATTATAAATTCAAAAGCTATTTCAAGAACATTTTTTTTTATCAGCCCATATATGTACGTCCCACTGCTGGGCACGGGCCTACTCTACAAACGAGAGAATCGATTGAGAGTGGTTAGGCCATATAGTCCACCACGCTGGCCTAGTGCGGGTTGGCGGACTTACATACCGTAGAAATTCTTTAAAATCGCTACGGTATGCAGGTTTCCTCACGATGTTTTCCTTCACCGTTAAAGTGCGTGGTGATTGACTATCAATACACACATAACTCCGAAAAGTCAGAGGTGTGCCCTGGGATTTGAACCCGCGACCACCGTGAACATGTAGGCAGCCGAGTCTGGTCCGTTACCAACAGGCCACCACGCACTTACACTTTCAAGAACTATGGTTGATGTCAATTATAGTATTTAATCCATAAAGAAGGTGGTAGGTCTCTCATATGTGAGAAGCCGCCTGGGTATGTACCACCGCCATGTCTATTTCTCCTGCCGAACAGCAGTGTAAATTCTTGTGTAATTACCTACTGAAATTGTATATTTAATTTTCTGTAATTATGATAAATAAATGAAAAAGAAAATGCTGTGTTGTGTTCCGGTTTGAAGGACATTGTAGCCAGAGTACCGACTAGACATAATGTGACAACATCTTATATCTCAGGATGGCGAGCGCAGTGGAATGCCAAGCATTGCTTTGTAATGCATGTAGTTGTTAGGTTTCGCTACTGTCTATAACTGGTTGTATTGCTTACATCTTACGTCTCGCCATTGATTGCAATAAAAAAAAACCATTGCGAAGCTATCAAGGGGCAACATTAGTAGTTCTATACTCTTCTGATAATTATATTACATTGGACGTAAATTCTCCCTGTTTCTTCGTTTCCTGAGCGTCATGACTACTTAGTCCTTCTATAAATGAGGCTTATAAAGTGTTTGGTAGGCGGCGACATAAGACGCTCGTCGCGTAATGAGTCGCGGTGACGCCTTACCATGAGGCGGGCGAGGGCGACGCCTATATTCAGCAGTGGACTTACTGTTAAAGAGACTATCGCTATTAATGTAAATCAATTATATGTTCTAAGATAGGTGCATTATTTACTAACTTGCGTTAATGTGCAGTCAGGGTACCAAGTAGCATCTTGCAAGTGAGAAGACTACAGTCGGTCGGTGTGGTCGATGGCAAGGTGTCGGCCGAGCGATGTTTCGGGCCCGCGGCACGCATGGACTTTCGTTTTCGGCGCGGCGCGATTTCACCGACACTACTCGCATTAGGTCATCGGGTAACGGTTTGCGGTTGTTGTACCCGCCGCTCTACGTCATGGGCGAAAGCGATTCTTTATATTTAGCACCCACAAGCTTTATATTTATTTATACAAACATACGTACGAAATGGCGAAATCCTAGTGCGAAGTAATGTTAAAAAACAGAATTCGATGATAACAGAATTACGGCAAGATTAGTATAAATTGGAAATTCAAGCACTAATCCATAATTTGATACTACAACGTTACGTCATTGCAGTGACTTCTTTGCTTTGCCAATGATGTCTACACTTAATTTTACCTTGTACTATTATAGGAATGGACCAGCTCCACCGGGTTGATACCACCATCTCACAACAAAACGTGAACTAACGCGAGATCTGTATCGTTTTCTTCGGTGAATAATGTTCTTTCTTTCGTTATTCAAAATGGGAAGGCCATTTTAAGTGGCCGGCAACGCGCCGGCAATTTAATTATCCTAGATGTCCGTGATCGGTGTAAATTGTAATCACTTACCACCACGTGAGCCCTTTGCAATTGAACCTAAGTCTGTTGAGCGAAAAATGCTTTTATTTGTCACCGTACTCTGATCTTCCATCAATAAAATTCTCCAACACAAATTATCCTTAATTCAATCGATAGCATTTCCTCGCCGTCTCTTACAAATTGCGCCGTCATCTGTTTTCCTTTCATTTGTCTCAGACTAGTTGTGTGTCAGTGGCGTGAGGTCGCGCAGGGGCGCGGGGGGTACGAGGCGAGGGTTGGGGAGGGGGGACGCCGGAGGGCCGCGCACTAACGGCACTCCGAGTTTTAGACCACCGCCAGGAATGCTGTTGTACCACTCGGGATTGAATAATAGACGCAGGTTGATGTGGTTTATATCCTTTTCGAATGAATGTAGCGGTTTAAGCGCTGGTTAGAATGTGGTAGGAATATATTTGTATCCGTCTGGATCGTAATGGTGGAAAACCTGTCATCGAGACCAACAAGTGTCTCGTTTTGACTTGTGTTTCTGGTTTGGACCAAAATACTTCAGTTGGCAGTAGATCCTCCATTAAGATTGCATTGCGATTGCCATCAAGCGCGTTTTGGTCCCTATCGTACCGGTATGAAAAAAAGGCGAATTTCATTTGTAAAACATGAATTACTCGAAGCTGTCTTATTTTAACATTGATAACAAGCGTTTTGTAAACAACCTGCCTCGTAATTACAGGACTAGAGACAGCACAAATCATTTAATGGAATAGTTTTGCTAAATCCTCAAACAGGGAGAAGGATATCCATATACCTACTCTAGGATAAAGGACACCGTATTTCATAGTTATCTTTGCAACTGTATAGATACCTATGTACATATATCTGTTATCGATCAGCATAATTAATTCCACACGACATAATTACCCGTTGAATGTTCTATTTTGGTCGCACTGCACTTGTTAGATGAATTCTAGTTACTTTTCCATACAATACTCCAATGGTAACGCATATACAGCAGTGTTCCGGCGCTTGTGGTCTAGCAACAGTAGCTGAATGTAAATGTCGCGTGCATTCCTACGCGCCGCGACCACTTTCTTTCCGATATTTACCAGTGAAATACTGTTTGCATTGCTCCACGTGTACTTGTAATTAGATATGCTAAGGTTTTTAAGTGTGAATGATGAGAGGAGTAAGTGGTAATTGTACTCTGGAGTATAAAGCAGAGGTGTTAGTAGTGTCTGCCATAATTTGCCGAGTTTGTTCGTCGTAAAATGTGGTAAAAGGCAAGGCTACTGCCATAGCGGGCTTAAATTAATGTCCTGAGTAACTTATATGAGATTTTTCAAACACACAGATCCTTAAAATTCACTGGTCATTCATCATATACGCTAGTCTTTTGTCTGTCTTTGTCCCAAAGATGTTGATTTAATTTTTACGACTGTCTGCCTTCAGCAATCTTTTCGGGAGCAGATTGTTAACGCTACGCTGGCTTAGAATATTGTTAGACTCCAGGGTCAGGATTCAGGACTAAAACGGTTGCTATACTTCAGAAGCTGGACTATTTATGTGATTGTTGGGTTTATATATTATATTTTATATTCTCGCATACTCAGCCTCAGTGTTAATACTCCATTTCTAATCGTTAAAAATGTGATGCGGATCTATTTGTGTGTTATGTGCATATATTTATTTGAGCATGCCTCTATAACACCTATATTAATGTATAATATTGTTGCAGGTCTGCTGGACAGCATGTCGGACCAGGTGGTGACGAAGGAGTGTCCCGGCGTGTGCGTGCACCCGCTCACCTCGTTTGTGTGTACCAACGTCATCGCCGAGGGAAAGTGTCCGACAGAGATGGTCTGCTGTGGTCTGTATTATTACTCTTTTATCTGCTATAGGTATGTCATTTCATGAGAAGTTGGGTAAAAATGTTTGTCTTGATATATCTGTTACATAAATACTCCTGTCTCTTGATTTAAAGGAGGCTGGCGAAGATGCCAATAGTACCATAGTTCGTAGAACTATTTCCGTGGAAAGATATAATGGATAAGCCTCTTTAACTAACCCATAGAATTGTTGTAAAACATTGCATGATAGATGAGAACTTTTGCGTTGTCTTGTCAATAGTTGTAGAGATTTTAATGCTGAACATTTCAAGAGGCCCAAAATCTCTCCCTGTTCAGCCTAAAGCTGTTATTTATCAACCATAGGCATTTTAATGATAATGCTTGTAACAAATTCACAATAATGTACGCTTCAGGCGCTGTTATTGCTCTCAATAACTGGTAATAACAGAACGCCTTTTTAAAAACAGCTCAGCGGATGATTGAAAGCATTAACACCGTTTTTTAGTTTGAAAACATGATGGTAGCTTGTAGCTGCAAACTTGACACATCCGTAACAGCGACTCCCGCCTTTACGATGTTTTCGTTCTCAAAGATGGGCTTGAAATATGTTACGGATGCTGTGTCAATTAAAGAGAAAAATATTAAGTACCTTCTACTGATTTTGTACAATTTTATTAATGTTTACAACACAATGAAAGAACTTCTAAATTATAAAGAAGGTGGTAGGTAGGTATATATTTAACAAACATACGCTTACGCGTGTGAAACCAAATCCTAAATACAATGAACCATCGATCTCTACATATTATGATGGACTTTTCAGTGTTACGATACATCTATTAATATTTTATTAGATACCCAAACATTTTTAACCGACTTAAAGGAGGAGGTTCTCAATTCGTTTATATGTTCTTTTTTTTTGCCTGCACCGACTGCCTCGGTGGCGTAGTGGTACTACGGTATGATTGCAAAGCTGAGGTCTCGGGTTCGAATCCCGGGTCGGGCAAAGTGATATTGGATTTTTCTATTCATTATTAGCCCGGAGTCAGGAATTTGTGCCCGATATGGCGATAGGCTCGCCCCCTATCACATCGTGGGACGGAATATACAAAGCGAAACGTGGGTGTTCTGGTAGTACCTCTGCCTACCCCTTCTGGGAAAAAAGGCGTGTGTTTATGTATGTATGTATGTATGTTCTTTTTTTTTCTCGGCGTTTTTTTATTTATTGCATAAGTTCCGTCAACCTGATTGTAGGATAACTGGCGTCCATTAACATCTTGACACTTTATTTTTTTTTAATTCTAGGCAACGACACCCTGCCGACGACAGAAGAGCCGACCACAACAGACTCGTACGAGGAAGAAGACGAAGAACCCACCACCAACACGCTGGACTACCCCTATCACAAAAACAGTGGTAATTATTAGGTATACCCTTGTACATATTAGGATTACTTACATGTACTCGTAGGAAAATGTGACTGTTCAGGGATATTAAATAAGTCCTAATAGTGATTTCTACGGTATGCAAGTCCGCCAACCCGCACTAGGCCAGCGTAGACTATATGGCCTAACCACTCTCAATCGATTCTCTCGATTGTAGGCCCGTGCCCAGCAGTGGGACGAATATGGGCTGATACATACATACAATAGTGATTTAGTAAACATAAGTATTTTTTTCCTTATTTTTTTGGTATTCTTAACGTAATATCGATAGATATAAAGTTAAGGCGCAGTTTACAGAGTACAAGTTTATAATTCGTTTGTTTTTATAGTTATAACTTACGATAATCTATTTGCTTTTACCATCATAATCTCCTATTCTCGATGGCCACGTGACAGGCATAGCCTAGGCTAGGCTTATTGTGATGCCCACACTAGTGTGGGCATCACAATAATTCCTATTTTGTAACTAAGAAAATATCAAAAAATCTCAGAGCTTAGGAAAATATCCTATAACTTATTACTTACTAATTAATGTTACATTGCTTTGTTAAAAAAGAAGAGGAACATAAAAAATATTTTGGTTAAGAATTACTGGAGGTATATATGCTATCCTGTCGTTATCGAGAATAAAATGGAATGGAGTGAACACCGAGTCCAGAATGAGACATATTGAGTAACATTAATATCAAGAATACATTACACTCGGTCTTGGACAATTCGGAAAATTCTTACAAATCACCTAACTCCTCTTAATTGCAACATTCCGCTTCATATTCCAGGGTACAAAAACTGCACAGGCGTCTGCGTGAAGCCTCAGCACGCGCAGTACTGCCAAGCCTACTTGACCTCGTCCAACCTCTGTCCTGGAGACATGAGGTGCTGCGTCACCGAAGAGGGGTACGGCAACCGACGCCCGCCTGATCTGGTCGTGCCTAATGAGCTGAAGAATACTAGCAAACCTTCTAGTAATAATCATAAGGTATCATGTTTATATTTTATAAATTCGACAGCCTCTGTGGCGCAGTTGGTTAGACGCCACTTGTGAAACAAATGTTTGTGAGGCCCACAAGTATTTGTCTCGGATCTGGGTGTTTGTGAGAGCGAAAAATATCTCGTAGTTCCTGATACCCACGATATAAGACTCAATTTTAGTGTGGGGTCAGGACTGTATATGTGAATGTTTGGTAAATTTATTTATTGTTTTTTAGTTATCCTCTAATCATGTTTCCTTTCACCGTACCGTGTAGAAGCATCTCTGCAGGCCGGCATGACTATATCAAATGGCATGGGACCGCCGTCTGATGCCTTTCGACATTCTGTCTATACGGCATTGCGCTAACCGTCATGTGCAGCGCAGTCACTTTGCCCTGCCAGTTAAAAAAAAGATGCATGGTGGCCTGTTGGTAACGGACCTGACGCGCCTGCTGAGATGTTGCGTGTTTAAACCCAAGGACAAAGCTTTGGCTATTGGGAGTCTTGCGTGTATTGATAGTATTACCATGCAGTTTAATGTTAAAGGCAAACATCATGAGTTAACCAGCATGCCATAGATTATTAAACATTCCTATCATATGTGAAGCTCGCCAATCTGCCCTATGGCTTGAGGTTTTTGAATCGAACTCCCGGTTACAGGGCAGTAGCGGGCTTAGCAGTATAAGTTTGGGCGATAAACTAAACTATAGCACAGATCTATATCTGGTAGTTGTGAGTCAGTTTTAGAGGTAGCATTTTATAAGCTAATGTTTGTTCCAGCAAAACAAACACAAATGCAAGGGTCATTGCGCAAGTCAGTACATGTGGCTGATGTGCTCCTCCGTGGACCACGACGCCTACTGCCCCAAGGGCAAGACGTGCTGCAACGACACGTACACCACGCCGCGGCCCACCCCGCGCCCCACCACGCCGCGCCCTACTAGAGCCACCACGCAGCGTCCCACCACTTATGTAAGCACTTATGTGATAACAAGTAACTGAAAAGTCTTCAATGAAGTTATACTGAAAATAATTGCTCTATTTTGAAATGAATAAGGTTTTAATAATAAACATTTCAATAAATCTTTTTTGTTTATTTTTAACTCATGAACTGTCTGCAGGCGCCGCTGCCCAGGTGTCCAGGGCGGTGTGTGATGCCCACATTCTCGATGTTTACCTGCTCGGCTCCCATCCTGGAGCGGACGCAGTGCAACCGAGAGGGATACGTGTGCTGCGACGAGTCCAGGTATATTATAATCAACATGTTATTTCACAATAATTTATTTATTTATTCACATAAAATCCACAGCCCTTAATACTATGAGTACTATACTCGTAATATACAACTGGTTTACTTATCTTACGGCCAATAACGGATTTACATTTTAAATATATAACTTATATATAGGTAGTTGAAACGTTAAATAAAGTTGAGTAAAAACTTAATAAGTAATAAAAATAACAACATAATTATAACAAAATCAGTAAATTAGGTATTTAGAATGTGTGTGTACGTGGCTGCGAGTGTGTGTTTTGCATGTGTTTATACATTGTCTTCATGAAAGAGTTTTAAAACATTTGTTTTAATTTTTTTCTTGCTATCGTGAAAAATATGAGTTGACAGAAACTTCTTATTATAAACTCTTTGTAAGCGACTTACTAATTTAAAGGTAAAATGCATTAATATGCATATGAGCAGACATACAATCCTACATTGGACACGAGCTTCCTCCACAATTGGGTGTTGATGGAGAAAACATATTTTTTAGTTTCAGTTTTGTAAAATATTACGTGATATAAAATATCTATTTGTATTTCAGAATGCCACCACCAGCGGTGCACCGTCCCCCGCCCACCACAACGACTACCACTACCACGACCACCACCACGCCGGCGCCGGTGGACCCCAGACCTGACTGCCCAGGCTCTTGTATAGTCTCCATACTATCCTTCACTTGTTTCCGTGAGTAAACGCCATATTTTTATGTTACTTTAATATATATTTTTTTATAAAAATTAAGTCTTCTTAGCAGAGGCGGATTAAATGTTGAGAGCGCCCTAGGCAAGCACCTCAAAGCGCCCCTCTAACAGCCATACTTAAAAAATATACTAACTTGGAAAGAACGAGGAATTGTCTTGTTGCATATTTGCATTATATCTTTATTTTACATATTCTTGTTATATATATACATAGTCATATATGTCGCGGGACGTCGCTGGATGCAGGCTGCCTCCAACAGGTCACTGTAGAAATCATTTGGAGAGGCCTATGTTCAGCAGTGGACTTCCTTTGGCTGATGGATGGATGATGGATGAATATTTGATGATTGTACTATGTTGTGAATGAATGAAATACACCATGTTATACCACAAATGATCAGACGTAGATGATGTTTCTCATAAATATCATAATTATAACACTCGAAGATTTTGCATGAAACAAAGATATCAGAAATCTTGCGCGCCCCTTTGCAACCTCGCGCCCCTAAGCACGTGCCTGGTTTGCCTTAGGGATATTCCGCCTCTGCTTCGTAGTCCGTGGCGCAGTTGATTAGTTACATAGTTGATTAACCAGTAAAGAGTATAGTACTTATACGAATACAATTCAAACCATTCTCTTGTAAAAAAGGCGTTAAATATCGTGTCATTATTAAAAATAATTAAAAACACACCTGTAACATTATCATATCTACAACAAATTCACTTTCTTTAATCTTAATACGGCTACATTTTGAGGCATCGCGTTGTAATATTTCTGTTCTATCGAAACGTACCAAGTAAGTCTTACTATAATTATTAATATTTATAGTTATAGCTATAGTTCGGAGTCATGTGTGTATTAATAGTCAATCACCATTCACTATAATGGTGAATGAAAACATCATGAGGAAACCTGCATACCATGGCGCTTGCAAAAAATTCTATGGTATGTAAAGTCCGTCAAACCGCACTAGGCCAGTCTGGTGGACTATATGGCGTAACCCCTCTCAATCGTACTCGATTGTAGAGGAGGCTCGCGATGTGCAGTGCGACTTAGGTAGTATAATTCTTACTAATATTACTACCTTTTCTCAGGCAACGCAGAAATGACAGATGTATTCAAGTGCAAAAAGACAGGGACGCAGTGCTGCGCGCCGAAGTCCAAGGTTCAGGAGATACTGGGTCGCGTGGACCGCAACGACACGTACCCACTAGTGCCTCACAACCCCCCGCAGAACCTGCCGCACGGGCCCCTCGCCCCCGCGCACTATACTCACTACGCCACTGCGCTCGCGCCCGCCCCCGTGCCCGCTTTAGCTCACACCACGCCTTTATGTGAGTAAGATTGTCATTATTTCAGTGGAGGTCCTTTGGATTTTGTTTAGCACAGAAGTTCTTGTGGCTGATATGAATAATAATAATATAATAAATAAAAAATATAAATACACCCAACAGTCACATACAAAGTCTAAGACCCCACACTAAGATTAAATCTTGTTTCGTGGGTATCAGGAACTACGAGAGACTTTTCGGCCTCACAAACACCCAGACCTGAGACAAATACTTGTCGTTCACACAAACATTTGTCTCTATGCGGGGATCGAACCCGCGGCCTCTCGTTTCACAGCCGGCGTCTAACCAAATGCGCCACGGAGGCTGTCATAATATGCTGTTTGCGATTCTTAGTTGTATTAAAGAGACCAATTTGATATCTCTCTTTTCACAAAGAAATTCCTTCGTATATCAGATCGTTTTTTAATAAAAAAGAACGTTATTGTAATTAGGTACGAAAAACTACGTACCTACTACTAAACTATGTGAAAGTAATGTCAATACGTTTCTATTTTCTAGCCCCCTACGAACCCAACTACGTGTCCACATTGAAGTCAACTGAGACACACAACAAATACGTGTGCGGCGTCAAAGGTAATTCAAATGTATATTTTAAACTTCCTTATTTTAGCTAAATTAAGTACCTATATTAATAAAATCCACGCGGTGGTAAGTGCAATGCAGTGCAGGTGGAACTTCCACCGAAACTGCCTTTGTTATTACAATGAATGGCGAGACGAGAATGCCATTCGCCTGATGCAAGCGATACGACTGTTACGGACAGTAGCAAAACCAAACAACACCATGAATCATTCCACTGAAAAGCTGCCTCTCGCTAGTCGAAACCGTATGAATCTGTATTAACCTGAACCCAAAGCGTAGAGTATTCAGCCATTTTCATCATCGTCGTTTCGAGGGTTTTTGGTCATTATTCATAGGAACACACAAATATCGTCAGGCTGCTTTTCAGTGGACGAGCACAACACATCACATAGGTACATTTATGGTAACACACATGTCCATTGTCCAATAATATGTTATATCGAATACGGAATATTATGTGTAATAATGTGGATACGTAGTCTAACACCAGCCGTCACGTTGTCGATCTTTTACCTCACTTTTCTAAGTGAAACCATTAATTACCTTTTATGACGTGCTGACTCATTCGGCTGTATAAAATACGATAGAATACGGTAGTTTCCACGACTTCCAGCAAGTCGCAAAGGCTCTATCACCTAAAATATTGTACTGAATATATTCTGTGTCAGGCACGACGGCCCGGCCGGCGGGGCGCGCGGGGCGCGTGATGGGCGGCGAGGACGGCGAGCGCGGCGAGTGGTGCTGGCAGGTGGCGCTCATCAACTCGCTCAACCAGTACCTGTGCGGCGCCGCGCTCATCGGCACGCAGTGGGTGCTCACCGCCGCGCACTGCGTCACCAAGTCAGTACACTACACGCTTACAGTATTTATAATATAGAGGGGCATACATTTGCGTCTTCAAAAACGTACATTCAAGGTTTTACTAGTAACTCAGAATCGTTACGTGGCGGTTTCAATGCTATGAGGCTTCAGGGACTTAGGGCAAGTTTCTTAGGGAACATCGGTTTTTTCTTTTTTATGCTCGCACAACAGTAATTATAATGTGTACGATGGTAAGTGTAGGGTGATTCAAGTGGGAAGGATTCAAGAAACAATACGACTATTTCTTACTAGTCGACACTGGAGACAGTTATGCCGCCGTAATTAAATCGGTATAGGTACACAGCTACGGGAAGTCAACTATCTACTTAAATTACGCTGCGCGTAAAAAGTTTCATAGTAGTATTATTATATCATAGGCCCCCCCAATAATTTCCTCAGTGACCTGTTGGAGGCAGCCTGCATCCAGCGACGTCCCGTGACCTTTACCATGCCGTTTGACCACCTGAATCATTGGGGGAGGCCTATGTTCAGCAGTGGACTTTCTTTGACTGATGTATGGATGGATGAATTATTATATCACTTATAGTTTAACTTGAAGCCACAAAAGCATATAAAAATACAGAGTTGAAGATTACTTTCTGAACTTTTGAAAAGCCCGCCACTTGAATGCATCGCCTATCGGTACAGGGCGGAACTAAACGCGAGACCATCCAAGTTTCCAACCAATAAGAATTCATATATACAGTATTAATTATTATCTATGATTTAGTATCATGGCGTCTTTTAACGGTAAACAACGTGCTTTATGTGTTCGGGAATACTACATGAACAATGATTCCGCGGCCGAAGCCAGGCAGAAGTTTTGTGATCACTACAAAATAAAGGACCCAAACGAAGCTCCAACAACACAAACTATTAGGAATAGGGTGGAAAACTTCGAGACAACAGGTTCCACGACGGGTCTTCCCGAAAAATGGAAAAAAAAAAAAATCTAATCATGTAATGTAGCTAAGTGCGTGGTGGCCTCGTGGTATCGGACCAGACTCGGCTGCCTACATGTGCACGGTGGTCGCGGGTTCAAATCCCAGGGCACACCTCTGACTTTTCGGAGTTATGTGTGTATTGATAATCAATCACCACGCACTTTAACGGTGAAGGAAAACATCGTGAGGAAACCTGCATACCGTAGCGATTTTAAAGAATTTGTACGGTATGTAAGTCCGCCAACCCGCACTAGGCCAGCGTGGTGGACTATATGGCCTAACCACTCTCAATCGTACTCTCGATTGTAGAGGAGGCCCGTGCCCTGCAGTGGGTCGTATATGGGCTGATACATAATATATCATCAAAATATATCAAAATAGGATTGTTCGAAGGTAGACCAGTATTTTTATTTTTAATGGCCAAAAACAGTGTCGAAGTGAACTGCGTTCCTTCAACTAGAATTTTTAGGAGTAATTATAATTTATTTCGGCTATTCTGCTTTGTGTATAATTCGATTTGGGTTGTCATTGTGTAGTCTTCAATTTGACTTGCCTTCCTTCCAGTATTGTGCGATCAGGCGACGCGATGTACGTTCGCGTTGGAGACCACGACCTGACCAGGAAGTATGGCTCACCAGGCGCCCAAACCTTGCGAGTGGCCACTACGTATATCCACCATAACCACAACAGCCAGACCCTTGACAACGACATTGCACTGCTGAAATTACATGGCAAAGCGGAGCTCAAAGAAGGTTGGTAGTTGGTTCTAATCGTAAAGACAGCCTTCATGGTGCAGATAGTTAAACGACTGTGTATTCTCTATCTATCTACGACCGTGATTCACAAATATTTTTTTCATAATTGGGCGTTTGTGATACTGATAAGTCTCTCACGTATTTTCTAATAACAATTACACAAGACTTTTATCAGGTCAGAACTATAATTGTCAGGTGGTTTTTGGGTGTGCTTATTAGTCTTCCTTATATTAAACCTAAAAGAGCACTGTTCACTCTTGATCCATTAAATATATATATTTTTTTTTAGATTTCTAAAATTCTATTTGACCTATATGGGCTGATACAGAAACAGATTTGTTAGAACACATTTGTAAACTGTTAATATTTCAAGTGAGATTAAATGTTTCCAGGTGTTTGTCTGGTATGCCTGCCTGCGCGAGGGGTCAGCCATGCTGCTGGCAAACGTTGTACTGTCACTGGATATGGATACATGGGTGAAAGTGAGTAATGAGATGTGTTGTTTAAGTTAGAGATGTATAAAGCGCACACAATACCTTTTATGCTCTTCAACATCTGCTAGTTCTTATAAAAAATCCTTATATTTAATTATGTGCCATTTAAGTATATTGATTATGACATAACTGTTACAAAAATGAATTTTTAATATAGCTTATTTATTGATTAAATACTTGAAAAGTTTTGTACCATAACTTATTTTACGTTATTTGTATTTCCAGCTGGCCCCATACCCCTGCGCGTCCGGGAAGCCGAGCTGCCCATAGTGAGTGATGCAGAGTGCATCAGGAAAGTGAACACGGTGACTGACAAGATCTTCATCCTGCCTGCCAGCTCCTTCTGTGCAGGAGGAGAAGAAGGGAATGATGCTTGCCAGGTAAGGATTCTGTCCCCCACTTTTTATGGAATAGATTTGACAAACAAGTAATTGACTCACAAATATGACATATCTGATGTCACCTTGTATATTTTTAAGCATGTACCTATAGATAATTACATCAATTATTAAGAGATTATACCATATCTAACCTGTTATGCAGTACAGCAACTTAGCATACCAGACTAAAAGAAAAGTGTATTCTCCAAAATCACTAGGTTTTATAATAATGTTTTATACTGACTACAAAATTAATATCTCAAATTGTTATTCAGGGTGATGGTGGCGGCCCCCTAGTATGCCAAGACGACGGTTTCTACGAGCTCGCCGGGTTGGTGTCCTGGGGCTTTGGTTGCGGCCGCCGCGACGTGCCGGGGGTCTATGTCAAGGTGTCTTCCTTCATCGGGTGGATCAACCAAATCATATCAGTCAACAACCAATAACAACGGTTGGATTAGGTATGGAAAGGCCTGGGTTTAGTACAGAAGAAATGTGTCAATATGTGTATGAGACGAAGCAAGTTTTTGACCAATGTAGGACAGTAATCATAGATCTAAAATGCAATTTAAATTGAAAATGATATTAAAATGGCATTTTTTTTAAGAAATAATATTTTGATTTATATTTTTAAAACAACAATTAAACGGTGTATCCATAAGATTAATCTTTAACTGGGAGGTGATAACATCATTATTTAGTTGAATGTTAAAAGATGATTCTGTTGGTCAAAAAGTTATGTAGTTTCTTTATAACTAACACTTTTGTTATTGTATAATGAGTGAAAAATGCATGTAATGATGCAGTGTAGGCCTCTCTATGTCTGTGTGTTTAGGTAACAAATAACAATATTTTTTGCCAGGGTCAAATTGTATAAGATATTTTCTGTTAACATCTAAATATTCCACTTTAGTTTTTTAAAGCAAAGGAATTAGGACTGCAAATCAAAATGTACTTAGTAATAATATCGTTTTTTGTAAAGCATTATGGTATTTTTCGGGTGATACGTAGAAAAGGACCTTAAGAGACACTTTTCAGTTTTAAAACAATGTAGTAAACATTTTTAAACATAACAAACATTCTTTAAAATCTGTTTAATTCATATGTTTCAAAGGAGAGCAAAAACATTTTTTTTAAATAATTGTTGCAGTAAACTTAAAATATTTCTTTTATTCTGTAAATATTTTCTTCAATATATATAGATATGTGTGTAGAAATTTAAAGTGCTCAATATTGCTCAAATGCAACCCCTCTAATAAATATACAGAACGGTAAAATGTAAATAAATATAATAATTTATTTATCTTTAGTCTAGATATTAAGTAATTTATTCTAGTTCTTAATAATTCATTGATTTGTGACGGCATTTATATTTTCCCACCATTTTTATTTTCAAATTCTGCTTATGAATCAATAGTTCATGACACACTGGTCTATATTTTACTATATTATCCTTTTATTGTAATATTCCATTGTATTCTATTACTAATTTTACGACAAACATGCTTGAAATAACCTCATGATGTCGCACTTTTAAAAACAATTGAAAGCGACAAACATTTTCTTTGCATTTACATTATTTAATATTTTAAACATTTTAATAATAAGATACAGCAGTAGTTTTAGAATGAAAACCAAACAACTATTATATTTATATTATTTGTATTCTCAACGCGTAATTTTTGTATAAATCAATATTTAGTAAAAAGTGCCTTTATATATTGTTTTAAGCTTTGAACTTAGTTGTTGACCAAGTATCAAAACATTTGTAATGTGATATGCAAAAATTATCGCGTTGAGAAATTATTATAAGTTATTTATTGTAGCAAGTATTTGGAGATGCCCAGCTAACTTGTGTGGTTATATGAGCTTAGATTGAAAAAAGCAGATTACATTCGGACCGCACAATTGCATTGCTTCGCAAACTTGGTCCATAGGTTCTCATATGTATATCGGACACTGCCACTTTTGGTACGAAATTATGTAGTGCCCCAATTTTTTTTCCAATCAAGCCTCTAGCACATCCTTGAGGGCGTTACTTGTCACTTTTCTGTAGTGTTCTATTTTAAGAAAAATGTAGGCAGTGTCCATTTCATTGTAATTTTATTGGAATATAAATGCGATGTAAATTCAATATGGTCCAGTGATCATTATAAAATGTTTTATCTCGTCGCACACCTTAGAGGGCAAAACTAAGTACTATATTTTATATGTTTATAATCTAAAAGGCTATGTTTTGAAGATGCGTAATGTATTTTCGTCGAGTTTCAAGCCATAATTTTGTCAGTTTCTAGAATATTGCTCTCTTTCTCGAGAGGTGTAAATAGATTGTGGGTTTACGACGGACTGATTCTCATATTTAATATCCATTTTCCCGCCAAATTTTAATATTTTTTTCTCTGAATAAGTGGACGATATTTTATCTATGAAAATACATCTTTAACCATATAAAATTGTATTATTTTGTATATATTTTTTGCTTTGGGAGAGTTTTTCTATATGAATTGTATATTGTGAAAACGAGTTATTTTAGTTGAGATGGTCAGTCTGCGTAAAGTATTTTGTAAATGTAAGTATATTATCTATTTTTATATTAAATTATCATTATAAAACATGCATTTTTATTACTCGCTGGTTTCCCTACCATTTGGATTAAGCCCAAATTATCCCAACAACTGTCATTGCCATTTGTGAAATGTGAAATTTAATATTAAAGTTATACTACATAATTTTAAAAAGAGCGTGATGGCTTGTTGGTAAAAGACTAGACACGGCAGCCAAGATATTCATGGTGGTCGCGGTTTCAATTCCCAGGACAAACCTCTGACTTTTCGGAGTCATGTGTGTTTCAATAGGCAATCGACACCACTATAACGGCGATGGAAACATCGTGAGGAAACCTGCATTCTACAGCGATTTGTCCGAACTTCTACAGTATGTAAAGTCCGCCAACAAGCACTAGGCCAGAGTCGTGGACGATATGGCCTAACCTCTCTCAATCGTATTCCCGTACATACATGCCGATACAGATATACTCGTACTTCTATTGGCGCGTTTGGAAAAAAAACATGAATGGAACACTTTTACGATGCAAGTACACATCGACAGTTGATGAAGTGAGCTGTTTAAGTACCAGGAAAGCATGAAGTTGACGGAGTTAGTTTTATTCATAAAAAGTAGGTAACTTTCTGTTGGCTACATTAGCAAAATTAACGGTTTTCCGCATTCAAGTACCAGGAACGCATGAAGTTGTTGGAGTTATGTTCATTCATAATAAGCACGTAACTTCCTATTGGCTACACCTGATTCTCCTACCAGTTTAAGCCACGCCCACCAACTAATATGGACCAATCAGCGTCTCGTTAGTATTACGTCACACCATTCATCTTGTTATTCTCGAAACGAATTCAGTTTGATATTTTGTTATAAACTACCCTCGGTTTGAAATATCGCTGCAATAGAATGATAAACATACGGCTTCGTGTCAGTTTATAAAATACTAGTGGCGAATTGTGACTTTTTCTAATGGGGAACCAGTTTTGCTATTTATGGTGGTGGTGAATGATAGGCCATTGTTAAAAATTGCGATTTTTTTTGTGTGATGAATAGAAGTATGCCTTCTTAAGTGCGTACATTAGTAGATAAGTACATATAAGCTTTTTATTTATGAATAAGAAAATATTGTTGTATTCGACTGTAATAAATGTCTAACTTCTGCAATTTGCGTGCAAAATAAAACCCTTTTTTATAGTTCTACAATACGTTTATTCAGCTAACATATAAAGTGAATCAGCAATACATACGTGCAACATACAAAATGTTATAAAAACTATACCAAAAATACATTTTTATATTTTATAAATTACATAGCTTAGAAAAGGGGTTTTCTCGTAAAAAATCTTTATGTACGTTTTAACAATAAAGAGCTGTTCCAAGATATATTGCTCTACGCAATAAATAATTAACTATCTTACGCCCGCGTGCCTTAATTTTCCAATTATTTGTATTTTAATTATGTATATCATATTATTTCAGATGTATACCTAATATACTTCTTATCAATTATAATCAGATATGGTAGAAAAAATCACCTAGATTCTAGATTATATAAGACAAATCTAGATTATTGAAGGCAGAAAAAGGACTGGGGAATTAGTGCTGATAGGGATTTAAATGTTATCACTAAATAATTTGAATACGTCAATAAATCTATACTTGTAGTAGTTAGTCAAAGTTTTATTAATATTAAAACATAATATTATATAGCGAAATTATAAACACAATTAGATACAAGCAGAAAATCATTTGACGATACAAATGTAACTAGAAGTGGAATAGAAAATAGTTTTCCTGACCCACCTGTGTATTAATTGTGATGAAAAAAAAAATCAAAAAATTATGACAAGTCTATCTTATTTGTTGCATTACTTAATTATAAATAACTATTGTGATTTTGAGAATTTCTTCATAATGGAAAACTCATACAAATATATCAATTTAGTCTGACCCAGTAATTTTCAGCCTACATAGAATGAAAATTCCTTTGCCGCCGCGTCAATCGGTGGTCAATTTATACTTAAAAAGATAACTACTACTACAAAACAACTTCAACTTTAATGCATACACTATTATTATAACTAATTTACATACTTCTTACTAAAATTTAATTTTAAAAAGTTCAATATCAATTTTATCCATTATGCTTCTTAATTGGATTAATAAAGTCATCCAAAATACTATTGTGTAGTTTTTAATTAGTTTATTTTGTTTTCAAGTTCAAAACAACGGCCATTGTTTACTGAAAATAGCTTTCACTATTATATAAACACAAAGTGAAGTTAAAAACCATATCCTAGATAATTTAAAACGTTTCACATGAATACACAATTCTTCTTAAATCTCGAACTATCTTCGAGTTGATTTACAGTCCTTCATATAGAAGTGTTTGACGCCACTATGGGTGGGTGATGGTCAGTTGATGGTACCATTGCGTTCCACCAGCGGCTTCTTGTGTGAGGCGGGGGCGGGCAGTTTCGAAGGCTTTTTATATGACATCGTGCGGTCTACGTTCTCTTTGCCGCGCATATCTTGTTGCTGAAATCAAATAAATAGCAAATTCGATGATTTCGATGCACTTTATAAATGACGATTTTATCGGATTCAAAAAATGTCATAATAATTAATCGCATATGGGAATTAAGTTTAAATTTCATACAGATTCCATTTATTTTGCGACAACAATGAGAATCTTGCACAATACATAAGCGATAGCTGTGACGTCCTTATTGGTAATGGAAATTGTATTTTAAAAGTGTAGCGTTTAAATAAAACATAGAGTAATATAAGCATACCCTTCTAATGGTGTATATGTCTGTCTCGGAGGTGCACTTGACGATGTGTTGTGTGGGCAGGTCGGTGGGCGAGGGCGGCGTGAAGGCGCTGTCGTCGGAGGCCGAGCACTCCGAGTCACTCGCCGCGCGACTGTTCGCCTCGTTCTCCACTACTATCACGTCCTGTGTGGATACAGTCATTAGTAAAACTCTAATCTCACCGGTTATAGTAAGACAAATGTGTGTAAAATACATAGAAGCGAGAAAAATGTGTCTGTCAAGCATATGGAGATCAAACTTCTGATTTCTTAGTCAACATGTGGCACCTATTTCGTGTCACGAAAGACGGAATGTAGGACTTATATGTAGTCAAACTAAACCAATGATAATAGGCATTTTGTAATTACGAATCTATCAGATATCTGTTTAAAAAATAAGACTTACGTCATCTTGGCTGTTCTGTCGCATGGCTCTGAACCGCGCGAGGATCCTTTCGTGCGGAGAAGTGGCCACTAACGTTCTCGGATAACGGTAGTCGGTACGGGACGGAGTATTACCTGTTATAGAAAAAAAAAAGATTATTAATAGCACAGAGTCAGTATTTAATAGATAAATAATTAACCCGAGACTTAAGCTTCGTAATTCTACCGTAGTACAACTACGCCACCAAGGCAGTATATTTATTTCACACAGGTAGAGAAGGACTTTAATCTGTATGTATTCAGGACCCCATTAATATTCAGTTGCTACTCACCAGTGGGCTCGGCCCATAGTTTGTGAAATACTGTTCTAGAGTGTAGGACATGATACTGACCAGTAGGCGAGTACAGCGTGTACTTCTGCGCCAGGTACTGCGCCTCGAGCTGCGCCATGGCGTGCAGCGCTTGTGCCAGTTGTTCCCGCAGCGAGCTGGTACTCTGTGCCGCAGACTCCGCGAGACCTCGCTGCACGCGCCGACTGTTGCTCCACGAGGACACCGCGGCGGTGGTGGATGAACATACTTCGGATAGCTGCTGCACGCCTTGTAGGCTGTTACCCTGTCAATTATTATCACATTGTAGCCAAACAATCATGTGGTCGCTGGTGAAATCAAATGTTCACGTCTCTCGGCACTCATGACATGAAACGTAACATTTCGTGTCCCTGCCACCTGGCTGAAGCCTTGGTGCTTATTACTTATAGGTATAAACTGACTGGGCTGCACAATAACCTTCGAATACTGCGCTATCATACCCTGAAACAAATCTTGGTCGCAAGTTCGCTGTCTCTCTCACACTTAGTGCTAGTTCATATTTGACAGTTGGATAGGAAAATAAACCCCACAGCTTCTATTTTGAAATCATACTTCCTTGACTAAGATTATAGTCTGGTTAATATTGGGTATATTTTACCAACTACATGCAATGTGTCAGCCAGGCCAAATAAGTGTACCAAACTAGCAATGTTCATACATACATAAACACACGCCTTTTTACCAGAAGGGGTAGGCGGAGGTGCTACCAGAACACCCACATTTCGCCTTGTATATTCCGTCCCACGATGTGATAGAGGGCGAGCCTATCGCCATATCGGGCACAAATTCCTGACTCCGGGCTGATAATGAATAGAAAAATCCAATATCACTGCTCGACCCGGGATTCGAACCCGCGACCTCAGCTTTGCAATCATACCGTAGTGCCACTACCCCATCGAGGCAGTCGGCAATGTTCAACGCAAATAAAATCATCATCATTATGATCAGCCGATTGCAATCCACTACTGGACATAGGCCTCTCCTGCGGCATGCCACCGAGCCCGGTCTGCTGCGCTTGGGGCTGGCCACATATGTATTGCAGAATAGATAACCGCTGGAGTAAGCGTGTTCTGGAGTGGAGACCGCGTCTTGGTAAACGTAGCGTGGAACGTCCTCTGACCAGTTGGCGGAACGACTTGCACAAGAGAGCCGGCAGCGACTGGATGCATAAAAAAATCAATTATTCATAATTTAGCTAATCAGAACACTCACCTCAATCCTGCCAATAGCAGACTCGAGTATGTTCCCAGTGGTGTTGACGACGCCGGTAAGTACCACGTCCACGTCGTTCGTCAGGCGTTTGTTGTTCTCGCGGTCTGCTTCTATCACGTCGTTCATGTCTTTCTGTAATTCAATAATACAATATATTCATACATTTATTTTTAATGAGCCTTTGAATACAATTTAATTATGTTTTTACATATTATAATAGAACCCAGAGTTTCAAATAATTCAGTAAGTTTTCTAACAATAAGTGATTGTACCAAAGTTTTGTAAAATTGTATACCAAGTTTTAGTCCTTTATTGGCAATAATATTTTATGTAATTAATTTCAGTGCTAGTACAGTGTATAGAGAAATGTAGTAGGTACCTGGTTCTGTTCCCGGGCGAGGCGCAGTGCGTGCAGCAGCTGGTCGTTCATGTGCTCCACCACCTCCACCACGTTGCGGCAGAACGCCTCCATGTCGATGCTGATTGTGCTCATACCTGCAAAATTCAGCATTACATAATTTACATACAATTGAATCACTCCTACCTCCAGTTCCGCTAAAAACATATGTTGGGGTGATATTAGTTTAACTGGATAGTGTGATCACCATACAATATAGTAGAGAGCTTATTGTAGAACTTATAGTGCCAAGAAAAAAATACATTTTAGATCAATCATAGGATGAAATTGCTACCTGTATAGTGTACTATCTGGCCAACGACCATCATCTACTAGATATAAAACCCTGTATAGTGGCCAATCAATATCTCGTATTACACAATAACTATTGTCCTTTGCATGATGAATACCTATTTTTACTAATCATCTCTTCTCAATATATACTCCAGAGATTCCTTAAAAAACTGTAACAAACAACATACCATCATCAAATTCCTTTTCATACTTCTTATAGCTAGTCTCGCACTCATTGTCAAACTGTTCAAATTCTTCCAGTTCCCTGTCCGCGATCTCTATTTCTTCAGTACGAGTAGTTATTTGCGTCTGCTGGTATTCGATGTGGCGGGATATCCTCTCTTCTAGCAAGGATCTTTCTTCTTCGATTTCTGTAAAATGTGAATAATATTTAGAAGTATAATTGGCTGTTTAGCATTCGACTTTGTTGCAGACTGCAGCAATTATTTTTTAAGATAAAGCCTTGTGCTGTGGATATTAAACTACAAGAGATCATGGTTGCATAACACTCAGACCTGAATTGTGTGTGTACGCCGCATCAACATATATCATTGCCGGAGTCAAACTCGTGTTTTCATTGTATTTTATCAACTAACATTTTTAAAGCAATTATTTCTATAGAACTCACGATAAATCAATTATGCACGTAAGTTTTTACGCGGAGTGAATGATGACGGTTGAACCGGACGTTCATTTGTTTCAATTAACTTTTAAATTACTAATTTCTTGCACTTACGGAACAATAATAACATTTAGAATAATTGTTGTGATCGTACCGCACATCTTCCGGTTGAGTCGTTCCTCCATGGCAGCGGTCTCTGTAGCCACGTGTCGTGCGAGCCTGTCTTCCAGCAGCCTCCTCTCCTCCGCCATCCAATCTTGCAGCCTCTGCTCCGTCGCCTGTCTCTCTAGCTCAATGTCCTCTAGTTGCTTAGATAGACGCTGCTCCATTTGTAGCTTTTCTTTTTCTATTTCCTGTGTTTTGTAAAGGTATAAGTTATGATTGGATTTTGTGAATGAATTACGTTGTTGTGTATTGAATGCGAGATAAGATTTTTGTTTATTTACTTTAGCTAATGTTGTATTTCTGACATGATTAATACATAGCGCAGGTATAATTTTATTATTTTTCTCGAAAACTTCAGTAGAATAGCTGTGATATTTGTGTTTAATTTAAAATCCATTTTAAAAATACCGACCTTGATGGCGTCATGAGCTTTTTGTGCGTGGTCCTGTGCGAGTAGTGCGCGTAGTTCCCTGCGCCGGCGCTCGCGGCTGCGTGCGCGCCGCACGCGCTGCTCGCGCGCCGCCGCCGCACCCGCCTGCACCTTGCGCACCGACGACACGCGCGCACTCGCTTCATGCAACTGGGTGCAAAGCAAATAATAAATATATACACCCAACACTCACATACATAGCCCTGACTCCACAGTAACATTGAGTCTGTGCCGTGGGTATCAGAAGCTACGAGACACTTGGTCGCACAAACACCCAGACCGAAATAAATACCTGTGGTTAACACAAATATTTGTTTCAGTGCAGGGATCGAACCCAGTCGGCTTCTAAACAACTGCGCCATTGAGGCTATCTATTATCTAAAATTATTTAATTATTATGAATAATTTGATTATATTATATTAAAATTAAATAATAAAAAAATCATTCGTAACTACACAATGCAAATTCCTGAAATTCCTCCTTTTTTTAAATATAATTGAACACAATAAATACAGACAAAACTAAAATATACTAACCCACTGTCCAACAAACTTTGCAACATTTCCTTTGAGATCCGCAGCTTCTGCTTGATTCAGCCCCGCGTCTACACTGTGCAGCAACGCTGTGAGAGCAGTACACACGGCCTGCTCGTGTGCACTCAATGCTGCCTGTAGCCCACCACGATGACTGCTGGCCTCTGATGATAGAGCTTCCAGGGACTTGGCTGATACTGACTTTATCTGCAACAAAATATTACATTTTTAAATAAATTATAAAAGCACAATGACTGAATATAATAGATAATGAGTATTTTTAAATATTAAGTTTTTGATTATTGTTTAATTTTAATTTGTGTTTACTAAAACTATAATTTCTTTTGCTTTGTTATTATTTTTTTTTATTATTTTTAATGTTAAAGATGTAAATGTCCTTTGTTGTGTAGATTTTAGAATTGATATTAATATTTATGTTTCCACTGCTTATTAACTAGAATGTAAGTGTTTTGGTTTTAATACTGTAAACTGTATTTTCTTTAAATAAATAGATATGACTCAAAATCGCTTAATGTTTGCCTATACCATACTGTTATAAAAAGTCAAACTTTTGTACTGTATCAGGCCACATCGTCCACTGCTAAGCACAAAACTCCTCTGCTACTGAGAGTCCGATTGAGGGTGGATAGGCCTTGGACCTCCACAATGGCCTAATGCGGGTGGACAGACTTCATATATCGTAACTTGGTAAAATCTCTATAGAATGGACGATTTCCCAAAATGTGTTATATGTTAGTGTTTGGTAATTGACACCAATATATAAAATAAATAGGAATCTGCAATTTATTTAACAACATACCTCATCTACAGTGGCCATGATAGTTTTGGCTAAGTTTTCCAACTTCTGTTTGTTTTCGTCATGCGTCTGCGTACTCGACGCCGTGTACTCGTCTGCGAAATATAACTTATTAATTTCCATTTCAACATTACATAGAACAGCATATTCACAGTTACAACAATATCCGAGGAAGAAGGGTTTGAACCCAAAACAAAAAACCTTTATTGGGCTTAACATTGTATCAGCCCATATAAGTCCCACTGCAGGGCACGGGCCTCCTATACAATCAAGAGTACGATTGAGAGTGCTTAGGCCATATAGTCCACCACGCTGGCCTAATGCGGGTTGGCGGACTTACATACCATAGAAATTTATACAAATCGCTGTGGTTTGCAGGTTGACTATCAATACACACATGACTCCGAAAAGTCGGAGGTGTGCCCTGGGATTTGAACCCGCGACCACCGTGAACATATAGGCAGCCGCGTCTGTTCCGTTACCAACAGGCCACCATGCACTTTTAACATTATATAGTGTTATTTTTGTGGTGTTACTTATTACATAAAGCTGACTGTGAGATATTACAATTGGTTTTTAACTTTGTCACAGGTTTTCATAAAAAAAAAATACTAGGCAAGCACAGTAAACTACACAAAACTAATATATGTACCTAAAACAATTTCCATCTTGTCCAATGAGTTGGTGATGGCGTTCACATACGTGTCGACATCCTTGGATATCTGTTCCCGGTGCTGTGCAGACTCATCTTGGTACATCCGGGTCGTCTCCCAGTTATTTGTTTCTAAGGATCTGAAAATATTTACCAAGTTATAGAGAGACTGACGATAGTGTTCCATATGTTTTATGGATGCAGTGTTTAAGGAATGCTTTTCTTGCTGCAGATTTGAGGGTTTAAAATTATTATACGTCATGGTTTGCCTGTGCCTTCTATCTCTTTCGCTATTCAATACAATTATGCTGGTATGTTCAGTTGCGCAATTTCCTGTTTCAAATATGTAATCTGTTACGTGGAAATAAAATATGATGCAACCAAATAATCTGTCAATTTCCAACTGAAAAACATGGGTATATTTCTTACTTCTACTACTGATTAAAAATGAAAGCATCAATGAACAGATGACATAGTCAGGATACATGAACATTCAAGACTGTAACCATATAAAGAGGAGGGTAGGATGGTAACCTGCGTTTATCGAGTGAGTCGTGCAGCCTAGTGAGGTGCGTGGTGGTGGTGTCTGCCACGGAGAGCAGGTCCCGCGCCTGCGCGCCCAGCTGCGCCTCGGTGAGCTGGTGGCGACTCACGAGCTCGCGCTGCTCCTCGCACTGCAAGCGAGTTGCGCGGAGCAACTGCACAAAAATCGCTTTATTATCGGAGGACCTGTGTATGGTTTTTGTCTTATTGGGATGAATGGCGAGACGAGCATGCCATTCCATTTTATTCATTTATTACTGCTCTGAATTCAACTAAGCTGCGACTGCTGTATAATCACTGTTTTGTCAACTTGTTTTGAAACAACGCTAGAGTTTCTTGCCCTTTCTTGTCTGGCGAAGACCGCTTTGTGAACCGAGTGGTAGAAGAAAAAAGTGACTCAATCTAAATATTGTATAACATTTTAAAAATCTAATAATATATTTTCATTTTCATTCGCCTGATCGTAAGCGATACGATCAAACGATGGACAGTAGCAAAACTAAACAACCGTGAATTACTAAGCAATGCTTGGTATTCCACTGTGCCCGCCATCCTGAGATAGTCTCATTATGCCCAGTAGTAACTCCGGCTACAATGTACTTCAAAGCGGAATACAACAGTGCATTTACACTGCTGTTTGGGACTAAAAGGTGTAGCTTAAAACAGAGCTTGGAGCTAGAAACATCCGCTTACATTAGGAATCTCGCAAAATGTAATATACTCTCATAAAATTTCGTCTTACATCGCCAATGTATACATAGATACACCCAACAGCCAAGCACATAATCTCGACCCCGCACTAAGATAGAGTCATGTGTCGCGGCTATCAGGAATTACGAGAGACTTTTCGGCCACAAAAACACCTAAACTCGACACAAATACCTGTGGATCACACAAATATTTGTCTTGGTACGGGAATCGAACCCCCGACCCCATATTCCACAACCGGCATCTAACCAACGGCGTCACAGTGGCTGTCTTTATTACAAACAAGATTTTTTTATCAAAAATTGTCATACTATTCAACATCATTTATGTACAAATCAAAATCTAAACCAATACTTACATTGTTTGTATTAGCAAGTTTAGCTTTAGTCGTGTTCAAATGATTCTTGGTCATGTTGAGTTCCGTGTCCCTGATCTCCAACTGTTGGTTGAGGTTTGCAAATACATTCTCCAACTTGTCTCTCTCTTCCTCCATGGCTCGCTTCTTGAGAAGGAGTTCTTGTATCTCCTTCTTCTGCTCTTCTTGTTTTAACGTCATTTCCGCGAATGTGTCACTGGCTAGATATACACCTGTAAGGAAATTGGATTTATTTATTTATTTAACTTATTTAACTTCTTTTTTTAAATTAAATGAATTTAGTTATAATTAAAGATGAAGGGGTTGAATACAGTTTTATTATTTCCTAGAGGTAAATAGATCTTGTTACAAAGTACAAATCATTAAGTAAGTCGTAAAGGCTTGTCATTAACTACAATACAAATTCTTTTTATGTTAACCGATAGTTGCCTTGACTATGAAATTATTTTACCTAGTTTATTTTTCAATAGATTTAAAAATCGTATCTACCTATATAACATTTTAGATATTGACATTTATGACAAAACAAATAAAATGACAATTCAATTACTTACCATTCTTGTCCCGAGCAGCTTGCAAGTCCCGTTTCAGCTTATCAATTTCCTCAGCATACTCTTTGAGGATGGCCTTCTTGGTCATTTTCTGGTTGACCTCCGGTTTGTTCTGGATGTTCTTGGCTCTGTGCGCGTATTCTAATGTGGACATGGTCTCTTCTAGGTCCTTATGGCCGGGGGAGATGGTCGCTATGATTGAGGTCTTGGTTCGGCCGCCCAGGGACTCTTGGAGGATGCGGGTTAGCTTTGATTCTCTGTGGATTTTTTAAAGTTATGTTTGCATCATCCAAACACCTAAGTTAATAGGTGAATAAGTTTCTCACAAACTCGACTATTCTATAGAATTATTTTTTAATGGGTAAAACTATCTAGTATAATGCCGTCCATTGCTTGACGTAGGCCTCCCCAAGTTAGCGCCAACTATCCCGGTCTATATCATTTCGTAAACTAAAAATATTCCGTTCTTACCTGTAAGGCACATGAGGGTGCCTTTCCACCAGTGCAGTAATAACCCTGCCAAGAGTCAAGAGGGACTGGTTGATGTTGACACACTCCCTGGCCCGCTCCCGTTTGGCCGGGTTGTCGGAGCCCGCCTTGCTGATGTTCTCGGAGCCGGCCAGGTCCACCAGGTTGAGCTTGCCGATCTTCACCAGCTCCTCGCCTTCAGGGCTGTTCTCCTTCATGTGGACCACTATTGTGAACACCGTGTGGGAGCGGCTGCGGGAGGTTGGTTAGATTTTTATAGAGATTGTGATATTTTTATGAGAACTATGTTCTAATAAGTACGTGTAATATTTCGAGATACGTTCTAAATTTAACTTTACTGGCAAACAAGATCTGTACTTGATATGATGCTTATATTTAAGCTCAATTAAAATAAAAACGAGTGAAATTGAGAGGTGATAATAAATAAATGAAGATATTTCACCATCACATTGATTGAAATCCAAGTTCGTCACTACTTTGCTTCAAATTCGGGGCCACTTTGCGATCGGTTTAATTATATTAAGCTACTCGTCTCCGCTTCAATAGAAACTCAGGCTGATCATTAAGATGCTACAACCAAATTTCTCGTAGATGAAGGCATGAGAATTTAATACTCTACAACTTACTATAGGCACTAACATGGAACGAATTAAAACATGATTTTTATTCTACCTATTTTTCGATTATGCTTCCCTGGTGCAGAAACCAACCCAAAAGCGTAACAAATAATAAATTTCGTGAGGAAACATAAACGATTTTCTACTATTAGTTGAAACTTACACGCGGGGATCTTTGCCATTGGGGTGGTTACTGCAAGCATTAATTAAAAAATAAAGTTAAAAAAACGTGTTCATCAGATTCCTTCCAAGTTTGCCTACAGAGGATCAAATACCTATTATGGAGCATCTTTTTATTAGGTGTACGCCTGACACAGTTAAGTCAGCCTGTTCGAAACTGGATATACAAATAACATAAAACACAGAGGAGACACTCTTTCATGACTCACTGACAGGTTTCCAATAAATATATACACTGTTAGTTAAGTACAAATATTTTACTATAGTAAAGTATTTATTGTCCGAATTTTAAAATGGAGGACAGTAACAAATTGGTAAAGATGGTGGTAAGGACACAAGGACTATTAGACATTAGGCTCATTATTTATTCCTTAGTGCACAGTGTAATGAATTAAACATACCTGGACTGAGCATTCATGAGCGTAGAAGCGACTCTCTTCCTCTCTTGTCCCTGGGCCATAATTTTATACACTTCTTTCTTGTTGTAAACCTGGGTAAATGGAGAATATTTTATAGTTCACAAAGTTGTGGTACAACTTTAATAGAGTTCTGTGGTGCAGCATATTAGACTTATGACCAACATTGTTATGAATCCTTAAATGATCTTCAAAGATATGTGGCAAATATATTTAAAACAAATGTGTTAAGAGCATAATAGCCTTATTGGAGTATTTAAAGCACAGAATCTCCTTGATAAAAACTATAAGTTACATTATTATGTAAAATGAGCATACCTATACATAGTTTCTATTCATTCTTTACAACCCACAAAAAACACAATTTACTATCATTTGAAGAAACAATACAAACTCACCGTTATCTCTTCAAGTCCGTTGACAATATTGGATCCCTTCCTGGTGACATCTTCATATATCCTCAACTTGGAGTTGTCTTCGGATGTGGACAGCAAGTCAAATAGTTCTTCATTGTATAGCTCCAAGTATGACACTCTCACTGTATACTCAGTGTTGGAAATGCGCAGCTCGTCAAATAGCTGACTGAGAGCTCTAGGAATTATACCAGCTAATGGATCCTGGGAATCACAGGTTTTGTCATTAGTTACATTAAAAAGGTGGAGTGACAATCTAAAGAAGAAATTAAGCTGAGAACATTTGTTTCAGTAGAAATTTAATTGGGTAAAAAGGTCCAAGACAAATTAAATGTTTAACATTTTCTAAATTATGGAGACTCAAAATATTAATGTTCAAAAATACTATTCTCCATTTGAAAAAAAATTCAGACATCCAGAATGACATGGATGAATTAATTCAGAATAAACTTCACAGTCCACTTACCTTCTGCCAAGTAGTCTCATCACCAGTATGTTCTCCAACCATAGTATGGGTCTTGCCCGTACCGGTCTGGCCATAGGCAAACACGGTGCAGTTATACCCCGCCAGCACCTCCTCAATGAGTGGGCTGACCACCTCCTGATATACTTCCACCTGGTAAAGATATTTTGTTATATAATTCCTGTGCTTATGTAACATTTTATGATGTCAATGAGTATTAGTTGTTAAGTTATATTGTTTCAACAAACATAAGGACTCTACTAATTCTACTAGGAGAACCCTGTCACTAAAACCATAACAGAACACATATATCAATTATTGTGGGTAAAAACCAGGCCGCTTTCCATCAGGCGGGACGCTAGCTCGTCTGCCTATAACGGCTATAAAAAAAAAAAACCAGGCTTTAGTTTACTAAAAAGCATTGTTAGTGAATTCTAAATTATTCACCATTATCAAGATGTGCAACATGAGTGTCTTTGTCCAAGCTCTTTAGTAAGAAAAGTACCTCAAAATACTACACTTTACTGGTGGTAGATATCTCACATGTGAGAGGCCACCTGGGTACCACCGCAATGTCTATTTCTCATGCCAAACAGCAGTCTAAATGTACTGGTGTGTTCAGGTTTGAAGGGCATTGTAACCAGAGTAACTACTGGACATAATAAGATTTAACATCTTGACTCAGGATGTTGAGCGGAGTGGAATGCCAGGCATTGCTTAATAATTCATGGTGTTGTTTGGTTTTGCCACTGTCTATGCGAAGTCTTATCCCTTATTACCAGACAAATGGCAAGCTTGTCTTGTCATTCATTGCAATAAAAAAATACTGCATTAACATTAATGTATGGTAACAAAATATGAGTGTTTGCTAAGGTGTTCTTTTTGTAGTAGTACTAATTTAAATACAAACCTGGGTAGCATTTGGAGCAAATGCTCTGTCAAATGTAAACTTCTTGGTGAGGTTTGTCTGTTGGGTGAAACGCACCACCACCTCCTTATTGTGGTTCACCTCCACCACTCCCAGTGACTTGAGGTCCCGCTCCCGTTGATTGAGGGGCCTGGAAGATAATGTGATTTAAATAGTACTTGTTTTACTTCAAGTTAATGGTGCAATAGGTGAAGTAACTGTAGGTAAAATATCCACAACAAATGTTTGTGTGGATGGTTGTATTCACAGTGGGCAAAAATAGGGCAGTCATCCAACCATGCCCCTTTGTTTGTGTAACCTGAAAATATTAGTTTTGTGTCTGAGTGTTGTGAAAAGTAATGTCTCATAGTTTCTAATACCAATGACACTTGTAATCTTACTGTGGAATCAAGACTTTGTGTATCTGCACTGACTGGGCGTAATTATTTCATTATTATACTGGCCAGATCCTGGGTATTTGTATGTTAAAATAACTTATTCTCTGAGCTGTGTTTTACAATCTGAAGTTTACTAGTAAACTTTAAACATTGTGATCAGCCACAGATCCACTGGTCAGCATGGGCAATTTTGCACATCAACCTTTTGGAAGCGGGCCCTTATGTGTGCACTTCCTGTAAACTTTCATAGGACATCTGACACTGGACTGTCTGCTGGAGAATTTTATGATTTAGTAACAGTAATTTAACTATCACCGGTTACATGTGAGATCTTGATACAATTATAACAAGGTCATTGAATATAATTAGACAAATTGCCTTGACTTTTCTGGATCATGTCATAGATCTAAATCTATAGATAGATCTAGAAAATATCATACTATGACTTAATAGTATTCGTTTTATATAACGCAGATAAATAAAAGCATACTTCTTTTGGCTGCCATAGGATGCTTATGAGATGTTTTAACTTCTAACACAACTCTTGCAAGTGTTTAGTTTTACACAAAGGTGGTAGGCGTGGTAATGATGACGACAATAAGTTGGGAATGCGGATTACATTAGGTATTTATAAGTCCCACAATATGCAAACTTTTAAATGGATTTTAAAAGTAAAAACTGAAGGAAAATATCGAAGGAATTATTTGAATTAACAGACATCCATTAGGTCATGGTAACAGTTAATTCGGAAGTTATTTACGTCTAATTAGTTAGATATTTATAACAACATAGGAGTCAACATACAAAACCAAAGGATTTTATCGAAGTAGAAATTAAATTAGTGGTGTAATTATACCGAAAATATGTTATTTATGGGTACTTTTACTAATGTTTTACCTCAATCTCACGAACACTTGAATATTCTGGTTCTTATCTTTCCGGCATCCTTTTTCGGACGTCATCTCGACACAAAACACATAAAACAATTCACATAAAAACTTATCACTACAATTGTATTGTTTTTATTTAGCAAATTCACCAAAAAACAAGTCAATATTTCAAAATTGATAGGAATACGTTGAATGATCGTTGGATCAAACAAAAATTTGAATTTCGGTTCGTGTCAGTGTTGCCAATTTATTTTAAGTAAATTTGAACTTTATCAATATACCATTGGTACCAGTAATGAACTTATTATGGATTTATTAATTTTACCCAAAGTTATATTATCGTGAGATCAATTAAAAAAGTTTATCTTTTTATTAAAAATAAGCTTTAAAAATAACATGTACATATTTTTTATGTAGGCAGTAAAGTCAATAGCTGTTGGAGTTGAGCATATTTTTAGCAATTAATTATTTCAAAATCGAATACTATACTATAGTTGGCGGCTGCAACAGTTCAAACAAATTCAATGAATTTCAAATGCTTTTTAAAGATACGTAAATCTTCTTTAGAAATTAGAAGTTTCTTTAGATGTTTGAAATAAATTTTTGAAATTATAATAATAAGGTTATAAAGTCGGCGTTTTTATATTTTTTTGGATAATTGATTTGCATTCATAATTACAGTCATTATGAATCATTTTTTACTACTTTATTTGGTTAAAATTATATTACAGAAAAACGACATGCTAATGTCACTGGAAGTGTCCCTAGTTTCAACCATCGTTTAATTTGTGTAATATGTACACTGGGTGTTAAACCTATTCAACGAATATTTTTTATTGGCAATACTTCAAATTCATATGTCAAATTATAATTGTTTAAATTAGGGATGAACGATGTTACAAAATTATATCTTTAAAATCGATAATTCAACATCGATTATCGATATTATGATATGGACTAATCGATGGTGTATTTTGTTGATTTTGATGTTAAAAATCTTTAAACTTGTTATTCATTACGTTCGTGTAGATTATAGGTAGGGTTGTTGCTGGTTCGGGTTTTATATCCTAGAATCCATCCATCCATCCATCAGCCAAAGGAGGTCCACTGCTGAACATAGGCCTCTCCTAATGATTTCCACAGTGACCTGTTGGAGGCAGCCTGCATCCAGCGACGTCCCGCGACCCTTACCAGGTCGTCTGACCACCTAGTGGGTGGACGTCCCACGCTGCGCTTTCCGCTTCGTGGCCTCCATTCGAGAACTTTTTGGCCCCATCGGCCATCAGTTCTCCGTGCTATGTGCCCCGCCCATTGCCACTTCAACTTGCTAATCCGCTGGGCTATGTCGGTTACTTTAGTTCTCCTACGGATCTCCTCATTTCTGATTCGATTACGTAGGGAAACCCCGAGCATAGCCCTCTCCATAGCTCGTTGAGTGGCTTTGAGCCTCCTAATAAGGCCCATAGTAAGAGGCCACGTCTCGGTGCCGTATGTCATCCTAGAATAATGTTTAGGAAATGTGAATATAGTCCGGTCACTCTAGACTTCCCAAGATACATAAATAGGTTATTCCATTTTTTAAAAGTAGATGTAAGTGGTTCCTAAGGTAAAAACAAACTAGTGAAAAGATTTTTTTTTCATCCTATCGGCAAGTCCCTTAAAAATCCATTTTAAATGCAGTGTTTTGAGTGATTACGTCACTCCGCGTCGAAACGTAACCCTTATAGGTAAACCACGACGCTGTACCTACTTTGTAAAGCGTTAATTATTGCAATAAACATGAGTTAATCTCTTGTAATACTTGATGTATATTATTTGAATAATAATCTATTGGAAAAATAATGTCAGAACTTCTTTCTTAGCGCACAAGGCTTGCTATTTACACCATGGACATACATGTTAATACGTCCATGATTTACTCACGGAAAGTCATAGAAAATAAAAGTAATTATAAATAAAATTTAAAAAGGCCTGATATATCCGGTATCTGAAAAAAAATTGAGGTCAAAGTTAAAAATGGAGGGTTTGCGATTTGCAGTAAAACGATTTTTTTTTTTCATAAAATTAGCCCAGACAAAAATTGTGGATCATGTGATTATCTATCAAAAGTGTATCAATACGTTTTTTTTTCCTAAGAGCCACCGTTTCTGAGATATAACGTAGTAATAAAGTTGGAAAAGTAGTAATCGTCACAATGCGCCTAAGTACGCCACGCATTGATCAAAATGTTTGTGTAGGAGGTTACAGTAAATTACATGTGCAAGATTGAACTGAAATTGTATCATTTCTCAAAAAAAGCTGATGTAATATGGTTTAATGGGATATAAAAAAAGGGGCCGTACCTCAGATGTAATGGTTTCATTGAAGGTTTAACAAACATTCATATGAATTATTCTAAATATCAAATTTCATTTAATAACCTATATTTATAGTTTATACCATTTATTCAGCAACCGGCCAGTAACTATAATATTATATATTATAAGGTGTTTTTATTGATAATTTTGTTAATGTTTTACATGTATTGGCATTATTTATAAAATTTTAATGCATATATATGCTCTAAAATCATTATAAAAAATGCTCAATGATCATGGTTACGCAAGAGCTGTTCGAGCTCATACCCTACTTCAACTTAGTTTAGTAATTATAAAATTAAAATTAGAAATTGCATTAACAAATTAGCAAACTTATTAAAATTCTAAAAATTATCAAAGTTATTGAAAATCAAAAATAAAGCATCTTATTAAAATTCAAAATTAAGTAAAGTGATCAAAATTCCAAGTAAGAAAACATATCAATTTGATAAGCAAATTTATAAAATTCCAAAGTAAGTAAATTTATTAAAGCTCCAAAATAAGTAAACTTATCCAAATTCCAAAATATGCAATTATATTAAAATTCCACAACAAGTTAAATAATTAAAATTCCAAAATAGGTAAAGTCATCAAAATTCCTAAATAAGCAAATTTATTCAAATTCCAAATTAAAAAATCTTAAAAAAATGTCAAAATAAACAATTATATTAAAATTCCAAAATAAGAAAACTTATCAACATTCCAAAATAAGCAAATTTATAAAACTCCACACTAAGCAAATGTATTAAATTCCAAAAATAAGCGAATTTATTAAAACTCCAAAATAAGTAAACTCATCCAAATTCCAAAATAAGTAAAGTTATCAAAATAAAAAAAAGCAAATATATTCAAATTCCAAAGTAAGCAAATATATTCAAATTCCAATATAAGTAAACTTGTAGATAAGCAATTATATTGAAATTGAAAAATAAGAAAATTTATAAAATTCCAAAATAAATATACTCATTGAAATGGTATGCGACGGGATGGGATGCTATGGGACGCGAAGGCGGGGTCGGGATTCGATGGGATGGGATGCTATGTGGCGCGACGGGATGCGTCGGGATACGATGGAATGCGATACTATGAGATGCTATACGATTGGTTGTGATGAGATATGATGCGATTAGATGCGATGAGATGCTGTAACTCGACTCGCGACTGACTAGATAAATAGGTCAAGTTCAAAAGCGTTGCCCGCCGCTGCGCCTCCGCCCCCTCCCCTCTCGAGTTTGTTTACCTCGCACATTCAAACGTATATCATATTAATATTTATTTTTGTATGAAAATATAACCTAACAAATTAAGAGAAGTCCTAGAACAAACGTTGTTTATGATAACTTAATCCTGCGAGATTGTTAGTGTACAAAAAAATACGTGTGTGTAGTTATGAACACACGTAAGAAGTTATACTTCTTTTCAAGATAAAGATCACTATTATCACGAACTTATACAATGGCCTATCCTTTAACACCATGTATAATTTAAAATCACATTCATACATGTATAATTATGAATAAATATTTAGGAATAAAAAAAACCGATAGCTTATCACAAAATCATAAAAGTTACTTCTATCAAGGATGTTTCACTTAATAAATACATGTACACAGTACATATTTATGATTATAATTACTGAAAGTGCTCGGTGGCCTGTTGGTAAACGGACCAGATGCGGCTGCCAACATATTCACGGTAGTCGCGGGTTCAAATCCCAAGTCATGTATGTATGTATTAATAATTATCAATCACCACGCACTATAACGGTCAAGGAAAACATCGTGAGGAAACCTGCATACCATAGCGATTTGTATAAATTTCTATGGTATGTAAAAGTCCGCAAACCCGCACTAGGCCAGCGTGGTGGACTATATGGCCTAACCACTCACAATCGTTTCTCAATTGTAGAGAAGCCTCGTGACCTGCAGTGGGACGTGGGGCTGACACATAATTAAATATGATAAGTATTATAATATTTTAACCAGAGAACATCTAATGACTTGTTGCCGCCATAGTGATTAAAAAGTTGACTTTCTACGCCGTAATGCGCGGGATCAATACCCGTACCGGCCCTCCTGAGAGCCGGGTTACGTAACCGTAGGTCACAAGTTTGAATCCAAAGAATATATAGTGATTTTTACAAAGTTAATAATAATAAAAACACCCAACAGTCACATACATAGTCCTGACCCCACACTAAGATTGAGTCTTGTGTCGTGGGTATCAGTAACTATGAGAGACTTTTCGGTCTCACAAACACCCTGACCCGAAACAAATACCTGTGGTTAACACAAATGTCTGTTACGATGCGGGGATCGAACCCGCGGCCTCCCGTTTCACAGCCGGCGTCTAACCAACTGCGCCACGGAGGCTGTCAAGTCACGTGTGTATTCTATAATTATTATCACTTGCCTTTACAGTAAAGGAAAACATCGTGAGGAAATGAGAACAAGAACTTCAAAGCGCATGAACGTGTATTAATTTATTGAACCACATACACACAAATGGAAATCTCTTGCTATAAAATTCTTGTTATAAGGGTGTGTGGAATCCTCAGCGCGATAATCCCACTTAGGTACACCCAGCTTTGTGATTAATGTAAAAAATATCTTAGCGCACGAAACCCTATCGTTTTATTAGCATTAATAACGACAATGTTATTGCGAATAAATAAACATTATAAGTATACCTGATGCATATTTCATTATCTTAAATTACTATATCAAAAAACCATCAAGTACTGTCTATATTATACAGCAATAATCTTATTGGACTGAGACAAAACATCTTCAATCGCGTCTAATAAGAATGTACTACTTAAAACATTCCGCGGCGTAGTTTTTGCAGGTTCTCTTGCAAGAACAGAAAAATGAACTTTATTAATGAGCAACATCGTTATACAAATAGTTTTTGCGTCTGGCAACACTCATTACCTACACCATTTCCTCCCGCGCTTTCTTGAAGAAAATTAAAGAGTCGCCGCATTAATTCTATCCGTATGTCGCGGGGTTTTTGCGTCGGTTAACAGCGTTATGGCGGCCCTCGGTCGGTTTTTGCGCTGCAACCGCCGCCGACCGCTTCCCAGACTCCCGGGCCGACAAAAAGTAGCCGTGCCGCGAGCGCGGGAATCTGTGCAAAAACGCTAAGCCTCGCTCAATAACCGGCGAAGTCGATGAAATACTATGAGTTCCTTTGGCTTTTTACTCATCGTAAGCTTTTTCCGCGGGCAATTTGCATCGGCCGCTCGTCGGCGGCCATTTTGTAGTTTTTCCCGCGCGCGATTCGAAATGACGGCCGCGTTCCGAAAATTGCTCACTGATAAAAAGTTACCGATGAAATTCTTGTTTGGAGAATGGCCGTTTATGTATAATGATATTTTTTATCGTATGCCTCAGAGCTAATATTATAAATATTTCATTGGGTGTTTGGGTCTAACCCTCTGAGGATGGCACGTAAAAACGGTAATGGAGATAAGCGCCCTCTATCGTATTGAATTCTGTATTATTGATCATGTAGAGTGCTATTATATTTTACACTGGAAGTTTGATTATTTATATGTTATTCTTGATATTATATGGATTGATATAATACCAAACTATTGGAAAGTGCTGATAATTTTCATAAACAATAAATATTTTGTTATTGATATACATATACTATTTTTGTTACCAATAAGATTCAATTAGAAAAATACTCTTAGTAGGTAGTTATGATGTTCCTTCTTATTAAATGTTTTTAATGCATTCATTTTAAACTCATTATAGAGCCTTATACAGCATAAGAATTAGTGTCAGAACGAGAATGAGGGTAATGTTGACATTATTACGATTGAAAAAACTTTAAAACTCTTTATAACGTAAGCGCGGGAAACGTATAAGCTTGCTATGCGACCATACGAGCCAATGACCACCTACATAGTATGTACATACATCTACTAGTAAGTAGGACTTGATTTAAAATATATATATATATATATATTTTAAATATATATATATATATATATATATATATATATATATATATATATATATATATATATATATATGTATTGCTGGTCTTAGAGATTTAAGATCGAAAAAAGATAACGAAACGGGCGAAAACTGCCTACTTTGGTCCTTCTACGTCACTGAAAATATATCACAAATTTTAGTTGTTTTTTTTAATTTGCTGGTACCCGCTACTATTAAATGATTTTTTTACATAACATAGTTACTACTAACTTAGTTCCTACTTTTTATAAAAACAAATGTCTTAAATCTTATGTCTCCGGGATTTGAAACTCGTAAATTAATATTTTGTTTATCGCACAAACATTTGTCTCTGTGCGGGAATCAAACTTGCACTCTCTTAGTTTAGACCCAGTTTACGAATCACTGTATCACATGTTTTGAAACGCTTATTTCATCAACAAATATATTTATCGGTCTAGATATATTGCAATAAGAAAGCTTTTCACAGATTCGGTGCAACAAACGTATTTTCTTGTAGGTTCGAGTCTATGTGCAAGTTTGTTGTATGCTTAAAAAGTATGTACCCACCAAAAATAAGGACCTTTAGAAGATATTGGTCCTTCGACAATCCTACTTACCGAATAAAACATGATAGCAAACTCGTCATTAGACGTCAGATTTGTACTAGCCAATATTATGTACTTACTTATATCTTAACCCATTCCTTCATTAGTTTGAGGTAATGACAGTGTGGCTCTACCACTACAAAGAGTCGACTTTTCTTATTGATGAATAAAAAAAATGTTATTAATAAAATGTAAGTCTATTATCCAATCCATAAGATCATTAAAAACCAATATCTTATTAGTACTTAACATAGGAATCCTTATAAGAATTGTATTGTACTACATCACCGCACCTCAGCTTTTCCAACACTTTTCTCACACTATTAACAAGGAAAGTAATTCTCGCGAAGGGAATTTTTCGCCGTGGCCTCGGCTAGGACCGGAATAATTAATGGATAATAACATGTATGGGATTAACTGGTACGGTGGAGGTGAGAGGCAGTCCGCCGTGGGAAAATGCTCGGCCGAGAGAGTCTTTGGATCAGGCGACGGGCTATAGAACCGGCGGGGGCTGGAGCGATGCTCAGCGTTGGTCAGTCTAAGGTTGACCTTGTAAGAACACACTTGTTGTGAAAAAAATACGTATATGTATGTCTCTTAGGTTTAAGAAAGAGCTCTAATGTATTTCTTTAAGATCCTTAATGCATGTATGTATGTATGTGTGACAAATAAATGATTCTGATTCTCATTGTTGTACTTAAACTCAGCAATAACTCAGCTTGTTTAATACAGAGAAACAGGAGAAAAAATATCGGTTTCTTACAGTAGTGGTGATACGATATAGCGCATTTGGTGGTACGACCAAAGCACCAGAAAAGTGGCGTTGCGGAATTAGTTTTACTATTTTTGTTATGGATTCGGATAGGGGGCGCTGTAAATATCTCACCTAAGTTAGCCGTTTGTTAAATGGGCACTGGTTGTCACTGGTCGAACTCTAACGAAAAATTTATGTACGTAGTTATCTAAGTATTGTATTGTATCAGCCCATATACGACCCACTGCAGGGCACGGGCCTCCTCTACAATCGAGTACGATTGAGAGTGGTTAGGCCATATAGTCCACCACGCTGGCTTTGTGCGGGTTGGCGGACTTACATACCGTAGAAATTCTTTACAATCGCTACGGTATGCAGGTTTCCTCACGATGTTTTCCTTCACCGTTAAAGTGCGTGGTGATTGACTATCAATACACACATAACTCCGAAAAGTCAGAGGTGTGCCCTGGGATTTGAACCCGCGACCACCGTGAACATGTTAGGCAGTCGAGTCTGGTCCGATACCACGAGGCCACCACGCACTTCTATCTAAGTAGTTCTTCTTAGTTATCTAAGTAATATGACTAAAAGGTATTTGTATGTGCTTTTTCGTTTTTACAAAATAACTTCTCTGGATTTGATAGTTTCCTCAAATAATCATCAATAGTCAATAGGTATACAATATGGAGTTGTCAGTATGTGAAAATATCATATAATGGAGTCAATCTTAGAGCATATTGATTGATTTATATTGATTTAAAAAATGAAGTAATTGCCTTTCGCTCTACGAATCTCCTTGGGAACATATTCCTATAAGAACCGGAGTACATATTAGCTATGTATAATGTTCTCTCATTATAATGTACCGTTTTATGTAATTTCCCTATATCTGTATTATAAATAACTTATATAACATAATTTAATTTTTTAACCCAATTAGACTAACAGATATTTATAATCAAAACATAAAGCCTTAACACAAATCGCTCTGCCGAACGCGTAAGCTTTCCGCCATTTCGCTGGCCTAACTTTTTCTGTAAATATTATACGAGTGACGTTTAAGGCAGTGTAGGTTTTTCCATCGCTCGGTGAAAGGCTGCGCTGCGGGCAGCTAGAAATATGCCGATATGATAAACTAACGGGCGCACTGTGGGAAAATTATACGTTTTTTTATTCAATGTACTGTATTGAGAAAAACTGCCCGCTTTCCTTGAAGAGCGGGAAGTTTTCCGCGGTTTTCTTGCGCAGTTAAGCCGGGGTGGTTTATGCTAATTGGTTTAACTGTTCATTAATGGGTGATGTTGCGTTAATGTTTCCTGTGTTGGACAGACTGGTGTTCTAATAATAATTCTGTGACGTGATTAGTTCTTGTTTGGCGTTACAATGTGTTGTTATAGAAAATAATTGTAGCCTATACAAGCGCATATTATAATTGTTAAAAGTGATTATATGCAGTAACAATAAGTCTCATTGTTATTTTACTTTATCCACAATGGAACAATGTTATTGTTGTCTAAAACACTTTGTATCTAAGGAAATTAAAAATATATTTGTGACATAGGTACAAGTGATTTGGAAGTGCTTGCTGTCGGAAACGAACCGGAGGGTCTACTGAGACAGTGGCCGCGGGTTCAAATGCTAGGACACACTTTGATTTTTTAGTGTCATTTACTAAAGTCCATACATAAATGTATGAAGGTAAACATAGAGCCAAAACCCGCACACTATAGCGAACTTAACAAGCATTCCTGTAGTATGTTAAGTCTGCTGACCCGCAACAGGCCAGCGTGGTGAAGTACGGCGAAAGCATTTAAATAAAACTTCCGACCGTAGAGCAATACCGAACTCCGCTGTAAGTAATCATAGATTAATGTAATTATTATAGTACGATTGGGAGCGGTACCGCTCTCAATTGTACTCTCGAATGTAGAGGAGTCCCGTACCCAGCAGTGGGACGTATATGGGCTGATACAGTATAATTATTATAGTAATGACATCTCTTTCTTCAACCACAGGAGGTCCTCTGCTGAACATAGGCTTCCAAGGATTCCACGTCAACCAGTTGGAAGCGGCCTGCATCCAGCGACTTCCTGCAACCTTAATCAGGTTGTCCATCCACCTTGTAGGTGGGCGTCCGACAATTCGCTTGCTTGTATGTACGTGGCTTCTACTCCAGAACCTTTCGGCCCTAACGGCCATCAGTAATGACATATTTATTTATTTATTTATTTATTTATTGGTCTCCAACTAAGACTACACTTAACAAACATTCAATATTCTACATAATTTTAAGAATGAACACTGTGCATCTTAAATTACAGGATGACACATCTTGCCCAAATTGTGGGAAATACAATTAATAGATATACAATCAAAAAGATAATAAGTACAAAAAGAGACAAAAAGAAAATAAAAACATTTGAACAAAATTTATTACAAGGATATTACATACCTATTTCGTAATATTTTTACAAATAACGCGAAATACATTTTCGTTGTTACTAACCACAAAACTCGGCCAATTTCCTTCCCTTCCTGTTCTTAGAATAATATAAGGGTTCAAGCAAAAAATAAATGCGAATATTAAACATCGATGCGTAAAAAGCGCGCCTTCGTGTCGGAACGAAATTTAAAAAATAATAATTCGCCAAACTTCATCCTTGATACGAAACGGTACTTCTCGGAAACTATAAAAGGTAAACTATACGGCTAGGCTTACGATGTTTTGGCGATTATAATTTGGGTTAACTAGATACTGATCATATATTTTATTTTATTTTATTTTCTGTGGTATTCTGGTGTTTATCAATATGAACCCGTGTATTTAGTATTTAAATTATAAATGTTGATTTTTGTTGACTAATCATTTACACTTCGGTTTTATTTTCTAAGGCTTTTAGGAGCATTTTTAGTGCTGGTTTGGAATCCAGCTTTGAAACGAAAAGTCGCGGGTTCGATACGCACGGTTCCCGGGTCTTGTAAGACTCCATTTTTTTTTAGTTACTGGTACCCCCTACATAAGACATATTGTTAATTTATGGCCAGGTATGCGTGTTACTGTTTAGTGGATACTGTATTTGTTTATTTACAGAAAAGTAAAAGGCTTATTTTTATAAGGTGTAATTTATGACAAGAAAACAATTATGTGGTAGAGTTGCACATTAGTACAGCTAAGATTCTTTTTTTTTTGAAATAGAAGGGGAAAGATCAGACGGACAATCTGTTGATGTCTGAGTGGTGGTCGTCAGTGCGCTATCATGTCGTTGTTTTACAAAAATGCCAAGTCAAGAGGTTGCTTCTAACTTTTTTGTTTTAATCTAGATTGTCATCTAGGCAATAATTTACACTGTATTAATCAATCAATGTACAATCGGCCCAAAAGAAAATTTAAAAACATTAAAGAAAATAAAAGTGGTAGAGTCACCTTGGACTCAGCCATCGAGAAGTTTGGTATTGCTTTCTTATTTTCTCTTTATTTCGTCTCTTTCATTTCCTCTTTCCTTTCCATTGTCCTATCATTTTAAGAGGCCGGCTTCACATCATTTGTTGTCGATTTTTTTAAGGCCTCCCCAAATATGCCGAAGTTTAGATATAATATTGCTATTGATTATATTACAAGTTCTAATTAATGTAACGGGCCAACATGAATGTGATGTTTTTAACTAAATAAATATAATTTAAGTCCTTCATTAATTTATTTTCGCCGTAAAGTTGACAGCCTCCGTGGCGCAGTTGGCTAGACGGCGGCTGTGAAACGTGAGGCCGCGGATTCGATCCCCGCACCGACCCATAAATATGTATGAATCACAGGTATTTATTCTGGGTCTGGGTGTTTGTGAGACCGAAAAGTCTCTCGTAGTTTCTGATACACGACACAAGACACGATGTTAGTGTGGCGTCAAAGCTATGTATGTGACTATTGGGTGTATTTATTTAAGTATTTATTACTTATAAAGTAAGGCAAACATAACCGTTCTTTATTTGAAATCTTATTATTGACAACTTACTGTCTCTAAATTTCAGTGTTATATTAGCCACGCTATAACTAGACTAGGTCTAGACTTATAACTAGGTCAATCTAAGTCCAATTATTTGTTATGTAGTTAATAAAAGTTATTTGACAGTCAATAAAATTATTTACTTATATATGCGATGTGTTTGTGGATGGAAAAGTCGAAAACAACCTCATCAGTCGTATGCTTGCTAAATCCATATCATTCTTAGGTCAGAAGTACTCAGTCAGTAAGAAGTACTACCGCGAACCGAGGAAAATACGTAAAGACATTCAAGAAAGTAGATGTAACGAGAGTAGTATGTCAACATGGAGTGAACTGAAGATCCATAGACTCTTGGGATGTATGCGTGATGTGTGTATTAAGGTCTGTTGTCAAATTAGGCAAGTCTTAATTAAGTCGTCGGCTTTTGAATGACTTGGTTAATCAGTCATCTTATTACGTAAGTGGAAAGTATGGGAGCAATTTTATAAGCTAAGAGCTAAGAGTGTCACTTACCGTTGGTCATGTTCTTCTAACTTTATAAAGAAAAGATGGATTTAAAAATCATCAGTAGACATACAAGGACTATTTCTTATTAGATAACTACTTTGACTGTACATATCAAAATATTATTTTATTTACGCCTTCATATTAATTATTATTATTATTATTATTATTTATTTATTTTCCTTATTATTATTTTTATTCTGTTGGTACATATTGCTTCTTAAAGTACTTGAGCATTTTTCTTCTGAGTGTCGCACCGTACAAGCCATAAATATCCGAGATATAATGCAGTATTATTCATGAAAATATTCTCGCCATGACCGACAATACTAAAATAGTTGTGATCGTCGAGTACAAGACCGATTTAAAATTAATAAAAACTACCAACCCGTCGACCCTCAAGTCTGTACCCTTTCGAACCCTTCACACCAGTACACGCGCAAAAATACTCACACACAGAAGAAAATTCGTAATTCGAACGTGCTTTATGTTTTTTTTTATGTATAAGCCGAGGGCAAGGAAAGCGGTTGTGGGGCCACATGGAGGGGTCGCGTGGGGTGCTGGGCGGGGCGATGCAGCTGCACGCCGCCGTAGGGCTCCGCTGGCGTCCCCGTCAGTCGAGGCGCGCGCGTCACACCGCACACGTCACGGCTACCCTTCGTATTTTGGCGCCAAAACATTACGCGATTTCGTGAAACGGAACGTTATTAAAATAATTTAACAAACCAAATTAAAATATTTATTGTATCAATACCATTTAATTTAAGACTGTGTTTTAATAAATATTTAAAAAATAATTAAGTTATGTAATATTTTTTTGAGTTGTTAAAAATCTTGTGAAGTTTTTGAATTGGCGGGTGTCGGGTTGATGTGTGCGAGCGAGAGGGGCGACATGGAGAGTCCGGGCGAGGAAGCGGGACGCAGCGCGCCCCCCGCGCCGCACCCGCCCGCCGCGCCGCAGCCCAACGGCGCCAATAAGATCATCGGACGCAATGTGAATGGAACCAGTAAGTCACTTGATGCTAATTTTTTTCAGGGTTATTTGTGTGTGTGCTAAAAATCGCGGGCTCGAACGCGTGGGGTGCGCAAAATCTTGATTGAATATGTTTTTTCTGTTGTAAAACATGTAATTCCCTGCTCTACATTAATTTCTGTTGTAATAAAGTAGCAATCGAGTTTATGTGAATATTACAAACTTAAAACAATGTAAGATTCTAATTGTAGACACAATTTTAACTTTCATAGCTGTAGAAGCTACAAAACCTTATAAATACTAAGACTTAGACAAAAAAACCTTTATTAAGAGTTTTATCGTTGAAATGCAGTGTTATTTATATCCAAAATAATTATTAATCCTTATTTTGCTTACAATGTGACTCTTTTTGAAATGCGATATCACTTATGTGTCCAAAAAATCATTAGGATCATTATATTGTAAACATAAATTATTAATATAGCGTAGGTACTCGTATTATGTAAATAACATTTGGTTGCTTATTATAATCAATTTTTGATTATTTCTAAACCATTAAAAATATTGAATATGCAAAGACTAAAAAATTAAAACCATCCAAGCGACTTAATATAACATTAATTACTCTATGAATATGCAAAAACGCGGCATTTTTTAACACGCATCTACATAAGCAAAAAAACGTCGGATTCAAAGAAAAGTGCATGCGATGGGAATTGAACCCGTTACCGGTGGTGTGCAATTTGCGTTTTTCTGAGGCACCGCGCGTCTCTTTGTCTCTAGATGACGTTTTTGCTCACTGCTCTGGTTCTTGATGTGTGTAGCGCGATTGAGACGTATTGATCTTTGAATACAAAAAATATTATTATTTATCCAAAAACTCACTCTTGTTGTATGAATTGAAAAAAGGGGATTGTTCAACCTGCAAATTGTCCTTTAATCACATGGTACTGGCTATCACCAGACTAATAACAAAAGATTGAAAAGAGCAAAGTATGAAGGTACTTGTTTACGACAAGCTTGTTAGAGAATATTTAACAAACAGAGCCGTGGCATTTGGCTATAAAGACTCTACCTATTTTATTAGACGCAGCGTTAAGTTATGTACGCTTTTATTACTTTTTTAGTTTTATTCATGTACGGTAGGTAAATTAAGATAGAGGTAAAGTGCTGGTAGTAATAAAAACATAGGGAAATATTTCTACAGCATTTAGCTTTAGATTAAGTTTTATTGAATAACTCTCAATCGTAGTCTCGATTGTAGAGGAGGCCCGTGCCCTGCAGTGGGTCGTATATGGGCTGATACAATACAATACAATATAAAATAAGTATTATTGAAATTAAAATCTACGTTAAACCGGCAGACGATCAATCATCCATGTCGGAATCATAAGACCGTTCAAGTACCAAGATTGCTCCATCCACGTTCCACCATAGAACAAAAACAATCAATTCTGCGTACGTAGGTAGGAAAAACCGTGGAAAACGTGGAAAAAGTGCACTCACACTGGCGCACATAAAAACAATACGTTTGTTACTCCACTATTACTTTATTATATTCACCTTAATTGGAATAGACAATGTAGACCTTCTTGGTTTTTAATGTATTGATTGTGTAAAATTTAAGGTTGGCTGCAAAAAGGTTTTATTAATTCGAAGTTTCATATATTCTATCGAATAATAAGAATATAATATACCGAAGTTCGTGTCTTGCAGTGGAACGTATGTACATATACCTATATAGGGCTGATTTATTATTTATGTTGTCTTAACATTAATGTTTGTAAAAACCCCTTAGGATTGCGCAATAACCCGTTTTGAATCCGAATAAATAAATTGAGTATTTTTTTAGGATTATGATGCTTATATGCGCGGAGCTTATTTTTTTAGCGTCGATTCGGAGCAATACGTAATCACCCTTACAAAAGCTTAAGAAAATATTACTGTATTTTAAAATTCCTTAGAGGTTTTAGAAAGTGAAAAACTGCGAAGTTTTCATTCCGGTATCTCTGTAAAAGTCGAAAAGTATAAAAGTGTCACTGACTTATCAACCCTCACAAATATTGCGACCAGGCTTGGTTAATATCCTTTTCATGGAGAGTCACAAGTATTATACGCGACATAGTGTGACTCGAGACGAGAAGGGACTGACTTCCTTCACGTGGCAGCACGGCGTAGTACCAGTATTGGTTCTTTTAGTTGTGGTGCACAGATTTTCCGCATATGCAACCTCATTTGAATTCCTGTTTCAGGTTTAGTTTGTATCAACTTATCAAGATAGATGAAAGTGTTAGACAAACGAGGCCACGTGCTCTGTAGCCTATTTCAGAATCATTATAGATTTCGATATTAAATGTTTTTAAACAAATTCCCAAAGTCGATTGTCTGAGAATCGTACCCAGTATACAGCCTATATTTTTCTACTACACCAATCGTGAAGCTATTAAGTATTCCATATCTAAGATTTCCCTAAAACATTCAAGTAAAATTAAATTTTCGCGTGTATGCAAAAATAATATACATTGTGAATGTAAAAAAACGTCATTATGTAAAGTGAGTTGCAATAAAATGCATGTGATAAAAACACCCACCGTTTCATTTAATCTATGTAATAATACTGCGAACTGTTTTAAAAAATGTAGCAAAACGAAACAAAATGGTGGATGACGAAAAAATATGCCAGCCGCGAGCGCTGCGCTCGGTGGTTCCGCATAATAATATTTTTTTAATACCAAAATATTTGGCTGTCTCAATTTTGTTTTGTTTATAAAGTGTTATTATTTTTAACCATTGTTATTTAAGGTTTAAGTCTTTAATTAAAATAATTGTTGTAACATGCTATCTCTATAACATATTCACCCATAAATATATTTTATTGTCTTTAATTACAAGCCTCTTACCATACTTTGAGTTGGTTTTTAAGACTACTATAAACAATTTCTTCTGCAGGAGTTATCTTAAACTTTACCGACGGTTCTGATAATACCGAGGAACCCTGCAAGCTCGGTGCAGTATTTTTATTTTTAACTGAAGTTTTTACGACAGCAGACGGGACGGAGCCGCAGCGCGTCGTGCAAAGAAAATACTGCTTAAGGGGAGCCGGATAATTTATACTTAATAGTTAAATTCGCAAGGGCTTGTTTACCCACATTGTTTAACATAAATAAATTCGAGATTAATTTTAGGAACTTCAAAGAAAATTAGACACCGAGGAACAGCCTGTGATAAATTTTTGGCATATTTTTTGTTTAAATATTTATTAATTATTTGTGTATATGTTACATCCACGGAAAACATATTATTTAAAATAATGTTCAATGTTTCTAAAAGAAAGTTTACTTATTTATTTATGAATTGTGTAAATTTGTAAAACAAAAAGAGACGAAAAGGAAAATAAAAGAAGTCGGTTGTTGTTTCTGAAATTCTTTCTCGATTATTTTCCTGTTCGTAGATGTAGCGCGTTCTGAGGCAATGGTAAGAATCAATTAACGATTCAAAAGAGCTGGTAAAAGACGATTTAATTAAAGAAATATGTAAAATCTACTAATAATTTTATTTTTTAATAGTAAATATGTAGCTTTCTAAACACATTTTATTCGTTTGAATATGTGAGTGTTGTTGCCAGGCGACTGGGTTTTAGTATTGTCCAAAGGAACCCAAATAAAAACAGTATATCCCTTTAACAAAGTCGGTATGAAATCTACATAATATGGAGATGGCATGGGGTTTATGCGTCGCGAGTCGACCGCTGTGTCATGTAAAAATACTTTAATATACACAAATGTATTCTTTATGATCGTTTATCGTGATGTATGGACGGACATGTACGAGAACGTATGAAGAAGAAAGCGAGGTTTAAATGATACAGTTTTTTGGCGCCATTTGTAAGTTTATTTTATATTTATATGTATTTACTTTTTTATTGGGTATTAAATATTACTCAATAGTATTCTATAAAATTACTTTATATACATAATAAATATGTATTGAAAAAACGATGTACCTATCCAATACGCCGCACAATATGCATTTTTTTAAACTTTAAATCAAGGCTTTAGCAAATTATGAAAATAAAAAACGTCGTTTAGCAATTTAATACAATTTTGGAGCTGAAGACATCAATCAAGATCAATATAATTCAGGCAGGCGACCGGTTATAAAATTATACGCTAAATCGTTTTGCGACATGCAAATGACATTGCACAAGACTCCATTTTGAATACGAGGAGAGAAAAAAAGTCGTGAAAAGAGGTTATAATACTTTTAGACTAAATTCGATTATTTAATGTTTTGTAAGAAAATATGTTTTACTAGAAATATGTTTCGTTGTAATAATTACGCTTTATAGTATAATGTAAATAAAATCGAAAGCAAGAGAGAAAGAGATGGTGGGGAGACAAAATCTTTCGTTACCAAGTTTACTTAAAGTGGTTTCTAATGGAACATGATCTCATGGAGCTAAATTTTAGTAAATATTCATGTTTTGCGATGGGTAGCGGAAGAAGACAAATAGGGTAAAAAGATTTGATTTAAAAAACAATATTAAAAACAATGCTATTAATGATGATACTTAATGAAGAAATTCACACACCTAAGGTAAATCTAAGTTACTTTTTCCTGCTTTGGATAGTAATTATAGGTGACTCTGTCTGATATTATCGAGAGGTTCTCGATGAGCAATGGCAAGAAACTATACAAAAACGATATATTGCATATTACATCTACTTTGGAAGAAATAATCGATCTGCAAGTATTCGATTTACATGTGTATTGAATCTAAAAGTCATTAGATTCTATACAGAGAATGTTCTCCCGCCAAATGTCTAACTAATTTGTTATGTTTTTAGAATACTTTGGGCCTAATTTATCTCTGTTCTATATCAAATATTTGACATCAAGCAAGAAACACACCCTCGCTCGAACAATACCTTTATCTCATTCAATTCAAATAAAGAACGGTTACGCAAAGATGCGTTCGAAAACGCAAAACGTTCCGTCTTTTAAACAAACCTTTTTTGCCGATCCTTTCATGCGCTCCTTTCTTCAATCAGCTTATTTTAATGCCGCTGTGTGAATATGCAAATCGTTTTAATTGTTTTTTTTTTAATATTTTTTTGTCCGTGGGCACGATGTCCGAACGGGTCGAGGTGGAATGACGCATCTGTCATTTCTGATATTACGCGCGGGAAACGTATAATAATGAGTGTTTTTTTCGTGTGCGCCTGTGTTTGTGTGCATAAAAATACATTAACTCGCAACTGCGGTGATGATGCGCGTTTTTATGGTACGTCTAAGTTGTGATGAAATATCTCGCGCGGAATGAGGTTCGGTGTTTTTCAGGCGAGCGTCGGCCGCCATAATGTGTCACTGAATTTTCATGAGGTGTATTTATCGTGTTTGACGCCATTACGGCCGCCGAGCGGTGCTGCTGCGCCCTTCGGAGGCAATCGCAAAAACTCCATGTGTATATCGTCGCTTAAGAAACTTTGCGTGAATTATTTTAGTTAACTTTCAGGAAACGTTTTTTTAATTGGCAACCTTATATGGATGTCTTTATGGTGGCCACATAAAAAAAAAGCATTTGCTGGTCCATAATTCCATATTCGAATTCGATTTGAATTACGAATTGGCACGAATGTAAAAATTTGTTACGTAAAATTTGTGCGCGGAATATTTTTTATTAAATGGCGTCGTTTCCCGCTATGCGGACACTGACGTTATGTTTAGTGGTATCGGTATTTTTTCCCGCCGTTAATTCCTCAGATAATGGCCGGAGTCAAATGACCGGCCGGTCGGCGAGAAGAAGCGGGAATTTCAGCAATGCTCGCGCACTCTTTTAACAGTATTTTTTGCGCGGGACGGGTTCGGACGCCGGCGGTTTTCGATGTTTTTTGCAAGTCCCCGATGAAAACCGTAATGGCATTTTATCGTGCATAAGAGCTGGGGAATCATTAATTATTTATAATAAGTGGCTAGCGTCGAAGCGCGCCATCCTCAGTTTTTTGGTAAGCGGTCGACGATGCAAGGAGCCGCGTTCGGTTCCCGCGTCGCGATATTTACATTGCTCATTTTGTTACCGTCTCGTCAGATTATACACTTCATCGGGGTGTTATGATGGATTGGTGTCGGGTAATTTATTGAAAACTGAACGGCAAGTGCTGTAAAATTGATCGGATGAAGATATCAATATTAATCGCTTCATTGAAAATCTTCACAGATTTATGTATTTGTATTACAGTATTTGTGAAGATTTTAAAATATTAGGGACTTTATGGTGGTTTTAAAATATTAGTTTGAATTATTCATACGTCATTCTGTGTAGGAATATCTGTGAAAATATGATTATCCGTGTCTGCAACTGTGATTAAAAAAACCTTATTACTTATTAAATAGTTAATCATCGGACGATGCATGAAGTCAGTCTAAGCCATACGAAAATCCAATTAAATGTTTTTTTTTGTGGTAGAGACATCCTGTAAACCCACAGTACCATAAAAAACTAGCTTAACCAGTAATCATCAAGTAAATGTAAGTCTTCATTGCGTAGTTGTTTAAGAATTCAGTTGTAAACCGAGAGGACGTAGGTTAGATCCCCGCACCGAGACAATCGTTTGGCCCAAACATTTACCCGTCCTTGATGTATAAAAATTGGGATATTAACGGTACAAACCATACTGCCTTATTCATAGATATATTTAAAACCCATTTTAGTTATGGAATGTTTTGTCCCTTTCGAACGACTTTTGAATTCAGTTTGAGCGATGAGAAACATTCGAAAAATAAAATAGATTTTAAACTGTCAATAAATAAGGCTGTTAGTGTTACTTATTGCACAGCCCCTGCCAAGTAAAATACTCACCTGAATATAATTGATTAACTGCCTATGAATATCGATAACACTTTGATCGCAACAATATTGTGGCTTTTCAAAATGGGGTGAAGTAATCAAAGAAACCATTAATGAAAAATGCAAGGTTTATTGGGTCTGCAGCATTTTCACTCACATAACGAAACACAACAGCAGAGACGTCGCTTCACTTCCATTTCCATGACAGCCTCCGTGGCGCTGGTTAGACGTTGGCTGTGAAACGTGAGGCTGCAGGTTCGATCCCCACACCGGAATATATATTTGTGTGATCCACAGGTATTTGTTTCAGGTCTGGGTGTTTGTGAGACCGAAAAGTCTCTCGTAGTTAATAGACGATACAAGACTTAATTGATCTTGATGTGGAGTCAGGACTAATGTGACTGTTGGGTGTATTTATTTATTTATTTCCATGAGCTGGTTTTACCGACCCGATAAGCGCGATTCCTATATTACAAACAATTTTTTTCCTGTACAACATGTTATAATTGTCAAAAAATAATAAATGTTAAAACTGTAGTTCTAATTATTGGTACTAAGTTTCAATAGAAACTGAATATTGATCGTTAATTGATTGATTATTCATTGAATATGAATATGAAAAATGATTGATTGTATAATACATAAACTGATGCGTCGTACCACGCACACAATCATCACAAAATATAAACGCAACTAAACTGTGGCTCTTCCTTGTTACTGCAACTGTATTTTGGGATCAGGACTATGTGTGGTTTCCGGGACTCGGGTGTCACATTTATTATTAAACAATGATAGACATATACTCTAGAATAGTTCCGCCAAACTGCCACTAGAGCGGCACACTAAACGCGGATAATTAGTGTTCTTAAGTTGTTTCTCGGGAGTTGATACCAGTTTTTGTGTCGGCGGGCCGAGAGCGTCGATTGTTGGTGTTTTTGTTGTACGAAAGTGGGTTATGAGATTGCCGACGTGTCATTAAGGTGTGCCAACGCTGGCTGTTTTAAGCTTTTTACAGCAAAAACACCAATGCGCTTCTTGTACGAATCACGGTGTAGTTGTGATGTGTAATTCGAGTGCCGAGTGGGTTTTAAACCTGTACCCTCGCATTAAGAGATGTAAATTAAATTGCTGTTATTTTTGTGATTGTGTTCTTTTTATTCGTGATCTCTTTCTGGATATTCTATGATGTTTATGAATCATCAATGGTATTAAATGAGGTTTGGCATTTTAGTATTTATTAATTATTAAATAGCAACGGTTCATTAACGGCTATTTCCCGGCGTGGCAATAAGTTCTCATCTTGGAAATGGAATAAGCTGTGCAGAGTCTTGGTGCTACAATTTAGATCCTTACTTACTTAAGAGATACTGCAGTGAACGTGAGCGTGTATATATTATCATTTATCTCAGTTAGTCATTTACGAAGAACAAATCCGCATCTTTTCATATCACAGATAGCTTCTACTACTACGCCACCGAAGCTCGCAATATTGTTTACAAAATTGACAGCCTCCGTGGCGTAGTTGGTTAGACGCCGACTGTAAAACGAGAGGCCGCGGGCTCGATCCCCGTACCAACACAAATGTTTGTGTGGCCCACAAATATTTGTGTCGGGTTTGGGTGTTTGTGAGACCGAAGAGTCTCTCGTAGTTTCTGATACCCACGACACAAGACTTAATTGATCCTAATGTGGGGTCAGAACTATATATGTGACTGTTGGGTGTATTTATTTATTATTTATATTTATTAATATGAACTTACTCACAAATATCCAATAATAAGTCTTCGTCACCTCCGATCTACGGCAGCTATTTTAACCTGTCCTTAATTCTAAATTAATTAGCATTTAACCCAATATTTCAACTAAGGGTCAAAACAGTCCTAACCCTTCAGCTTTGATTTGATGCTACGGCGCATCGATATGATCTTGGACATCTGCCTGGCAGATGTTACCACGTGAGGGACGAACTGAGTTGGCTGAGGTGGGCGACAACCCTATAAGGAAAGGGTTAAGTTAAAAACTTGTATAAATTTTAGAATTGTGTTTTTTAATGTACAATATAAATGTAAATATAATTAATAATATTTAATATTTATGATTAATGTTTTGTCAGTCTACCGGCTGGATATTCGTGTGTCACCAGGGCTCCCCGTTGAACTCCAGCTCTGCAGTGTGGCCTTTGCTATACTGCAGCATAAAGCTGAATGGGAGGCGATTGTCGGCGAAATAGTTGTTTAGACTTCGTAGTTTATTGTTGCGTATTAATACTTTTGTCATGTTTTTTTTTTTTGCTACTTATATTTGTTTGCGACTTCATTAAATTTATTTCTTTCTTTTTAATGTATAGGGCTGTAAGGCCAAGGTTACGTCTAAAGTTTGCGTGTGTAATAGTACAATAGGATTTGAGATTCATCTCGATTTTTGATAGGGAGAAATTCCGTGGGATTTCTATTAGTTTAGATGTTCGAGAGACGACTATTGATAAGTATAATTATTGCCAGTTTTGCATACGATTTAAGAAGACCTACAGATACTGTCTCAGGAAATCAATATGAAATGACAGTATTATTTTTGCTCCACAATAACTCGAAGCTTCACAGCACCTTCCCTCTAAATTCTGTAAGACTAATGGGGCAGCTACTCTATACCAAATATTTTGTAACATTTTGGACGGTGATGCCACTTTCCATCAGGTTAATTTTGCTTATTTAATACAAAAAATTAATAAAACCAGTAAATCGTTCACCTGAAAATTAAAAGTAAAGCTTATTACATAATTAAATGTTAAGATATATCGAGGAAGTAATTACCCAGTTGCAGTTAATACGTTGTAACTAGAACGTCTATTTATAAACAAGAATGGCGGGGTGCTATTTTTGTAGAACGAGATCTCATCACCGCCGATAAAAAACTGGCAAGGTGTTAAAACAAAGACAAGAAGAAAAACGTATTGTAGGTAATACTTACTTTCATCAAACATAATATATGGAGCAGTAGAGACATAACTTTAATTGAGACCACACGCTGAGTCTTTTGTTTGCAGTACGCACTCTGAAAATTATTTAATTTTATTAAAGGTTGTAGCCCTTTGATATTTCTTTACAAAATAGACTTTTATGGTTTACATAGTTTAATTATGTAGAATTGAGTATGGAGATAATTATTGATTTTAAATGCTGATGTGACAGCTAATAAAAAAAGTATTTTTATTGACTTATAGCAATCGTGTTCTAGTTTAAAAACGTCATATCTGTTCATCACTGAATGTAAACATCAGGGTAGAAAGAGACTATAAAACTTTAAATGCTTTAATCCAAACATACCTCATACTTCATACGCTTCTTTAAACATTCAAAAATCATTTAAAGGTCCCCCAAAATAAAATCCAAGTGCGTGCAAGCACAGCCAATACACACTACCTAAATTATCCCTTAACACAAACCACTAAGGTTTCTTTTCGTAAACCCCCGTTTAAGCAATAGGTCTTTGACCCCTGAAACATGAATATAATGATTATCTATTGAGTCGGACAGGTGCTGATTGTATGATGTGTTTATTTTCGTTAGCAGAGTTAATGCGACATCATCGACCTTTATTATCAAATTGACTTCTTGGTAATGGAATTGGTAGTACCAATCGCATTTGTAGATTATCGCTTTTTAATCAAGTTATATTATATGTCGCTTTTAACAGAACCGCACTTTAGTTCCCTTGGGTTACCGTAGAAATGACTTGACTGCAGTTGTACTGTTGTCTCTCAGAAAAGAAACGTGAAACGATGGCTTTTCTCGTAATTCGATTGGTGAGTGAGATTACTTCCTTTCTTACTTCTCTCTCCTTCATTTTTGAGGGTTGTCAGTCAGTCTTTAACCATAGTGTTATGTTCCTTGTCGGTAGTAATCAGTTTTTATCAAGTGAACCATTTGCCAAACCCAAGCTATAAACATTACCTGTACGTGAATCAGCCCATATACGTCCCACTGCAGGGCACGAGCCGCATCCACAATCAAGAGTACGATTGAGAGGGGTTAGACCATATAGTCCACCACGTCTAGTGCGGTTTGGCAAAATTGGACGCCAAAGTCGAACAATATTGTCATCGTAATTTGGGTTATGTGACTTTTACTGGGTTCCACAAAAGTTTTTAAAAGTTACATTGCTTTGTACTAGGATTTAAAAAAGAAATTTATATCTGTGAATTTAAGGCAATACACCAGTAAAATTATAGGACCAAACATTATGCAAGGCATATTTAGAGATCACAAAGAATGTTTGAAAACGATTGGTATATTACTTAAACCAAAGGTTTGTGATTATCCAAGCGACAATTGTTTAGGTTAATTACTTTATGCGTTTTATTATACATACATACATACATAAACACACGCCTTTTTCCCAGAAGGGGTAGGCAGAGGTGCTACCAGAACACCCACGATTCGCCTTGTATATTCCGTCCCACGATGTGATAGGCTCGCCCCTATCGCCATATCGGGCACAAATTCCTGACTCCGGGCTGATAATGAATAGAAAAATCCAATATCACTTTGCCCGACCCGGGATTCGAACCCGAGACCTCAGATTTGCAAGCATACCGTAGTACCACTACGCCACCGAGGCAGTCAGGCGTTTTATTATCTAAGATTTTAATTCTATTTCTAACCCTTAAACCAACAGTTCCCGACATTCACAATCATACAACGGTACATTGAAATAATGCTACGAATGTGTCAACTTAACCTTTAATTAACGTCGGGTCGAATGGACCTCAGATATCTAGATGACGTGATAAAATTTATCTGTATAATTAAAGTTTATTATGTGTTCATTGTAATATCAAGAGGATTGTAGTGTTAAAACTTTAATTAATTATAAGAAAGTGTTAAGTTGTGTATGTTGCTTGTCGTTTTTACATTCTGATACACGATCTTACATATGCCTTAGTTTGTAAATAAATTGGCTTGAGTTTAAAAGTGTTTTTCTATTGCCTTTTATCCTCAACTTAAGTGGGCTTATGGTAAAATAATTGTTATAGACGTTGTAAGTAGTCGATTTATAATATAATGATCAAATGTGTACCTTCAATACTTTTAAGAAAACTTGTGGAATTATTATGTTTTTGGAAGTGTTTAAAACTTACATAGAAGGGTTTGATGTTTGAATTGAAGACCTTACAGTTTTCATATAGTCTAGTAGATAAACTAAAGTAAAAATATGACGATTTACCTCTAAATAAATGTATATAAATAATCATAACTTCTCAAAACAAACTTTACATAATCACAGTTCATATGAATAACTCATTACGAAACAGCAAAAAAACTGTGAAAAAAGCGAATGAATGAAATCAAAACCAACTGTCGTTTGACCCAAATGACATGTCGGTCTGTCCCCATAGCGGCCGCGAAATAAATAAATAGTATTCAAATTTGAACCTTATTACCTGTAGAACAAGGTATATGTGGATTGGAATAACTGTGGCCCTGATGACAGGATGTGAATCAAGTTTTGTAAACGCAAATAATGGGTAATCGTAACATTAGATAATATTAAAATATTTTTGATGGCATCGTAAATCGTGGTTTCAAAGAATACATTTTTATTTTTATGACAAAATTTTATTTTAAAAAGACAACCTTAGCTAATGCTCTGTCTTATTATATAATTGTTGCAAACTATGGCGGGATTTGAGATTTTACCGAAGATGATGGTGATAAAATATAATATCAAAGTGTATCCGAAAAATGATTTAAACATAAGCTGGACGAAGAACATAATTAAAATATTCTGTATATTGTAATACAAGAAGGAATAGAAAAATGAAAACAAATTACTTCCTCAACATTTGATTTCAATAAAGAGGAAGACGAGCCGGGCTAAAACGCCAGGGGCGCACAAAGGGTTAACTTTCAATTTCTCAACTAATTAATTAACGCTCCCAACACATGTTTGTACGCGTTTTTCACGCTTTCTCCATATATTGTAATAAATTTGAAGATGCTAACTGCCACGCCACCTGTTGCCTCGGACGACAGTTGTCCGAAATCCGGCCACGGATTTGTTTTATTCGATTTTAATTGTTCGATTCCGATCGGGGACGATTCGACCGCGCGCGTTTTGAAGGGTTAACAGATTTCCTCGCGTCGGAAGTAACATGTGCTGTCATTATATTTAATTTTATTTTTATTGGGCGCAAACACTTTGTTTTTTTGTTATGTTTTTGTTGTAGGAGTTTTGTAGTAATAACAATTTATACATATTAAGAATAGTGAGTCGGAAATTGTATTCTGTAATGACAGCCTCGAAGGCGCAGTGGCAAGAAGTTGCCGGTATATGGAAGATGTGGGTTCGATTGCGGCAACATATTACTAATGAGTGTGATTTAAAATACTATATTATTATTGGGCTTAGGTTTGAAGAGACTTGATAGTCTCTCAAAGCTTTTAAGGTTCATAGAACAAAACATATGCCTTAAGGTTATGTATATTCAATCCAATTGTTTTTTGCTCTTTTTGTACTAACCCGAAATGTATGGCAATACATAATGAACATGAATTACTTTAACCAGCCATAAAGTAATGAAACAACTATATTTCTATATCAGTACCAAAAAATCTCACATCTAAAGGTATGCCTACATTCATTTCAGCTTTTAATTTAAATCGTTACATGCTCCCCTCAATACACATCACCCTTCAAACAGAGCAATAACAGATAAACACTCGTAACCCTACACCCGTGGTCCAGCATACGTTCAATGCTTTTTGTCCACCACTCATTAACCCTAAAACATCTTCCCGGATGCTCAAAAAATCAAAAATAAAGGGGTCATTTCTTCCCACCAACACCACCTTACAGGCCAGTGAAAACATAATAATTTTTAATGTTGGCAACCCTTCCGTGTTTTTTCTTAACCCTCCTCCGACTAGTCCATTCATCCTCTTCCGTGAGAACCTCAAATATGACCATAGAGAAATACCGGAGTAAAAAATAACGCAGGGGCGCGACTGGACAGTTGTCGGGTCAAAAAAAGAGTTATTGCCGAGGAATGAATAATAAATGCGTCTGATAGGGGATTATCTTGATTTTAAATTGTAAAGGTGGTCTTTTATACCCGTTTTATAGTTTTAACCGCTGTCGAATTCGGTTTTATTGCGTTTACAGTTAGGAGATATTGGCGAGAGGTAGTTTTATCGGACTTAATGTGGTTTGAAATGATTGCGACGGAATTGCGCTGTATGACAGTCTATGGTAGGTGTAAAAAAGATATGTGTCGAAATGAGTACGTTAATGTAATGCTCCTCGTTAAAGGGATATTGAGTGTTTGTTAAATAATTTAAAAATATATTTTATTTTACTTGAAAAATCTGCTTTAAAAATTAGAAGTTAATTGTACTGTTTCATCCATTAAATAATTTGTAGATATTCAGTACTGCGATTATATATAATTATTATAGTATCCATACTGCCATATTATGAAAAAATATTATATAATTAAAATCGGAATCACACTCGTAATATCATTCCCACGTTTGATTAATTTGCTTTTTTACATTTACATTCATCCTCCGACCTCTCCCTCGCAGCGTACAGGTGCCTTTGTAAAAAACATCTAACCACAGAGTATGGATGTGTTCCCGCGTTTTTTCGATTAGCTTGTTTTTGTGGCGCGTAATTAAAAAAAGGGTTTCCACATACAAAAACATGGAATGCAAGTGTGATGTAATTTTAGTTCGATATTTAAACGCAATTAATTTTTTTTTAATAATAACCTGTAAATCTTTTGTTCTTTTTTTTAATAAAGAGAAAACTGCGTAAGAAGTTTTGGCAGGAAGACAGTGCGGTAGTTGTCTCATATTTATTATTTTTTGAATTTTAAGTTATATTTGTATACTAAGTCACAGGATACACACTTCTCAATGTTCCCATTTTCAAATTATAACGGCGACCTGACGGAAGCTATCATCATATTTTTGTTGTAAAAGAAGGTCGATAAAGAGCAGCACTGCTAATATTTCAGGTGCGAATATGTATTGCCGACTTTTGAAATAGAAGGAGGAATTGAGGCAAGAACAAAGGGCAAAATTAATATAAGATCTCGTCGAATCTTACTCAACATACAAAACGTTAAAATAACAATGTTTAATTACGTAAATATTAGGTTCCTTTTAACATTTCTTGATAGGTTCCGGAGCGCAGCAGGTTATAAATGTTGTAATGCTGGCTGTGAAACAAGACGTTATGATTTCGATCGCAACACCAAGACAAAGGTTTGAGTAGTTTCCAAAGAATATATTATGCGTATATTATTATGAATATATTATCCTTTGGCTGATGGATTGGATTGGATTGATATTATGCGTATGAATTTTACGGTCAGTCTCTTATAGCTTCTCACAACTACAACACAGACACTGCCTGGGTGGAGTCAGCACTATGCATTATTTTTATAAAAATTATGCCAATTTACTACACTGACATATAAACCCAAATTGGCCGTACAAACACAAACCACAACAAACGGAAAGTGCAAAATTACCGTACTAGCATTGTATAGGTCTGAATAGGGTTATAATGGGATAATGTAAACATTTGAACAGCGCCCGCCGTTGAGTGACAGATGGTCGAACGGACCGAGACACCACTGTTTTAGGTTTGTATTTATTGATTTAAAATTGTTCGGTGATGGCCAGGTGGAAATTAATGTTGTTACTTTGTACATTTATGCGGCAAATACCTATTTACGTGGTATTACTTTGAACCACATTATAGTAAGTATTTATTTTTTTAATTGTGTACAGTTTAAACGAAAGATGGAGAATAAAAACAAGCTGCCGTAATTGTATCAAATGGTGGGAAATAACTGTATCTTGATATAAAGCAGGTTATACATACCATTGAACTATAGGCAAAGTGTAGCTGTATAAAAGGAAATATGTTTATCAATTTTGACGTATAAATAATAAGATACATACATATTATTTATTTATTACTTTTTATTCTTTTACAGTTTTATGTGTTTTAAATAGACTTTGTTCTCTTCCAAAACCCAGACTTCAATTTTACTCTCGTGACAGCCCTAATCCTTTCCAACGTTAACCCTACCGAGCACTGATGGTTAAAAAAGCCCCAACAATATTTTTTTGTAAATTATGATAAAAAACGTTGCGTAGGCGAGGTGCTAAGTGCGAGTCCCTCAGGCGGTCAAAAGTATCAATTAGACATTCGCGTTACAAAGGAAACATGTGTAAATGGTATAAGTGGCGCTCCGGGCCGAATAGACCCCTGTGGCATTTCAATTTACCACGTCATTATTTTTATGGTAATGACCTATCGATATTAAAACTATGTTTTTTTATTATTTTAAGGTAGATAAATAAAATGTCCGAAGTATTTATCGAAATAACTTGTCTTTTTGTACTGACAAGGCACTTGGTATGAGGAGTGGTGTCTTGATGGGATAAGATAGAGTCTTGCGCGAAATTATTATCTCTCATCGACACAGTTATGTCGGCGTACTACAAGCGGTGTTAAATAAATATGAGGGTTTTTAAACATCTGTTGCTATTTGATGTGATCAACTGCAATCTAGTTGTACTACTGTTGGCCTGGATCCTTAGATCATATTTTGAATTTAACCAGAAGCAACTATATTTGGGCCTACTTAGAGCAATTTGCTGTTAGTCCCAAGCTTTCTTCTGGGACACATTTTATACCACAGTCAATGTAATTCAAAAAAATATGCGCTAGTAATAGAATTCATAAAATCGTGATATTTCTTTCAACTTAACTTGGGTCAGTAACTATGTTTTAATAAGTTTTGAGACATAATTTTTAGTTGGCTTAAATATGTCTGATAGCTGGCCACACAACACCTCCGTTCGTTACTGAACATCGCCAGTCTCGGTCTGAATAGAGCACAAACACAACAACCTTATTAATATTCAAATAATAGTTTTACTACGCACCATCTGTATTGATTACCTAATAACGAGCCAAGAATATAATTAAATAAAATTACGTAATACATCCACATCTGCCAGAAACATTTGTAAGTATTACTTTACTAAATATCGACGAAGTACATACAAGGTGTATGTACCACCATATACCAATCATAACTTTAATCACAGATAACAAAAACACCATCACATGTTCGTCGCATTCTAATTTCTTTATTATATTTGATTAACCCTTCAAACGCGGCCGGCGGGTCGTAATTACCCAACAGATGTAACTCTGATTAATTACTAGAAAAAGGGCCGCGGTGACCGGCACCTGCTCAACAAATCTCACTTTCGATCAGTGAAAAAACCCTTTGGTGTGTACATCGGTCGTTTTTACCAAGCTCATCTCGTATGTAAATCGTCCAGTCATTGTCTTTTGTAGGGTTTTTGTGTGGCGGAAGTCATGTGGGATTTTTATAATCGGCCTTTTTTATAGTAATTTATTTGAGGGTTAAGACAAAGGAACATACAAATTGTAGGACTAGTGTTTTCGGATAAGATACACGGTTAAGTAAAAATGCGTGTTTGTTATTTGGAATGACAAGTTTCGTAGATAATTAAGAGACAATATCTGAAGATCGAGCTCTATGTCTTTCAGTTAAAAAGATTTTATAACTCACAAAAGATAACGTTAAATTCAAATATTACTAAAATACTTTCTAATTGAAAAATCGTGCCTATACATATTTATATTTAGCGCAAAAAAATTGTACAGATCCCTTAAGATTATATTTTTTACGCGACAGTCATCAAATTCCTTTCAATCATTGCTTTATTAGTAAACGTATGCAACCACACGTATTTCACACGGAAGACTCAAGACAAAAAACTACACCAAACTGCCTCTTACTTGCATAATAAATCCCTATTCACAGAGAATACATTAAGCATATCAATCACATTGCAAGTGCTAAAACGGCTAATCGAATGCGCGAGCGCTCCCCGCCATTTTTGTTTTCGCGCCTTGCACTATCATTAACGCCTTTTCAATTCACCTCTTTGGTTATTCATTCTATGGTTATTCAAATTTCGAACGACAATAGAATGTTTTTGTTTATCCGCCACAGACAAGGATTCTTTTTTTTAAATAGGGTATGTGGATGGTTTAGGATGGCTAATTAGTATCGTATTTTCGTGTGAGATTATTTTCGCACGGTAATATGAACATGTTGGCAATTGTTAGTGAGTAAGTAATTAGGTAGGATGTTATTTGTTATGATAATTGAAAGGTGGCGTGATAGATATATTTATCGTGAATTCTGATAAGATCCCTCTTAGAGATGTAGGTAATTATTTAAATAGAGTGAATAAAAAATATATTATCTCAGATGATCCGTAAAGTGTGGTCTACCTGTTTCTTTGTCTTTACTTAATTTGGTGTTTATCCTCATTTATTTACCGGCTGTCTGCATTATAATTAAATTCGATATGTAAAACGAGAGCCAAATGTTATCGCAATAGCCCAGCTTATTCAACTATAGCCTAAGTCCTCTCAATCAAACTCTCGATAGTAGAGGAGGACTGGTCTCAGCAGTTATCCTTTATGCCCTACAGTACAGAGTCAAGTATATCAAAATTACCTATTTGAACTAAGAAAGGTAATCGCTTAGCTGATTTTTCCCCTATCCCTAATTATAATAAAACGCCTCCAGGGCACCTACGCTTCTTCGGGTGTTGTGAGTATCGATTATCGGGTGGTGATCACTTACTACCACTTACCTGCTCGTTTACTGCGCTTATGGATAAGTACAAAGTATTACCATAATATTTGCATAATAAGTTGCGGTGCTTGAAGCGTCAGATTCAAACTGAAATGTGAATTTTAATTTTTAACTCTTAAATATGTGCGGAGAAACATGTGAACTAAAAATCATGGTTATGTTAAATCTGCCAACCCGTAGTAGATCAGTATAGAGTTGACTAAGGCCTAAAGTCTCTTAAAAACGGAGTACCTACAGGAATGTATTTGAGTTCATTTAGTTATTTCATTTATTTATTGAAAGACAGCCTCCGTGGCGCAGTTGGTTGGACGCCGGCTGTGAAACGAGAGCCCGCGGGTTCGATCCCCGCATCGAAAGAAATGTTTGTGTGAACCACAATTATTTGTTTCGAGTCTGGGTGTTTGTGAGACCGAAAATTCTTTCGTAGCTCCTGATACCCACGACACAAGATGCGATCTTAGTGTGGAGTCAGGACTATGTATGTGACTGTTGGGTGTATTTATTTATTTATTATTTCTTAAAGCCTTAATATTCACAATGTTTCATTTTACATATAACATATTATATATTTATATACCACAGCCTTTTTGGAGATGAGAAACAAACAAAGGCAAAAAATCTGTTTGATCACGTTCCTTTACGCGAATTCTTCTTTGCAACCAGCAAAATCACACAGAAACAATAAACTATATCCCTCTTTGGATTGTCTATTGATCACGCTTTTTTGTCTATGGATACACATCTATAGCATAAAGGATGTCTTCCAAAGAGCTCAATGACGTATCAAATAACGATTTATCTAGGTATATGGAATCTTTGTGGTCTATACTCTATAGCATAGTTGGGAGTGAAACGGACTGTTAGTCGAGGGTTTTGAGTTCGATCTCCTGGGTTGGGAAGTAATATTCAAATTAAAAATTAATCGTTATCGCTCGCGTTAATGGTAAAGAAAAATATATTTTTGTATGCCGCAGCGCCGAAATAGTGTCTAACGACAACAAATAAATACACCCAACAGTCACATACATACTCTCGACTCTTTAAGAGAGTTTTGTTTTGTGGGTATCAGAAACTACGAAAGACTGCGGTATCTTAAACACCAAGACTCGAGACAAATATTTGGAGGCCTCCAAATATTTGTATCGATGCGGGTACCGAACCCGCGGCCTCTCGTTTTACAGCTGGCGTCTAACCAACTGCGCCACGGAGGCTGTTAAAATAATGTTCTTATTCATAAATCAACCTAAAACCATGCTAGAACCTATTGCTAATTGCTAACAAAATCGTACAATCTGCATATACATATAACAATAAAACTCCTTTAAAAAAATTATTATTCGTGGTAGAGCCGTGCTCTACCCAATTAGTATTACTACCGCAAATCATATTGACGCGATATAAATGTTTTGTTGTTTTATAACATTCAGTAAGTGAGATTCCTAAAAACCGAATAGTTCTTATTTTTCCCCTAAACTCTACAACATCCTTTTTTCTCTAAAACTGCCTACCCACCTACGAGTATAATGCTCCAGGTACTAATTACTATATACGCGTAAATATCATTGTCAATATTTATCGCTTTCCATCTGATAAGCCGCTTACTCATTTGGCGCGCTTTTTATGAAAAAAAATCAGATCTCATACAACTCGTCTTCCCATAATTAATATTCGCGCGCATCAGATGACGAAACAAAAAATAATTTCCCGAGCTCAGTAGCTCAGTACAGTTTTTCTAGGTCGCAAAAAACGTCGAAGACATCGTGAGACGCGCATAAAATTAACTCCGAACAAATGTACATATGCAAATGCATACGTGACCACTTTTTAAAAAGTTACTTAAAGAAAAAAAAAGGATAAAAAAGTAAAAAAAGACAAAGGTCTGCGCGGCCGCCGCCACCCTTCAGTGCGGCAAAAAATTTCATTTGCATACGCCGTGGCGATTTTTTTATGCATAAAAAGATTATGTAAATGCATTTTTTCGGACACTCGCTCTCTTATAAGAATGTTTTTTGCGATCGAAAAAAGTTTCGGAACGGCTTGAGAGAAAATAATGAAGGGTATCTCACGGACTTTTTTATTTTTGTGAATTAATTATCTGCTCTTTAGTTTTGGTCACACAGTACCTGTTTATAAAAAATGGGCGAAATTACATAAATTACGGCCCGCAATTTTAAAATATTCACATGAACTTTGCAGTTTATGACGTCATTATAAAACACAATTGTTGCGCAATGATTATTGGAAGTTGTCGTGGTATTTATTTATTACAGACTTCAAAAAAAGAAAGAGTTTCTGAATCCGACTGTATGTTTTTTTTTGTAGATTTGTATTTGTTTTATGAAAGAAACTACATTGCTTGTCATCTATTGAATATTAGTCAAATAACTGTCGCTTGTATCTTCTTCTAAGTAGTTAACGAGTCATTTTTGGAATCAAAACAGATCTGAAACAAATATAATTTTCTTAGTACTGGCATCCTATCCATTGCCTCTTCTTATTGAGAGGTTAACCCACAGCTCTCTTCCCGGCATCTCAAGGAGAATGCTGCTCGATGCTATTTCTTAGTCCATGCCGTTGAATAATCCACAATTTATCTAAAGTTTAAAAGTTACGTGAAAAAAGATATAATGCTGTTTAGTGTTTTCATAAATCGTTTCAACATCTTCGACCATAGGAATCCTACTGCTAAACATAGATATCCCAACGAGGACCTTATGACCTGTTGAAAGCGGTCTGTATCCAGCGACTTATATACTATTTACATAAATCCTATACACTAAATATTTACCCCAAAAACATAACCCACAATAAATACATCCAAAAAATTTTTTTGTCACATTTTTTCTTACTACCTGGTTTTAGGGTGGAGTTTGCGCCACCCCACATTTTTTTTATTTCACAAAAACCAATAGTGCATTACTAGGGTGGTAACTTTTTCATCCCCGATCGATATTTTGCCTCGCCTCGGCCAACCCGTTCCGGGACAAAGAACTTACCCCTCTATGTAAAACGCATTCATCTATTTAATTTTTTATTTCACTAACGGTCGCTGTTTAAGAGGGGTTGTTATTAAAAGGGTACGTGTTTTTGTCCCTCATACACCCGAAATTGTTCTCCTCACGCAAACCTTGTTTAGAACTTTCGAGAAATTAGTTTCCGTTCTTGCCGATTTTCGCCGTTCGGTCACGGAATGTAATGTTCAGGATATGGCTAATTTATTAAAGTAGGGCTTGTATATTAGTAGTTTTTGATTGGGTATTTTGTTATTTAGATACGCCGGATGCGTGCTAATTTGCAGTGGTTATTGCTAAACAGAAGTCGTGCAAAAATAATGACTGCTAGCATGGTGTCAGCTGTAAATTCTAACATCAGTCTGTTTTTATAATATTGACCTTATTCAATGCATTATTTAAAGGCTAGCCATATGTATATATGTAATATACATAAGAGATATTCGTAAAAAAAACCTTCAAATATCAACAAAAATATAATACAGGGTATATCAAGATTGCGACCGAAAACGAAGCCAGGTGGTAGTTTTAGTGATTACAGACACGATGCAACTAAAAATTACTCAAAAAAAAGCGATAGGTTTTTGCAATTTTTAAATATCATCATATTTGAGTGGTAAATACATAGTTTTTTTAAAATATAATTTAAACTCTTACGTACCATTGTGTCTTTAAAAATAAAAAGGTATACACTGTTATTTTAGGAAAACGATGTATTTACTACCCAAATACGACGATAAGAAAAAATTTTCAACAAAAAAATTGGTGCTTTTTTTTGCAATTTTTTTTATTTGCATTGTGTCTGAAGTCACTAGTACTACCACCTGATTTCGTTTTCGGTCGCAGTCTAGATATACTCTGTATATTACTAATATATGTGAGTCACAGCTTAGTCAGCCGTGAACGAGATTGACGGACCAGAAGTCCGACGGCATACAAAAGTTGTATCTTGAGTCTCAAAAACTAAGAGTGGCTTTTCGGATTTACCTTACAACATATAGAACTGGAACAAATATTTGTTGATGTCACACAAGTATTTGATTCGGGTCTGGATTTATGAGACGATTTATGAGACCGAAAGTCTCACGTAATTTCTGATACCCACGACACAAGGCTCGATCTTAGTGTGGGGTCAGGACTATGTATGTGACTGTTGGGTGTATTTATTTATTTATTATTTATTTGATTAAATCATTTCATTTTTCACTTCCCGACGTTTCGATTACTTTACAGGTTGCGTGGTCATATGGCGGATTAGTTTTATTTCAATGTGTAAAATTGGCGTAAATCTAAGAAACCATCATCCACGGCTATTGTTATATAGGCGTCTACACCAACTGTCACTGGTTTTTTAATGTTGCGATTAAATCATCAACTTTATACCCCCCCCCCCCTCTTCTCTCTTCAGCCACAGGAAGTCTACTGCTCAACTTAGGCCTTCCCCAAAGATCTCGACATTGACCTGTTGGAAGTGGCCTGCATCCTGCATTATACCCCTACGTTCTCGTTACTTAGAAGTAATCCTTTTTTTGAAGTGTATATAAAATATTAAATACATTTTATTATGTTCCAGTGGTGGTGACGTCAGCCCCGGCCAACGAAGCAGAGCTGCAACTATACAGGGTGATGCAAAGAGCCAGTCTTCTCGCGTACTACGACACACTGCTAGAAATGGGTACGTACATACTATGTACAATGTACATAATCACTGCAACTAACTTAGTATGATGTTGTATGTGTATAAAAACAGACAGAGTAATTTCGATTTGCATAAAAATATATAACTTCAATTTTTCTTTTCATTTTTATGCTGAATTTTTCATATACTCGTAAAAACAATTTCTTCAAATGAAACAAAGTGAACGACGTTAACATTGTGTACTGTTATTGCACACTTCGTCAATTTGAAGAGAAAAATGGTATAACAATATATTTTTTAAGCGAGTCAATAATAATGTCGTTAAAAGTTCAAACCAGAATGTTTGCATTTAAATTGTAATTCTTACACCTCCACAAAGGCGCAATAAGTTTTAATTATATTAATTAACGTTTCATTTACATAATTAAATGTATTTCGCGCCGTTTAAAAAGGTGTAATTAATGGGTCACCGAAAAAACTACACGCATCTTCAATAACAATCATTAAACGAAGGAACGCAAGAAAAAACTCTTTCTCAAAGTAAAAAACAAATTTCCATAGACTAGAGCGCGGAGCATAGACAACGCATGCAAATAACTTTTTTTAATTTCGCCGATTACGCTCTCCTTGTCCGCGACTCCTTTGTTTTTTTTTCTAACCCTTCGCAAAATGGTCACGTAGGGCATTTGCATATGCGCCTAAATTAAAATTGCTTGTGAGTTGTAATTTTTTCTTGGTGTCACACGTTTTTGCCGACACAATGCGTGGATAAACGAACTTGCCGCGCAAGATAATTTTGCATATTAATGCAAAGATTATAGGGATTGCGTCCAGCTTTTTTGTCTTCTCTTTGTTAGTCTCTTAATCTTTATTTCTGTTCTCGTGTAGGGAAGTGATTTGTATGAAATGAATTGAAGTGAATTGTAAGAATAATATTAAATGATACATCGGTATTTGTATGGTACTTTTTTAGTGATTAAGTATTATTTATTTATTCTTTTTGGTTCTATGAAGATTGTTTCAAATTATTCCTCGGCTATAGATTATTAGTTTGATGAAAAGCAATTTATATGGATATGTTTTCATCATTAATGAATTCAATAGTTTTTGCATCTACGATTTTATTTATTTTTAAAACTTATAACATTATAAATGAAGAACCATATTTTTAACATTTTTATTAAATTGAAACCTAAAAAAGAACCATTTACAATGTATGTACAACTTGTTCAACAATATGTGAAATATTTTAAAGATTTTTTTTAAACTTTTTAAATAATAATGACACCTTTATTGAATTCATATAAGTGAGTTATTTGCAATAGTAAATATCCAAATTTAATGTAAAATTGATTGAATTTCAGGAGGAGACGACGTCCAACAGCTCTGCGACGCTGGCGAGGAGGAATTCCTGGAGATCATGGCGCTGGTCGGCATGGCCTCCAAGCCCCTGCACGTGCGACGCCTCCAAAAAGCCCTCCAAGAGTGGGTCAACAACCCCGCGCTCTTCCAGATACCCATCGTCCCAAACCTCTGCCCCACCGAGAACCCCTTCATACAATGCAACCAAAGACTATTAAATATGCCCCCAACCATCCCCAATGTTTTACCTAGGTCAGTAGCATCTCCTGAGAGTAGTAGACCCATGTACAGTCCTTCTCCAGGTGCCCCTGATAATAGTTGCGGGTCTACCACCTCCCAACCAAACGCAAGTCCAACAAACACATTCGCCAAGATCGTGTTACCTCCCTCCCCTGCCCCGGCCGCTCCCATCACGTCCACAGCTTCTAGATCCTTCTCTCCTCAAAGCGCGTGTCCTCCTGCGTCAGCTGGATCCAGTCCTAGTTCAGTCACATCGCCAGTACAGCTAACTCCGGTACTCCTTGATGTTCATGTGCAAAAACTGTCCTCGGCCGCGGAGAAATTGAGCAAACATTTACCCCAGTTGGAGCCAAAGCCCCAGAACGCTAAGAAGAAGATGTGCAAGGACCTGGAGTTGGTGATGATGATGCCGGAGTCGGATCCGAGACGGATGGAGGAGATTAGGAAATACGCGGCGATATATGGACGGTTTGATTGTAAGAGGAAACCGGAGAAGCCGCTCACGTTGCATGAGGTAGGAATTAGAAAATGTAATTTCTAGTTGGTAGCTTGGTAAAATAAAGTACCTAGGTACCTTAAAAACATAAATCTTTGGAGTTTCCCTGTTCATCTTGAGACCACAAAATACAATGTTTATGAAAGAATGTCAAACAGCACGCGTAAAGATCTAAAGCTTTATGTAGGTTTTACGGTTGAATAACGTATTTTCTTTCATATAATTAAATTCTTTAAAGTAGGTATGTCTACAATTTTGATACACTCCGGACGCGTTTAAACTTAAAGTTTTAAAAGCAATATTTTGATAAAGCTTTGAAAAACTATAGTTTAACATTTCCAATATCCCACTTATGTTGCAGGTGATGGTAAACGAGGCAGCAGCGCAAATCTGCCGATGCGTGCCTGCGCTGCTGACAAGGAGAGATGAACTGTTCCCCCTCGCCAGGCAACTCGTCCGGAGAGCGGGGCTACATTACTCTAAGCATGGGTGTGTATTACTGGTTAATTATCTGAGTAAATAAAAGTAAATAAAGATCGTAGGGAGTCGCTGAATGCAGCTCGCCTTCAACAAAGACTTATGCAAGTTTTTGAGGTGTGTTTTGAGAATATTGTAGGCTAAACACTAAAAACATAGATGGTTTATGTAAAATGTCGAAAATGTTGCAAGATAAAAATATCTCCAACATATTTAAGATGATATATCCCAGTTAAAACTAATAGAGAGTTGGATACAGTCTCTAGATTCCACATTCTAATTATCCAGTTGTGATAAAAACGTGACCGTATAAATCGTCCAGAGTAAAGCGCCATTTACACGGGGAGAGTTTCTCGTGGCGAGAATCGTATGTGATTATCGCATGAAATAACCGTCATAAGATTATCGTGTTCTGACAATGTTTACACGATGCAAATTTTTTATATCCCTACGATAATCGTTTCTTCGAGGCAACAAACTCTCCCCATGTAAATTGGGCTTAACTGATTACCTGAAATTAACTGTTTTAATAGCCCAAAAGGCAATATTCCCTCAAAAAATGAATGAATATCACTTTAATGACATAATAGCCAATAATTTTGTTCTTTCCAGCCTCCCTCCAACAGCGTCAACGGGAGAGGATCGTGACAGAGACGAGGACGAGCCTCCAAGCAAGCGAACTCGACAGGTCCACACGCACGTAGACCTCACCGACTAGATCTAGATCTAACACTAAACTAGGACTAGAACTAACCGCACTGCCGTTCTAAACAGATCACTGTTAGGGGCGCTATTAGACCACATTCAAACTAACTGCATCAGGGTCTTAAAGGCGCTATCATACTAATTAAACCTAATTGCACTAGAGTTCTAGAATTGACTAGAAGTAGAGCAGATAAAGAATGACGGAGAGAGATAAAATAGGGTGGTATTACAGAAAATAGGCTAAGTTAACTTACGGTGCTAAATTACTCTGCCATTTAAGGTGGATCCATGGAGGAAAAATGATAACATTATTTTATGTCTTATATGAGTACTACTACTCATAGCTAGTAGTCATAGCTGTACAGCTATTTTATCAATTGTAAAGATTCATTGCAGTCCCTTCAGAAGACAATATTTCAAAAGATAATATATAAGAATTTAATCGTTGATTTAGTTTGCGAGTTTTACGCAAGATTAATATTTGGTGCTGAGCACTATAATCAATCCTTTATAATTTCTGTAAAATTGATATAATTTCGGTTAAATTTCCTTTTATTTTAGACATCAATATGAATATTTCTAATTGTTTTCTTTCAAAAACATGACATGTCCTATTAGATTTTGATATTGGTTTTTCCAGTTGGTATTTTAAAGCCATTTACAAGAACAGATCGCTACGAATTTAAATCTTATTAGAATAAAAATAAATGAACTTCAAATTCAATTACAATCGGGCCACTAAAATGAACATTATTGGAATAACTATTTCGTGGTTTATATACAAACATGAACTTTAATTGGTAATTATTACCGCAAAAAAAGAAAAAAATAATGGAAGTAAAAGCAACTATAAAATAAAGTAATTCTATTAACAGCCAACGAATAGAATTCCTCATAAAATAAGATAGATCAAGTTAATTATATTCCTCGCAAATAATGCATGTAGTAATAAGAAAAGGTAAGCATGGTACTAGAACTCTTGTAAAGTATTCTCAAATGCTTTTTTCATTTTCATTTGCTTTAGACTAACTTACACGGCCAATGGTGAGTATTACTTCTTTATATGTTGCTATATTAGACCTTATTTTTAAAAATGCATGATAATTAATGCTTTTAATTAATTTCTAGCCATCTAGCTATCTTCATTTTAGTCGGTAGTATTGGACTCGGTTCTTCGAAATCCATTCAGATTTCCGCAACGAATGTTTGTTGGATTACATTATCTTCTGCATAATGGAGCTTGACTACAATGACAGATTACCGACACGATTTTGGCTTTATTTCAGACTAAAGTCCCATTTTTATATGGAGAGTTTCTCGCCTCGAAGACATGATTATCGTAAGGATATAAAAAAGTTGCATCGTCTAAACATTTCTCAGAATGCGATAATCTTATGGCGGTTACATCATGCGATAATCGCATACAATTCTCGTTTCGAAAACCTCTCCCCGTGTAAATTGCGCTTTGTAAAGAAAGGTTAATCTAAGGCCTTACCCGTAGCTTAGAACTTATATTGGAATGAACACTGAAACAAACATCGCGTTCGTTACCAAGGCATTATTTTAAACGCCTTAATATTTGACATCAGCTATCGAAATAGATTTTAGAATAGATTTTTTATAGCTCCAGTGTTATTTTTCCTACTTACATTGATCTACGAAAAGCCCTTCCGGCCCTTCTACAAGACACTTTTTTGAAAATTAACGCGCACACTATATTAGATTTATTAAATAGTTGGTAAGCCACTCGCCTGAATAAACGCGCCACCACATCGTATAATTAATTAATACTCCCTAAGATCGAGTCTTGTGTGATGGGTATCAGGAATTACGAGAGACTTTTCGATCTCACAAACACCCCGTCTCGAAACAAATACTTGTGGTTCAAACATTTGTTTCGATGCAGGGATCGAACCCGCGGCCTCTCGTTTCATAGCCGGCGTCCAACCAACTGCGCCACGGAGGCTGTCTGTGACGTGAAAGAAGACATGATTTTTGGAGCGTTTAATTGGACGAGTGACTCAACTGCTAGCTACAGTGGATACATAATTAGTTATCTGTCGTTTTGATCAAGCTTCATTACAATTATACTAAAGCGGAAAGCAAGAAATGTAACTTGATTGACAATGTTGTTACAGGAAGCAGACGAAGGTAATGCAGTTAGAGCCAGTCCGGATGTCACGAGAAATTCAAACCATAGGTAAATTATTAATAATTTGTAACAATAAAAATACTCCTTTTACATTAAACTTCTCTTAGTAAAGCAATATAACTAGCTTTAAGAAATGTTAATAGATAATAGTACTGATAATTAACTAAGCAATGTCAAGAGATGACGTAGAGTATTGTTTAGAAATAAACTGGTTTTAAAAATATCGGTTACTTTCTTCCGTATTTTTCTTTACTATCAATTTAAAATGGCCGGAATCTACGATCATAGTGTTGCAGATGTACGCGTATTATATATGAGCCGCTTTTTTCCTTTGTAGGAGCTATACGATAATAAAATGACTTATATGTTTAGTTGGTGGGGAGTGAAGGCGGAGAGCGACGACGCTGACTCCAGGTGCTCATACTCCAGCACCAGCACACCACCACCTGTAAGTACATAGTGTATTCTATTCCACCTTGGTACTAGACCAATGCCGGATAGTGTTCCTCTGCCATGTTTTTCATGAATTAACTGCCTTCACACACCATATATCTTAGTTTAACGAGTAAATCATTTTGATTTTAAATTCCCCAACATAGGTATCGATCGATCGCAGAACCTTAATTCACAGGCCATGAAAGCCATCAAATTATGTTTGTCCCTGCTTTATTTAGAAACAGGAACCGTAGCCATATCATAGTATTTATGCGAGGTTAGTTACCTCTTTAGTTCATTGTTTTTGTCACCCGCTTTGTTACGGAGGGAAGTGGACAAGAATTTATTTCCATCTTCTCCTATTAATTTAACTTTATGATTTCGTTGCGGGTTAAAGACAAGTTAAACATTCCAAGAGACTCGCTGAGCTTCAATGCTCAGTGTCATTACAATGCGTGCCACTGTTGATCCTGGCTTACAGGAGTTACAGTGGTGGGTGTGAGGGCGGGACAGTCTCCATATCATGCCAATATATGATGTATTTCATAATAAATATTCCAGGAGACAGAAGAGTCCCGTCCACAAGTGGTGGCGGCTCGTGGCGATAGCATCATAGCGGTGGCCAACCCCGCACTGCACCCGCCGCACGCGCACCACGCACCACATCCCGCCAGGAACCACTCCAACTGACTACCAGGCTGGGTCACAAACACAAACAATAGAAAACTAATATCAAGATAACGAGCACAGTGCAGTGTAATGCAACATCTAAAATGACCGTCTTAATCTACCAGCAGATCTTTAAAAGCATTTAGAGCTCTTAAATATCCTCTAAAGAATAGAAAGGCCGAAAGGTATGGAGTGGGGACTATGTACAGGCAAGCGTAGTGTCGGACGCCCTACAAGCTGGACGGACGATCGGGTTAAGGTTGCAGGTATGATGGATGCAGGTCGCTTTCAACGGGTTGTTGTGAAGATCCTTGGGAGAGGACTGTGTTCAGAACTTCCTGTGGCTTAAGAGAAGAAGAATAAAGAATAGAAAGCTAATATCAGAGTAACGAACGCAGTGCATTGTCATTCAGTGCCCAAAATTAATAATACCCAACGAGTACATGTGTAACACCACCTACCCCTTTTTTGCCCACAAGGCAAAGCATCTGTATTTTCAAGAAGTGTTATCCCATTCATATTATAAAATGTTTATGAGCTGATTTATAAAAACCCTTCATCAGCCAACCGCTCTTTGTATCAGTAAATCGGTGATTTAAAAAAATGACGTCGCAACGTAGGAACTTCTAGACATTCCAATGTATTTATATTTTCGTTAAAGAGAATTACGTCATGCGTTGCCACTTCTAAACATTCCAATGTAAATAATCGCAAAAATCGGACAATATCTCTTATTCTAAATATTTATTTTTAATTGATAATCTTGGTTTAACATATGTGTGAATTATATTGTAAATAGATTATTTGTAAGAAAAGTCGTACGAACAGTCCAAAATGATAAATTGTTCGTTTGTCATAATTTATCTATTTCGTAAGTTAATTAAGCGCAGTTTACACGGGGAGAGTTTCTCGCGGCGAGGATCGTATGCGATTATCGCATGATATGACCGCGATAGATGATTGTGTTGTGACAAATGTTTACACGATGCAACTTTTTTATATCCTTACGATATCGTATCGTGTCTTCGAGGCGAGAAACTCTCCCCGTGTAAATGGGGCTTTAAGAAGTCGCTGGATGCAGGTCACTTCCAACAGGTCGATGTGGAGATCCTTGGGGGAGGCCTATGTTCAGCAGTGGCCTTCCCGTGGCTGAAAACGATGACGTATACATAAAAATCCACCAAATGATAATAATATTGATAAGTGTAAATAGTCTATTTTTATAACCGAAGCCATAATGCCTTTGTAGTAATGCGATGGATTGCATTGAAACGAAACGTGATATTTTAAAGGGAATTGTTTTAAAACAGAAGCAAACCACATTTGTTGTTCATAAAAACGCCTAACGGGATTAATGTGTAAAGTTTTCAGAATACGGCAATCTCACTATATCATCTATTTTAGTTCAATTTTCACTTAAAAAGATAAAGATTTTTTCTTAAAAGATGTTTTTTTCCTTAATTCTTACTTTCTTTACACTACGTTTCTCGACACTTGAAAGTTCAATTAGAGTTGCCCATGAACCACCGTTTTGATCTATTGTATCGAACTCAATTATATAATGTTAATGAGGTTTTCGTACAATATATAAGGAGTGTAGCGTTCGCAAGTTCAAATTAACTATGTTGCCATTACTGCGTCTGTTTTTGAAGTTTTCTTGCAATCCATCCCAATTGTAAATATATTTCTAATTTAATATTTTAGTACATGAACAAATAGATAGTTGTAAATATAAATGTATATGCGATGGGCAGCAGCAGTGTAAAAATAAAGATTTCTAAATAAACTTCTCGTTTTTTTTTCATTATTTGTGATTCGAGGTTAATCACGATATTTCATAACAGAGGTATAAAAACGAAAATGATAAATTCCAATTGCGTTTTTTAACTTCCCCATCAGTATAAAGGGCGTTTGAAAAACGCGTTAAAATGGGCGTTTTACTGTTTTTTCCATAGGTTTTAATGGAGGGGCGAACAAAATTCGGCCAAAATGCTGCTGAAATCTATAGCGAATATTCCTCAATCAGGCCATGGTGACCATGATAAAAAGCAAAGTAGCTTATTATGGAAAGCTTATTGTAGAAGCCTTTGTGACACTTAACACTGGCAAGAGCGCATCTACACAGATATAAGTATACTTCCTGTTTGTCGATCACTTTTGTGATTTGACAGCCTCTGTGGTGCAGTTGTTTGGACGCAGGCTGTGAAACGAGAGGCCGCATGTTCGGTCTCGCATCGAAACAAATGTTTGTGAACCACAAGTATCTGTTTCGAGTCTGGCTGTTTGTGAGACCGAAAAGTCTCTCGCAGTTCCTGATACCCACGACACAAGACTCAAACTTAATGTGGGTCGGGACTATGTATGTGACTGTTGTGTGTATTTATTATTTACTTAGTTTTAACGAAACATAATTAACAGAATATTTACAAGGCGTATAAGGTCATACTATAGTGACTTAAAGGGTTTTTTCCTGATTTATTATTCTGTTAGCACTATTATCCTGTCGACACAATAAACAACATGTAAGTGTCACAGTCGATGCTGATCGGTATCGTTCGGAAGCAGCCAAGTAGTTAAGCATGCGCCGGGCGCCGTGTTGAGGTCAGAGCGTTTGACCGCGGCTGTATGAGACAGGCATACGTAATATCCGTGATCACTTACCATCAGGTGAAATGTATGCTCGTTTGCCTTCTATAACATAAAAAAAAAATTAAGTCTTACGTATATAGATTTACCCATTGAACGCGTGTTATGAGAATATAAAAGGACATTTTTTTGGTGGTAAGATATTATGAGCGCATGGTGACATGTTGGTTGCGGATCGGACGCGTCCGCCAGCATGATCACGGTGGTCGCGGGTTCAAATCTCTGACTTTTCGGAGTCATGTGTGTATTGATAGTCAGTCACCAGGCATTATAACGGTGAAGGAAAATATCGTAAGGAAACCTACATACTATAGTGATTTGTCAGAATTTCTATGGTACGTAAAGTCTGCCAACCTGCACTAAGCCAGGGTGGAAACAATGGTCTTACCTCTCTTGATCGCCCGTGCCCTCCAATGTAGCTTATATGAGTTGACACAATCCATCAATCCATCCATCAGCCAAAGGAAGTCCACTGCTGAACATAGGCCTCTCCCAACGATTTCCACAGTGACCTGCTGGAGGCGGCCTGCATCCAGCGACGTCCCACGACCTTTACCAGGTCGTCTGACTACCTAGTGGGTGGACGTCCCACGCTGCGCTTTCCGCTTCGTGGCCTCCATTCGAGAACTTTTTGGCCCCATCGGCCATCAGTTCTCCGTGCTATGTGCCCCGCCCATTGCCACTTCAACTTGCTAATCCGCTGGGCTATGTCGGTTACTTTAGTTCTCCTACGAATCTCCTCATTTCTGATTCGATCTCGTAGGGAAACCCCACACAATACAGTGCGGATATTAGCATCCGTCCGGTAACGACCACCGCACACAATGGTTAAGGACCCGTCATCATAAACCACGTAAATTTGTCCGAATACATTCAGGCCGGCAAAGTTGTGTCGTTCGGGCAGACATATCTATCTCATGTGAAATGAAAACATTATTGCACTCACTGACGCACTTGTACTACGGTACGATTACGATACTGAGGTTTCGGGTTCTAATCCCGGGTCGGGCAAAGTGATATTGGATTTTTCTATTCATTGTCAGATCGGGGTCAGGAATTTGTGCCCGATATGGCGTTAGGGTTGTCCCCGATCACATTGATAACTGAATATGCAAGGCGAAACGCGGGTCTCCTGGTAGCACCTCTGCCTACCCCTTCTGGGAAGAAGGCGTGAGTTCATGTATGTATGAATTGAAACGTAACAATATCTAAATCCTATGTCGATATCTATTTTGCGCACATCGTGTTTATTTATTTCCTACATTATAATTAGCGCCTTGCATATAACTCGTTATTTATTTCAAGCAACATCCATTAAGGCACAAAGTAATTAACTTATTGTAAGTACTAACAAAATACCGGTTTGTATCGTTTGCCGTATTTACCTGTTAACACCGATAAAAATATTTTATGCCACACATCAAGAAGTAAGAACTAAATGTCAATGCGACGGCAGACATTTTTTTCCAATTTATAAGTATTTTTAGGTACAAGACAGTACCCGAATGGTATTGGACCACCCACAGTTAGTCCAGCTTTTTGTGCTAAAGTGAAATGAAATGAAATTCGTTCGTTTATTGGTCACGTAGGCAATTAAATAGCTCTTATGACAAGTTAATACACATAAAACTTATTATGTATTTACAAAAAATATATATATTTACTATTACTTATATAATTTTTAAGTATTATTATTAATTAAGTTTTATTTATTTATTTAAAGTGACTGGACAACTCGTATAAGATAAATACGAAAATAATTATGAGTAGGAAAATAATTTTAATGTATTCCTCCATCATTAAAGGAAACGATAATTGAATCTAAATACACAGGTAACGTCGTAATTATGAATTATTTCTCTCTCCTTGTTAAGTAGCAGATTGTAAACCGTGAGGTCTTGGATTCGGTTTCCAAATCGGTCACTCCGATTTGCTTTTTTTCGGGTTATATAATTTCATATGAGTTGAGTGGTTCTGGAATTTTTATTTCAAACAGGGACAGGTTCAAAATGGTTTCAAAAAATAAATATTTATTTGGGACAGCAACAAGCTCTGTTAATACATTGGTACTACTTATACTCGTATGTACTTACCCATTTAAAGACACATGCGTGAGTTTTGCTATTTATTATGTATAGAGAAATACCTACTTTGTAATTACTCAAGTAAATAATAAATTACTACACCACCTTGACCATAATCCCACGTAAGTTTTAATTGCAAAACCCACGTGGAACGTCCAGTAGTGTCCGATTCGAAGGGCAACCCAGCCGGACGCGAGACGTTGTGATTCACCCGGCCTCGCCCGCCGTATAGTACTGAGAAAACTGGCTTCATTCACCGGTAACCGACGTATTTAGGTCAATGGTTTTCCTCTTAACTTATCATACTCATTAATACAGTAACGTGTTATGACAGCATCTGTACCTGTATCAGCTCATATACGTCCCACTGCAGTGCACGGGCACTTTTTTTTATTGCATAGGTCCGGCAAACGAGTAAACAGGTCACATCTATGAACCAAGCGTTGTGGATGGTCACGGGCGGCAGTGATCAGTTACCATCAAGTGACCTTGTGAAGACAATGTGTGAGAGTGAAATTGTGTCGACCGTTGAGTTACAGCCATCTCGAGTCGCTGGATACTGTAACGGCAGGTCTCTATCTTTTTTTAAGTAGAGATTTCATTTGATATTGCGATGCATTTTATGATTCAATAAACAAATACAGAGAGAAAAAGATGTGGTGCATATATTTATAAATAGCTAGGTAAAATATATACTCGTATGTCTATATTTGTTTATTGAAGCATAGAATTGTATAGAGATAGTAATGGTAGCTATTTTAATCTGTTGTTAAAGATAGATAGGATATATAGACCGGCCGATTGACTGCACCAAACTTTCATTTCATTGTAATCAAATGACCGTGATGTTATACAAAAACAAAACACGGTCGAAAGTATCTCGCGATCGTTACAATTGTGATGTTTATTGCGTACTAGTTTTCCTGCTAACATTTGTATTATAAATATTATATGGTTATGTGTGATTTATAAATAATGAATTGTATCTACGATTGACTGTGTCATTGTAATTAGTCAGAACGTACATGATTTATGGTGGCTGGAAATTGACTTGCTTTAAAGCCTCATTTACACGGGGAGAGTATCTCGCCTTGAAGATACGATTATCGTAAGGATATAAAACGTTGCATCGTGTAAACATTTGTCAGAACATGATAATGTATGGCGGTTATGTCATGCGATAGTGGCATACGATTCTCGCCGCGACAAACTCTCCCCGTGTAAATGGAGCTTATGCCACTGAAACTTATACAACGCATATTCTTTCGAAACTAGCCAAAATGCTTATAACATTTTAAGTCATCTGCTGATTTCGACAGCCTCTTTAACGCAGTTGGTAAGAAACCGGCTGTGTAACCAAAATCCACAGTATGGATCCCAAGACAAATATTTGTATCGCCCACGAATATTTATTACAGATTTGGCTGTTGAGAAAATGCCAAAAAGTCTATCGTAGTATTTGTGTTTAATAAACTCTGATTTATGATATTTTCCATATAAAACTAAATAAATATACCCATACGTATAATATATATATATATATATATATATAATGGTAAGAGATGATGACTGCTTATGACTTTTGGGTGGTAACCATTTTGCGATAATTGACCTGCAAGATATTTTGCTGCTCATATATATTTAAAAACCTAATTAAAATTCATAGTTGGTCAATTTCAGAATTAAGTAGCTTTTGTAGATACGATCGAATATGTTATGTAGAATAATTATTCTTATTGTAACTTATTAAGCAATTTATATGACTCCACCGAACTGAATACAAAGCTTGACGTCATAAACACTTCAATCATATTACCCGAGAATCGATAATTTGAAGGCCAGCAATATATTTACAAGTTTAAATGAATGTCGTTGGATCTTCTGGTATTCATAAAATTACAGTTAAGTCTCGTTCGGTATCGTTTAAAGTATATGCATACATAAACTCAAGCCTTTTTCCCAGAAGGGGAAGGCAGAGGTGTCACCATGATACCCACATTTCGCCTTGCATGTTCCTTCCCACGATGTGATGGGGGGCGAGCCTATCGCCACATCAGGCACAAATTCCTGGCCCCGGGCTGATAATAAATTGAAAAATGAATTGAAAATGATTCAAACCCGAGACCTCATCTTTGCAATCGTACCGTAGTACATCTACACCACCGAGCCAGCTATTGATTAAAGTATGTAAAATAGCATTTAAAAATACTACATCAATAGAATAGAAGGCTATATCGTAGTCAATAGGATCCACAAAAATAATGGGTATGTTACATTCTTTGTACTTCTAGATACTTAAAGATAAAATATGACTATTATTGACAGCATTCATGGAACGGTTGGTCAATGTGATGAGTGGGAATCGGTTAGGCGCAAGTTCGAGACCCGTATTGAGACAAAAGTGAAGGGCACTAGCAATTGCCCTACAATCATGTGGACTAATGCCAGTTTATTATCACCAATAGGTACATGAATAACAAGACTAGTTACTTACAGGTCTCATCAGGTGAGCCGTAAGGCTTTGTCTTTGACAAAGGTGAAAAGAATGACAAAAGAGTTATTTACTACAAACAGGAAAATAATAGGAAAACACGATTGTGAGTTAGAAGTCCTTGCCATGATTCAGCGACGTTGGCTTCCAAATATTTCCGCGGTTTGGATAAACGTGGGGGCAATGATAATGTAAGGTCGTTTAGTCACTAACTGCAGTTTAACTTACAAACAACATTTAATTTGACTTTTTGGAAATAAGTGCGTGGTGGCCTGATAGTAATAGGCTAGATGCAGCTGCAGGGACGGCAGTCACAGGCTCGAATCCCAGGGTGTGCTGACTTTTCGGAGTCATGTTTGTATTGATAATAAATTACCACACAGTTGAACGATGGAGGAAAAAAAGGTGCGGAGACCTGCGTACTATAGAGATTTTAAATAATATCCACGGTATGTGAAGTCCGCCAAACCACACGGGCGTGTCAGGCTATGACCTAACCTCTCTCAGTCGAACTCTCGGTTAAATGAGTTCTGTGCTTAGCTGTATGCGATAATAGGGTAATAAAGTACAGTTGTTCGGGAGCGAAGAAACGATATATTTTTTATACCATAGGTCCACCAAACGGGCAAACGGATCACTTGATGGTAAGTGATCACTGCCACCCATGAACATCCACAACGCTGGATCATGGATGTGTTGCCGGCCCATCAAATTAGGAAGGGAGTAAGAAGGAAAAAGGGTGGGAAGAGGAAAGGGGTATTGAGCATCCGGCAATCTCACCTAACGAAACGCGAAGAGCTTGCCCATTGACTGATAACTCTCATCTGCCACTCGTTCACTCAATTTCTTCAGCGTTCTATTGGGAGTGGTGTGTGTAATATAATTTATTCTATAATTATTTATATCAAAGAAAATTAATGAATGTAACATGATCTTACATGTGTTTTCCAAGATTGCTTGATTAAAATTCTTAGGTTACTAATTGCTCTTGTAGTAATTCCGTTGGTCACTTGGATAAATGATAATTAATTATTTCTATGTATTGCTTGCGTGGGCTTTGTGTTATTAATTTAGTTCCGGTTGAGAATATGGAGCAGTATTAATTTTAAAACTTATAGTGATATATGGCGTCATTATGGTAGATTTCCTAGATCTAGACCAGTCCATATATGCCTTTAACCGGTCATTACTCATAGGACATGATTTAGGCCTTAGTTTACCACACTGTTCAATTTAATATTAAATTTCACACGAGTGGCCCAACTAGAATTTGAGCCTGACGTCATAATTTACTCGAGCTCTATAACATCATGTGAAATAATTTTGCTGAAATGCAGTTGTCACTGTTGGTACCTGTCGTTGGTACCTCTGATTCTCTACCTTCTTAGAAATACTAGGGTAAGCGTATGTGCATACATTTCCCGCATTGATTGAACCTTCAATGTCTTGCTTTTTTGCTGTTTAGGTCCGAGGGTCACCTGATGGAAAGTGATCACTACCGTTCATGAATATCAACATCACTTGAATCAAAAGAACGTTGTCGGCCGAACAAAATGGAAGGGGACAAGGAAGAAAAAGGAAGGGAAGACGAGAGGGATATTGCGTCTCCACACTATCACTTATGGATCGAAACAAGATACTAAAAACCATCGTTTTACATCGATTTTCTAATTAGAGAGTGGTTCCTGAACGTCTGGCGTCTCCAATTGTAGGTATATCTTGATATACGAGGATAATATCTCTCAACTCAATATTTTGATACCAGCTTTACTGCGGAGGGAAGTGGACATATATTTGTTTCTAAACCCTCCTATGTGTTTTTTCTTTCTAATTTTTCGACGCGGGTTAAATACAAGCTAATATTCGTAAGAGATTCGCCGAGCTCCGGAGCTCGGTGTCAATTCTTTGCGTGCCACTATTGATCCTGGCGAACAGGAGTTGCAGTGGTGGGTGTATGGGCGGGAAAGTCTCTAATAATGTCTCCATTCTGATCGAGCCTACCCATCCCTACTTTCTAAAATTGGTAGTATATAGTAATTACGATGTGGCTCTACCATTTTTAAAAGTAAAGCAAGTATTAAATATGTGGAACAGCCTTAAAAATACATCTGCGTCAAAGACTTAAACCCATCTATTTTATTGCGACGTGCACTGTGAGTCAGGAATTTGAATGCGTATTGTAAAAATATATTTGAATAATCGCTTTATACACATCTTCATTATTGCAAAAGCATCAAGAAATGCGTGAGCGGAATTCGTAGTTTGTCAAGTGAACCCGTTTATACATCGTCCACGATCTTTTGGCGTCCGAATGCGTTGTTATCAAAATGTTAGGAACAGTTTTTCGCCCTTCAAATTTTATTATATTACTATTAGATAACGAGTATAAATGCTTGTTGTTTATATTATGGAAACAAATCTTAATGTGTGTTAAATAGATATTTAAAAAAAAGTGTAGTTGCAAATTTGGCCACACGCTAATAGAAGATATTTTACTTATAATTATTGAATTTTTATTTTCTTTTTATATTACACGATAATGTATCATAATGCATCTGAAAGTTCATTCAAATCGAGATAATCAAACGAGGCTTAAAGAGAGTACTCTCCTTAAGGTAGGCAGCGACTTTGTTGTGCTGGACCCCTTGCACTGCGAAGGTCTACGGGCAGCGGTAGCCGCTTTCCATCAGGTAGGCCGCTAGCTCGTCTGCCTATAACGGCAATAAAAAAGATTTCCAATCTAGATATTTCTTGTCAGTGACTACTAAACGAAATATTGCATTCAATGTTTTTATTGTGCTAGTATTTTATAAAAAATATCAAAATGAGCGTATATACATAATAAATACTAAAAAAACTCGACTTCCCCGAGGACAGATATCAATGTCAAGGGTTAAAAGTTTATTAGTGACCAGAGCACATTAACCTTTTGCCATTAGGCTTAGAGCAAATGATAAAAAATTATTAACATTGAAATTAACTACATTATATTTTCTTAAAGGATTTTATCGTTTGTAAACGCTTTTTTAATAACTAACTATATAATATAAACTATATAATGCAACATGCTACTAGTTTTTTCCAATATTTGCCAGACTTGGCATGCACGGCTGAGCTATTGTCAGTTTTCAGTCTGTAATTTGGCTACTAAACTATACTTCATACAACATCTATAATCTATGATATATGATATAAATAGAAAATATTTGATCTTTTCTATTTATAATATTAGTTTGGCCAAGTTAAGTCTATATATATGTGCTGTTATACATCGTCCATGTCACAGCCTTTAAAATACATCATTAAAATTAATTTGAAAGTGAGCGGATAAACCCATGAGCCATGATGCACGCGTTATTTTGTAGTCGATTACCTCTCATTACTGTTGCCACATCGTTATTATGTAGAATAAATATAAAATACATTATGTTTAATGTTCTGTACCAAGGTAAATGCCTTGTCGTTTTGGAAACCCAAGGGAACTTGTCCTGTGACGGTTTCAGCGTTACCAGCGATCTAAGGCAGGATTGCTAGGGCGCCCTCTATGACATTGCAACTTCCTATTTACAATCTAAATCCATACAAAAAACAAATAAAAAACTAGGATTGGTCAACCGTGCCATAGACTAACCCCGGAGCTCGGTGCATTCTCCTAACCAACAAAGGAAGTTATGGCGGCAGACAGATGGCCTAATAATCATCAAAGGTATGGCGTAGACAAGTGACAAATCGTATCCAACGCGGACTCTTATCCCACCATGAGCATCCGAAGTAAGTTAGGGGCATCTGCAGATCTGAGGGGCCACCTGTGGGTAGTACTCCAGGTGTGGGATGTACGGCGAGCTGAAATCCATATCGCCTGCCGTCCCATAAAGCCTGTGAGGACCACCGAAAGGCTTCCATCAGTAAACCATCGCAGGATTTAGGTACAGAAACAGTCCGGCCGATACATCTGCGCGGTGCGAACTGCGGACTGGCTGGAAGGCCAGATACCGAGACATATCCCTTCAGAACTCTTCTAAAGTACTCGAAAGGGAGGTCAATGCGCTTTTCTCTTAATAAAAAAGGCCTTGCGGCTCATAACCAATTTGTAGGTACTAGACAATTAATGCATTCCAATAAATGACATATCTTGGAATAATACTTTCCGCAACGTGATTCAGGACTGACTCACTGACATTTCACCATTATGTCGCACAATACTAACTTATCCTAACTTATTATACTTTTTAATGTTAAAGTTTATAATATTCTACTGAAACACGCGTCCAACTGGTCACTGTGGAAATCATTGGGGGAGGCCTATGTTCAGCAGTGGACTTCCTTTGGCTGATGGATGGATACACGCGTAACTTTAAAATGTTTCAGGGGGGTTACATTATGATCCGAAACGAAACTTCAATGTTTGGACTTTCGACGCGTGCTGTACATTTTTAATTTTCCACTTCTAAAAATAAACACTATCCTCTATGATACGTATCATTCACTCCGAACTAAGTCTATAGTTAGGACACACGATAGAAGATTTGAACATTTTGTGGAGTACCTAGGCATATTCGTAAGTTATACTCCGAAGTTTCGAATTTCGTTCCGGATCATAGAATAGCCCTCCAGGTTTGTTACGATCTACCTGCCACTTCTAACTCGTCGACCCTGTGCGCCCCTAACTAGATTATTGCTCATTTCACGTGTTCATAATCCATAATCTACATTTATATAGTATATACCCTTATAGTATTTATATATAGACAGAGCCCTGTCATACATTTGCGTCTTCAAAAACGTAGATATTTTCTTGTTCGTAATTTTGCTAGTACTGCTATATTAGTGAAAATTGAAATAATTATTAAACATCAAATTTGTACAAATTCCGTTGGTAACGTAAAGTAAATTTAATTATTATCCGTCTAAAACGTGCTTGAGTGGAATTTAATAACCCTAAACTATTTTTTTTCCAATAATTAGTTCCTGTTGGGCAACATGTCAAATATCAGCCAATAGGAGGGCAGAAAAGATGACTCGGCACCAACATTTTTATCTACGTTTTTGAAGTACCAACACTCCCTCTATATATAAATTTTTGTATTGTATTGTATTATATCAGCCCATATACGACCCACTGCAGGGCACGGGCCTCCTCTACAATCGAGAGTACGATTGAGAGTGGTTAGGCCATATAGTCCACCACGCTGGCCTAGTGCGGGTTGGCGGACTTACACACCGTAGAATTTTTTAAAATCGCTACGGTATGCAGGTTTCCTCACGATGTTTTCCTTCACCGTTATATATAAATACTCTAAGTATATACCTAAGTATATATTAGTATGGAGGTGGTACGTGTAATTACTTAACTTTGTGCAATGTTTTCTTAGTCAACCCAAATGAGTAAGCCGATTTTATAATTACTAAGTACAAATAATATTCGAAGGAGAACCTTTCACGCGTATGACGCATGTCTCAACCTTCTCTATCGGATGTAGTTAGCACCAACAGAATTTTTAAATCTATGAGAAAATACAATCCTTGATGCGTTTTTAATAAGCACAGTGTGTCTCATCAATAAACAAACATCAATATGATACCAAATAAATATAAAAAGGCAAAGTTACGTCAAAGTCTAAAAAAATTGCTTAATTTATTTAATGTTAAAAACAAGATTTCAACGACTTCAGCACTTCCTCATTTTTTGAAGTCGGTTAGAAATCGGCAGAGCTTCAGTTTCCCTAAACGAGCAGCAAAGCCATTTGCCCCTCGTAGGCATCACACAATTAAACTCTAAATTAAGGCTATTACTTATCCGGTATGACACAATATGCTTCAGCAACAATTAAATAGTACTATTGCAAATCGCGCATAGGATTTTCGCAATCCATAATTCGGCAGATAAAATCTAATATAATACCCAACAATGGCATTTCGAAACGAAAATCACAGATTTTATGATAACCTAATTTCTCCGGACGAATAACCGAAACCATTACACAGTCATCGTCGGAACTTCTATAGCACGGGACGAAACTTGTGCTGAAAACCGGTGTTAATAAAAATCGGCATGACAATACAAGAAAGTACGATATGCAGTTTGATCCAGAGTTTCCCAGTGTTGATTATAATCGCCCAGAATAATAATAAATGTCTTAAAACACCCTTTATTTATAAACCGCCGTCTCCAACCCAATCTCCGGAATATTATCATGCTTTGGACGCTTTGTTTCAATCTCTTTATGGTCATGACCAATCTGGTCATTCCGTGGGTCATACTTTGGGTCAATCGGTCGGTCATACTTTGGGTCATTCAGTCGGTCATTCCGTGGGTCATTCCGTCGGTCATTCCTTGGGTCATTCCGTGGGACATTCGTATCAACAAGGATATGGTGACTATTACGGGAATTCTGGTAGTCAATACTACCAAACAAACCCATGTTCCTACGGGAAGAAATACCAAGAAGGTTTCCAGAAATGCTACCAGTATTTTTACCCTTCCCACGGTGGTAACTACCAAGGTTCGGGGTATAATTACCCCAACTATGGATATAAGAAGGCGAACTTGTACGATGTTGCTAGTAATCAGAGCTACGCGTATGTGAACTACGCTGGTGATCAAGTTTATAATGGTAATACTAAATATAAGGTTGTCGTGAAGAGGACCAGGATTGGAGGGAAGAAAAGGTCAGAGAAATTGAAAGGTAAGATAGTCATCACTATTTAAAATTGTTGGTTTAGTACAGGACTCACCACGGATCCTCTTAAGCTGAAGACGTGATTAAAAAAATTCGATGGTATATGGGTATATTTTTTTATAATCAATTAGCGCTTTATGTTTAAAGGAACATATTTTAAGAAAATGTTCATAATTGAGAGTTCTACATAGACCATAGTACCCTTCTGGTACAGGCATGATAAATTAATGAATATGCACTTAGTGGTGTAATGAATATACTGTACTAAGCATTCCTCTGTAGACTACCCATCGACGAAAGATTATGTTGATCTGATCAAAATTGCACGTACACAGGCTGATATCAAAATTTGACACATTTCTGTTACTATACTAGGTGTTTTCGAGACCGAAAAGTCTCTCGTAGTTCCTGATATCCACTTAGATTCGATTAAAGTGTGGGCTCAGGACTATGTATGTGACTGTTGGGTGTATTTATTTATTTATTTATATCGGGTATTCTAATATTTTGTACGATGGTCGCTATCAGATCGAAAGCTAATCTTACAACTTAAGCAGTTATGCTTTATTTGACACCTTCACACGCAATTACTTCGTACTAGGTCTTGCTGCCTTGGGGTTTTGTCTAACGTTATTAGATCTTGTAATAGACTGTAAGAAAATGTCGAACACTTGATTAGGGAATTCCGAAGTAGCTTGAACGACATGTCTTGCAATATGTAAGTACTAGTAATAAATTACGACGTAAATTGACTTGTATTTAGTCTCTAAACCGCACTACACACCAAAGCCGCCGGCCCTGCGACACAACGCGGCGGGCTACAAGAAAAGCATCATGTCGGCAGCAAGCGCCCGCACATGTTGCCGGTCGACATGACATTTCTATATCGCAAGCGTTCTGCTCGTCATAACGTCAACAACGTCATAAAATGTTCCTTATTATGTCGAGCCGCTGCTATGTCGCCGTCAGTTTTCCGACTTGCAATGACTGAAGCCGCCGGCTAGCCCGCCGACAAAATGTTGCCGACATATGCCGGCGGGCGCGCGACTTCGGTGTGTATAGCGCTTAAGGGCATACGCAGATCGGGACGGAATGACAAGAGGTTTATTTTTTACCAAAGGATATTCAAACTTATCTGGTAGGAATACGTCATAGATTCCAATGTTTTAATTTGATGCCGTGGCAACGAAAGATTTCTTGATGTCACATCTTTTACACGCGGTGGTTTTTTTTCGACCATGTTGACAGACATCGTAGCGCAATTGGTTCGACGGCGTCGGCTGTAAAACGTAAGTTCGCTGATTCAATCCCCGCACCGATACAAATGTTTGTGTGATACAAAGGTGTTTGTGTCGGATCTGGGTGTTTGTGAGACCGAAAAGTCTCGGAGACCGACGACACAAGACTCGACCTTAGTGTGGGGTTAGGACTATGTGACTGTTGAGTGTATTTACTATTTATTTTATGTACGAATGTCCTTCCACTAGCTTTTGCGTCTCCGGAAACTCGTCCCGATGCAAAGAACAAGGAAAATGGCTAGTTTTATAATTGACTTCTCCAAATAGACAGAACCTAATATACTGTATTTCAATGAAAAATGCGCGTATGCATTTCTATAGAATGTGGTAGCTCATACCTTTCACAGAAATGTGGAAGCTTAGACGAAGAATTAAATTATCACTAAATGTTTGTACTTAAACTAAGCTTTTCTGAGTAGTGCATGTGTGCTCGACAGGACGTATTTTACCTGTACATACTCGTATTTGCAGTTACATGACAGGAAAAAACACAAAATTCTATTGGCGTGTGACAAATCTTAGAACTAGGAATAAAATTTAAAAATATACTCATATACCTATATTTACCTGCCTACTTGTTTCAAAAATGTTTTTATTATAAAAAAATCAACAATTTGCCGTCTAAAATTGTATTAACATGTCCAATGTAATAAATTTTGAAGCCCTCTTCATAAACGATTCTTACTTTTTTGATAACTACGCATGCGGGCGCCAGAAGATGGTACACAATCTGTAATATCAATTTTAGTCACACTGGTGGTAGGTCTCTCATATGTGAGAGGCCGCCTGGGTAGGAGCCACTGCAAAGTCTATTCCTCCCGCCAAACAGCAATGTAAATGCACTGTTGTGTTGTGGTTTGAAGGACATTGTAGCCAGAGTAACTACTGGACATAATAAGACTTAACATCTTATATCTCAGGATTACTTTGTAGTTCATGGTATTGTTTGGTTTTGCTACTGTCCATGAGCGGTCGTATCGTTTACCATCAGGCGAATGGCATGCTTGTCTCCCCAATTATTGCAATAAAAACAAGACAGATGATCGAGCAGATCTATAAAAATTGGTATATAATTTAAAATGCTGCACTTTCTTACTGCTGTAGCACCACTGCAGTAACATTGCACAATGGTCGACACGACTTGGCTAGTGCCACCGTTCACAGAAAACTAGCTTGAAGTAACATTGCTATTGCTTTTCGTTAAATGAATAACATTCGAAGCGGAGAAGAAAAACAAAGAAAGCTGACCCCATCACCATGTGGTATTCATAACTTGGACGAGAGAGAGACAAAGAATCAGATTCGAATCAATTAATTAAGCCTGCCCATTTCCACGGTAATCAAAGTAACAATAGTATGGCTCCACCATTTGACGGTTGAGTAGATTTATTCATCACAATCATTACCAAATTGCGACTGCAAATAAAATTCCCTTCAAGGTATCTACAGTGTTCTATCAAAACAAGCATTCCTAGAGTAATCAAAAGTCTCTATAGTGTGGCATTACCACTTGACGGTCGAACAGGTCAATCATCAAACGCAAGGCGACTGCTAACAAGCCTACCTCATAGATTTTCATAGCGCCTTATAAACGCAGCCTACATACTTGCAGTATGTCATGTCGCACTTAGATTAGAGCCGGCTATGAAACGAAAGGCTACAGGTTCGATCCCCCACCGAGACAAATATTTATCTGCCCTTAAAGACCAAAAAGTTTCTTAGTTTTTGATACCTATGACACAAGACTTGGTACCGATCTGTAGATGCAGGACTATGTATGAGACAAATGTATTTATTTATAGCCTAACTAGTCTAAAGCGTGGTTCTACTCAAGAATTAGTTTTGTGGTTTTCGTAAATTCCGTTAACGTCCATCTGCAGTCAGTCACATGTTGTCATGCACCACACGTGTGAATTAGAATAACCGCAACATTATAACTCATAGATTCACGGCCGAGGACTTTTCATATTAGTGTACTGCAAAATATGGTTAATGCTTTATTTCTAGTGTTTTTCCTAATTTGACCACAATTTTTTTAAAAATATGTTATTTTAGTAATTTAGTAACTCTAGATTATTTTGAATCGTTGATTAAATTCATTGACACATTAAGATTACTTAAGTTCCGTATTATGGTTAAATCAGAACTTACGAGAGATTTCTTTCGATCTCTTAAACACCCATACCCGAAAACCCTTGCATTTGGATCACACAAATATATGAGCATGTCTCAGTGCGAGGTTTCTAAGCAACTGCGCTATATGACTATCGACTGTAACAAAACTATTACGTCAATATTATTAATTATTAATCAATCAATATCATAAATTATATAATGAACTGCTCTGAATTCAACTAAACTGCGACTCCTGTATAAGCACTGTATTGTAAACTTCTTTTGAAAAGAGCAACGCTAGAGTTTCTTGCCCGTTCTTCTCTGGTGAAAACAGCCTTGTGAAGCAGGTGGTAGTGGAAAAAGAAAAAATGACTGAATCTAAATAATTTATGACATTTTATGGATTTAATAAAATATATTCATTTAATTTAATTACGTAAATTAATTAGCTCCGGTATCCACATTGTTCCGATGTCGACTATTAGGTCATTTACCAATGTCCCTTTAGTCATCTTCTAGACATGGCGCTGACATCTTCATTAAACTATTATCGTGTGATTTGTCATTATTTTAATTTACGTTATACAATAGTAACTTTAAGGAAATTAATTTAATTACGTACACGCAACTTCTTTGAGTTTACGTAGTTACGCATTAGTTCATCGTTTTTATTTTATAACTCCCTTTAATTGTGAAGGAAAATATGACAGGAAACCGCACACATACTACTACATATAAATGTAATATGAAGCTTCAATCCAGATGGCAAGATTGCCTGACAAAGGGCTAAACCTTCAACTATGGAGCCGAGAGACGAGGCACCTTGCAATGGAACGTAGAGCTGATATTACAATTATTGTAGATACACCTCTGTTAGAAACATAGTCCTGACCCCACATTAAGATACCTCGATAGGCGGGTTTTACATATTTTGAATTTTGTATTTTATCTGGCAGATGAGTGCCAGATAGCTATCAGGGTCTTTATCAGGACACGTTGAAACCGGCCCTAAGTCTTTAACCACAGTCAAATTCATGTAGATAACACAAACTATTCTCTTGAAACGAGAATCGAACACGCGCCATCTCGTTTAACATTTTCCACCATCCGCGCTACACATCTGTAAAAAAAATATTTTATTTTTTATTTCATTTATTGGGGCAAAAACCAGTTGTATGTTACATGTTTTGAACATGAATAAAATGTTAATAATCTAATGTAAAACGATCGAATCATTTCAAATCTATTCGGATTTTCCCAAACTCCTGATCATGGGGTATAACCTAACCAGGATTTATGTGTATGACGTAGATGCTCGCCTCGACCACCGCTTTATATCGCCGTCCACTTGCGTCGGACAACAGTCGCCCACCGATACTGACCGGACGCGAGCGAGTAACCGTGAACCTTGCCGATTTTTCGGTAAAAAAGGCCAGTTTACAAGCGTATCTTGCGGATCACGCACGCATGAAACAATGAAGGGTTATGTAGTGTTATGTCTGACTGTGATTGTGAATTTAGTGAATGTGAATGGACAATTTGGTGAGTAATTTATCTGTTGGATACCGGGTTTTTATCAATTAAAAATTTACCGACGCCGTTTTTTCATGTCATTGAAATAAATTAAATTAATTGTTAAATTTAATTGGTTTGACATCATGTTTATCAATCGGCTTTAATTTCTTTTAAATATATGTTTTAAATGGGCCTGTTTTGGCGGGAGTAACTATGCCGCGGTTGATAGCTTGTTTTAATTGTTTTTACCTAGTTTAAGTTAGTTTTTACTGTAGGACAGTGGTGTAAATTCAACAAACGGTCTTCAAAGTAAAAAAGTGCATAATATAAGTCTATAATATAGTGATGTAATTATTTTTATGCGATAATTGTGTGAGAAACCTGCCGGCTAGAATTGGCGCCTAAACCTTACCAACCGTGAGAATTGTTTCATAAAATGAATTGTAATAATGTTACTATTCATAATTACTTTTGTCATATCCAATTATTATCGAAATATTTTACAATAACAACTTTCGGAACTATCCTTAAATCTTTCACACGAGTTTTCTACAATCAAGAAGTTAGAAGGCTCAATTTACTACACTGGTATAAATTCCGCGGAAAGCTCTTAGAAATTTAGGTTTTCTCTACATTTTATCTTCACTTATACGATAGTACTCGTATTATTAGTAGTATTCCGAAGGTTCTACGCCTTCGTCGCTTTGGTTATTTTTTGAGGATTAATAATCAAATAAGCACTTACAAAGATAAGTGTAGGTACTTGCTAACTTGTACCTACTTATGGCTCATTTTAATAGTAAACTCTTTTAAATCTCAAGATTGTGGGCTATTTGGTTTTTTTATATCTCATAATGGCACCTACTCCATTAATCCATAAATGTTTATACACTGCAAAATTATAAATGTCTTGCGGTCTTAAATCTGGGAAATGTCAAATTATACTGTATTGTATATTTACTATATTGCATTTTTTTTGCACGTAAATATGCCTATGCGCATAAGGGTTAGTGCAGTCAATTCCAAATAGAGAGTCCGATTATGCCTACCCATTAGAGACCAAATATAGATAGACAGAATCCGAATCTTTTTTATTGCATAAGTCCGGCAAACAAACAAACAGGGCACCTGATGGTAAGTGATTACTGCTGCCCATGAATATCCACAACGCTGGATCATGAATGTGTCGCCGGTCCATCAAATTGGGAAGAGAGCGGGAAGGAAAAATGGGGGGAAGAGGAAAGAGGTATTGGGCACCCAACAATCTCACTCACCGAACGAAACGCGACAGCGAAACTGTCGATTCACGTCGATATCCTATGAGACAGTGGTACTAACCCGGACAAGCCTGCCCATTCATGCTGAGTTATGGCTGACAACAGCGTGGCTCTAGCACCTCAATAAAATCTCTTCACATTTATGTGGTTTATTATGACAGATATTCCTGTAGTGGCCCATATATGTCCCACTGCAGGGCACGAGCCTCCACTACAATCGAGAGCACGATTGAAAGTGGTTAGGCCATGTAGTCCACCACGCTGGCCTAGTGCGGGGTGGCGGACTTACATACTAAAGGTTTTTTTTTAAATTGCTACGGTATGCAGTTTTCCTCACGATGTTTTTCCTCACCGTTATAGTGCGTGGTGATTGACTATCAATACACACATGACTCCGAAAAGTTGGAGGTGTGCCCTGGGATTTGAACCCGCGACCACCGTGAACATGTAGGCAGCCGCGTCTGGTTCGTATACCAACAGACCACTACGCACATATATACGGTCCTTATCTGAACGGAAACAATTAATAATTATTCTACCACAAACTTGTATGAAGTGTTGAAAGAATAGTGTACCTAATAAAGAGATGAGGACTTTTTGTTCGAGTTTGTATCCGTGTGTGAAATATAATAATGTGAGTTTAATGATGTGTAATCAATATGCAAAAAGCTTGTTTTTGTTAGACGTGCCTTTGACGATGTGTGGATAGGTTTTTATGTAAGGTTTTTAACAATAACAATGCTTTTGTGGTTGAATAGTTATTTATTACTCGTATGTTTTTAGATAATTATTGTTATAAAAGTGAAGGTGTTTTTATTGAATACTAATTGTTTCAAGCAATTTGTTAATTCAAATGTAATTTTGACAAAGTTGTTATTGTTCTCGATATTTTTTGTTCAATTAAATATGGTATATCGTAAGTATTTTTCGGAAACATACCTTTTATTTAATTAATCAATTAATTCGTTTGTCCTGCATAATGGTTTCTAAGCCCGCCCCGTGACCACGAAAACTGTAAAGTGATCGAAACGTCGGGAAATTAAAAAAATTAAAAATTATATAATATTCGCGATAAAATCCGTAAGAATTCGTTTTATTTCGTTTGTTCTGTTAGGCCGGGCTGGTGCCTGGGTCTTTCCTGTGTCACAGTTTCCTCTACTTTACCCGATCTCAGCGTCTTCAGTTGTAAGACAGGTTCCAGTATCTTCCTTGATATCTAGCCAGAAAGATTATTTTTTTGAATATCGATAAATAAGTAATAATCAGGCTTTCCTAAGAGTTTCTAATATATTAGTAAGTAGGTTTAGACTAACGTCAGACTTCTATCTTGCGCCAATTGTCTTAATTTATGTCAGAATGCGCGAAACTGGATCTACCCAAAACTAGTCGATCCCGGAACGCGACAACCTTCATAGGTCGCTTTAACAGGTTTTATAATTAGCTTAGATTATCATTTGTCACTCGATCCATATATCGAATGGATATATAAGTATATAATTCATCTATTTCATTGGCGTGTGGCGAAAAGTGGAACTACAATTAAAATTTAAAAATATCTATTTAACGCATTTTTTAAGACATGTTACCATAATATAAACAACAGGCATTTGTGCTCGTAGTATTACAATTTAATATAATAAAATGTGAAAAGAGAAAAACTGTTCCTAATATTTTGTTAACAGTATGACGACAACGCATTCGGACGCCAAAAGATCGCAGACAATCTATACATATCATGCCACCAGAAAGGATTTAAGAAAATAATAAAAAACCCAACGTCACTCGCATAGTCCTTATGTTACATTAATATACAAATATAGTATGTTAGTCGCTCTCACACCCAGACCCGACACAAATTAAGGATCTCACAAACATTTGTGTTACCTACTACAAGGGTTGAATTTGCGACTTCTCATTTCATCAGCTTTTGTATTACTGTTCCTCGATAGCTCAAATTGTATTTTAGTTCAATACTTAGTTCTAAATTCACTAGCATCCGCGTCTGTCATAGAACTACTTTTTATATGACGTAACTGTAACATTACGTTCAACGTTCTCTTCAAGGTTAACTGTCTATTGTTAGACCATAGACAATTTACTTCCTCTGAAAACTGTCACCTCAATTCGAAAACTATTAAACGATTTATCCAGTAAATATACGCAATAGCAATAGAGACACGAAAGTGGATAGGCAAGAACTGTGCCAAACCGAAGTTAACGGGATCAAATTAAATGCGCACTTATTTATTTATTTTATTTATTTATTCTTAACTGCACACAGAAAGGAAAAACATACAAAAAAAAATGATAAAAGTACAGATGGCGGTCTTATCGCTCCAGGCGATTTCTTACAGACAACCTTTGGATGGATATAACACAATGAAAAGAAGACAGGGCAGTCTGGAATATAAAAGAGACAAGCTCCAACACAAAAAAAAATATTATTCTTATTTTTAAAACTACTATTTTTTTAAATAACGTCTTTATTCTTAGTTCAATATCTGTATTTTTTAATGCAAAAGAAAACCATACGAAGAAACATGCACACCTAAGAGATTTTTACATAAATTTCATTTGTGTACGAATTCTTTCATCCGTTTTAGACACATTTTGAACTGAAGATAGGGTATAGAGGAGGATACCGCAATTCGCGACAAGAGTATTTTGATTGACCAAATTATTGCAATACACGTGTTGCTACTTAGTAAGCGAATTGCAGATATCCGACAGCACGAGGAACGTATCTCACCGAACACAATAGAGAAGTGTCCAAGCTTCGATTTTAATGGTTTCTAAACATATCGCTTAAAAAAAATATGAATTCAAAAACAGAATCAAAATTACTGAGATATTAATATTTTTAATAGTGCGGTGGCACTCGTTTTCTCTTTCGCACGCATACACCTTATGGAAGATGACGTCACGTCGTGCATGTTGCATCCTTTTCTATTACTCCTACCACCAACTTTTATATATTTTGTGACTAGCTTATTACTAAATTGAATTCAAAAATTCGACCTGATTATGATTATGCGTAACGTAACCTTTCGATATAAAATTTGATGACACTAGCCTGCTGAAACCGGACATACATATTCAGAACACGAAACTTGAGTGACTCATTATAATAGGCCTACAAATATTCCAGGGTTACAATTACGAAGGGTACCTGAAGGGTACTGAACCTCATCTAAATTACGCTGATTAATGAGCGGAAGGTACAATGTTAGTTCACATACCTTCCCTGATAATTAACGGCAATGAACAGTGTACATTACAATTGAAACAATTGGATTATGACGATTTTGCCAACGTGTTTCCTCTCCTATAATCCCTTCTATAATTTAGCATGCCGCATGACATCTCACGTCATTTAATACTCTTTCTGAATAGTATTGCATTTACCGTCAAGTCTAGATAGTTTCCATGTCCTGGTAGGATTATAAAAAGGCTAGATAGATGGCTAGGATTATTAATAAATAAATAAATACATCCAACAGTCACATACATAGTCCTCACCCCACTCTAAGATCAATTAAGTCTTTTGTCGTAGGTATCAGGTCCCATGAGAGACTTTTCAGTCTCACAAACACCCATACCCGAAACAACAGTGATCAGACCGACATTTACTTCATCATGTATCTCGAATCTGGCGTTTTGACCTTTTCGAATGATTTTTGAATTCAGTTTGAGCGAAGAAGCCAAAACATTCGATAACTAGAATAGGTTTTAAACATTTCTATGAATAAGATTATATTTTTTTGTTTTCTGTTGTGTGCAATAAAATGAAAATAAGTACATAATATCAATCAAAGTATCTTCCCGCTGTCTGCCTGTCTCTGTGTACGCTTAGAACTTTAAAACTACGCAACGGATGTTAATGCGGTTTTTTTTAAATAGATAGAGTGATTCAAGAGGAAGGTTTATTAGTATGATACATATACAGGGTATCCCAGTTTGTTTGTTTTTTTTTTTAAGCCATTATAGGCAGACGGGCTAGCGGCCCGCCTGATGGAAAGCGGCTACCGCTGCCCATAGACCTCCGCAGTGCCAGAGGTCCAGCACAACAAAGTCGCTGCCTACCTTAAGGAAAGTACTCTCTTTAAGCCTCGTTTGAAGAAGGACAGGTCATAGCGCTCAGGAAACACCGATGCAGGGAGTTCATTCCAGAGCTTACACGTGCGTGGTAAGAAAGAACGCTGAAAACGTGCCGTTCGGGAACGGTACGCTTCCAGGTGGTAGGAATGAACTCTGCTGCGGTGACGGGTGGTGCGATGGTAAAAAGGTGACGTTGGTACCATCTCAAACAATTCCTCGGAGCACTTCCCATGGAACAGACGATAGAACACACAGAGAGATCCGAAGTCTCTCCGCAGTCCTAACGGCTCCAATTTGTCCGTGAGATTGGGGTCATCGACTATTCGACAAGCACGTCGCTGTAAGAAGTCAAGTGGGTTGAGCTGGTATTTTGGGGCACCTGCCCAGAGGTGAGAGCAGTACTCCACGTGGGGCCGGATTTGTGCTTTGTAGAGCGTCAGTCTATGACCCGACGTGAAGTACCGCTTGGCTCTGTTCAGGATACCCAACTTCTTGCTCGCCAGTTTGACTTTATCCTCCAAATGGCTCCTAAACTCGACGCTGCTCGATATTTCGACGCCGAGGATCCCAATACTTTCGGATCTTTGGAGAGTAACTCCTTGGAATTGTGGCGCCAAGACAAAGGGGTCCTTCTTCGCAGTGAATGCGCAAACTTGTGTCTTTGAGGGGTTAAATTGAACTAGGTTCAATTCACCCCATTCGGAGGCCCGCCCCAAAGAGCTCTCGATTTCAGACACAAATTGAGACCGTCTTTCCTCAATGGAATCTCGAGAGAGACTCTGATGGCCGATGTATCGCGCGTCACTCGTACTATCATCTGCATAACAATGCATGCTGTCGATAGACAACATGTCATTGATATGCAGGATAAAGAGTGTCGGCGATAGCACCGATCCTTGTGGAACACCAGCATTAATGGTTTTGGTCTCGGAGCAACAGCCGTCCACCACGACTTTTATGCTCCGACCATCCAAGAAGCTGGCGATCCACTTGCAGAGTGCCTCAGGGATTCCATACGCAGGTAGCTTCGCCAGAAGGGCGCCATGCCACACTCGATCGAACGCCTTCGCGATGTCAAGGCCGACCGCAATCGCCTCACCCCCACTCTCCAAAGCCTCCGCCCAGCGGTGCGTGAGGTACACGAGAAGATCACCAGCCGAACGACCGTGACGGAAACCATACTGGCGGTCACTAATCAGCTGGCGGTCCTCAAGATACCTCAGGAGCTGAGTGTTTATAACTCGCTCCAAGACCTTGGAGAGTAAGGATGTGACAGCAATCGGCCTGTAACACAACGTACGAAAAATAACATGTATCTGCTGTGGAGTGGGATCCAAAAACATCTGCAACCAGGCGAAGCTGGGACGGGCCGCTAGCAAATTATAAAAGAGCAACTGAAGAATAACATCTATCTTTAGACGTAGGAAGTCCAAAACTCAAGGGAGACAGGAAGTGTTAAAATTCGAAATGATGCAAATATTCATACCGATTGCTAAAATGAAATAATTCACACTGAATAAATTTCGTTCGATTGGAATATCTAGAATGCAAATAATACGACATTGTAGCCAGAGTAACTACTGGAAATGGTGCGACTTAGCATCTTATGTCTCAGGGTGGCGAGCGCAGTGGAATATCAAGCATTGTTTCGTAATTTATTGTGTTGTTTGGTTTTGCTATAGTCCATGAGCGTTACTATATCGTTATCACTTACCATCAGGCTAATGGCATGTTCGTGTCGCCATCTATTGCAATAAATAAATAAGATACTCCCAACCTAATATAGAGGCAGTGACACATTTTTCGTAATTTACGCAAGAAGCCAGTACAAATATCACCGGTACAATATAGTGGAAAAATGATAATATTAACAAAAACCGGTAAACTTGACACATTACCGGTTTTCGTGCTCAATACATGACATTCTTACCACTTATATGCTGTTGTTAGCCTCGACCGCGAAATGTAAGGCGCGGTTACATCACTCGGTAAAGACTTGAAGTGTATTTCAACTTCTGAGGGCCTGGTAGCTCGTTGGTAGTAAACCTGCTGATCTGCCGAAACGATGGTCCAGAGTTTGAATCCCAAGGCTTACCAGTGACTTATAAGAGTAATTGATAACCAATAACCACGCTTTTTGACGGTGATGAAAAGCAACGTTGGAAAATAATAGTATCCTAGATTAACGTTTGTTACACATTGAAATAAAACGAATTTTTAGGGATTTTATCGCGAATTTGAGTCATACATTTTGACTCTGCTCCGTGAGCAGGAAAGCTGTAAAGTGATCGAAACGTCGGGAAGTTAAAAAGAGTAATAATTAAATCAAATTCGCGATAAAATTAAAAGAATTATTAAATAAAAAGATTAAAAGAAAACTTGCATACCACAAAGATCTTTACAATAAAAAGGTGATAAAAAGTAACTTAATATTATTACTTTCATTTGTTATTTTTCTTTATTTTCCTTATCTTCTTTCTTTCTGATTTACGTATTTTCGAAATACATCCTTAATTGTGAGCGATTTAAGAAAAAATCTATGGTATGTAAGTCCGCCAACCCGCACTAGGCCAGCGTGGTGGACTATATGGTCTATCCACTCACTCGTGCTCTCGATTGTAGAGGAGGCTCGTGTCCTGCAGTGGGAAATATATGGGCTGATACAGAATTGTGAGCTGTTAAATTGCAAAATTATATAAAATCTCACGATTCTCTACATATGCTCGCAAAATATAACAAACACATAAAAGGGAAAGTATTAATGTGATAACGTGTGGTAATTATAAATATCGGAAGCGGAAGGGTCTGCCGACCTCGACAGTACGATCGATGTCGCCAATAATTTTGACGTGGTATAACTTGTACCTCCTTATCAACGAACTGTTCTTGTAAAGTAAGTTATAATCGAATTATGTATTATCGGAATGCTCAAAATATATTTTGGAAAAAGTACTACGGTCCATATCTCTTTCGCTTTTTAATTATATATAATCTTATGTATGATTTTCGATTACCTGTTAGTTATTCTGTTTACCCTTTTTTTCCATTGCTAATATTTCATTCAATACATTCAGTCTAAATGTAAAATGATCATCATATTCATCCACAGTCTGTAGAGTCTCACGGCTGGGTATAGACCTTTCTCACATTATGGTTTTTTATCTATCTTGCGTCAGTTGCATCCAGGTACAGCCTGCGACTTTAACAACGTCGTCGACTCATATTGCCCGGACGGCCGAAGCTGATCATGAGACCCGAAAAAAAATCCTTTTCTGTTTATTTTATTTAAAGATCGCTTTTAGTTATTAAAACCCGCAAGAATTGTTCCTCATTGTAGGGTCAGGAATATGTGTTGTTTTGTTATCAAAAAGGCTCGAGGAAATAAAAAATTGTATGTAATGATAGTTGTACGCAGCACGTGAGTCAGCCGAGTGTACATAATTATTATCAACATTGACGGGTCAATGAGAGTAATAAGGAAAAAACTATTCCCTTTATTACCGACTTTGTTTTACTGTGTTAGTACACAATCTACGAGACAGGTACATCATTTTAACAAAGAGAAAAATTGAGTATTAGTAGTCTAATATATTATACGGTTTCGTTGGACCTATGAATAATGTACTTACACATGTAATTTGAGATTTTAAATAAATAAAATTTTAAAAATATATATATATATATTTTTTATATTGATGTATCTGTAGTACGGTCTATATAGAGAATCGACTGGCGAGAAATGTTTTTTTTTGCATACTGTATTGTACTGTATCAGCCCATATACGTCCCACTGCAGGTCACGGGCCTCCTCTACAATCGAGAGAACGATTGAGGGTGGTTAGGCCATATAGTCCACGACATATTTATGTGAAAAAAATATTTGACAACATTTTTGCATAAGTCCGGCAAAAGAGCCAAGAGCTCACCTGATAGTAAATGATCACTGCCGCCTATGAACATCCACAACGCTGGATCATGCTGTGTTGCCGGCCTATTAAATCGGGAGGGGAGCGGAAAGGAAAAGGGATGGTAAGTGGAAAGGGTATTGGGCATCCGACAATGACTCTAATTTTAACCTTTTTGTATTGATTCGGCAAAGGCATCACACTTATCCCTGATGGTACGGTCTGTACAGAGAATCGATTACGTTTATATCTCACCAGAATAATTACCGGCCCGGCAGTGTCCGGATATTCACTATGGCGGGATTTACTCCCCGTGAACAGTAGACGTTATCCGGCCGGATCAATATCCTAACAGAAAAAGACTGAAGACTGAACTGACTGAAGAGACTGAAGAACTGACTTGACAGTTGAACCTATGGTCTTATGTTTCAAAACCGCTGCATCACTGTGACACATACATTACTCGTATTATTGTAGGAATATTTTTCCAAAACAAGTGCCACCGGTTTGACGAGGAATGTTTCTTGAATAACTTGTTATACGATTATTACAAATTTTTAAATTTAAATTCGCCGAAAAGATATACGAGTATATCTTTACTAAGTATTAGCATTTCTATAAGTATTTTCTGTGTAAAAAATGCGCACAGAGACAAATATTCTTTATGTTGCAAACTGTACTGTATCAGCCCATATATGTACATACGTCCTACTGCAGGGCACGAGCCTCCTCTACACTCGAGAGTACGATTGAGAGGAGTTAGACCATGTAGTCCACCACGCTAGCCTAGTGCAGGTTGGCGGACTTTACATACCATAGAAATTACTACCAATCCCTATGGTATATAGGTTTCCTGACGATATTTTCCTTCATCGTTATAGTGCCTGGTGATTGACTATCATGTTCCAAAAATGAGAGTGTTTTTTTGTTCTAGGAGTAGAAGACAGATAAGTCATAGTTTCTGATACCCACAAGACTTTAATCATTAATCAGACTGTAAGGTCAGGGCAATGCTATGCATGTGATTGTGTACTTATAATTTATCATCCAAAGCAACGGTGACACAAAGTCTTACCTGTATAGACTAAATAATGACGAAGTCTTAACACCTTAATTAAATCTATTCAATCTTTGCAAAGCGTAATGTCTTTGCCAGCAACTATAATAAACATGTCTGTCGTGGCTCCACTTATGTCCATTAGTATGTATTCATAATAAAGGAAATCCTGGTCCCGTTCTTGTAAATTGATCGACCGCCTTCGTGGCGCAGTTGGTTAAAATTCTGACTGTAAAACAAGAGATTCGTTCCTATATTTCTATTATAGTATGGATATTGCGTGACTGACTGCCTCGGTGGCGTAGTTGTACTACGATACGACTACAAAGCTGAGGTCTTAGGTTCGAATCCCGGGTCGGGCAAGGGGATTATGGAGTTTTCAGCCCGGAATCAAGAATTTTTGCCCGATATCGCGTTAGGCTCGCCCTCTATCACGTCGTGGGACGGAACATACAAGGCGAAATGTGGGTGTCATGGTGGCCCCTCTGCCTACCCTACTGGGAAAAAGGCATGAGTTTATATGTGTATGTATGTAGTACAGATTCAGCAAAGTAGTAAATGACTGCTCATATGATAGCTTTATATGGCACACTTATGTGGAAGCTTTACCGACCTTACTACATAAAAAGAGAAAATTTGACTGTGAAATGTAAGGTTGCGGATTCGATCGCCACACCGAAACAAAAGTCTGTATGATCCACAGGTATTTATTTCGGATCTGAGTGTTTGTGAGACCGAAAAATCTGTCTGTTCCAGATACTCATGACATAACGCTCGTTCTTAGTGTGGGTTAGGACTATGTATGTGACTGATGGGTGTATTTATGTATTTATTCAGTAGACAAAAGTAACTGCTTATTACATACAGATTATATAGAGTCCGCTCCAGTATACCTCAATGATATAAGTCTGTTGGGAGTATATAAATTATAAAAACATGTTTTCCTGTTAATATTTACAAATAAACATTACATCTGGGAATGTCCGTCACATCGTTGATTGTGCGTTTAATAACATCAATTTGAACTGAAAAGGGGGATTCACCGTGCTTGTTATTCAACTGGTTTTTTGTGATATTTCATAAGCTGTGATTTGAGATTATTATTTACGTATTTCACATTAATTTTATTGGAAAACCGGATTTGAATACTATTATTTTTTAAATGTCCTTGCGAGTTATTGGCATATGGCCTCTTTGATCTTGTCAATTTGTGTATTAAGTTTTTTGTATATTCTGGAGTTTGGTAAAGCTATTGCCGCTGTAGGTAATAAAAAAAAATGCATTGTTTTATATTTATTTTAAAGCTAAGCGAATGTTTTTCTATGATCTTGATGTTGATGTATTTGTTCAAAAAATTGTATTTGGGGCATAGTTTAGAATTTAGAGTCTTAGTCAATATTAGAGTAGATTATTTTTCAAAACTAGACATACTATAGTTTTTAAATAGTCTATATTTTCAACCCGTCTTTCTACCAAAGTGATTACTGATTAGTCAACACGTAACTCTCATTCCGGTATCTGCCTGTTTTAATACTGTTACAAGTACCTACTTCTTGTAAGACTGTTATGTCTTACTGGCGAAAGAATATCTTCTCTAGTCTTTTAAATTCAATTGTTTTTTCTACGGAAACTGATTTCAGAAACAAGTCATACCGGCACTTTATAACACTCAATTTCATACCGGATGGTGAAAACCATTTATTTTGAATAGTAGTTAATCTAAACATTACCTGATTTTTCCTGTAAACGGACATTGACCACAGTTTTGTGACGAATTAGTTTATATTAGGGCTTATTTTTAATTATACTTAGGTCACATGATTACCTACAACTAACCTGAAACCGCTTTCAGTACCTACGTATATTTCGCAATATTTCGGAATTTGAATATAAGAACAATGAGGTCTTAGTACATTTTACGGTGGTGGCTATATGGCCTAACCCCTTTCAATCGTACTCTCGGTTGTAGAGGAGGTCCGTGCCCTGCAGTGGGACGTACATGGACTGATCCAGTACAGTACATCATACGGATTTGGGAATTTATCTTTGAAATTCTTAACGGAGGACTATTAGGAATACAGGTTTTTACCATATTTTTATTCAACGTATTGCCAAAACCAATTTTAAATGCGTAACTAGTGGAAATCCGCGAAGGACAGGGGCAACTGGAGAACTCTAGAATCCAAGATCATGGGTCCATTTAACTTATTATTAGTTGAGGCACTTAAGTTAGTTTGTTTATAAAAACACAGCTTTAAAAATTGAGAAATGGATTCCCCGAAGACAAACCTTGAAGTTCATTTCTCAATCACTTAAGATTCAATGCTATTAAAAGTGACGACTTCGAAATCACTACAAGCAATAACACAGTCAAACAAACGTAAAGTCATAGTCGAATTACGGAGGTTTAGTAAAATGCGCTAATTTTGCGGTTCTCGTTTCCATTATATGCGCAATAAAATGTTTATCTTCATGAGAAATCGGATGCGACTGCCAAGTGCAAGGACAACTTATTGTTTCCAACAATTCCACTGTACGGCTCTTAATGTATTGCAGTAATTTTAAGATTATTTATTTATTCTGCTTAATTTTAAGTTTCTTTTCTTTCTTCTCCTTTTTCCTAAGCAACAGGGCTACAGTGGACATAAGCCTCCATAATTTATTTGCATAGTAACCTACTGGAAGCGGCCTGCATCCAGCTACTTCTTTTAACCTTTGGTGTGTCGTCTATACAACTGGCATTACCTTACGAATTTCACTACCTTTATTTTTACTCTTTTAATATGATAAGCACTATTCTGTATGTATTGCTATATATATTAATAGAACGCTTTTATCCTAGGTTTCTTCCAACGACGAGATGATTACCAATCGCCATTTAACATGGCCGCAAATTTCCTGCCGAACCCAAATCGACTGCGAGACAGGATCAGTGGGCTTTTCAGCTTAAGGCCAGAAAGGCCAAGACCTGCCATAATTACTGATCAGGATCGAGAGCAGGGAGACCAACCTTATTACCCAAATCAGAACAATTTTAACAGACCTGTCTCGTTCCCTACTTCTAGTCCTTACGAAAGACCTGTTGACATGTACTATCCTAGAGAGGATACAAACCAATACAATCCAAATTGGCAAAACAGACCAATTGAATATCCAAACAATCAGCAATATCCTGACAATGAACCAAATAACGGGAACACTAACCAAGAGTACACAGAGAAACCAGTCTCTTTCCCGACTGCCGATCCAAATAGCCCTGCTAGTGGCTATGATAACAACGTCAACATTGGCTCTGAAGACCAGGGACAGAATCAAGAAGGTAACGGACAAACAACTCAATACGACCAAGACAAAAGCAGTAGCAATACCTTCAACCAAGACATTCCAAGCGCCACAGAGCCAATTGCCAACAATGACTACACAACCAGATCTGCAGGTTTTGTAGAATTGACTGGAACGGAGAAGTACCAAGATAGATTTGGCACTGATAGTTTACCGAATCTCGCTGACACAACACACTTCGAAACCAAGGGCGCGAACTTCGGCCCATCAGGATTTTTCAGTAATATTCTTTATTTATTATATGTGTGCACTAATCGTTTTAACAATACATTTGTGAATGAATTTGTGTTTTTGTCACCAGTTACTAATATTTTTACTACGTTTTTCATGGCGATTTTAACTGTTTTGTTACTTACTGGGCAGTAAGAAGTGCATGAGATTTCTCATTAATAATTAAGTAAAAAAACGTTTTTCGCATTTCTAATGTCAAATGTGATTTTAATACACTCAGGTGTATCATATATATACTTTCAAAGAGCTTCACGTAGCCTTGCATTAAGAACATCTCTCCAAAATTGCATGTGTTTATACGCATCAATTTAGGCGCAGCTTGTAAGTCTCTCAATGTCAAAGTTTTATGATTTTTTCATTAGAATTATTAGAATAAATAAAACTCCACTAATTATTCGTACGAAACAAAAATAAACTAAAACATAAGCCAATTAAATGACCACTCACTCAATGTGTTGTCGTAATTAATTAGATTTTTTTCTTGTTAATATTTTTCATTAGGAAAAAAAATCGTGATTGCATTCTTTTAAAGATAATAATTACAAGGAAAACCTAAGATCTTAGAAACTAAAAACATGGAAATCATTGACAAATATTGTGGTAAAGATATAAAATTGCACCGGTAAATTTGGTACGACGTCTCTGTTTGAAGCGTGTGAATATATGTTTTAACAACTTTTCGTCATTGGTAAGATATTTCACACGTACTAACCAAAGAATTTGTTCTTAACCTGCGTCATAAGATTCGGCATTTCTTGCATGTGATCGTCATTATATTTAGACAGAGTTTGTTCAAATAATAAACTACTAATAGCTTGCATACATAACCATCTTTTACTCGTGTTTTTATTTAGCCCAAACATACATTTTACTGTCTCTTAACTACAAAAAACACAATTTTTAACCCATAATTCTTTTTATGAAATATTTTCTGTAAAAAGCCTTCTTAGTCTTACTGCGTTTTGGAATCTCAGAAAAGATACTCATAGCTAACTTTATTGGGGATATTTATTTCTATCTACTATTCGAAAAATCCAATTAAAATAAATAATACAAAAAGATTAAACACAGAAAAATAATAGATCTCGTATCTCACAAAAAATATATGTGACAAAAAAACAGTAAATTGAATACAATTAATAAAATTCGCGTTTTTTTTTCTAAAAAAATACAATGACTTTAACATTCGATTAAGAACATCTTGGATTAGACGACCATAAATAATATTATTTGATGATCCCAATTAATTTTTAGTATTTCAACCTTGAAGGAATGACACAATGGACTTAGATCGTTATACTCGTATTTGAATGTTTTCGACGATTTTTATAGAAAGTAATGTCAAGAGTCGAAAACCACGCAGGTCACAGAATATCGGCGCCATTTTAAATGAAGTCATCAATTCATACCTAGCCAGTAGGCATGCTTTATGCAGAAAAAAATAGTTAAGTACTTTAGATTTGAAAGCATGTAACCGCTTTAAAATAATAACTATCTAAACGGTACACAATTAAAAAGATATTGTAGAATATTATTAGATAAAACAAAGAATTATTAATATTTGGTTGTAAAGAAATATTTTAATTGCTGATCAACTTTTTTCGTTACTCTTTCAACCAACCTTTCCTTATCTTCAAACTCATGTTTTCACAAGCGAGCAAGCACTTACCATGTACCTGGAATCAGAGAAATATAAGTGAAACACGGAATACGACAAATAATGAGACTCCGGTAAGTTTTACACATTGATGTGAAACGAAACTTGGGTGTCCTGGTAGCACCTCTGCCTAACCCCTTCTGGGGAAAAGGCGTGGGCTTATGTGTAAGGTGATCCCTTCCAACCGAATACGCACATCCTATATCGAAATTAGCAACTATGTTAAATTGCAGAACAACAAAATAATGTTTGTTACTCGTTAGTGTTGCATTCGATTCATATTGTCATACCAAATTATGAGCAAGGCATTAACCTCTTGGAAAAGATTGTCCAAATATTTAGAAATGTCGAGATTGTCCACGTTTATACTTTATTTATTTACTTATCCTTTACAAAGAACAAAATAAACACAGAAAAAATAAAAAAGAATAACTTGCAAACGGTGATTCCTGAGTTAGATTTCTATATCTGGCAATAGATAGTTTGAAATCTACAATAATCTTATATTAAGTGCCTAAGACTGGAAATTCTGCTCCATATGGGATTAGGCGCGCCCCCCGCCAAATTTTGGATGAATATAATCTCGGGTTGCGATGCACAAGTGCCACCGCTGCCGACCCCTTTTCTTTTCCTTCCTACTCCAATCTATCCTTAACTCGATAACACCCAACAGTTAGATCCGATAGCTTCTGTCAATAATGTTCATTAGCTGCCTAGTAATCACTAACCCCAAGTAACTTTGAACATCTATAGACTGATTTCCACAAAAGGTACAATATAAAATAATTAACATCAAACACGACCACATTGTAACTAACAATTGGTTAACGAATGGATTCGCTGCGGTTATTATTTTTTGCATAATTTTAATGGCGTACAGGAAATTGTTTTTATAGGTTGTAATCTTGAAACAATTAAATAATAAATAGGAATTCTAAAATTTCGAGAATTGTTTTGAGTTTTGTGAATAAACAAGCAACATGGCCCGTCATACCTTTGCTACAATTTAATTGCTATTGCAACCTTGTAGATGGGAATTTTAAAGTGAGTTTTATTTTGATTTGTGAAGGAATACATTTTATTAACACGCACTCTGGATATGGAGGTCAATGTCACTTCGTCTCCCATTAAAAGTTAATGATACTATTAAGTCACTTTTGTAATAGAATTACCAGATTCACAAACGCATAGCTACAATTTTCCATTAAATGTTTCAACAATTTTACGCAGAGAAATCTGACCCCTATATCCTAAAGGGATAGGAAGATGTGCAACTATTTTCACCCCTTTTCGCTGAATTTATTATCCTCCCACGATAGGCTGTGAGCCATGGATGCCACAAATTCCAATCCTATACAACGTACAATGCTTTTTAAATACCGAAATAAGTATTTAAAGTAAATTGCCTGATCTGGAAATCGATCCCAGGACCACATTTTACAGCACAGTTTACAGCACAAGCAATGATAACCGTCAATCTTATTGCATAATTTGATTAAAGATGCTTAATAAAATAATAAGAAACATTATCCTCGAGTTGGTATTAAGATTTGTACAGCGTACGAACAAGGTCGGTCGGACGGTCACGCGTCACTCGCTACGACAGTGTAATTCCGTAACTTTAAAATATATTCATAAGAATTTGTATAAAATTGTAAAGTTTGGAAACCCGTAATACGCCGGCGTGACGGACTAAGAACTCTCCCCTCCCCCTTCTCTCTCTCTCTCTCCAGCCACAGGAAGTCCACTGCTAAACATAGGACTAAGAACTAAGTCATCACAATAGAGCTCTCCATTGGAGGAATCCGTGCTCAGCTGTAAAGCCCCATTTCCTTCGCGATAGAGACATGAGTCGGAAATGGCTAAAAGGAGCGGACTTCGTTTTTATGAAATAGATTTGTGTTTACACCAAGAAAGAGTCGAGTGGAGCGATCTAAACGTATCAAAAGTGTAAAATGATTCCGCTGCATCCATGTATGTAATTTCCAATTGCGAGGTAAAAGGAGTCATTAATGACTCTACTCTCTCTACTCTCTAAGAATGAGTGAGCTCATTTTTCTCTTTTTTCCCGCTTAGTCATCTCCGCTCGACTCTTTGTTGGTGAATACACATGTAAGCAGTTTTGTCTTGCGGGGTGAGAATAGTCATTAATAGGTACATTCCGCTTGCGGTGGAAACCGGGTTTGAGCGTGTACGGGCTGTATATAAGCGTATATTTGAATCAACAGCGGTGACTACGACAGGCTTTCCACCACGGTACGGTGGTCTTTTCAGATAGTCACGAATATCTTACCACTACAGCAATTCTTCTTATTGATTTTATCACACACTTTTTTCTTATGAAAACGTATTAATTGGCAATCTATTCGTTTACAGTTTAATGCCTAGCGTTGCGAATAATAATCTTAAAAACATAAATGTTTTTCTTCTGATTCGTCTCGGTGTAATAGCATTCTAAAGATTTTGAGGTGTATTTAATGTAACCAACTTTTTATAAAACAATTTACAGAATTCAGATAAAACCATGTTTTTACTGCCTCTGGGTTACGAGGTTGAGCATATAACTTTTTCGGTTTAGGTATTTCGATGTGAAAAATGTAAAATGTCTTGACCGCGAAAAATGCTTCCCGGAGCAGCAATAGACTTGTCTTTATCACATCTTGAAAATTAAACTCAGCGAAAATTGTGTAAAACTAGTGGACAGCTATTAATTTCCAACGCTTATTCTTTTCGGCACATATCCCTAAGAGAGAGAGAGAAAGCCCAAAAGAAGTCTAAGGCTAAAGTCGCTAAAGAAAGAAAGGGAGAAACATATATTTACTTATATCTACTTTCAGCGGAGACATGCCAGACAGTAGAGAACGAGATCGGCAGCTGCATCAACCTGAAGCAGTGCGAGCCATACCTCAAGATCCTGCAGCAGCACAGGAACAATGCTGGTGCAGTGCAGTTGTTGAGGAAGGCGCACTGCGGGTTCGATGGAAATGATCCCAAGGTACGGGAGATTCGACTGGACTATTCATAACACTCAATTCATAATTAGACGCTCTTCTACTAGATTGTTTACCAAAATTTATTTTGGTATTATATGGATATTCGAGTCAACATTGGGATTCACAAACGTAGAGATACGCTGTATATGTCGTCATCTTCTAGATCACAGATAATTTACGTAAACTCTACTGTCGTGTTCCATTCAATTAGTGGGATCGTTGGAAGTTTAATATCCCTTTTCTCTTCCCTTCTTTAATTGTTGGCCGTTATTTGATTACAATTAATACTTAGAGTAGAATTGTAGTACAATTATACCCAGAAAGGCGAAAGATTCGTCCGCTATAAAATTATTATAGGTAATAAGCTCCGCGAATTATAGTTAGAACTAACTAACTTACTAACATCACTGCGTACCTCTTCAATGATTTAATCATATAGTATGTCTTTCTACCAGGTATGCTGTCCCCGACCCGGCTTCTCAACATCCGCACCCATAGCAACAACAACAACAACAACTCCAGCACCTACGACTACAACAACCAAAGCTCCAGCGCCAGTGTCGGAGGGATCAGTAAAGACCGTCGGACCTGAGGACTTTGTGCTATCGTTCCCTGAGCCTCCAGTGTGTGGAGTCAGCAATGCCTCTTTCAGTAGGGTTGTGGGAGGAGTCGATGCTAAACTTGGTGAGTTGAAGAATTAATTATAGAGCTACGTAAAAGTAGTCTGTTTCTAATGTGATCTAATGTTTTTCATTATTTTGACGTGCTGCAACTAAATATGAAGCAAAAAAAAATATCTTTAGTTGTCTTGTTTATTTTTATCCAATAGTCCGTACTAAAATTCACAAAATGTAATGATTTTCAATGTTCAAGCGAACGTTATTTACATTGAAATAATAGTAGCGAAGCATAACTTTTTCTGATACTGCTATTTTGATCATGTGATGGATGGTTTCTTCCATTGATACTACACTTGGCACCTAAAGCATAGGTACCTATCTCTCTTTCCCTCTTAATCTTGATCTCTTTCCACATCTTCTCAAAAACAACTATTTGTTTACTAGGTGACTTCCCCTGGATGGCCCTCCTCGGCTACAAGAAGCGCAACAACCCAACTCAATGGCTGTGCGGAGGATCCCTGGTCACCTCCAAACACGTGCTGACTGCCGCCCATTGCATCCATTCAAAGGAGAATGAACTGTAAGTATGCTTATTTATCTGTCAGTTTCGGTTGAAAAGATTATTAGCGCGGAACTATCGGCGAAATAAGGAATCTAAATTTGGTATAATTGTGAGGCAATTTTTCAATTGACTTTTTCGAGCATTATGGTAAGCGTCGCAAAATTAATATTGTTAAGAATTTCAAGGTGTTGTAGGTCTCTTAATGCTCAGTAGTCACGTTCTACAACGTCCTTGTCCTTTAAGCCGGAGCTCAACAATACGTTCACACTGCTGTTTCGTGGAAGAAATACATCCAGTATAGTTATCTACCCAAAAATGGCCTTTAATGAAAGAGAAAAAGAAAACAAAAACTACAATTTTAGGAATATCAAACTACTACTAAACGAATAGAAACCTTAGGTTCTGGTCTGAGTCACTTGTCAATTTCCCCTTCTGAATTACCAAGAATGTACTCGTATTGATTTTTAATAACGAGCTGAGTTGATGTTCAATATTGACTGTTCATGTGCACGTCTCCTCGTTTACTTTGAAGCTGCGTTGCTCAACTGTTTGAATTAGAATAAGTCGTGGAATACTACCGTAGCAGTTTCTTATTTATTGCTTAGTACACTGACGTAAATTGTAATATTTGGACATAATACTCAGTATTAGCCAACGATATTTGATACTATCCATAAAAAAATTGTCTGGAATATCACATTGTAATACAATAAGTTGTTATATTTTGCTTTTGTGTACATTTTTCTTTGGTTTACAATAAAGAGTATTGTATTGTATAATATATTTCGCCACCAGTTTAAAATAACGTCAAAATAAATTGCATTTATACAGGTTGGACTTAAAATATGACACTATATGCGTGGATTACTATGATGGGTTTCATACCATCGTGTATGGTGGTTGCCATCCCCACACGAATTTCCTACTACCAGTATTTGGTCCCAGGCAAACTCACTAACCGAACAAAAAGAAACGGCAAAGCTGGTACTTCACGACTTTTTTCTGAAACATTGGTACTCTGATCGTGACGATACATTTGTAGCTTCACCACAGCAAGTCTCTATTAATTACAGATATTACGAAATTACAGTAATAAATAATAATAATAACTCCTGGTACAAGTGATATTTAATTTACTACATCCGTGAGCAAGACAGAGATAGCAATAAAATCTGTTTATCCTTTCATGGTATAGGAGTTTTATCATATAGCTAAATTCTATCAAAAAATCAACAGGAGTGTAATTATATACGAGGATTTGTACATAATCCAATACGATTGGACAAAGCCACTGATTTAACAGCATTTAGGAAATCTCTGTAACGGTGAAGGAAACATCGTGAGGAAACCTGCATCCCATAGCGATTTCTATAATTTTCTATGGTATGTAAAAGTCCGCCAAGCCACACTAGGCCAGCGTAGCTATATGGCCTAACCACTCTCAATCGTCCTCTCAATTGTAGAGGAGGCCCGTGCTCTGCAGTGGGACGTATATGGGGCTGATACAGTACAGTACAAGAAAACCCTATAGTCAGCAGTTGAACCGAATTCAATCTAGGAGTACACGCTGTTATAAGATACATAGGCGATTACTTGACAAAGTCTGGACGGACAGGCAAGCCGAGATGCAACAGCTAGTAAGATTTAAGTGGTAATAAACGCTGTACAAATTAGCTGACTACAATAACAACATAAAATACTTTACAGTCGGTGACGCAAGGTTTTCCTGCTTCTTTATTTACTGTGCACACTTTAAAGATGTTTTTAATAGCTAATGCAGTCGTCTAATAGCTCTATAGGTGTATTAACTCTGAACCGTGAGGCCATGGGCTCGAATTTCAGATCAGGATATCGGGAAATGCCTGTCCCAGTGTCCTACGCAACTTTTTTTATTGCAATGAATGGTGAGACGAGCATGCCATTCGCCTGATGGTAAGCAATACGACCGCTCATAGACAGTAGCAAAATCAAACAACACCATGAATAACAAAGAAATGTTTGGCATTGCACTGCGCTCGCCATCCTGAGACATAAGATGTTAAGTCTCATTATGTCCAGTAGTACACTGGTTGCAATATCCTTCAAACCAGAACAGAACAATGCGTTTAAACTGCTGTTTGGCGGAAGAAATAGACATTGCGGTAGTACCTACCCAGGCGGCCTCTCACATATGAGAGACCTTTTTTTTTTTTTTTTTTTGTTCAAGAGTAAAAGCTATTAAGCTCCCCTTTCGTTGCCCCGGGGGAGGTGGAAAGGGGTATGTCAGTGTCTCTGGCCTTCCAGCCTGGCACAATGCGGATTTGTGGCCAAGCTGGGTCCCTACCAAACTTACGCCAGCATACTGACTAAAAACCTCTAGAAAACCGTCACACGCATTGTGGGCGGTACCGGACATCCCAGGGTGAAAGGCACCCCGATTTACGTCCGCGTGACCGCCCCGCGCATAACCATTTCTGGTCCTTCTTTGATGTGGGGCCCGGATGAACCCCACTTCCGACTATTTTGGACGCCCTTTTAGGTCTTATGGGCGTCCATGACAGATACGAGGCACTGTCGTTCGCCTCAGAGCCGTTATAAGTTAGGGCGCACCGCCCCCGCAGTGTTCCCAGTGACTCTGATGGCCCCTTTAGGTCGCCTCTTACGACGGGCAGGGGATACCGTGATACATATGAGAGACCTACCACGAGCAACTACTTAAATTGCGGTGGATTTACTATCAGGCATAATTTAATTTCTTGGACATGCTAGTATCACAAAATATTGGATATAGACTTTCCTGCATACACACCTACCACTGTAAGCCTTGTCACCCAGTATCAACAGTGGCACGTAAAGAATTAACACCGAGCTCCGGAGCCCGGCGAGTCTCTCAAGGACACTAAACTGTTTTTAACCCGCATCGAAATCGTTCAGAAAGAAAAAATCAAATAGGAGGAGTTGCAAACAAAACTGTCGACTTTCCTTCAAAATATTAGATATCAATTTCGTGCAAATAATTTTTGTGACTTATTTCTTGTCTATGCGGCCTTCACTCTCTTAACCGTACTCTATTGTAGAGGAGGCCCGTCCCCTGCAGTGGGACATACTATATAGGCTCATACACCGTGTATAGGCTTATACATACATTATTTAGTGACAAAACAACATCCAGCTTATTTACCCACAATAGAAACGCAATATGAAACAATGAACTTGAATGCACATCTGCTTGTGTGTGTGGACAATTACACAAGTACATCTTCAATGAATCAATGTCAGGTAATTATTAACCGAGCGACGAAGAACCGGTTCTAGTAAAACATCTTGTTTGCTTACAATTCACTGCGAGATTTGTACACATGAATATGCACAAATGATACTTAAATTAAAGTTATATGAAGTTGGCTGATAAAAAACGGTGCATGATATTTCGTTATTATTACCGTGGATTCTTCGTGAAGTTTAGTATCTAGGTGCCATTTACTAGTAATAATACATACGTACATAAACACACGCCTTTTTCCCAGAAGGGGTAGGCAGAGGTGCTACCAGAACACCCACGTTTCGCCTTGTATATTCCGTCCCACGATGTGATAGGGGGCGAGCCTATCGCCATATCGGGCACAAATTCCTGACTCAGGGCTGATAATGAATAGAAAAATCCAATATCACTTTGCCCGACCCGGGCTTCGAACCCGAGACCTCAGCTTTGTAATCGTACCGTAGTACCACTACGCCACCGAGGCAGTCAGGCACTAGTAATAATATTATAATATTAACTCGTTTGAATTGTGGGAGAGTACAATTCCAATTCAAAGGAGTTAATAATCATCCCAAGTAGTATTATTACCTCAAGAAATAAGATTATTTGCTAAAAAGAAAAATACACAATTTAACAGAGAAATGACAAAGGTTACACATTAAAAACCAAATGATGTATCAATAGATGCGGACCATTTTCAACACTTCGTTGTGGTATTCCCTGGGAGATGCATAAGTTCAACTAAGAACAATGGGCAAGTAGAACGTCAGACCCACAAATGGAACATACTACCTAATAAAGATTATTATAAGTATGAGCTAGATGCCGCCAGCTTTCAATAAACCTTTTTAGTAATCCATGGGAATGGCCTATGTTAATACACCCCCAACAGTCACATACATAGTCCTGACCCCACACTAAGATCGAGTCTTGTGTCGCGGGTATCAGGAACTACGAGAGACTTTTCGGTCTCACAAACACCCAGACCCGAAACTAATACTTGTGGTTCACCCAAACATTTGTCTCGGTGCGGAGATCGAACCCGCGGCCTCTCGTTTCATAGACGGCAGCTAACCAACTGCGCCACGGAGGCAGTCTAAAGTTATCCTATGAACTTACTGCTGCTGAAAATAATCATGAATAATGACTGATCAATTTTGTGAATTTCAGATACTTAGTGCGTCTGGGCGAGCTGGACATCATCAGGGACGATGAAGGAGCGGCTCCAGTTGACATTTTCATCAAACACCTGATCAAACACGAAAACTACAGTCCAAAAGCCTACACCAATGATATCGCCATCATTGTGCTGGAGAAAGAAGTCGAGTTCACAGGTAAGCGACCGATCTACTCATGTTTTGAATAATGATACAGCCTATATAAGTAGTTACATCCCAGGGCAACGTACAGGTCTCATTTATAATTGAGAAGGTTAAGGCCTGTGGCCTTCATCACGCTAACCTAACGAGATTGGTAGATTTTACTAACTTAAAACTCTGTGGGGAACTCTCGAGTATGGAGGTTTTTTCTGCGTTGAGTGGCGAGACAAACATGCCATTCGCTGGTAAGCGATACAATAGCTCATAAACAGTAGCATAACCAAACAAAACCATGAATTTCAATCAACGCTTGGCATTCCACTGCACTCGCCATCAAATATTATAATGTACTTACATATAACTAACTACTTTCAGGAAGTGTAAGTAATTTCTGATTGATAAAAAGTATATAATTTCACTTTGCAGATCTCATCCGGCCCATTTGCATCCCGCAAGCTGCTGAACTGAGGGCGACAAGTTTCGAAGATTACACGCCGATGGTCGCCGGTTGGGGAAATCTAGAAGCTCGTGAGTTTTTACACTACTTTCATAGTATATAATGTCATTGTAGACAACTTTAATGTTCCTGACATACCCATTATTGCAATTCCTGCGATCCAGCCATGGAGCGAGCACCGAATAAATAAATACACCCAACAGTCATAATCCTGATTATACACTAAGATGGAGTCTTGGGTATCAGAAACTAAGAGTATTTTTCGGTCTCATAAACACCGAGGACTGAAACAGATACCAGCGGATTACACAAATATTTGTTTCCGTGCGGAGATCGAACTCATAGCCTCTCGTTTCACCGCCGGCATCTAACCACGTCACGGAAGCTATCAATCCCAGCGAGTTTTTCTGAAAATCATATTAGCTGTGATTACCTCTTGTAGAAAGATGAAGAAGTTTTCTTAATAGAAAGATAAAGAACAACATAGAAACAATTTATCCCCTTCCCTCCTTAGTAAAACGGGACACAAAATGGTGAACAAGAAAGATAGTAACCTCGAAAATCAAGATTTTTACAGCTGAAGTCTGGAAATCCGTCCGCCATTTCACACACACACTCACACTTTGAAGGCTCAGTGAATATATTAACCTAACCCTATAATTTGTCTGTTTTTTTGCAGGCGGCCCATCGGCGACGGTTTTACAAGTCGTCCAGCTCCCAGTAGTGAGCAACGACTTCTGCAAGCAGGCGTACCGGAACTACACGCAGCAGAAGATCGACGAGCGAGTGCTCTGCGCTGGCTACAAGAAGGGAGGCAAAGACTCTTGCAGGGGGGACAGTGGGGGACCTCTTATGCAGCCTATTGTACGTATTTGGTGTTGAAGATAATGATATAAGTATTAAGAGACCTTGAGATGTAAGGTCAATGTCTTTTTGTATTGCGATGAATGGCGAGACGAGCATGCCATTCGCCTGGTGGTAAGTAGTACGACTGCTCATGGACTGTACCAAATCAAACAACACCATGAATTAAGAAATGCCATTCGTAAGTGATACGACCGCTCATAGATTAAACCACCGTACTAAACCAAAGGACACCATGAACTAAAAAGCAATGCTTGGCATTCCACTGCGCTTGTCATCCTGAGACATAAGATATTAAGTTTTATTATGTGCGTTAGTTATGTACTCTGACTACAATGTCCTTCAAACTTGGACACAACAGTGCATGTACACTGCTGTTTGGCGCGAGAAATAGACATTGCCGTGGTACCAACCCAGCCGGCCTCTCAGAAAGACATATGACAGATATACCACCAGTGAAATAGTAAAGATTATAATTTGCCCGGTGGAAAATGCAGACCAAATCAAATAGAGTTTCATCATCATCATCAGCCCGTTGATGATGGAATAGAGTGTGGACTAAATAATTGACCAGTAGGTTGGTTTAATTACGCCCGGGTACTCGAAAAGTACCCAGGCTGTACCCTAAACTCGAATCTTGATACAATCAAAAATTTTCCCACAGTGGAACAACAAGAGCTTCAAGACATACTTCTTCCAAATCGGCGTGGTCTCCTTCGGCAAGGGGTGCGCGGAGGCTGGCTTCCCTGGAGTCTACTCCAGGGTCACCCACTTCATACCCTGGCTGCAGCAGAAGGTTCTAGGACAAGCGTGATGACCTAAGCTTTGACTGTGTAGGATATTTAAATACATATACTAGGTGTGAAGTGAACGCTACTGAAAAAATAAGGTAATTCTGGTAGTGTGAAGGGAAAGATGGCTGCTCAAAAACTGTCACAATTAATATTATAGATGGCGCTAGCTGCTTGTTAGTTTACTTATGTGCGTCGGAAGAACGTTCGTTTAGGCGGAAAAATACTCAAAAGATTACTTTCTTAACTGCCTTCTCAAAAACAAAGGCCATCTAATCATCAGCCCTTCTTACCTCATATTCGGAGCGGTTCCTTAACATCTGTATAGCATAATATAAGGTGTTTTTATAGATATGTTGTTAATGTTAAACATGTATTGACATTATTTATAAACTTTTAATACATATGTACTATATTGTACATCATAAAAATAGACATAATATTATACATAATATTTTTAACTAAAAAAAAAACTTTATGCGTTGTTTATCGCATAAAGAACATGGCGCAAGCTTAACCATAATGAAACAGTCTCACTCCCAGTGTTATTCAGCGTTTAACATTTATTTTTTTATAAACACAGCGACATAAAAAAGGTCCCTTTCAAAAACAAGATCTATTATATCTTATGTTTTGTGATAGTGCAAAAACTTCTTGAAAGAAAAATTTAATCTGATATAAAACCAGGGTTTTTCTTTACAAAATATAATACGGTGTTCTTTTTTCCCGGTTTTGTATTTTTTGTTTAAAATAGAGGAAAAATAATAGGTAGAAATAGAACCGACAACTTATTATCACGAATATTTTGTGTCGCTATGTTATAGTTGATTCAGTTCGATAATTACCTTAAATACTTAACGTAAAACCGTGTTATTTTCTATTAAATATATTGTATTTAAAAAGCGATAAATCGAACTGTGTCGACGATAGTCTTTGTAATTAAATTTTAATGTAAAAGCATCATATGAACAATTAAATTTAATATTACTTAGAGTGCGTTTAATTTATAATTTATTTACCCCTAAAATGTTTTTTGACTATTGAACCAACCTCAACCACATCGATGGCACCCCAACGAAGGGTCTGGTCAGAAAAACCGATCGATTCAGAAATCGACGAGGATGCAAAGAGATTAATGAAAGTGGACGAAGCGAAAGTTGAAAGAAGTATGTCAGGATTGAGCAAAATGGAGATTCACAGTCCAAATTATATTCATAACATAAGCCCGGCCATGAAGAATGTATTATCCCTAATGGTAAGTGTAACAGAGCAACTAGCGGCGAGAGGTAATCTCTATATAGTACCGCTATATATTTTGTCTCTTTCACTCGTGCGCGACACTGCATTCCGTCTCGCTCTGTCCCGCGTGGCTAATACGTGCGCATAGATATTGTTCGCGATGGCAGTTCTAGCAATTCAATGTGTTATGATGAGTGAAATTTCGTAGTCTCTGCCAGCCCCTATGGGATACAGGCGTGATGTTTATGTATGTAAGTACTTTTGAATATTAACCGGGCTTATAAAACCCACAATAAAAATATAGATGGCGCTGGTATCGCACTGGATAATTACCGATGGCCATTGATAAGACGTGAGTGCTGATAGCATATTGGTCACACTCCGCCGTCGCTAATCAATACCAACTAGTATTTGTTATTTCGGAACAATTATGTGCGAGTGAATATATAATAATGTTAAGAGATAAATCTGGTAAGTGAACTTATATATCTATAACTAAATAGGCTGTTTTGGGGAAAATATTGTGAATTTAGGGTAAATTGTATTTTGATTGTGTATTTGGAGTAAAATACAATTTCTGCTATAACAAGGAAGTATTTTGAAATTTAAGGGGGTAAGGCTGCAGGATTTTGAAGGCATAAGCCTTCTCTAGGCCCGGAGTAGACATTCAAGGCTGAACACAGTAGTGAATATGTTATGGTAGAAACTATTTTGATGGTCTAAATTCTATTATTAGTAAATAAGGTTTCAAAGTAATTATATAGCGATATTCTGTACAACGACCTCGAAAGTATTTATTTAAGGAACATTTTCAACAGCAAAACGTATTTACTTCCCGCAATAGCGGATTGGAGTTTTTCCCAAAATTGGGCAAAAGCTGTAGCTACAGATTTCACCGTAAATGCATTTTGAGTGTTTACGCGAATATCGTATGGGCTACGGTCTACGACGTAGCCTCTACGTCTACCTGGCATCAATCGTTTTACATACATACATAAACTCAAGCCTTTTTCCCAGAAGGGGTAGGCAGAGGTTCTCCTAGTTACTACCAAGAGCACCCACGTTTCGTCTTGTCTGTTCCCATTATGTGATAGGGGGCGAGCCTATTGCCATATCGAGCACTAACTCCGAGTTGATGATGAATAGAAAAATCCAATATCACTTTTCTCGGCCCGAGATTCGAACCCAAGACCTCAGCGTTGTAACCTAATTTAGTACAACTAAGCCACCGAGGCAGTCAATCCTTTTGGAGGTGTAATTATTAGTAGATCAATTACCGTTACTATTCTTTAGAATATCTTCCTTAATTTAAGTGTGAAAATAATTAATAAATAATTAATTAATGAGTGCGTGGTAGCCTGTTGGTAAACGAACCATACGGCTGCGAACATGTTCAGAATGCTCGAGGTTTCAAATCCAACACCTTTGACTATTCGGAGTCATGTGTGTATTGATAGTTAACCACTACGCACTATAGCGGTGAAGGAAAACATCGAGTGTGGATCCGCATACCATAGCGATTTTAAAGAATTTCTATGGTATGTAAAATCCGCCAACCATTAGGCCAGCGTGGTGGACTTTATAGCCTAACCTCTCTCGATCGTACTCTCGATTGTAGAGGAGACTCGTGCCTAGCAGTAGGTCGTATAGGAGCCGATACAGAAACATTTTAGTTGTCATTTATTAATAATTGGTGTACAAAAACGTAAGTATTACCTAGTATTGGTAATTATTATATTGATTGAACATGCATCGAAAGAGAATTAACACCATAGAAATGATATCGCTCAGAAGTCAGAACTCGGAAGCACGTGTATTCTGCACGTTAAGCAATAGTTGACCACCTGTGAAGCATACGCTTTGAAACAAAAAAAAAAGAATTTTCCAAATCGGTTCAGGCGTCTTCGACTAATCGGTGAATACACGAAAATAAAACAAAAATTTCTGATGAATTGAGACCCTGCTCCTTTTTTGAAGTCAGTAACAAAGAACCGCCAATGGATTAGTGACACGCTCAGAGGGAGCAATAGGAATGTGATTTTCACTTATTATAATTGCCTTGTAATTAATTCTATTGCTAATCGCAAATTGATAAGATATTAATACGCACATGTACTGACATAAGTACCTACATAATACATATGTATGTGTAATAGAAATATAATTGATAACACGATTGTGTTCGAAGTAACAAAACGAAAATTTCCTACATATGGCATTTAAGGATGAAAATAGGCTAAGCGAACTGTTATTTTGTTTATTGCATAGTTTCGGGAAACGAGTAAACGGGTTACCTGACGGTAAGTGATCATTGCTGTCCGTGAACATCCACAACGCTGGATCATGAATGTGATGCCGGACCATCAAATTGGGAGAAGAACTGAAAGGAAAAAGGATGGAAAGAGGAAAGGTGCATTCGACATTCGTTTTTTTAAACAATTTAACTTTTGCCCGAGTTTGACTTTATTTTGCAATATTTTCAGGCCCCCGTGTCGCAATTAACTAGACGACGGCCGTAAAATAAGAGACCGCGGGTTCGATTCCCGCATCGAGACAAATGCTTATGCGATCCACAAGTATTTGTTTCAGGTCTATGTTTGTGAGACCGAAAAGTGTCTCATAGTTTCCGATGCTCTGTACATAATACTTGTTTAAGCGTCAAGACAAGGGACAGATTAAAATCTATTGGTAATCTTTCCTGTCAAGATATTCAAAATATATCAAGGGCTGATTGTATGTCACCCAACAACTATATTAACGGAAACAAACTGATAAAGGAATTATCTTCCCTTCCCACACAATTCGTTATCATTTTAATTCTCAGATAACATACCACAAACAATGCCAATAATGATAATAAAGCTACACATCTACGTATATATCAATGCGCTGATTTGAACTCAAATTCTTCACGTCCTAACTCTACTAGGTCTAACTTCACAAAATCTATACCGTTGGAGACTTTCCCGCCCTCACACCCAACTCTGCAAGTCCTGTAATCAAGGATCAACAGTGGCACGCATTTTAATGACGCTGAACATTGAAGCTCAGAGAGTCTCCGGGAATGTCTAACTTGTCTTTAACCGCAACGAAATCAATCATAAAGTTAAATTAATAGGAGGAGTTGGAAATAAATTATTGTCCACTTCCCTCTGTAACAAAGCGACAAAAACAATGACAAATAATCTATACAGTAGTCAAAATGGCTTGGCCATTTTGCTACATTCGCATAGGCGCAAGACGAGCATGGCGTCTTGGCGGGGGCAGTACCGTGTCCCCAGATACAGCGTCATTACGAAGGGTTCTAAACTGATGTATACGATATTCATGACTTATCGCTGGCCAGTCCTTTACCATAAAAATCTCGATTATTAAATAAAACTGAAATCGTAAATCATTGCCAGTCATTCAATCGCAATAGTTACATTATCTGTTAAGAAGTGGCAGCACAGTCGAAATAGATCACGCTGTAATTTTGCACCCTCATCCCCTATCGTACTTTCGATTGTAGAAGTGGCCGTTGCCCTGCAGTGGGAAGTATATGGGCTATTACAGACACTACGTAATTACATAATCAAGATTCTTAAGTAGAGGAATAGCTAGCCTTGCTGAAGATATATAAACGGACATACATTTAATGCCAACAGTTAATTACACTTCTCTTGCTTATTTCAATTTAGGATCTTTAGTTGAGTATTACAATGTCTAGGTAAAAATATATAACATCAAATCTCCAATTTATAGCGGTGAAAAGGCCTTTATTAAAATTAAAGCCTGAAAATTTAAATGACCCAATATTTCCCCGTAGCAATATTTACATTCTCCGTTAAGAGGTGGCAGCACAGTCGAATTAGATCGTGTTATAATTCCGCACACTCACCCCATATATAAAGCCCGGAGGCCGACGGGCAACTATCACGTCAGATTTGTGTTTTATTTCGATAATTAATATTCTTAATTCTTGACTGGCGCGTTGTTTGAATGAACTAAGCGCTTGATATATTCGAAACGTGTTTACTTTTAATATTTCCTACTTACTAGTATACTGTCTGACTGCCTCGGTGGCGCAGGTGCTACGTCATGATTGCAAAGCTGAAGTCTCGGGTTCGAATCGCGGATCGTAATCGCGTAAATGTGGATACTATGTTGCCAAAAACAAAAATAGATATTTGTGTGGTGTATATAATACGTAAATATGATACTAGATACTAACAAAGGATTTACAATAATAATATAGTATATCTACATGACTCACCGTAATATCGTATCTGAAACTGGCTGGACGACGCCGACAAAAACGCTGATGGTTGTAGCACTCAACATCACTTGCACTATATTAATCACAATAAAATCTTCAGTCCAAAACTAGCAGCAACGGAGCACGCGTCATGCGCATGCAAGCGTCCACGCGAAACTGAACTATTAGTCCCACAAGATGGCGCTAGATGACTACAATAACTACCCTCCACTTGACAATATTTTTGATCGAAAATACAAAATCGAAAATATGCCAATTAAAATTATCAAAATTAGTAATTAAAATTTTACCACCTTTCCGATGACTGATTGATTTAATATTTGGTACATATCTTTGATTCTGATGACAGTACAATGAAATTAATTCAGTATCATTGTAAATGCAAGATAACCGCCATTATAAGGTAGTGGATGCCTCCCTCAATATGGACATCAAAATATAAAAGAGTTTGTTGACTCGTAGAATAATAAACAATATGACAAAAATAAAAAACTTGAAAATAGAATATGTTTTACGTTAAACAGTTTTATTGAAAATAAGTAAATGTAATAATCATGTAGATAATGTACTAAAACCAAAAAAGTAGGTTCTAGATGATAGTCATCACACCACTCTTCTCATCAATCTAATTCTCAAGCCTTGATCAGACAAAGAAATAAAATGTGAAACAAGGAAAATAATAGAAATAATTTTGGAGCAAATATACATTTGCACCAACAAACACACACCTCTTTATTTATTTAAATTATTTAACATACACCAAATAAATATTAACAGTTATACAATATGTTACATCAAAATACAAATGAGGGCCGTTTACTTCGAGGCAATCATTTAACTATTGCCATGGGATGGAGATACATACATACATATATACCTATGTGTATGTACCTACATACATCAGCTTACAGGATCCCACTGCAGGGCAAAAACCTATCTACCTTCCTTCCAATCGACCTGGTTCAGGGCTCGATCCTGCCAGTCTCTCTCCCTCCTGTCCAACTCATCTCCCTTTCGTTTTCTGGACCTGACCGAATGGAGTTAAAAGGAAAAGAGCGGGCGATCTATAGTGTGGTACCTAATGTTTTTATAACTGATATGATTATTTCCAGTAATATTCCAACTATGGTACTTCCTGCGCACGTACATCCTGAGGATAAAGGTGTTCGACCTGTTCCTGCAAGGGTCGTTGCTGATCATCATTTTGCTGGAAAGCAATGTTTATTTGCTGCTGCGAAGAGATGCCAATGATGGCCACAACTCTGCCCTTGTTGAAGGTGAGGTTTCATACAAGTTTACTTCGTGTAATGGTATACACGGTTATTTTTCAAAGTCTGATCAATTTGTTTTATTGAACTCAAAATAATAATACTAATTAATACATAATAAGTTATTTATTTCCATTTCATAGTATCCTAATCAATGTTCAAATTAAACTCTACATCTGCTACAAGCACGGTCGTCGGTAATTTTTATACAAAGACGCGCGCGCGCGTTTGTGAGTGTAGTTTATTAATAGGTTTATTATGGTCGTGCATAACACGCATACTAACGACCTTATTCATATACAGATTTATAACCTATTTTAGTAATTGAATATTTTGTCCCTTGCGAACGACTTTTGAATGTGTGAATATTAATAGAAATTTGCACTAAATATATACATACTTAGATAAACATCACGCCTTTTTCCTAGAAGGGGTAGGCAGAGGTGCAACCAGGATAACCACGTTTCGCCTTATGTTCCGTCCCATGATGTGATACGGGGCGAGCCTATCGCCATATAGAGCACAAATTCCTGACCCCAGACTGTTAATGAATAGAAAGTTCCAATAAAACTTTGTCCAACCCGGGAAAATAGTATATAAAATTACACTCATATATATTTGCACTAAAACACGCTTCATACACGGCTTTTGCCACATAAAGCCCCATTTACACGGAAAGAGTTTCTCGCGACGAGACTCGTATGCGATTATCGCATGACATAACCCCCATAGATTATCGTGTTCTGACAAAATATGTTTACACTATGCAATTTTTTAATATCTTAACGATAATCGTATCTTCAAGGCGAGAATCTCTCCCCCTGTAAATGGCGCTTGTAAAAGTTTATCTTTTTTGATTTTTTCAAATTTTGCAGATTTCGTGCAAATAGCAGCTGGTATAGTGGAGGCAGTTTTAGGGGCGATTCTAGCGTGGTGGGGAGGAGGGAAGCGTCATTTCGCACTATCCGGATGGCTCGGCGTCACATCTGCAGCAGGGCTGCTTGTCCTCGCTTTCCCGTATACCTACTCAAACCCTGCTAGTGTTGGTAAGGAACTGTAAATGTTTTTCAAAGAGCTACACTGTATTTATCTTTGACTATAGTAGACAAGAGGGCCGGCAGCGACTGACCGGGATCTGTGGCGTACCTTGGGAGAGGCCTATGTCCAGCAGTGGACTGCAACGGGCTGATGATGATGATGATATTAGATGACTCGACACGTGTTGTCCTTCTAAGTCACGAAAATCAGAAGTGAAGTTGAAGCTCAATTTGAAGTGGTTGTATTGATGTCGAGTTTTCTCGCCTATTAAATTGCCAGCAATACATTTACTATCGATTAATTTTAAAGATTTAAAAAATACATACATACATACATTCATAATCGTCGCGCCTGTATCCCATATCGGTAGGCAGAGACAATGGATCGCCACTTTGCTCGATCCTGACATAATACTTTGGCTTCATCCATTTACATCAATCTCTTTATGCATTCTCGTCGGTTCAGAGTAATCACTAATTTGGATGGTGTAGGTTCAGTTAGGTCGACGTCTACCGACTGTCCCGAAACATGGCTTGAATTTGAACATTAAAGGAAGCGGTCTTCATTCAGCAATCTAATTCGCAAATTCCGACTTTCGTACTCGAGATAAAATTATCCTCATATTAAGGCAAATTTACGCAGAATAGGTAACACTATAAAATATAATTATGATTATAAGAATGTTTAATCGATTAGTTCGCGTAATACTTATATAACTGATAATTATTAATCTACTCGATACTTTAATCTTTGGTTTATTTATGCTGTTATTATTGAAGTTTGTGTTCGTTCATGTGCTAAAAATACCACATGTTACTTCTGTACATAGATAATGCGTTATATCAAATAATATTGTATTTATACACTCTATTATTTATTTCTAAAAATGTAAAGCAACCTTATCTTTCTCTTCTATTTTCTTCTACTTAGGCAAATCAACGTTTTCTCTAAAATGAATGTTTTCTATTTGTATAATACAGGGCTGTGTTCTTACCATCAACTCTTTTACTCCCAGGACCCAGACACGTCATAATTCGTATCATTTCAACTAGCTCATCTTTCAAATCAACACAAAGTTGTATTCAGAATTTTATAATAATTTGTATGTAAAAACATATTTCTTTGCTTGCTCTATCACTCTATGAGCCAAAGACGTAGATACTGTAGAGAATGCTTCAAGCGTTAATTTCATATATGTTTAATATAGCAGAAAACACAAAAGAACTTGTCCGAAGTGAACACAAAGTAACAATACACAAGGGCATAAAAAGAGCTCTCCTACAAACCGCGTTTCTCCTTCAAAAACCAAATAGTTGTTTCACAATTACTCTAACTAACATATTTTTCAGAGCTATGCGGCGGCGATCCTCTATCAGCGTACTCGGAGCCAGCAGTAAAGATCCTGGTGGATGACAATACAGCCCCGCGCACAGCCACGCTCATCCTGACGGCGATCCTTTGCGCCCTCACGCAGATCAGCATCTTCGCGCACGGTTTTACGTACTTGGACGACCATGTTCCTAGCAATGGACCTTATTTTTACGGTTAGTAAGATCGTTATTCTAATGGCAGTATGTATGAGCTGAGAGATTGAAGGTTCTACTGAAGCAATCTAACTTTTGTGGTTATTTAAATTGTCTAAGATTGGAATTTGTGCCAGGTATGGTGGTAAACTTGCCTCCTTATTTGGATATACAGTCGTGAGCTTTTTGAAAGACTTGTTGGGGTGCGCGAAAAGAAGAAAAGTTATTGATGGCGAGGAAATGATTTACGCTCTTGAAAACGTGACTATTCTCCTAATTATCGAATGGTCCCTAACCTAACAGTGATTATGGTCCGATATAATACTCCTCTAAACCCTTCTTCAGGTATCCTGATCTCAATCCGCCTATCCCTCGGTCTGAGTGGGTCCAACTGGCTGCGAGCAGGCTCAGTGCGCGACGACTGGTGGGAGGCACAGCTGTCGATATCCATGCTGACGCTCATGTTCGCCATACTCTTCACGCTGTTCCCCAAGAAGATGCCGGAGTGGCAGGATGAAGAGGTGCTAGTCGATACTGGTGAGGTTTTAGATTTTTCTTATTGTGATGAAAGGTAAAACTAGCATGCCAATCGCCTGATAGTAATCGATACGACCGCTCATGGACAGTTGCAAAACCAAACAACACTATGAATTACGAAGCAATACTTGGCATTCCACTCGCCATCTTAAGATATAAGATGTTTAATCTCCTATTGTCCAGTAGTTAGTTACTCTGCGTACAATGTCCTCCAAACAGGAACACAACAGTGCATTTGTACTGCTGTTTGGCGAGAGAATTAGACATTGCGGTGGTACTCATGCGGCCTTTCACAAATGAGAGACCTACAATCAGTATTTGTAGGAGGTCGTTCGATGCTGGTAATTTGCTGGCAACTGTGAATATTTTAACGGTAGGCCTACATGGTCTAAAATCGATGAACATTCATATGTTGATAAACCGAAAAATATGGTAAATAAAAGAAGACAAATTTTCCATATTTTTGTCCTTTACCTTCCGTTACTTACCGACTAATAGTACAGGCATAATTGAGGTATACTTTTTGCGCGACAAGGTATAACACTTATCCGTATCAGATAGCATTGTTTTTGAATTTGTTCTATTAATATCATAGTAACAGAACACATGAGTCTAAATAACTCCAAATCAAGGCTGAAAAAAGACCAAATCCAGTAAAAATCTGTGACGGTATATCAGGTCAAAAATAACCTGAACAGACGAGAATGCATGAAGAGAGGAATCACAATGCTGAAGGAAAATGCAAAGTGAAGATCTACAATCTTCACCTACTATGAGATTCCACCGAGACCATATTGAAGCACAAGACATCTAAATCTTATTTTATGTTCTATAGATTTTCTACCGTCGCTGCGTCGAGTGACTCGCAACAAGGCGGTAATGTTACAGTCGGGAGCTCTGGCGTGCTTGACTATATCCGTTCTCTGCTTTGTACAATACGACAAGGCTTATGTACAGGTTTGTATCTCTTGTTTCTTAATATTAGAGAAATTGACTAGATAATAAAATCGCTTGCCTGGGCCACACATATAGTCCTGGACCCATATTATGATCTATTAAGTATTGTGGGTGTCAGAAACTGCGAGAGAATTTTCCATCTCAAAAACACCCCGATCCGAAACAAATCTGTGGATCACACTAATATTTTGTTCGGACGGGAATCGAACACGCGGTTTCTCGTTTCACAGTCCGCGTCTAACCAACTGCACCATAAAAGCTGCCAACAAATTTCTCAAAATATGTCTTAAATATGGACTGAATGCTTTTCTCTTACTTTTCAGGCGAGGTTTAACATAGAAAGCATTCGACAAGATCCTCGAACTTCGCGTACTCTCTCAGATGTTTTCCGAGCTTTGGTTGTCATCTTCTTTGTTATGGTAAGAGTTATTCATATTTAACATGACATCGTTACATTTTATGTATCACCGGTAAACATACGTATGATAGTTTGTCTAGCATCTGATTTCCACGGTGACATATTGGAGGCAGCCTGAATCCAGCGACGTCCCGCGACCTTTACCAGGTCGTCTGACCACCTAGTAGGTGGACGTCCCACGCTGCGCTTTCCGCTTCGTGGCCTCCATTCGAGAACTTTTTGGCCCCATCGGCCATTAGTTCTCCGTGCTATGTGCCCCGCCTATTGCCACTTCAACTTGCTAATCCGCTAAATCAATAACTCTACATAATATAGGTAATAATTAAAATGTATTATGTAGATATTCCGAGTCCGTTTCTCCACGTGTCGCCTCGACGGTGTGAAGGCAAACACAGCCTCCCGGGTGGGAGGTGTAGTGGCTATCGTAGTCGCTGCGTTTTTCGTAGTGCTAGCCGCTTTGAGCTGTGATACTGGACAAATGGTGGGGTTGGATGGTAGGAATTACCAGCAACCGGAGTGCAGTCTGCATTGTGGGTAAGAGTAAGCAAAGTTTTTAACGCTATACGATGGTATACCTACATCAGCCACCTCTGAACGTCTGACAAAATATCAACTGTATTTAAAACTACATTACATTATTTATGCCATCCATATATCGACTCACAAATCCTGTGAGCCAGGACCGAAAAGGCTACAGCAGTTGGTGACGGGAATAAGTTCAACGAACTGTACCTAACATCAGTGATACCTCTGCCTAAGTCCTCAATGAGACCTCAGTCAATAAATGAACATTTCAATGACATTATATTAATTATAGGAGAACTTTAAAACAATTCCACCCTGTTCAATACTAAACCAGAAGCTAGTAAAGCCCCATTTAAACGGAGAGAGTTCGTCGCCTCGAATATACGACTATCGTAAAGATATAAAAAAGTTGCACCGTGTAAATGCTTCCCAAAATCCGATAATCTTAAAGCAATGATTGCATGCGACAATGGCATCCGATACTCGTCCGAAATCAGGAGAGAAACTCTCTCCGTGTAAATAGGGTTTAAATAGTTAAAATTAAAACAGATGTTATGATATACTTCTAGGTGTAATTCACAAAGATACGGGTACAGCCCGGTGTGTGGCTTGGATTCAATGACGACTTTCTTCTCACCTTGTAACGCTGGCTGCTCAGATTCAGAAGATCTCAACGGATTTACGTAAGTCATCCAAATAATTGTTGTTTTCTTGATAACTCACATATCTTGTACATTTTCATTATTTTATTATGCTGCTTATTGTTTTTCGAGTTTCTCGTCAACATCAATCAATTTTATATTGTCATGACAATGTGCCCACAGAGCACTTGATGGTAAGGCTAGACTCTAGACTCTAGTGCAAACCCAAATAGAGCATCCACTGGAAGGGTTCAATCACTTTGCCTGTTCAACAAAATATACTTAAATGCAAAGGCTTTTTCTGGAACATACTTAAGTCCCTATGACAGTACGCTATCATTATGTATGGTGTTCTTTAACTGATCGGGTGGGTGGCCGGCTGTAGCTTTGGTGCCAGAATTTTAAGGGTATTGCAGTCCTAGTTTTTATTATATTTTGCTGTCATCTACAAAGGTTTGACTAGCAAATAGAGAGCATCTCAGCAATCACTCCCAGCGTGCCCTAGCAATCTCAGCCTAGTGCTAGAAACGGCACTGACGCGATCTAAGACTCTAATAAGTGCTAATTATGTTGTACAGCGTGTTCCACAACTGCTCGTGCGGCATGCAGCGCGCGGTGCGCGGCTCCTGCACGCTGCAGTCTTGTCGCTTCGTGTTCGGAGCCTACCAGGTCGTCTACACTGTCATACTGGCTGTGTCAGGTTCGTATGCTATACAGGGTGATACTGTTATACCTATGTCACTTTTAACCCACATGTTTCTTATCACCCCAGGTACATTGTACAAAATTTAAAAAAAATTGGAGGTGTTTTTTTTTTTTTTTTTCAAACTTTGTACAATGTTACCTGGGGTGACTAAGAACATGTGGTTTAAATTTAATACCATAAACTGCTAAACTTGACTAACCATCTCTTGCCTGAAGGCACCTGTACATAAAATAAAATAAATGCACGCCTTTTTCCTAGAAGGGATAGGCATATGGTCTCTTGATAGGCAACCAGTACATCCACGTTTGGCCTTGTGTGTTCCGTCCCACGATGTGATAGGGGGCGAGGCTATGGCTATATCGGACACAAATACCTGACTCCAGGCTAATAATTACTAGAAAAATTCAATATCACTTTGCCCGACCCGAAATTCGAATCCGAGACTTCAGCGACGTAATCGTACCGTAGTACAACGACGCCACCGAGGCAGTCACCTGTACATACCTAAATTAATTAAAATCCTTCAATACTCATATTTCCAGGAGCCGCGTTCGTAATGCAGGGCATGGTGATAGTGCGCGCAGTTCGCAGGATCGACAAGGCTGTGGCCGTGGGGTTCTCGTCAGCAGTCATCGGGCTGTTCTCATACGTCCTAGGAAAACTACTGTACATGCTTATAAGCTGTGAGTGTTGCCATATTCAAATAATAATACCCACTTTATAGAATTTCTCAAAGGAGGTTTAGAGGACTACACGCACACATAATAATTTATCCTCAAGCATAAGTTTACAATTTACATAATCTTCACGCCTTATCCCATTGGGGTAGGTAATGACCTATGGATCTCCACTTGTTTCAAACCTGACGTGCCACTTTTGCTTTGGCAACCTCCATCAACCTCTTCATGCATCATCATAATTTGTAGATTTTTTTTGTGTTACAAAAAATATCCAATTTATTGGACCAACCTATCAATCGTCCACACTGGTTGGATGGTTGGACCCAACTAACTGTATTATTTTTTTCAGATCTAACGTGCGCGTATTCAAACGATGGCCTGTGTTATTTCCACCATCCATTGCTGTGGAGCATGTGTGCGGCCAGCAGCGCCTTCGCCCTGGTGTCTGCTGGAGTCAGTCTCCTGGCCAGCCGGGCCGCGCCGGAACCAACCACCGAATTGTGATATTAGATTATACGTATTATTTATTGATTTATTGTTTTATTTATAGAGAAAAGTCACTATTTGATTGGTTAAACTTTTACTTTTGTGTTTAGTTAGTACCTACTTAGTAAGGCCTGATACGTACGGTAATCTATGAACAATTGTAAAACCATTTGCGTTAAAATCTTGCTCTAATATTGTTATGAAGAGTATAATAATGCGCATAAAATGTAATACTTTTAAGTACAGTAGAACTGTTTACAATTTCTTTCAAAATTCTGATATCACGTTATGTAATGTGCATTTTTATAGAAATAAAAAACTAAAATCCATTATAACAAATTTATTGCATTATCCATTGCTCGAATGGCACACGTTTCAATATAAACCATCTACGCCTACATTAATCCACTACGCATTGTACTTAAAATCATACCAAAAATAAATTCATATCAAAATCATATAAAATTATTCTCTCAAGCGAACGCATTATCGTCTAAAGTGTACTTTTTTTAATATGGACATGTTAGTTATAACTATTCTATGTAATTTATTTCAATCTGTATTGAAAACCAGGAACTTTGTTATTACGCATATTAAGGAAATTATAAAGAAAAAAAAGTATATGAAATTTAATTATATGTACATTTACATTAATATTTAAATTAATTGAGCAGTTTTAATTGTGTATTAATATATAAATATACGGATATTTAAAACTAATACATAACGACATAACATACATAGTATATACGTAAGATTAGACGTACGACAGCGACATTAAAGGGTTAGCAGAATCACTATTGCCACCCTTACTCCGCCAAACGTCGAAATTACATTCTAAAATAATATTTGCAACAAATATACATAGATATGTAAATTAGTGCTATTAACTATGTAATACTTAAAACAGGAATGTTTTAAATGGATAAGCAAAATAATAATATTGCATAATTGCATATATACATGAAAATTCGATTGTAATTGATTCAAAGTACACTTGAGACGCTAATTACTTTTGACTAAGCTTAAAATAAAGTTCCATTTAAAAATATAGAAAAATCTTTGACATAATTTTGGTAAAGTAAACCAATAAAGAAGATAGTATTTGGCAAAGGAAGAGAATTCGATTCTCGAGTGATGTAAAAATAAATATAGACGTAAGTCTAAGAAGTTGCCATGTTTTAAAATTAGCATAAATAGTAAAGGGGTTCCATTAGATAAATTCATATTTAAAGGAGATATACAAAATTGGCATTGGCTACATAAAATAAGGGAGGGCGTACAGCAAAATTACGAATGACGTCATAATTTGATCTCTTATTTTCAATATCATAATAATTGTTTGTTGTTTTCGAGACAATCTTAACTCTGTGTAGAAAATAATGATATAATCAGTACCAAAAACTTTATAATGAGCTAGATTGTTATTGTATTTTACAATCTTCAGCTTTCTCTATATTCTTGAAAAAAAAACATTAATATGCAACATAATTTCAACAGTCATATTTTGTTATAAAAAATATGAAATTTAAAATATATTTTTCAAATCTCAACTTTCTACACACAATTGTAACCAACTCAACAATTTGAGCGCATTATAAACCATTATAAATAAATTTCATTTATTAAAAATATTCCACTAATGTCCATCAATGGGTATTGGACATATTTACTCACTCACTAAATCCCGTAAAATTAATTAATAATTTACTATTTACTTCAAAATATATTGTACGTATATTTGTCTATTACGTTTGAATACGTACGGATTTACATTTCAATATCGAGTATGTACTAATTATTTGACTTGTTTCAAAAATGTGTTTTTAAAATGTTCAAAAATCTTGAAGAAACTTTAGGAATAATTAATCCAATATCTGCAATTGCTACCCAAGATCAGCTCAATATTAACTATACAGGGTGTTAGAAACTTATATGAAGATAAGAACCAATCAAAATACTTAATAATATGTCACATCAAAAATGAAATATAAATTTCAGCGCCAAAAAATTGTAGTAAATAATGTATTGTATAGAAATATCCAGCTTCAAATAGATTTTTTATATGTGTGGTTCCGAACATATGTCTCCTTCACCCTGTATAATTCATATTTGATATTTTATAATCTGTGGGTACTAAAAGGTACTACGTACATACATACAGTATTAATGGTCCAATATACGTAAGTTTCCGGATACTATTTTGTTTTCTAAAACCGCTCCCGACGGAATGTCGATACGGTCGCCGTGATTCGCTATAATGATCACTGTGCCCTGAAAATAAAAGTTTTTTTTTTTTAAATAAAGTGATTCAATTAGTAATAATGTAACTATTGAACGTCTTAACTATTTAAAGCTATATTGGCATAACATATTTAATTTTTATACCCATTAAAGGGTTCTCCTTTTTTTTCTTAATTTATTTTAATCACAAAAATAATTTCAAAGTCGCTACTTTCAGAAAAGCTAGAGCCACAATCAAGATGTTTATGAAATGGCGCCATGTGTTTCCCTTCATTATTTTGACGAATCTGATAAAACAGGAGATCATCTATCGACTAAACTAATAATGACTTAAAACGTTTCCAACTCACCTTCAAAGAGACACCTCTTCCAAACGTAACATCACCAGACACCGTCAAATGGTCCAACTCGATCAGATCCGGGATCGTAGCAAATCTATTCAAGAACTCCTTGACCTTCGCGAAGTGATTGTCTCCAAGCTTCACCAGCGGGGTAGACGGGAACATCCTCTGGGGAGACATCACTAAGGACCCATGCGAAAGACTGTACAAGTTAGACATCACTAACAGAAGATCCGAGGTCTTCTTGACCGGCAAGAATCTGCTTCTTGGCACATTAACACCAATACCACCTTCAAAGCACTTCATAGCAGCACCTACAGCCGTCTCCAGCTGTATCACGTTCAAACCATCTGATAAATGCTTGTTATTTACTATAATCTCCATGTTTAACGACCCTTGTTCGACTACTCGTTGAACAGCATCCAATTTCGCCCACAGATTGTTCGTGTTGAAGAACTTAAACTGACTGACTGATTTGAAGTCATCTACGTGTTCTTTGGGAACCTGGGCAATTTCAAGTAGCCTCAATTTGTCTTCGTATTGGATGAGGGTGCCACCTTTGACGTCAGCCCTGGTCTTATCAGTGACTTCCATGACGAATTCTGACACTCCTTTCTGGGGATCTGGGTTGAGGAGTAGGTTTAAGATGCTGAGGTCGACGGTGGCTCCGAGATTGTCGATGTTGCTGATGAAGCAGTATGTGCGGCCTTCCTTGATGAATTTCTGAAGAAGGCCGGAGTTGTAGAAGGATTCGTAGAAGTCTCCGTGACCGGGCGGGTACCACCTGTGGAGAGATTATATTAAATTTAATATTTTAGATTTAAGAAATTATTATATTATCAAATTAACGAATTATGTTTTCAAATTTTAAAAATGTGAGGTGATTTGTAGTAGTTACAATGACTCATCTAAGCCGCAATGGTAATTGATAATTAATAATGATAATCCCCATTTATTCTGCGTATTTATGAGTGCAGTACGCTAGGATGACATGAACATAATCTACCTATAGCATTAGTAAATAGTGTTTGTAGTTTAAATTCCTAAGGTTGCCACTAAAACGAAGATTAGACTAATCGTATTAGACATCTATGGCATCATATGTGTGATTGGGTGATTTACATCTCCACTCGTCTCTACTTCAGTGAAAACGCAGCCTTATGTTACAAAAAATCATTGAAAAATAAAACAGCTACTCACGCATCAATATCAGACAGCACATCAGCATCACTAGCGACCGGCAGCAGCGACTCTCTGTTAATCCGCGGGTGGCACGACTGGTTGAAGGTGTGGATGTCCAACTTCAGGCCCTTGTACTTCCTGATCACCTTCTGCGTGTCCTCATCCGTGTTGAACGAGTTCATCAGCACTAGGGGCACGTTGCACTTGTATGTTTTGTTTAAGTGCTGGAATATGATGTTAAGTTGGTATAATTGCTGTTCCTATTTATCTAGGCAGTAGGGTAGAAGACGTCTAGGTAAGTACCGTTGATTCTTCTATTTCCAAAACTAGTGGGTTATGTTTAGAAGGACATTATACCCAGTGGTTACTGGCCCTTAAGGTATTTATCACTTAACAACTGATATATTAGCGTACCGACCGCAAAGCGGTAAGCTGTATTGTTTAAAAATAGTAACTTCCGAGTGAGGTTGCTTTTGTTTATAAGTTAACGTCATAATAACTTCCAGGTTCGTCTTTCTGGCTAGTAAAATTAGTCCCCTATTCAACTTAATATAATACACCAACTATATTGTAATTAGATATTACCCTTCACCAGAACTCACCTCAATCTGCTGCACAGTCAAGTCCAAGAAGGTCAGCTCGTTCCTGACTTGTATCACTGACTTGGGTCCCTTGCATCCCATGGAGGTTCCCAACCCACCGTTGAGTTTGACTACCACCAGCTTATCAAGCATGTGATGGACGATGTCCGTGGTGGGAGTTGTGAGGGTGGTGTAGTCGATCACAGCGCCCTCTGGCAGCTTCTCGATCTTCTCCCATGTTACTGATGGCCCCTCTGGAATGATAGCAACGGGATTGATTATTAGAAATGGAAGGATTTGCCTGGTGGTACAAGGCTCAACCTGACAGCGATAGACTGGATCCTAGATTAATTTGAGCATTGTTTATGGCGGAGACTCGAAGGTTGAGACATTAAATATAATATTTCCTGGTTGTCCATTCTGTCACAATATAATGAATACTCAATTACGAAATGATATAACGTAAGCTCATTTATTCTTATGCTTAAGGACAATTAAATATAACTCCCACCAGAAATCTGACTAAACTGATATTTTAATTTATCAACGTTTTTGTTAATTCTACATTTATTTAATTATAAAAATGTGTTACTTAAGAATAAGACCATAAATTACTTCAAATCGAAAATTTTAATTCATGCTTTATCATTAAGAAGGAAGAGCACATATAAAAGATAAATTAAAATCAAAATAGATTACTAAACGATTTTATAAGAAAGTAATTGGGGTTCAAATGGTTAAACGCCGACAACCGGTACTCAGTATGACCCACGCATCAAATTACTGACTATGAGCACGATTCAGGGAGTGAGAACGCAACAAAAAACTAAATGAGGGAAGAGTAAAAGAAAATGGAAACAACTAGTGAATACAACTAGGATGTAAACACCACCAATGTCTCACTCTTTAATCTTTAGGATTATCCTTAGTCAAAACTAGTTCGCTTGCAGACTATTACTAAACTGATTTTAGCAGTCTTAAATCTTAATTTTAAACAATGTGGATGTGTGTTGATTATGAGTAAAACATTATCACCTTTATAACACACCCTGGCCTATGTTTGTGCGTGTAGCATTTTTTGCTGAACGGTGCTTTTGTATTCTTACAAAGTATAGATGTTATGAAAGCGCAATAGGCGAAAAGTGAGGTCCCCGCAGAGATTAATGTTATTGTGTCCAACAATTTTGTTTCAGGTCTGGGTGTCGTGGAACTAAGTCGCTAAATTATCATGGTACAAGCCACGTATGTCATTTTGATTATTTGACCTCGATCGGCAAATTCACTGGCTTTTTTCTTACCGGTTGATGTAATGAGAAAAGACAATCTAAGACAAATATTTCAATACTGATACGAATTATATTACCATCCTGGCAATCCCAGGACCTTGCGGTTCGCAACACACAAACTGCCTCCAGAGTCAGTCCTTAGGTGAACTCTATCCAGCAGTTACCATCCTGTGGCAGAAGAAAAATAACAAGTCTTTGACAATACTCACGCTCAGCCAAAAACCTGCTAAACAAGTTCTTGAACCCTTGGAACTCCTTCTCCACATACGCTCTCCTGGCTTCAGGGACCGTGGTCAGCAGCCTCTCGAGTTCCACTTCCAATCGGGCGAGGGCATCTCGCTTGGTCGCCTCCTTGAAGTCCCGGGACCCTGACGGAGTGCGCTGGTGGCTTCGGATCTGAACAAATAAGATAGAGTTGATGCTGGTTTTGTTTATTAGCTGTTCTTCGTAATACCATATTAAAATTATTAAATTGCTATGCATGCATTTGGCCTAAATGTTCCAATGTTTCCTACAATGTTGCAGTTCACAGTTGAAGTATTTTGTTTTTTTTTTTTGTGAATCGCACTAAATTAATTTTAAATTTTACAAAAATAATACATAATATTAATATCTGGGTGTTTGTGTCCCTTTTTCTACACAACACATCTATCTGAGTAGGGCTTTGTGGAATGTGATTACTAGGTGAATTTTATTTGTTCAAAACTTAAGAAATAAATAAATAATTTCCGATATTTACCGATTGATAGCAGGAAATTAAACTAACATTTAAATAATTACGCATACAAATTAATGTTAGCTGTATCAAAAACCAATACTAAGATATGTTAGTCAAATAGTTGATAATCAAGGTCACATTACAAACACGAGGCATCGTACTAAACAAGGCCAATATAAATATGGCCTTGATGAGATAGAACAAAAAAAGGCGTTAAAGCTTCGTATTTTCTTACTATCACTTATTGACGAATTTTGTAGTGTAAAGGGAAAAAATTCAAGTGCAGAAAGACAAGTCGTGGATGTGATCCTATTACCCAGACAAATATTTGTGTGGTCCACAAGTATATGTTTCGGATCTGGGAGATGTCGACACCAAAGTGTCTCGTAGTTACTGATACCTACGACATAAGACCCAACGAACTTCTCGATAACTGATAAAAATTGTGCTGACTCACTATTTATACACATTTTTTTTATCAAGTACACCACGGTAGTACCTAAATCTATCTAAGAACCAAACTTAAATTGTCACGATGAATGAGCTTACTTATGTTACCAAACAAACTTAGTAAGCGAGGTAACAACTCCTTGCGATTATTATCAAAAGCTATTATGATTACATAATTTCTGTTTTTTGGAAAAATCGTGACTTGCGAAGGACACAATTGGTGAAAAAATAACAAAAAAGGTCCTTGAGGTCGTCGGAGAATCTGAAATTGAGAATGCCAGTGCACGCCACGACTTTTATGGATAAGTCGTTTACAGTCCAAGCTGTTCGACTGTGGAACGCATTACCAGTTGTAAGACGGGCTGAAACACTAACTTCCTTCAAAAAAATGGTAAAAGACCACTACCTTTCTCTCTGAACAGACATATTGATGAATATAATTTCCTGCTTTTGGACCTATAGATAATTTATAGTATGTATGTATGTATGTATATGTATGTATTTATATGTATATTTATCTTTATAAGAAGTGACATGTGTATGTATATTAGGAGTAAATTACTATGTATATATATTGTGTATATATAAATTATAAACAAGTTGTTAATTTTCCTTTTATTTTTTGTTGTTTTTGTTGGAGCTTGTCTCTTTTATATTCCAGACTGTCCTGTCTTCTTTTCATTGTGTTATATCCATCCAAAGGTTGTCTGTAAGAAATCGCCTAGAGCTATAAGACCACCATCTGTACTTGTTTTCTTATTTTTATTATTTTTTGTATGTTTTTCCTTTCTGTGTGCAGTTAAGAATAAATAAATAAATAAAATAAATAAATAAAAAAGGATAATACGTATGCAAAATATGTCTTATTATGATATTACACATAGTAGTAAAACTTGCAGCCAGATGTGACTTGTAAAAAAATTACCCTGCTCGAGATGGTAGCAACACTGCACAACTGTCAGAAAATCAACGAGACGTAAAACCTTTTTTTTCTATTGCATAGGTCCGGCAATCGAGCAAACAGATCACCTGATACTTAGAGATCACTACCGCCCATGAACATCGTCAACGCTTGGTTCATAGGTACTTTGCTGGCCATTTAAATCAAGGGAGCAGGAAAGAAAATAATGATCTTTTCACATTTTCCTTCCAGTAAGAATTATTAGGCATTAGGCAATGCCAGATTTAGTTCCACTATAATTATAGCAAAGTCAAATTTAGAAATACGGGCGGCAGTAGGCTGTATGGGGTCTTTAGACCTATATGCGGTAGTCCTAATCTGGGCGGAAATGATTATATTTTCACCAGCAAAAGATGTGACAGAAAGATAGATGATGGTGTGTTCGGCTATATATATCCCGTATACACTATCCTTATCTTAACGTGGGGGTTGCGCAACAAGTCATCCATATTGCAGAATGATTTATGACCACCTGAATACCAGTTAACACCTGTCAACAATGACGCAATAGTCGAGCCTCCAACGCTAAGCCGATACCAAGACAATCACGATGACTCTGCACTAAATGAATGCAAATATGTCACAATCATTAGAGGTTATGACAGCTGCTCACACTGTATAAAGATAAAACTGCGTGGTACTGGCAGCCTGTTGATAACAGACAGAAATTACACGCGCTAATTGAAGATAAAAGTGCGTGGTGGTCTATTGGTAACAGACCGACCGCAGCTGCTACAGATTCACGATGATCGCGTGTTGAAATCCCAGGGGAAACCTCTGATTTTACCGACAGGTATTGATGTCAATAGGCACATTAGTGGCAAAAAAAACGTCGTGAGGAAACCTACACGCTGTAGAGAAAGAATTGCTATGTATAGTTCGCAAACCCGCACTAGTCCAGCGACCAGCGTGGACTATGGCTTAATTCATCTCGATCGATTGATTGCAGAGGAATCCCGTTTCCTGCATTATGACTTATATGGTCTGAATTAGAGATCTAAAAATAAAGATAATTTGTGCTATTAATAAAATATTTTCGCCCGCTACTTATCTCACAATTCGTGGGTCCGGTGCAAGATGATTTAAGTTTTCAACCATATTGCACAATGATTTCGTTTATTACGTTACGACCGGCTATCTGCTTGACAACAACCCATTTAGAATTAGGCCTTTTAGTCCATCAGTGAAAACTGTAGAAGCAGTGCAACTCTGATGGAGTATCCACTCACGTGACATTGACATATTGCAGGTTGACGCATTTGTGCACGCTTGATTGGACTTACACAAGATAACCCGAAACGCGACACATATGGGTCGCTCTTATCTTTTTTTGTCAAGAGAAAAAGCTGTAAAGCTCTCCTTTCGGTACCCCGTGTAGGCTGAAAGGACTATGTCAGTGTCGCTGGCCTACCAACCCGGCACGGATATTGTGGCCGAGTCGGGTCCCTATCAAGAACCTACGCCAGCATAATGACTAAAAACCCCTCGGTGGCCGCCGGACGGTTATTTTTAACGATTGTATACGGACGGCTAAACATATTCTACCATTTACCAACAGCTTAATAATTTGATCATATAATAATTTGATCCGTGGTGCTTTACAGCTGGCTTCTCTGGCTGTAAAAGTCTTTATCCAAGGTTAGCTCATCGTTATGTCACCCGCTATGCAACGGAGGGAAGTGGACAAAAATATTTCCAACTCCTCCTATTAACTTTATGATTGAATTCGTTGCGGTTTAAAGACAAGCTAGACATTGCCGGAGACTCGCTGAGCTTTAATGCTCGGCGTCATTAAAATGCATGCCACTGCTGAACCTGGCTCACAGGAGTTGCAGTGACAGGTGTGACGGCAGGACAGTCTACCACCAACAGCAGTCAGGCCTTAGTCCACGAAACTGGCGTAATTCGGGTTGCGGACTTTACATACACAGATTTTTTTAAAAAGTTGGCCTCACTACACTCTGCCGCGAAAGCAAGCGATAATTTACCAGAATGCATTTCTGTTGTATGTGAATTGATTATCGTTAATAAAAATAGTATAGCAACAAATTAATGAACCGTATGGTAACAACTGAATAGTCATAGTTAAAAATAAACCTTATTGAGATTTTTACAGCAACCAGTTGAAATTACCCTGTGTCTGGCAAACACTTTGGCACGCATCGTGACGTAGTTGGTTATAATGCCAGTTTTGAAACGAGAAACGGGAGTTTTATCCTGCAGATATTGTTGGGCCACAAATATTTGTTTCGGGACAGGGCATTTTGAGATCGGAAATTCTCTCGTATTGTGGGGTATTTTTTTTTGTATACGACTTATTTATTATTTTCATTTGTACAGTCATCTGTACGCTTTATGAATGGATATGTACTTTTAAAATTGTATGCTCGAAAGAATACTATACGAGCACATTAAAACTACTTCCTTGAGAAAAACTGACGTATTATAAAAATTATGCACAACTGTATTCAAGTCTAATTGTGTGTTTTTGTTTCATCTTAGCTCATCTGTTTATATTATTGTATAAATATACATTTACTATGAGCTTCCAGGTCTAGAGACAGCATGGATGAGCTATGAATAGTGAGATACTGCATTCGATTCCCTATTCGGGCACTTAATTTTGAATGTTGATTCATCCACAGAACATGAACAAGACGAAACGTGTGAATGTGATAGAGTCCTAACTCTCCGGCCCCTTCTTGAATGGGCCGGTTGTTCCGGAGTACCACTATTCCACAGGAAACCGATATCGAAAGCAGTAATGCTATCACAATTATTCCGGTAAACCAGACAGCCAGAATCACAAAACCCATGGCTGTGTGCCACCATAGGCAAATACAAACAAACAAACGAACCAAACAACTAACAGTAACCCATTACCTTTTACAACGTAGGTCAATGATAATGGAGGTTGCATCACTGTCATTTTTAAAAAATAACCTTGAACAATGCCACTCATACAAAAGAACACATAAATAAAAAATGCTACTCTATATGAAATAGGAGGTAAATGCAAAGACCACCTGATGGTAAGTAGTCACCATGAACCCACAACACCAGAGGAATCGTCAGCGCTTTGCCAGCATTTAGCTTTTTATTGGCTGTGATGGCAGACGAGCTAGCGACCGCTGTAAATCGCTGCCTACCACGTGGTGAATTTATCTTTAAACCTTCTCTTTAAACGTTTAAAGAAGAACATGTCATAGATCTCAAGGTAAACCCAAGCAACCAACCCAGCAGAGAGTTTATTCCAGATCTGGCCTCAATATGTCCTAAGTCGAGCGATTACGATCAAGCTGGTCTAATTGAAATTAACAATCACAGACAGCGACTTCCTGCAGGCTTTATTAGGTCGTCCGTCCTTCTTGTGGGTGGATTTCGGCACTGCGCTTATCGGGTTTAGGAAGTCGTTGGATGCAGGTCGCTTCCAACACACCAATATGGACTTGGGGCCTATTTTATAAATAAAAAAATGAGCGACACTATTTAGGAACCAAGCCGAATGCGGAAACAAAACACTGATTCGAACCCTGGGCACGTATGTACCTATGACATTTCGGAGTTACGTTTTTATTCTTAGTTAAATATAGCATACCTCAAAAATGAGGGAAACACCTTGATGAAATTCAGAAAAAAAAGAGCAACCTTAACGAGGCTACTTTAAGGTCTTAAAATTACAGAGACTCGTTCTCAACAGTGGAACGGACATGGGCTAAAATAAAAACTGATCCAATAACCATAGAGACCTACGTCCCATAGACATTACAAGAATTTCTATGGTTTAAACAGACAAAAATTTTAATTCCATGTACAGACATCGACCAAATTTATTATATGTATAGCATAGCACATAGATAACGCACACCCTGGTAGTAGTCCGTTTAAAATAAATTACTGAATCGATTTCAAAATATATTTTTTTACCATAGGTATTTTTCCTACGAAATTTGGACCAACTAAATTAAAGTTTTTCTTCAAATTAAACATCCAAGAACATATAAGAAACGTAGTAGAAACACAAATCAACACGATAAGTCTGTAAATAAATTCAACTTAAAATAATAAAAATTATAAACTGTAATTTTGATATTCATAAAGGTTTTTCAAATTTACAGCCACCTTTCCATTGAAAGAAGTGAAGTATTAGATTGAGTAGCGAATTTTTCTGTATGAATTGGTCATAAATAGACTATTTACAATTAAATAAACATACCAACGATCGAATTGTCTCGCCTCCAATCATGTTGAACACTCGCGAATATAACGCAATAAAATATTCTTTATGATAACGTGTGTTTATCACGCTACACGTACATAAACTAAACGGTTATATCGATAACGTAATTACTCGGTCGTACTGCCAGAGGCCGACTATGACACCGTACTGTAACATTGTTCATGCCATTCGCATGTTCGTAGTTTCCGCTGCGTCATTTGACGTCACTGATATGTAGGAAAATCCATTTATGTGTGCCAAAGGGAGGAAAAATAGAAAGTATATAAAGACTTGTCATATGGATGAAATTGGTTGGTTGATTGGTCTGAATTTTTTGCTTCTATATATTTGGCTTACTCTAATACTATATCTACTATATTATTTTTTAACACGTTGATTGCGGCGAACACTCACGTCGTATCTTTACGGGTGCTACGCGTGTAGTATAGTTAGATGTTTTACCACTGTAGTCAATGTGGTAAATATCTTTCATACATACATATTATGTACATCAAGACACGCCTTTTTTCCCGGAAGGAGTAGGCAGAGATGCTATCAGGAAACTCCCGTTCCGCCATGTGTGTTCCGTCCCACAATGTGATAGGGGGTAAGACTATTACCCAAATTCCTGACTCCAGGCTGATAATTAATAGAAAAATCCAATATCACTTTGCCCGACCCGGAATTCGAACCCAAGAGCTCAGTGTTATCATCGTACCGTAGTACAACTACACCACCGAGGCAAGCGATTCTATATTTATGTGTCTAAATATATGGCCTCAACGGATACTATGTCAATATACATAAATGGTATACATTACTGCCTCGGTGGCGTAGTGGTTCTACGGTATGATTGCAAAACTGAGGTCGTGGGTTCGAATCCCGGGTCAGGCAGTGATATTGGATTTTTCTATTCATTATCAGCCCGGAGTCAGGAATTTGTGCCCGATATGGCGATAGACTCGCCCCCTATCACATCGTGGGACGGAATATACAAGGCGAAACGTGGGTGTTCTGGTAGCACCTCTGCCTACCCCTTCTGGGAAAAAGGCGTGTGTTTATGTTTATGTTATGTGGTATACATTGCATATGTATGTTATTTTTAACACGTAAACTGCGGCTCACACACGTGATTCTTCAGACGCAATGCGCGTGCACACTATTCATTATCTGGCAGCTAAAATGGTGAAGACGTTGTTTTGGCATTTATGGATAGGGTATTCTTTTAGGTTAGGTAATGGCATAATATTCACTTTTTTGTAGAATCTCTTAGTGAATGGACTACAACAAAATTCTACGTCGTCTACAGCGACCCTTTGCATGACTATAGAACAATTTTATACAAGTCACAAAAACAAACTTTCAATATTCCAACAACTACCAGCCTAAACTTAATAGTTTCCAAAAATATTTTTAAAACAAAACCATTTGTATTACAAAATGATTAATAACTTTTATCCTGTCGTCTTTATATGTTTTTTTCATTTTTGTCATGTTGATAGTTATAGTATATATATGTATGAACTATATTATAAGTATATATTCGTTTATATGTATATTTTATAAATAATATATAACACGTACTTCTATTATTATTAAAAGAAAATCCAATTCCTTCCACTACCCAATTAATTCTATATTCTATTAATCTAATCCATTCAAAGGTTGCCTGGAAGAGATCGCAGGTAGCGATAAGGCCGCCGTTGTAACCATGTCTCTAGAGTTAATGAATTTTTATTTGTTTTGTACTTTTTTTCTCTTGGTTTACAATAAAGTATTTAAATAAATTAATTGACACATCTGTGTAAATACGTGGCGGTCTGTCTTAATTGTACTATGATTGAAAATTCGCCACGGTGTGATACGAGGTCTGTACCGTGTTGTCTATTAAACAGATTAGATACGTTGGGGTACTTATTCTTCACATAATACTTTGTTATTCAAATATTTGTTGGTTTTATGAGTTTTTCTACAATTCTAATTTGAGTTTTGAATATGCAAGCGGCTTGTGTAAGGGAAATAATCGTATACTGTTGTAGAAACCCGACATAATGAACCACGTAAATGACCTCCGTGGCGCAGTAGCAGACACCGGGTGTGATGTGAGGTTGCGGGTTCCGAAACTGACCGGGTACCGAAATAAATATTTGTGTAGTCCTCACTACAGCTATTTGTTCCGGATGGGTGCTTGTGAGACCGAAAAAGTCTGTCGTAGTTCCTGATACCCACGACACAAAACTCAATGGATCTTAATGGAACCTGACTCAGGGACATATGATTATTGGTTGTATTGATTTATTAATAAATGTCTTTCGTGTTCAGCCTGGGAATATATACCCAGTTTTGAGCAGGCCGGCATAATTCTGTCGACCAATGCGGATACATATCCGTCCTATTTTATGACCATACGAAAATGAGGAGAATTACTACAGGCATATTTATTGTAAAAAAAATTACTCTTTTATATTGTTATTTAAATACATCACTATCTTCTTGACCCCTGCTGCACGGTGGCCATTTAGGTGATTGATAACCGGGAGGTCGCGAGTTCGATTATGCTCATCAGCTTGAGCAAACTTATGCAAATGTTTGCGGATTATTTTATCCTGCATAACGACAATATATTTTATTTATCGGACATATGGCATAGGAATACTGTTAGTGGAAATTGATCAACATGCCACCCTTCTCTACTTTCTTATCTTTAGAGAAATCAAATTATAACCGACGACAAAAACTTGTACTTAACAAATATCATAACAGTGACCGAAATAATGCATTTTTAACATAAAACAATAAGTCATGGACAAAAGCTTACGACAGCATAGGTAAGAAGTAAAAATTTTTTTTTAACAAAGTCACGTGGTGATTGACTGTCAATACACACACATCATTTTGATGTTTGCAATACAAAAATAGCCGTTTTAGCTTCTCAAATATTGTGCAAGGGAAATCCCATTAAGCATGCGGTTAGTAAAATAAAATACCACTTTCATACACGAAGGTGGTAAATACATGTTTTCCTCAACAATGAATAGTCATAAACAGGTGACATTAATTCACTACTGCTGACTCACAAACGTAGTAAACATTTTAATGAAACATATGCACGTCAATGCTGTTTTTTTCCTAATGGGAACCATACATACTTATATAAACTCACGCCTTTTGTCCCCAGAAGGGGTAGGCAGAGTTTCTCCCGGCTCCTACCAGGATCATCCACGTTTCGCCTTATCTATTCCGTCCTAGGATGTGATAGAGGGCGACACTATCGCCATATCGGTCACAAATTCCTGACTCTGGGCTGATAATGAAAAGAAAAATCCAATATCACTTTGCCCGACCCGGGATTCGAACCCGAGACCTCAGCGTTATAACCGTACCGTAGTATAACTACGCCACCGAGGCAGTCGCAGTAATTGGAACCATTATTGAATTTTATTAATCAAACAGCATATAAACGCATTGTTGTTTTCCGGTTTGAAGGACATTGTAGCCAGAGTAACTGCTGGACATAATGGGACTTAACATCTTACATCTCAGGATGGCGAGCGCAGTGGAATGCCAAGCATTGCTATGTAAATCATGTTGTTGTTTGGTTTTGTTACTGTCCATGAGCGGTCATATCGCTTATCATCAGTCGAATGGCATGCTCGTCTCGCCATTCATTGCAATAAAAAAGAGCGCAATATTATCCATTATAGGATGAAGGATGAAGATAAACGTCTACAGGCAAACATAGATACAACATGATTAGTGATTACATAAGATGAAGCAAATAACCCAATTGTATGTATGTATGTATCAGCCCATATACGTCCCACTGCTGGGCACGGGCCTACTCTACAATCGAGAGAATCGATTGAGAGTGGTTATGCCATATAGTCCACCACGCTGGCCTAGTGCGGGTTGACGGACTTACATACCGTAGAATTTCTTTTTAAAATCGCTACGGTATGCAGGTTTCCTCACGATGTTTTCCTTCACCGAATAATAACCCAATTACTAACAGATATGTTGTTTGGCGGGAAACACAATCTACATATTCAAAATTAACTGTATGGCTCAAAAGAAAGTAGTTTAAAATAACATAAAACAATGAAACAATGGATTCAATAACGATTAACAAAATAATTCCAAGGTACATTGCAAACAATAATCTTCAAACATTGTGAAATAATGCAAACATAACTCTGATTAGCGCACGAGTGCAAACAGTTTGGGAACCAATGTCATTGCAATTATTTACCAGACTGGCTGGACATGACATTCGAGATCATTTAGTTCCATAAAATGCCTTTTAACGCCGTTTTTTAAACAATACTGTAACATACATCAGCTCCAAAATAACAAGATTTCGATCCCTTAATTTAAAATGAGCAAGTCTCAAGTTCTCGAATGGAGACCACGTAGCGGAAAGCACACCGGAGGACGTCCGCCCACAAGCTGGTCAGACGACCTGGTAAAGGTCGCGGAACGTCGCTGGATGCAGGCTGCCTCCAACAGGTCACTGTGGAAATCATTGGAGGAGGCCTATGTTCAGCAGTGGACTTCCTTTGGCTGATGGATGGATGATGAATGGAAGTCTCAGTCGGCATATGTGGATGCTTTCGCGAATATTATCCATTTTATTTTCTTTAAAATTCTTACAAGTCACCTACGTATACTTAGCACCGCTTGCACTGTTTGTTTATTTATACGCTGCATTTGGATTATATGTATGTATGTTTGTATGTTGTTTGTTGTGCGTGGTGGCCTGTTGGTAAACGGACCAGACGCGGCTGCCTACATGTTCACGGTGGTCGCGGGTTCAAATCCCAGGGCACACCTCTGACTTTTCGGAGTCATGTGTGTATTGATAGTCAATCACCACGCACTATAACGGTGAAGGAAAACATCGTGAGGAAACCTGCATACCATAGCGATTTTTATAAATTTCTATGGTATGTAAAAGTCCGCCAACCCGCATTAGGCCAGCGTGGTGGACTATATGGCCTAACCACTCTCAATCGTACTCTCGATTGTAGAGGAGGCCCGTGCCCTGCAGTAGGACGTATATGGGCTGATACAAACATTTGTATTGTACGATTGAGAGTGGTTTGATTGATCGAGATTTGTCATTTGGATTATAATTTTACCCGATTATTTGTTGCTAATGTTTGTTGCAAGCACGGTATTTTGCGTTTCTATTTTTAATAGCTAGCGACCAACACGACAGTGAAAAACATGTATATACCCAATTTTAGAGAAGTCGACACACTAGTGTCAACAGGCATAAAAAAACATCTATATACATTTATGTATATAGATTATGTATATAGATACCATCATATGCATTGGCTATTGGACTCACTTTGTCATACTAGCATTTAAAAAAATCTGTAATTCAGCATTGCACGACAAAAACAACTTAAAAATTCCCAATTTCGCAACCAGATTGGTCAGCTTCAGCGTCATTAAATATCATTACCAATCTTGACTTGCAAATATTGCTCTGTCAGTGATGTGGGTGTGTCAGTCACCACCGTACGAAAATTAACTTATCAATCAAAACAAACATATTTTGAAACTCTGATGCAACTTTGTGAAATCGTATGATGAATAGCAAAATATAACAAAAACGCAAATCATTCTAACACATCATATTCACGCTAATAATAATGATATAATGAAGCAAACAGTTGCTGATTGCTGGCGGAACAAGATCTGCTGACGATAAAAACATACAGGGATTACAAATGAATAGATATTAATACAGCAGCCCCCATACGACCAATACTAAGAAAAGAACTCATCTTTAGTAAAGACAACGGTAAAAAAATTTTTATTGCATAAGTCCGGCAAACGAGCAAACAGGTCACCTGATGGTAAGTCATCACTGCCGCCCATGAGCATCCACAACGCTGGATCATGGATGTTTTGTCGGCCCAATTAGAAGGGGTACGGGAAGGAAAAAGGATGGGAAGAGGAAAGGGGTATTGGTAGAAAATTTACGAATTCTTACTGAGGTGCGGGAATCGAACCCGCGGCCTCCCGTTACACAGCCGGCGTCTAACCAACTGCGCCACTGTGGCTGCCTTTTACGTGTACAAAAAGTAGACGCAAATGGGCTTCTGACTACACAAAATTGCATAGAATTTTAAATTTCCAACACTATCACATGTCGTCGTCATAGTCTAAAATTACTTTGGTCCCATACTATAACATTCAAATTCACAAAGAGGACAATCAACAAAAGCTTGAGCACCGCAATCAAGACGTTTGACCGACATCATTGCAGCAAGGTTAAATTGTGATCAATGAATTGCGCAGTTGGTGAGCATTGTGTGTGAGTGTGTGTGTTTATTTGTGCGTATGTTTATGTGTGTGCAGCTCAGAGCAGGTTACGTAATTAATATATCATTCGACACAAGTGGCAACCGAGTGTCCATTACTGGGTAATACAATACGCTTTGGAACTATTGTCATTTTATATTTTCATTTCCCGGTAAAAAATTATATCAAAAAGGACATTTGACAGAACTACCGCATTCGTGAGGCACCAGAAACTTCTATTATAAAGTTAGATTTATGTTCCACCCATACATATATCTCGGTGTGCGGATCGAACCCGCGACCTCTCGTTTCTAAGACAGCTCTATATCCAATGCGTCATGGAGGCCCTCGAATGTGTTAATACTATGAGACCAAAAATTCCCGCAAAGCTTCTAAATTACAATACATTACAATAAAGAATACTTTAATGTGGAGTCGGCATTGCATTTGTGATTATATATTTAGAATTTTTTTTTTTATTGCAAAAGTTACAAAGTCACGGTGTTGAATGCCGTGTGGTCCAAATAGAGTATGTACAGGGGATGGCAAATGCTATCTTTTAATTGCGATGAATAGTGAGACGAGCCTGCCGTTCGCCTAGTGAAAACGTAGATTTTTTGTTCGTAATGTTGGTAAAACTGCTATAATAATGAAAATTAAAGTAATAATTTAAAAAGAAATTGCTATAAATTCCGTTGGTAACCGAAAGTATATTTAGTTATTATCCGTCTAAAAGTTTGAGTGGAATTCAATAGCCCTAAACATTTATTTAGCTTTCTTTTTCAAATAATTCGTGCAGGTATTTTTTTTTCATAGATCCGGCAAACGAGCAAACAGTGTGGCTATACCACAGATAAAACGTGTTGAACAACCTGTCAAATGTCAGCCAATAGGAGGGCAGAAAAAGGTGACCCGGCACCACCATTTTTATCTACGTTGTTAAAGTACCAGTGCTCCCTCTACATTTCATATACTCTAAGATATGTACCAATGTAAGGAGTAAGGACCCCTCATCAGAGGTCAAAACCTCTTTGTATGGTACTCGACATCGGAGCGGATAACAATGATACCACGCAAACAAATTATCTAATCTATTTTGATTGAAACTCTTTTAACACAATGTGATCTCAAGAACTACGTGTCAGTTACTTCTTAGTTCTTAACTGAAATATAGAAATGAAAACCATATTTGATACTTATGTATCGTCTGATAATATTTACAGACATCGACTAGTAATCTTGTTACATTAATAAAGATAAGAATTAAATGTTGATTATCAATATTAGTACGAACAGCTGGTAAATAATGTTGCCATTGGTCTCGAAGGTGGGTAATGAACTTCAGAGTACTAGATTCAAGCTCCGCGCCGAGATCAAATTTCTGCAATCCACACGTACATATTTGTTTCGGGTCTGGGTGTTTGTGAGATAGTAAATCTCGTAGTTTCTGTTACATGTCACAAGAATTGTATCCTAGTTTGTGGACAGGAGTATATGACGAAACGTAGGTGTCATGGTTGCACCTCTGCCTACCTCGTCTTTGATAAAAGCGTGATGTTTATCTATGTATGTACGGGGATCGAATTTACAGCCTCTTATTTCTGAGACGATGTTTAAACAATTACTCCACGACGCGTTTAATTATCATTATTTATTTCTTAATATAAAGCTGCCTCGGTGGCGTAGTGGTACTACGGTATGATTGCAAAGCTGAGGTCTCGGTTTCGAATCCCAGGTCGGGCAAAGTGATATTGGATTTTTCTATTCATTATCAGCCCGGAGTCAGGAATTTGTGCCCGATATGGCGATAGGCTCGCCCCCTATCACATCGTGGGACGGAATATACAAGGCGAAACGTGGGTGTTCTGGTAGCACCTCTGCCTACCCCTTCTGGGAAAAAGGCGTGTGTTTATGTATTTATGTATGTAATATAAAGCTCACTAGGCCCAGTTGCATAAACTAACTTTAACGATAACGTTATTTTTGACAATCGTCATACATTTGAGGTTGCAAATGTATGGGATTGACATATTCAAAGTCAAATTTACGAGTAAAGTTAATTGATGCAGCTAAGCCTAATTTGACACACGCAAATGAAAGCTGAACCCAAAAGATCGTGCAAGGAGAAAATTACGCATAAAATGTACATTACAAACGCCTTATTATTACCTACGAGAACAATTGAATAAACAAATGAATGTATATAGAAAACACATCTGCATATTCCTTTATTAACCAAGGACAGTACTGTTATTATAGAATATAGCACAAGTCATTATAATGTTAATTAAATCAATAATTAAATTTATTTTAATATATTATGGTTCTCGAATATTTATTTGTTTAAATGTTTTTGCACTTTTTCTTTAATTAGTAAGGCTTCACCAACCACTTACATTTTTTTTTTTGGCGATTGTGATTAAGTTTTACAGATTGTGGCTGTATAAAACTGACCTTTTTAAATACAAACTATACTATTTAAAAGACCACCCGTCCGGCACATAAATGTTTACGTTCACGAATTAGCATACTTCCGTTCTATGACGAGATAAAGAGCAACTTATCGCCATGACATAGACTTCGTTTCCACAAAACTTATCAAAATCGGCTCAATGTTTTTTTTTTGAAAATATTTTATCATTAAAACAATAGTTACCCTCATCTCAAACGAACACAAGTATTCTTATGTGAATATTACAGAAATATATATTTGGCATATTATTAAAACACTTTCATCCTTCAGAAAAAATAAACTACAACTGTGAAAACAGTCGTTTTAATTTGTGATGCTAAATTAATGTTTTTATTTTATATGTAAATTATGATAAAACAGTTTTATCAAATTCTATAAACCTCTTTTTAAATAGCTCCCTTAAACATCGACGAGCATATTATCTATGAAGAAAGTATACTAAACTCAATTGCTTTATTCCGAATATGATGGAATAATAATTTAAGTAACTGTAGTCTGGCCATAAAACATAATACGTAAACAATTATTATATTGTAAATATTAAAATGCATTTATCTTAGGCAATAAACTGATATAAAATACATCAACTGAAATTGAATAATAAGCATTATTGTATGGAAAATTATTAATCTAAATGTAACCACAATACTACTTATAAATAAACATTTTATCTGTCGTACGCATCCGCTGACCTTTCACCTATCCCATTCAAGAAAAAGAAAAGATAAACACAGAAAAATACCTTGCTCAAAATATCCATAGCTTAATTGTAAAATACACTTTTTTCTATTAAAAATGCTGACACACGCGTTCTAATTTCAAATTACGTTTTGGCGGGAACGCGCGCTACAGCCAGATGCTGCAATGGCCGACTACTGAAGCATCAACGAAGCGCAACAATAAATATAGTTAGAGCTGATAGCTTATCATTACAATGGTCTTTGAACCACTTATAATTACTTACGTTTTGATCAAGTTAATTATAGTTTCTAATATATTTATCACTCCCTCAATTAAATAGGAAAGAGTGCATTTAGAGGCTACCAGATTATTTGGTACCCCGCCTTTTTACTCATGTATGTTTTCATTTTCCTAAATAATTAACTTTAGTCATTTGGCCCGTAGTCTATACCTAAACGAGTATAGGAGGTTGATATTTCGTCCTCTGTTGTCCAATTACAGTAATCATTTAAAATTGGCGAACTAAACCAGATAACACGCATCGTCTGCAAGCCTACGTTGGATGATTTTATACCACACAATATAGATTATTTAGAACAGTACACACTACACTACTGTTGTAAAACTTTGCATACCTTTGAAAAAAAACTCATAATAATATCTAACGGTTTCCATATAATGTTTTTCTTATACGGTAAAGCAAACGCCGCTAAAAAGAGACGGACGAATTATATGCACGAAATGCGCTGATTACAATATCGTCATTTTCTACATTTACATTCTAAACCCTCTTTGTCGACCCCCGTGGGATACCGTGATATTATGTATGTACCATTTTTTTTTCGGAGTCGACTAGAACTTAGTTCTTTAGGGAGTTTGGCGGGAAAATCGAAGAAATTACATATAGCTCTCGTTTTATTTTCATTAATTTGCTGCATTTTAGAGTTTTATTGCGTAAAGTAAAAGGCGTTTTATTGAATTTAGTTCTGTAAAGGTGAATAAGTAAAGTGGAGGTTAAGCAAGAGTGTTTTATGTGATTAATTCGATTTTTTCGCTGAGCTCTACCAAAAGTTTTGGTACGATTAGCCCGATTTCTCTTAATGCACGAATCATACATCTTTCGGGACTTTGATTTTCTCCTATTTAGTCTTAGCCACAAGTTTAAAAATGTCGCCACTTGTGTTGCTTGATTGATATAAGTTACATTGCTCGATGCTAATTGTAATGTCTTCAATCCTATGAGCCGTCTTCAAAATTCAAAATGTACTACCACCAGAAATTCCCACCATAATGATTATCACATGCTTAAGTATTTCATAAGAATTATGAAATTGTAATGTATGTTTATATGTATTGTACTGTACTGTACTGTATCAGCCCATACACGACCCACTGCAGGGCACGAGCCTCCTCTACAATGGAGAGTACGATTGAGAGTGGTTAGGCTATATAGTCCACCACGCTGGCCCAGTGCGGGTTGGCGGACTTTTACATACCATAGAAATTTATACAAATCGCTATGGTATGCACTATGCAGGTTTCCTCACGATGTTTTCCTTCATCGTTATAGTGCGTGGTGATTGACTATCAATACACACATGACTCCGAAAAGTCAGAGGTGTGCCCTGGAATTTGAACCCGCGACCACCGTGAACATCTAGGCAGCCGCGTCTGGTCCGTTACCAACAGGCCACCACGCACTTATATGTATTAGCAAACATATAAACATACATTATAATTTCATCAGCCTTATGAAACAATTAACATAACAATTAAAGAAACAATATGTCTACGATCTAGATTATCGTGCAAATTGACATGAAGATAATAAAATATGCAGATTAATTTTATTTTTAGCATAGACCTACTTAAATATACTCACGCCTCTGTCCTGTTGCAGAAGGCAGAGACTATCATATTCAATATACTATTCAATCATAAATTCATAATCCTTTCGACCCGAAATAAATATTTTTGTCTCCCACAAACAGTCTCTATCTTGATACTGCCCGTTGCCTCTCCGCTCTCGTTTAAAGCCAGCTTCATAACCTACAAGCGCCAGTGAAACAACTAGGCACACATGTACATCAACTGAACATGAAATAAATTGAAACAAAACATGTCCATGTTAAATAAATGAATACCAATTGCAAGTAATTGAAGTTTAATAGTCAATACTTCAAACGTAGGTATTCCGTCTATTTTTAAAGAATTACTGTGGTACATAGGTATATTTCTTTCGATTATTTTCATTGTCAACCCGGGGTCAGGAATTTGTGCCCGATATGGCGATAGTCTCGCCCCCTATCACATCGTGGGGCGGAACACACAAGCCCAAACGTGGGTGTCACGTTGCACCTCTTCCTACCCCTCCTGAGATAAAGGGGTGATTTTATGTATGTAAGTAATTTATTAGGAACCGATCTCGGAGTATATCTAGTCCATATGTAGTAAACTGGTGACTGTTAGGTGTAGTTCATATTGTTTTTCGAATAACTATTTTGAGTGAGAAACTTTAGCAAACGCTCTCTCGTCAATTTTTATCCAAATTGATGGCCACAATGATGAGCTGTGACGATGGTAACTGGAAATAAAGCCTCTGAAGAATGAGTAAGCGAGTCAGCGATACCTGCCAATTGTAGCCGAGAATACCCGATTCACCGTCACTGATCCTAGTATGACGATTCGCTTTTAAAAAGACGCCAAAAAGTTTTCACATTCAAAATTATATGGCATTAAGATTGTATAGAAACATTTAGACAGTAAACACTAGTGGCCATATTCAAAGACAGTTTTAAAACCTATTTTAGTTATCAAATGTTTTGTCTTCTTCACTCAAACGCAATTCTAAAGTTGTTTGAAAGAGACAAGACATTTGATATCTAAAGTTATAAATCTGTCTATGAATAAGGCCGAAGGGCCTCAAGCACAAGCTAGTAGCTGATTTGTCTTCCCTTTTGTTTTTATAAAATGAATATTTATTAAAAAGATTAATATGACTTAAATACTTTGGGCTTTTTGCTGATCAAATCATACAAATAATGGTCCAGATGGAAATAAAAATTTAAATCTTGTCTATAAATTCATAAAAATGGGTAAAAAAGATCTTTTCATAATATTGATACTTAAATCATAACAAAACAAATTAGTCTAAAAATATTTAAAAGAAATGAAAAAAGTAAATTTATAAAATTATATTTTACCATGTGATACCAAAGATAAACTACACATTTTTCTCTAAATTTCATTTTAAGTTCTAAATGTAGCAAAAAAAGTCTTACCTCAATATTGAGCAATGAAATACTATTGAAATAAAATTTTAATAATTATTTACATTTATTCTACTGAGAAAAATATCCACCCCCATTAATTACAACTAATTTTGTTAACACAAGTACCATGCAATATTAGTAAACTAATTACTGGTCTGCAAGGAAATCCTCCTTAAAATATAAATTCTATTAAGTTTTCTATTTTTGCTATCACATACATATTTTTTATGCTTTTTAATAGGTCAATTATACATTTTCTTAACCCTTGTAGCGATAACACTACTTAATTAAATTTTAATTGGCATAATACATCCATAACAACTCTAAATGATAGAAAAAGAAAGAAAATATGGGCTGATGTAACTTTTTTATTATTTACAAAGTTTTACAGCTATCCTACTGTTTAATTAATATTTTCATACAAAAATGGCACTTTTAAAACTAAGCTTACATATGAAGTACACATATCACATATTTTGGAATGCCACATATAATTTCTAAAGCATCAAAACTAACAAAAAGTGGCACAATAATACAAAAAAGAAATATTTTTGCAGACCAGTGTTGGTATCTACAAAGTTACTACTTGACAGTAAAGCTTACCGCCGGCTTCAGCCTTGTATCATCAGCCTGCAATGTGTAATCATCAAGCATTATACATTAATAGCTAAGTTTTAGCAAGCACCGCAGTGACAGAGATTTATATTTGAAGAAAATGTGTAGGTGGAAAAAACTTGAATCATTGCTATATAAAAAAGGTTAGTATGAAAATTTGAAATACCATTCTATATATATTTTTTTTCCACAAAATTGCCTATTTTGGCCAGTATTCTAGCCCGTGTTAAGTTAACTAGGAAACAAACAAGATAATGAGCGCATTTCAATATGCCGAAAGTGTGGGATTCCTTTAATTAAGATTAGATAAGTATTGTTTTGATAAAATCATTTTAAACTGCATATCGTGGAAATTTATTCAAAAAATATCATATCAAGCGTGGGTGTATGATCAAAATATTTTAACGACCCACATCCGACCTCTAATCTGCGCCAAGGTCACAATAGATAAATACATGTGAACTACTGTTATTATGAAGATAACACACCGCGACTACGTTGGTTGTAGAGATAAACGTTCTTATTACCTTCTTATCTCCGTCTCGAGCGTCGGACATTGTGTCTTTATATATAATACGGCGATAAATAAACTCTTTTATCACTATACACCACAACGCCGGATTTGACACTTCACAAAATTCCCAAACAGGTGATTGTCAAAATTAGCCTTTAAATTACGTTTAATTATTAAATCAGGTAAATTAAAATATGAGAAATGAAAAGATTTAGTTGATTATTACCGTTGCCAAAACATATTTTAAGTATATACGACACACAGGCCCATTGTCCAGGATTTCAGTATTTATATTATTTTTTATGCCTCATATTATATGACTTCATTTAAAAAACACTCTGTATAGTGAATTAGCAGTTTCGAAACGTAACTTATTTATTTCATTCAATTGATCATTCATTACGTGGCAGTGGTACTCAACATTTTTCTCATGTACTCTTACGTTAGGTACGATTATTAAACGTGAATCGTGACGAGTTTTTTTTTTATCAACCCATATATGTCCCACTGCTGGGCACGGGCCTACTCTACAATCGAGAGAATCGACTGACAGTGGTTAGGCCATATAGTCCATCACGCTGGTCTAGTGTGGGTTGGCGGACTTACATACCGTAGAAATTCTTTAAAATCGCTACGGTATGCAAGTTTCCTCACGATGTTTTCCTTCACCGTTAAACGATTATAGATTTTATGTTATACTAGCGGCTCGACCCCGCTGCGCCCGTACGCAAATCAAACCCAGGACTTTAGTGTAGACGATACACGCTGCCTTATGGTTAATAAGGTGAAAATGAAATACACTTGGTGGTTACACATTTATTAGGTACATATAACATTCATTTTTACAATATATATTTATGAATAAACAACATCAAAAATCTTACTTATTATGCTGTGCATAGGTATCGATACAAGCATAGAATATTTAAAACTAAAACCGGCATACAGTTTTTAAATCAATGCTTGCGTATGAAACTATCCGGCGATTGTTTACATCTCAATTTATCCTATCATACAAATTTTAAAAACAACGGGCCATTCTTAAAATAAAAACGAAAAATACTTTTATTCCGACTTAGCAAGCAAGCTGGTAAATAGTCTGATATTTTATAATAACATTTTTAGCATTACATAGGGAGCGTCTGTGCAGGTCTCAAAAAATATAGCTCTCTAGTAAGATACAGCGATTGTACAATGTGCTGTTAACATGGCGAGATAAATATTGGCCGAATCCAAACTTTAACTCTATTTTGCATAAGTTTTTACTTGCCAGCTAGGGAGAAATTATGTGAGTCATAGTCCAGTTGACTGGGCTGGCACATCGAAGGTTGCTGGATACGACTCGCAACTTTTTGAAGTTACGTTTAAGGGTAGTCCATCGCTCACATGAACAGGGACGAAAACTTGAAGAACTTTCTATACATGAGATCTCCGCATAAAGTCTACCAACCCGCAGTTGCTCAGCGTGGTAGAGTACGGCCGAAAACCATATTAAATCGTAGACGATACACATTTCAGAATTGGGGCTGATTTATGTATTAGTATACAGTAGCATTAGAATAATAGTAAGTAAAATTGGCAATTTCTTCATCTTTTGGGTAGACCTAAATTCAATCGAGGCGGAAACATAGAAATAAAATAGAACGCAGTATCATAATACCATTGCATTAGACTTCACTACAGCGACCAAATTACGGCGGAATACTTTTTCGAATAAGCTCATTCTAAAATCTACCTAATAAGATATTTCAATACAAATTAATTTTTCAAAAATACATGTCACGTTCATTACATTATTACAATTAAAATATATATATATATATATATATATATATATATATATATATATATTATATATATATATATATTATTTAATAATTTTAATACATTACACATATTGAACTATCATTTAAGGTGAAAGTTACAAATTACAATAAGACATAATATATTTTTTCCACAAGTGTACGAATTATTTTATGCTACGTTTGAAATACAAGATAATACGTTGAAAAAGTCTTGTTATTAGTGAAAATATATTACAGCAATCGCTGTACTTTCAACGTCTACATATATCATTTGGTTGTATATTATGAACTCGGACTAAAGTAAAGTGTTTAATATAAATTGTAAAATCGCATTTCAATATAGTAGTAACCTAGAGAACTTCGACTTTAGAGCTGGCTTGTACCCATCAGTAGGGTATAAAGGTATTATTACTAATATTTATCCGACTAATATTTAGAGAGATACTTATATATCCGAGAAAGCAAAAAGCTAATATTTGAGAAGCAAGCTGTATACTACAAATCTTAGACATAATTAAATTGCTGAATAGCTTCTAAATATAGTAAAGCTGTACATAAATAGATTAAAAACTGCTGACATTATATGCATCAGCTAGAGTACCTATTATTTCACCCTGTGCTCAAGAGTCGCTCTTATCCTAATTACAAGTATTACGGACTACATGATGGATTTTTGAGACAGTCAAGATATTCTCGTTTGTAATAAGGGAGTAGGTAAATAGAGATAATTGTTAGGAATTACTTTTTTTGCCCAAATATATTTAATATTATATGTAAAATGCTCTGTGGTAGTCAATAATCCTTATATTATGTAATGTGTTGGTTTTCGGTTAAATCGTTAATCGAGAATCTTGCTTAAGTTTCGGATGAACATTCCACGTAATATGATTATAGACTATCTGTTACTATGGCAAGTATTATTTATTATTTATTTATAATTCTTTATTGAACACAAGACAGAGGAATAACACAGACAAGGGACTTAAATCTAGACATCAGTACAATCAGATAGCAATACTGCGTGCTTCGAAAATAAATAATAATACACACGCCTAACGGTCACATACATAGTCGCACAGTAAGATACAAACTGCACAGATATAATATGCACCAAGTTTAAAGTTCTAAGCTTTAAGTTATATAGACTGAAAAGGATACTATAATAATATTTAGACATTTTACTCATCTTAATTATAACATAAACCAAGTAAATGTATCAAGATATTATATTACGCTTATACATCTTAATATTACAAATACATCTCATATACATGCGAGATAGACACCTACTAAAACATCACATATAATAAATACTTTTCAATTACATCAATATACAAGTACCATAGTGAAAAACTCCATAGTCTATGCGCGACCTGCTGAAGAATCTATGGTTTGGAAAAAATGGACTATATTATTAAACTTGTCCACAAATTCATAACATAATAATATATGAAAACATCTTCAAACATAACATATTTTGTGTATAAATATCAAATAACATATTAAATTTTAACTCAAACATTATAATTTAAACAAAAATATATTTTTGCACCAAATGTTTAGGTCCCCATTTTGGTAAACTGACAGATCTCTACGAAAAATAGGCAATAAATTGCAGTTTGTAAAGTTACATCAAGATTAGAAAATTCGATCAATTTAAAAAAATAGATGTATAAAGTTTATAAATACTTTTATAAACATTTCAGTTTTTGTTAAGCTCTAATATAACTGATATGAAGATGTCGATTATAACCGGATGTATGAGGAAATAAAATTGTTCAATTTTTGTATTTATACTTGTCATTTTTTGATTGAATTGTTTCTGTGCTTGTACTGGCCGAGGTACTCGCACCTTGCCCCTGATCTCAGTCTGCCGTCCACTGGAAGAAAACAAAACAAATAAGTTAGATTTGCACATGTACATATTTAAATGGTATGCTCCAACCCTTAGGGGATGGGTTCAATCAATCTCCGTTATGCTTGATTGTGACATATTCTGTATCAGCCCATAAACATCCCACTGTGGGCACTGGCCTTCTCTTCTATCAAGAATATGATTGAAAGGGGTTAGGTGGCATAGTCCACCATGCTGGCCTAGTGCAGGTTGGCAGACTTTTACATGCCATAGAAATTCTTCCCAATCGCTATGGTTTGGTATGTGGTGATTGACTATCAAAACAGAAATGACTGAAAAATCAGAGGTCTGCCCTATGGTTCCAATCTGTGACCACCGTAAACATGTTGGTAGCCATTTCTGGTCCGTAACCAACTGGCCACCATGCACTGGTTGCTTTTCCTTTTTCTAAATCCATAAATCTCTTCATTCAATTCCAACCTGAACTTTATCTTGGGTGTGACGACACCAATCAATGGATTGGTAGTTTTCATGAGGTCATGTCACCATCACATTACATTCCTAGGTATGATAATTCAATGGGTAATAAGAGACTATATGGCCTAACCTCTCTCAATCGAATCTCTCGATTGTAGAGTAGGCCCGTGCCCAGCAGTGGGACATATATGGGCTAATAAAAAAAAATAAGAGCATCCCTTATGAGAACATGTAACCTGTCCCAGTGTGGTCACTTTGCCACACCAGCATAAAAAAATCTACATGAATACTAATTTCAATTTTACAATTATTCAAGAAATATAAATTGAAAAGGCCACTTATTATTTTTACATACAAGTGTTAGAAACATTATGATAAAAAAATAGACTGCAAAAAACAGGTAAAACCAAATAATTCAAATACCCTTACTAAATAATAATTGAATGGCAAAGTAAATACCTTAAAAAATAACTTCGCATAAGATTATGTTGTAAATGTTCAAAACAATGGCAAGGTTACCAAAAATATATTAGGCAGTCACTACTTATATCAAATTCTTTATTATCCATGGAGTTGTTTGGTTCTGCTACTGTTGTAAAGTTTACTATCAGCCAAATGGGATGCTCATCTCACCATTCATTGCAATAAAAAAACTCATTATGAATTAGTTGTTAAAACATGTTGTACTTTTATACAAGCCACACTGTCTGTGTAGGTAAGGGTAGTGCAGTCCAGATAAAATATCCACTAATACAAAATGGTTTTGTCACAATTATGCAAAGCTTTTAGTGGCATCTTGGCCAACCAAAATGCCACTAAAAGCTTGGCAGATGTGATAATGATCAAACATAAATATCCTACCATCAACAAATAAAAAACACATATTATCATAATACCTTTAGTGTAGCACCCCCCGCCTGAGCTAGTTCCTGCTCCCGTTTCTCAATTTCCTGGCTCTTCAGCTGCATCCTTTTCACCCTCGCTGGGTCCTTTACTCCTCGCGCCGCCTCCTCAGCGCGACGGCGCTCGGCCGCCTCGATTTGCTGCCGACGTCTCGTCTCCTATTGTACCATATTAAAATAGTAAACGGAAAATTGGCTTTTCTAATTAGTAAGTAAATACGTTGCTTGGTGAATTTGAACGATGTCATGTAGTTTAGGTGTTGGAGAATAAAATGTCAACCTACAGATTGTGTAAGTTTATCATGCTGAAAATTAGTAGGTACATGGAATAAAGACAGTTTAAACGTAATATAATCCGCATGACCGGCTTTCTAACGCCTTAAATGAAAACTACAGGCACTTACAGCATCCGGTGTTATCACATCTGACGCTGATGGTCTACAGCAGGATGCGAATATTCCCATTTTTGAGAATATTTTCCTTTTTCGACAATCATAAAATAACTGCTCCGCTTATCACGCACGTCAACAAACATCACAAAGTGACCTTGACATATGACAGCTCATGTTACGTTCAAAAATGTTATGTTCATTTCAGTTCAGAAGTGATTATTAGCATAAAAAGTCTTACTAATTTAATTTCCATAATCTAAGAGAACAATTACATTATACAGCAAACATCGAACAACATCAATAACTTCAAGCCCGATTTACGTCTAACTACAAATCAATACACTGACCATACGCATCCAAATTGATTGAATATTAGCCATTTTTAACGATGTAGCGATGAAATTATTTGTTGTAAGTGAACTTTATAACTCAGTCTATAGTTTGGGATAGATTAAACGAACTTTCTTGAATATTATGAATGAACAATGGATGATAAGATCACAAATTATCCCACAAACTAAGATGTATTGATTTATGCAGTGACCAGTAGCAATAAAATTATTTACAATGTTGTCAGTATTCAGTATTTCAGTTCTAGAAAATGTATTTTTATATTTTAATGTTTGACATTGTTAATTTATTGTGAATAATTGCGGTATTTGGTTAAAAAAGAAATTTTATTTCTGCATTTCGTGCTTTGTGTGGCTGATCAATATATATATATATATATGTCACATATATGTCTTTTAAAATAAGTAATACTTTCTCAATTTGTAGGCAACACTAACGCAAAGTACTTTTGCCGTGGGACTGTCTTAATTTTCGAAATAAATTGGTAAATTCACGCTTTAAAATGTTATCGCGCGTAGCTTTGCGTTCAGGTATGTATTATTGCTTAATTTATATCTTATAACTCACAAAATATTATTAATAAATTATAATTTTAACCTTAACCCTGATGTTACGGGAGTTTATGTAATCACTAATTTGACGGGTGTTCTGGGTCCTGGCCATAAATACTCTTTATTTTTACAAAACATTAAAACACAGGAAGTAATTAATTCTACATTTAAAACGAGAATTGTGCTTGGCAATTGTTTTTGAACATGTTTTTAAGAAAACAGAAAAAATAACCTGCTTTTGATTTCTATAATTTAGTGGTACTATCTACTACTGATAAGAGTTCTACTGTCCAAATAACAGAAAAAGCCTAGAATTAATGTTTTAGACTAGTTAAGTTATATATTGATTACAATATTTGGATAAGATACCAAATGCCTTAAATAATTTTACTATACTAACTGGATCTTAAATAAAAAACAAGTTGATTTTACCCAAGAAGTATACATTATAATGTCACTTTTACTTTTAAAAAAACAAGAGGAATATTCATATATAGTTAATATAAGTTTATAGTAATAACTTATGTAACCATATTTCCAGCTGCGACCAAACAGTCCCCATGCACTGCACTGGTAGCCCGTACCTCTGCCACTGATGTGTCAGGAGTCCGTGACGAGAAGAACTTCCCTAGGCCCGTGAGAGGAGAACCTGGCAAAGTCAGGCTTGGATTTGTTCCTGAAGAATGGTGAGATATTTCAAATAAGCATATTATGCTGTTAAAGTCGATAAATGTATCTATGAGCTCATCACATTAAAAGTCCAGTAATATCCAAAGGAACGTATGTATTGGATTAAATGAGCTTATGTCTAAGACACCAAGGGACACTATGGGGCTCCTGCCATCCATATTTATTGCCATATCATTCTGCATATTACTGAAATGTTATAAATATAAGAATATTATGATGGATATATTTATGGAAAGTAGGCAACATTATGTTTTCCTGTATTAGAAAAAAACCAACAGATTTTCCTTTAAAACTACCATAATTCTATAGCTTGAAGCTCTTTTTGCCAATGTATCACATAATTTAAGTTAAATGTATAAAGTCTAAATATGCATTCTGTAACAATGTTTAAACAAGCAAAAATAATACATAAATTTGATACAAGGATTCAGCAAGCTATGTGCATTTGTGGCTATCACACATCATTGATTTTACATCCATGAAGAGTACCCCTTAGGCTGCATTTTTATAGTTTGTTGTGTTGCACTCAGTCAATGTTAGAATAACACTCAGCAAATTAATTCCAGGTTCCAATTCTTCCATTCCAAGACCGGTGTAACCGGTCCGTACACCTTTGGTGTGGGTCTGGCCACATACCTGTGCAGTAAGGAGATCTACGTCATGGAGCATGAGTACTACTCTGGTCTCTCACTGGCTTTAATGGTCTACTTTGCCACCACCAGATTTGGACCTAAGATCTCTGCATGGTTGGACAAGGAAGTTGATGTATGTAAATTTAATATTTGATCTTAATTATTAAACTAATCACATGGATATTGGGTAGAAGAAACTCTTTATTCAATGAAACATGTATGCAAATGTATGTACCACAGTTAATGGTGCAGTCAAGGATATATTTTTGCTGCTTAGCATATGATCACAGCATGCAGTTTGTAAAATAAACATTCTTTTAAGAGATAAAAATTATTGTTGAAAGTAACATACATGATGTAAACAATAGATAGATGTCTGTAAAACAACCCATATTCTAGCATAAAACACGGTCTACCAAAATTAATAAAATATGACTTAAATGATAGAAATAAGGAACTGTGGTATCTTGACCAAAAATAGAAAAACTCTATCCCAGAACTATCTAATTGTGTCTATATATTATTTTAAAACAGACAAAATCTACTTCTTGTAGTTCTATTCACAAGTCGTTTTAATAACGCATATAAACAATATTTGTCATAATCCAATACTATTGATTACAGAAAGTTGAAGAGAGCTGGAACGAAGGCCGCACCCAGACAATCCAGGGCTTGGAGGACGCCATTAAAGAAGAGAAGGCTTCGCAGTGGCGTGCACAGGGACAAGAGCTCCTCATTGAGGCCAAGAAAGAGAATGTACTTCTCCAACTTGAGGCCGCTTACAGAGAACGACTCATGCAGGCTTACCTTGAGGTATGAAATTAGTAAATTCATCCAACTTTTACAACCCTAACTTGAGATATAAATCTTGATTAAACATGCCGAAACACAATGTGTATGTGCATCACAGATAATGCAATTAAGCCAGTGTATAAAAAGACAAAATTGAACAATCTTGTATTATCAGACATTTTGACAGTAAAAATGCAATCTCAAAGTATTTAGCAGAGGAGCCATGGAAGTTGACCTTCATCCATCTGAAAAACAGATGAGACATATTTTTTTATAAAATATTATTAATAAACAAACATGCCTATGAAGATTAAACCACACAATTCTCTGGTTTACAGGTGAAGCGTCGCCTGGACTACCAGCTGGAGAAATCCAACGTGGAGCGACGACTCTCGCAAAAGAATATGGTGGACTGGATCGTGACCAACGTGACCAAGGTAATATACAGGCACTGAGTAATGTGAATAATATATTTACTTGAAAAATATCTCAATAAGATAGAAATATTCTAAAATATCTATAGAAAAGCAAATAAACTAAACATAAGCAAAGTTACACAAGATTTTTGTAAATAGAGATTAACCTCTGACTTTTCGGAGTCATGTGTGTATCGATAGTCAATCACCACACACTATAACTGTGAAGGAAAACACCGTGTGGAAACCTGCATATCATAGCGATTTGCAAGAATATCTATGGTATGTGAAGTCTGCCAACCCGCACTAGGCCAGCGTGGTTGACTATATGGCCTAACCCCTCTCATTGGTATTCGATTGTAGAGGAGGCTGCCCCGCAATGGGTCGCATATGGGCTGATACAGTACAGTATACAGTAAAGCCCCCTTTACACACACAAAATCGTGTTCTGACAAATGTTTACATGGTGCGACTTTTTTATATCCTTACGATAATTGTACCTTCGAGGCCAGAAACTCACGTGTAAATATGGCATAAATGACCAATAAACAATTGTATTTCTAGGCCATCACCCCCGACCAGGAGAAGCAGGCGCTCGACCGCTGCATCGCCGACTTGGCCGCCATCGCCGGCAGGAAGTAGATACGAGTAGTTATTTATAAAGTGTAAATTAATGTAATAAAGATCGTTGAACAAGAGTATATATTGTTTTTATTAATTTTACTTTTATAATTCTACAAAAAAAGTGTGAAATTCACACACGGCAGAAGTGAAACTCCAGAAGACAGAGAAAATTATCTTTATAATATTTTTACTAAGCTCAAAATTGTCTCATGTTTTGTCCAATGATGAGTCGGAATCGCCTCTAAAAACTCTGTATTGATGACATAATATTCTTAGTGAGGGGTATGTAAGTGTAACGGCGGGTAGTTATATACTTGCGGTTATATATCGAACTGTGGGTAGAACTCTCAAACTATAGTAACCTCTTCTATCCTTTGTAGCTCTGGTACTTTTTTAGTTCTGAGATTGTTAAGTTTAACGAAACGTCCTTGTTTTTCTTGTTGCCCTAGTACTTATTGTATCGCTTTTTAGTTTCATCGAATTTTCAAATTACAACTGCAAAATAAAATTGACTTCAAAAACTCAAAATGCGTATTTGATAGATCACGCTCAAACTCAGCCCATAATATTTCTATGTTACATACACACGTAAATTCACGCTTCTTTCCCTAAAATTTGACTCCTACCTGATAAAGAATAGAAAAATACAACATCACTGCCCAACCCAGGATTTGAAGCCGAGACCTCAGCTTTGCAATCATACGGCAGTACAACTGATGCAATATTACTATTTTTATTAAATGTATTTTTGGTAAAAAAGCAGGTAAGATCAAAATTCTCTTCAGTACAATATGTTCTTGAAGTTCGAGATACTTGTAACTAGTTAGTATTTTTGAGCTAGCTAGAGACGAACAAAAAAATAGCTCACTTGACTTTAAAATCAATAATGTTTACAAATGTACAGTGCACTTGTGTAAATTGATATAAGATGTGTAGGAAAGTACATAATATATAACAAGGAAAAATAAAATAAAATGAAACGCTGCTATGTTACAATATATTTATTATACAAATACAATAATATTAGCTGGACAACAGTTTGCTGTTTAGTCAGTTATTGGCGACGCAGCGCCTTAGTTAAAGCTCTTCTTACGTTATTGCACCTGCGGTGGACTGCTGGCTTTACCCTTAAATTAAGTCTTTTCCACACAATACAATTTGGTTGGCAACCAGATTTTCTAGTACCCAACTAGAGATAGTTTTGAAAATTTAGTTGCCAACCAAATAGCATTATGTGGAATAGGCATTACACTCAAAACTTTCTAATAACACCGAATTCGTCCTTAATTAAGGTCATATTCGTACCATGATTATTTCCGTCTTATTAATAAAAACTGTGAACCCATTTCATTATAAATTATGATGGTGTTCGCTAAGACTTAGGGTAAAATCTAACGATTTCCGACAAAAGTTGTGGTTTATTGCCATGAAATAATTGCCCAAATTCTTTACCATTTTTACAATGTATGGCTAGTAATTTCAATTATCTTAATCAAAATCGACCTTTTCATTATTATTGAAAACTGATAATATTTTTTAATCAATAACATCAAAGCATAAACTGATGTTGCCATGTAATAAAAAAATTGATGTCGACGTTTTAATTTTTAGTTTGTTCTGGTATTACTATCGAAAATTCTCGTTTTCGTTTCGCTATTTAATAATATCAGTCAGTTTAACTAGATGTGCGTATTGCTGTAACGTTGTAGGTACAAGTTCTGATTTAAAGGTAAATTGACGGCGGATAAACGAGCGGCAAGCTATAATAAGCAAATTTAATCGAATTAACGTATAAAAATATAAAAACTAAGTCACTGGTATTAACCCGACTAAATCAAAGATTTCATAATATTTGTAAAACATCTGTACAAAAGAAACGAAATCTTACTCGAATTCATGACAGTTTCTGACGAAAAAACAAGATGGAGGATTTTTCCCGCTCTTTTAACAGTCGGGTCATTGAATGTGACGTAGATAAAAAATAACAACATCTATATATATACCTTTCAACATCGGTGCTGTTTTAAATGGTCTTAATTTTTAGCATTCTTCATTTCTCAGTTCTTAGATGTAACAATTATAGGTAGAATCAATTGCTAGTAGTATATTTTAACTATTTTTTTCCTACCCGAGGGGATACCTACGAATATCCTCAAAAAGATATCTATATCTATCAATATAGAGTAGATTATCCAGATTTTGATTTAACGTGACATACATATATTTCATTTAAATACAACACCGATGTGTAATTCACAACACAAAAAATACTGTTGCATGGACAATGTCGTTAACATATGAACAATTCTAAAACAAAATGTTTCAAAATACATTTATACAACATAAACTCGGTCCATATGTTAAAACAAGATGTGAAATATTATCTCCATTTCAAGTCACTATCTATATTACAAAAAAATGTAAACATCATAAAAACAACTGGTGTGGCGGCACCAGATTACAATTCGCAAAAAATGCTCAAAAAACAAATACTGCGATATAAAAAATATATTATTTACACGAACTAATTCTGAAAGTCTATTCTTAAACTGCAAAGTAAACAAGTCACATTTCAGTCTGCATAAATCTTGACTTAAAACCTTTTTGTGCTAACTTACTTTATTACCTATGGAATAGAAAGTTTGGAAGTGTTGCCAACCTTCAGAATTAGTTCTACTTGCTATTCTTTTTTAAATTAACATACAAAATTGTCTATGCTCTCGTCTCCCCGGCCAGAAACCCAACCAGAAAGCACTGTTAATACGATATATCCTTACATCCAATATTATCCATACTTTTATACACATACAACATTGTGTAACATTTGAACAGATAGTTTTAGCGATTTACGAAATCCAGTTAACAAAACGTAACAATATTGGCATATAATTTAAATCTGTTGTAATGTTAGCAAAGAAAAACAAACTTTACATGCCAAATATAGAGTTCCTTATACAATTGTGCAGCTAATAATTATAACTTCCCAGTTTTTTTAATTATTCCATATCAGAGACTTAAAAAAACTGACAAATTAAATTAATTATAACTTTGAATTTTCCTTAGTAGCAGTGACATTTAAACTATTGTTGCTTTTTATGTCTTTCTAAAATTTGGTTACACAATGACATATGTATTTGAAACATCATTTATAAAGCAAAATCATAGAAAAATAAATCAGAAAAGAAACAATCTGTTCAAACACAACACAGCTTATCCTAAGCTATAATTACCAAACGACAAATAATAATAATATATATGTAACAAAAATATTTTATACACATTAGTATTTGGTTTCTAGACGAACAAGTTTTACATTTTTTTTATACCCCTTGTTATGGGTTTTTTATGTCGCCATTTTGAATTCCGTTCCGTTTTCCTTAGAAATGGTATTACAAGAATGAAGAGAAAATATCGTGATAGAAAGACCCATGATTGATTTATTTTCTAATGTAATATTGGTGTTTATTTGATAATAAGGCAGTGTAAAATTATACTTTTCAGACACTAAACATGATTGAATATCCAAAGATTAATAGAGTATGTTGGCAATGAAATGTTCAACAATTAAATAAGTTTATATAAATGAAAACAACATAAAACAATGAAACAAAATCAACACTGGTTTTAAAATGGACACACATTATTGAAATATATTATTGTAAGATGTCTCATAATCACGATATCCCTCTGTCTTAATAGTGAGAACAAGAGGGTAAACAAAATTAGTTGCGAAAATAAAAAAAAAATCCCATTCAAGTTAGAAGTTACCAAGAAGTGCAAGTTTAATAAAAGACGTAATTTTGCCATTTTCGCCACTAGAGGCGCCACTAGCACGCTGATTTCTGAATAGCCTCCCAACACGTCAGTAATTATTATTTACGATCATAATTGCAAATGTTATGCATGATTTAACTTTATGTATCATTTTACATTTTTGTGAATGTGCTACTGGCTCCATCTATATTTCAGTGTCCATTTACGTTTTCCCCTGAGTATGGAGGAGTATTATCAGTTCAATATATCCAATATATTTAATAAGTCGTCTCAGTAATGAAGCTTTATACATATCTGCCAATACTAACCACTAACAACCCTTATGTTTGAATAATATTGTTTCCCAGTCCGTTCTATACCTGAGAGCTTAAAAAAATGTTTGGCTTTGTGCGCGGTACTGTTTCGAGACTACTATGTACAGTAAAAAAACACTGTGAATACACAGCTTCAATGTACAAAATCGGTATTCAATTATTTAGTGCGATAAGCGCCTTCAACTTACTTCACTAGCACATCGTTAAATAAATATCTTACGTCTATTAAAAAGAAAAATATAAAATAAATATGGCCGTTCGACACAACCTACGGAAAAAGTGTAGAAAAATAAACGTGATTGAAAAGAGAATAACCAACCCTGCACCGACATCAACACGGCATTTATTTTTATCTACAATGTTTTTGTAACAGCGCCATCTGTCGGTGGTGGGTGGAGCGCGGCACGGAGGTAGTCTTACTTGGGTGTTACAAGATGGTGCATTTCTTCCTCTTGCCGCCCCTGTGGTCGGCCTTGATGTTGACCCGCTCGGCCTCCTGGAAGTGCCGCACTAGCCGGACGAGCTCGTGGAAGGCTTGGTCCACGTTCATGCGCGCTTTTGCACTGCACTCGATGTATGGGACTTTCAGTTGGCGGGAAAGTGACTGCGCTTCTTCTAATGATACCTGTAGGCAAGATTTTGTTTGTCAATACTTAGGCTAGTTTTTTTTTTATAATAAGTGCACGTTTTATTTAACAAATACCAAAGAAGCTGGGCGGGTAAAAAATATCTATTATCTAATGAATATTTGAAAAATCGTATTTATATTACGCGTCTATAATTATAAATAACTCAATAGGTCCTCAGGCCTCAACCGCACCCTCTACCCGCGCTACCGCTGCCACCCCGCTGCAATCGTGGGCGCAGCCTCAGTGCTTAAAAAAATGCGACACACTTCAGATCATCCTAATTAAACATTTCCATCATTGTGTATGATGGTCGCTATTCAGTAAAATCACCTCCGAACACCAGCTCTACCACACATGTACATAATCTACTCTACTAACCAGTCTCTGCATCTCCAGGTCCGCCTTATTCCCCACAATGAGCATGGGGAACTCGTCCCGGTCCTTGACGCGCAGGATCTGCTTGTGGAACTTGTACAGCTCGTCGAAGCTGGCGTGGTCGGCCACAGAGAACACCAGCAGGAACCCCTCGCCCGAGCGCATGTACTGCTCGCGCATCGCGCTGAACTCCTCTTGACCTGCTGTGTCTAGGACTGGCGGGAGAAAAAAATATTCAAATGTATACATACATACATATTACATAAACATCACGCCTTTATCCTAGAAGGGGTAGGCAGAGGCACCTCTGTCTCACTGGTTACAACCAGGACACCCACGTTTCGCCTTGTGTGTTCCGTCCCACGATGTGATAGGGGGCGAGCCTATCGCCATATCGGATACAAATTGACTCCGGGCACATAATGAATAGAGAAATCCAACACCACTTTGCCCGACCCGGGATTCGAACCCGAGACCTCAGCTTTGTAATCGTACCGTATTCGTAATACAACTACGCCACCGACGAAACATGTATACATAACTGTTTTAAAAAAAGGATTCTTTTAAACAGGAGTTAAAATCTTTATCGAACGCAAGTTTTACATTATTTAGATTTTAGAGTGAAAAGTCATGAAGTCAAAAGTGTTCGAATCCGCGACCACCGTCGCGTTCATTCCTTTACCAAACCGGCCACCACACTCTTCGTTCTTAAACCTCAAACCTTAATTACCTGGCGCTAAAATATATGATTTTTTTTACAAGATATGATAGGATGCCAGCTGTCATATATTGTGGTTCTTATGCCCTTTCGAGCATTTAGAGGCCACTACAGCTGAGGTGACAAAATATTTCATACCAGACTACTCTAACATAGTGTATTATATTAAGAATCGTTTCCAGACCCTAGAATTTCACAGCTCATTATACTAGACCCATAAAGCGACTAAACGTGACAATAACCACATAAACACAGCGAGCATCATTATAATAAGAACTAGTGACTTACTGTCCAGTTTGGCGGGAATGTCGTCGATGACGCATTGTTTTGTGTAGCTGTCCTCGATCGTCGGGTCGTAGTCTGTCACGAAATAGCTCTGGAAAAACAAAATTTAGAAATATGACGTCATTCTTTCTTTCTAATGTCATTCTTTCTAATGTTATCCCGGACGGTGCAGTGCCAGGGTGCACTTTTCGCCTCAATCTTTGGTATTTTTCTCGGTCATTAGCATCCTCGAATGTAAGACTATTTACTATCATATCTTCTTTTGCAACAAGCCAGCGATTTTTTGGGCGACCTCGGTGCGTTGGAAATAGATAGAACCATACAACATCGTATGTTTTTAGTCGTGGGGATTAGAAAATATGAGACTTTCCGGCCTCACAAATACCCAGACCCAAAATAAATGCTTGTGGACCGCACAAAAATTTGTCTTGGAGGATCAAACCCGCGGCCTCTAGTTTCGCAGCTGGCGTCTAACCAACTGCGCGACAGAGGCTGTATTCATTAGTCTGTAGTCATCACACAGTATGTGACTTGTGTTGGTTATAAACTGTGACATGTAGGATACGACTCTGCCGAGAAATTATTTTCAGTTTGAAAAAACTCATATGAATTGTCTCATGCTCAGCAGGGCGATAGGCTCGCCCTCTATACCATCTTGGAACAGAAATAACTGTTCCAAACTGTAGGTGGCACTTGTAGTACTTCTGCCCACATAAATATACTTATAAAGGTCATTACAACAAAACAAATAGCACAGCCATTTATGAATGAATAAAGTGAATCATCATAATATACTAGAAGTTTTGATTAAACTTGGTGAATGACGGGAAACACAAATACTGACTAACATAATATTTCCAGACCACAGACATTGTAATATAATTATCATTTATTTATATTTTAAGTTGTTTGTGTAAATTATTGAATGGTATTAAAATAGGGTAAACTAAAGTCTTAGTTTTTACTGATGTATTACAATTGCCTCCAATAATACTGTCCTCATGTTTCTTCTTGATTAAATGGGAAAGTTACAACATGCTTACATTACAGCTTGATGACCAGACTGCGAAATAAGATCATGGGTTCAAACACAAAGCACATACCGCTGATTTTTGTAAATCAAGCATGTATTTTAAAATATCGCTTGATTTAATTGTGAAGGAAAACATTGAGGAAACATGCATAATATCTAAAAATTCTTTCCAAGAATTTTGAAAGTATTTATTTATATTTACTCTTTCACACACATCAAGTATGAGAAGTTTTTCATACACATAAGTATAAGGATTAATGAAAATCAGGCCAGATCTTATTGTAATACTGACATGTCTTAGAATCCCTGTTGTATTGAGAACAATGACAGCACAGTTTTCATGGAAATTTTCTCACATTACCAGGAACACATGAGCATTGATGATGTAATTGTATAGTTATGAACATGACTTACAGTCAAGGTGCTGTGTGGGACGGATGATTTGAATAGAAGCTACATTAAAGGTTACCTTTGAGGCCCCAATTACTATCATAGTTTTAACCAGAAACAAAAAGGATGATAAGCTCTTGTGACTGTTAAGAATATTTTTTTTGTTGTTACTAGGCAGTAATTCAATTATGTTTTTAGATGTTACAAGGACCTTGATATCAAATAATAAATGGAGAAAATATTTGCTAAAAGATTCTTTTTTTACACCCTATTTAAATATTAATAGATCAAAACACTCAACAAAACACAGTCTGTCCCTACAAAGTATATGAGAGACTTTGTAGTGTGACAACATTCTGATTTGAAAACAAATATTTGTGGAACACAAATGTTTGTCTCAGTGCAGGTTGAACCCACCACCCCTTGTTTCCTTCAGCTTCTTATCAAACTCCACCATGACAGTTGCCAATATTCAAGTAGGTACCCATGTTATGTGGGCCTACAATATTCTGCTCATTGATTAAATAATGGCATATCTGGGGTATAGACTACGAGTATATTGGTTCTGGGGACAAATATTACAATGAACAGACAATTTTATTTAAGTCTGTTGGACATTTTAGTCCCCCATAATTAGATCATGTAGCATGTCTATCAAAATCACATACAGGCACAGGGTCAAATTGTACAAAATGCAGCCATATATGCCATGCACAAATCGGTCTAATTAGCATAGGTGTACCGTGTGTCGCTGGATGCAGGTTGCCTCCAACAGAACACTGTAGAAATAATTTGGAGAAGCCTATGTTCAGCAGTGGACTTCCTTTGGCTGATGGATTGATTAATTGGATAGGTGTATTTTCCAATACTAACATCTACAACAGACATTATTTAATCATCTCACATAGATGTTATTTGCCAATGATGATGAGCATGTCTATCTAGGATCTGTATATTTATGTTTAAATATAAGCAAGGATTACAAGGTGGTCAGATGACCTGGTAAAGGTCACAGGACGTGCTTGGATACAGGCTACCTCCAACAGGTCACTGTGGAAATTATTGGGACAGGCCTATGTTCAGCAGTGGACTTCCTTTGGTGATGATGATAAGAAAGGTTAATTAAATAAAATACTAAACATAAAACTGCTATTCCCATTCTGTGATACTATAGGTTGAATGTTACAAATATGGAAATTTTACCATTGTTCTTGGATGCACAGTGAGTCATCTATACAAATATACAGTTTTTAGTAAGCTTCACAATATGGATAACAATTTATATATGCTTACTTTGTTACAAATCCATTGTAAGAAATGTTCATATGATTAACACTGATAGCCCAGTGAAACTTATGTTAGAAAAGAGCAGTTAATTACATGCTGCCGGCTAATGGCACATAATGAATCTTAGATATTTATCTGCTTATAACATGCAATATAAAGTGCATGAATAGCTTTCCATAAATTTGCCAACAGTATCACAATGTTTCCACATATATTTAAATATCAGCTGTTGCAATACAATAAGGTAGTGAATGATTGCTTGAGTAGTTATGTAAATTACACCAGTATATTTACATACTTAATTATCATGTAGGCTCACCTTTACATTGAAGGTAATAGCTGGTATATTTTGGTAACAAAAATTTTAAGGTCGAAATTTTGGTGGAAGACTAAAGAAAGACTAGACTAGAGGCATTAAGAGTTAGCAGAATAGTCAAGAGTAAGGTTTCCCAAACATTGTTTTGATATTTTTCGTGATCGTGACGCCACTGGGCGGAGTCTCCGTAACCTAAGCCTTGACATACACTTACCAATACTATTTATAAGTGTGAACACACAGCGAACACAACTGTGTCTAGCCAGGCCGGAAACTAGGCCGAGTTAAGCGGAAATGCTTAGAATTATGCACCACTTGTCTCGTAGGCGTATTGTAGCCAAATACGGTGGTAAATACCTGAATGAATTGTATCGTGATAGCACTTTTGCCGACACCGCCACCGCCAACCACCACAAGCTTGTACGTCTGCGCCTGGTTAGGTCTATCGCCCGGTCGCGACATTTTGTTCCCGCACGGTTAGGTACCACAAAATCTAATTTTTACAAAAATAGTCTGATTTCTTTTGGATTTATGACAATCAGCAGCGATTCTATGATGATGACTCAAATGTTAATTTGAATGAGACAGCACGAGTGTAACGTTATGGTGTGTAAAAGAGATACAATAATCTAACGTTCCATTACTGACAGTTAGGGTGTTAGAATTTGATTTAATTTACTATACAAAAGGTTATTAAATATTTCATTTCCATTACCTCATTTTTGCTTCATAATCATATCAAATAGTATCAAAAACTCTGTATTGCTATACTTCTTGTATTTTTAAAAGTATTGGGCATAATAATAAAACTTTGTGAATACAATGACATTAAATAATTCTGCATAAAATTTAACTTATACTCTAAGTTACCATATGGAATTATTTAAATGGTAGTTTTAAAGAACAAATTACATTATTGAAATTATAGTGACTCTTTTAATTCTATTCCGACAAAAAATATACACATAGTACGTAACACAGATATTTTTTAAAGATATTCAAATAAAATTAAAATCGATCACTATAATTTTACAAATATACAACAGGGCAACTTATGAGGTGATCTGTCACAACTGATAACGAAACTGTCAAGTGCTGTCAAATTAATGTCATGCTGAAGCTTGAAATTCCAGAACCGTTTACTTACAACAGATTTCAATTTAGATCGTATTTACAACATCTCTCATATAAAATGTTCTCCACAAGCTCACAAAGAAAGTTCTGGACCTTTAGCGATGAAGGTGAGCTGGCGCGTCTTCGAGAAAAACACAACCTTAATTACATATCAAAACACGGTGCGCATATTGACGAATATCAACGCTACAACTTTTTCCTATCACCGGAGGAAGAAAGATTACTCTTGAAACAATATGAATTACATCTGAAAGAGTTCTGCAAGAGATTTAACCCGCCAATGCCCAAAGGTGTAGTCGGGACTGCATTTCATTACTTCAAACGATTTTATCTGTACAATTCATCAATGGACTACCACCCTAAGGAAATATTGGCTACTTGCGTCTATTTAGCCTGCAAAGTGGAGGAGTTCAACGTGTCTATAGTCCAGTTCGTCGGTAACATCAAAGGAGACAGGGATAAAGCCTCGGATATTATCTTAAATAACGAATTACTGCTAATGCAACAACTGAACTACCATTTGACCATTCACAATCCTTTCAGGCCGGTCGAAGGCTTTCTTATTGACATAAAGACGCGCTGCACATTGGCTAATCCAGAAAGGCTACGATCAGGCATTGATGAGTTCTTAGAGAAAGTGTTTTTAACCGATGCCTGCTTGCTTTATGCACCGTCACAGATAGCTTTAGCTGCAGTACTACACGCAGCTAGTAAGGAACAAGAAAACTTAGATAGTTACGTAACTGAAATGTTGTTTAGAGATGCAGGACCTGATAAATTGGCAATACTCATTGAAGCTGTACGTAAAATACGATCGCTGGTGAAAATGGTGGAGAGTCCTGCACGAGAAAGAGTCAGGATTATAGAAAAGAAACTGGACAGGTGCCGCAACCAAGAAAACAATCCGGACAGTGAGATTTATAAGCGTAGGATGAGAGAATTGTTGGATGAAGACGATATGCCTCATGTTAGCTCAAATAGGATGTCGTTGGATACTAGTGGTGTGACACAGGTGCTGTCACCATCAGCATCGTAGATATAAGGACTGTATAGCATGTAAATAGCATTGTATCACTTTATCCATGACCCTTTGATCAAAATTATTCAGTCTTAAGTTATTTAGTCCATAAGTTGCATTATTTAGGAACATTGAAAATTAATTGGGAAGAAAATATTGGTAAATGCGATACAGTGTTCTTATTTACGTATTGTATTATGACTGAATTAAGAAATATATGAATTTTATGACATTTTTATCTTATTGTTTCCTTTGATTCTCCCTCTCCCATTTGTAACAAAAGGCTTTATAAAAATTACGAAATAGTTAATTTAAGCCACCTATTTAATAAGAAGCTTTTATATTCCAAGTATAAAATTCTTCTTCTTCGTCTTCAGTTTTAGGAAAGCTATTGCTGAACATGGCTTTCTGATAAATTTCAACACAAAAACTTACGAGACAATAATATTACACTATAATAATACTGAAATATTTTTACTGTTATAAGCCCAATTTGTAAGAAGTGTATTTTAAGCTACATGGTGACACTAACTACATAGGTAGGTTATATAAAATATGTACTATAATTATCCTTTATAACAAACACGTACATAGCCTTAACCCCATACTAAAGGGCCATTTACACACGAGGAGAGATTGTCACGGAGAGAATCGTATGCGATTACTTGTATAGCACACAAAAATTTGTCTGACTGCGAGATTCGATCATGTGCACTCTCCTTGCATAACCGGCTTGTAACCAACTGCGCCACGGAGGTTATTAGATAGTTTGCCACATAATAATACTAATCGACACAACGAGAAGAAAAAGAAAGAGAGAAAGATGCATTTTGGATTTCCTTACATCGGACATCAAAGCTCTTATTTAATATCTAAACAAGTACGCAAATTTGTGTACCTATAGCAACTATGCATGTACCTACTTGGATAAATGATCTGTTATAGATAGATACACATAGCAGTATAATGAATTGTCTGCAAGCGATACAATTATAGTACTTTTGGGGCTTCTTTAATTTGTATCTCAAATACGATAGATATTCACACACCCACTCAGAGGTATAAAAGCCCCCGGAGCGTTCCTCTCAGCATCACTTCGTCGTGGTCCCCTGTACAATCACAAGCAGCAAGATGTGGAAGGCATGCGTGTTAGTGGTGCTGGCGTGCGCGTGGCTGGCGGCCGAGGCGCAGCTCACCTTCACCTCCAGCTGGGGCGGCAAGCGCGCCGCCGTCGCCGGCGTCTTCTCCTGCAACCGTGACGACGCACTCGCCAACATCTACAAGTTGATACAGGTGACTAGACTCCTAGAGCAAATTATTCTAACATAGATAGGTACCTAATATGATTTATGAAACGAGTTTTGAATGTAATTTTCGGTATTATTTGTAATTGTTTGCTTTCAGTTTGACTAAAGATTAATCAAATTTTAATCGTAAAATTTTAAAAATGTAGTAAAGTAGCGTGTACACATTTTATTTAGTTGGATTTGTAATTAAACTAGAAAATTACTTTAGAATCCCAGGAACTTATAAATAATTAACCGAACGAAGTATATAAACTTACTCTTGTTTTACAGACTGAAGCCGAAAGACTCATCCTGTGCCAGAAATCTTGAAGCGACGCCTAATTTTGAAACCGAATCGATGCAGCATATATTTCTATAGTGCAATGGATCCATTAATGTATTAGTGCTTAAAGTTAATAAATGTGATAAAACAGTTTCGTTTTTTATCTTTTTTTTTGTTGACGCGGGGAAACCGAGTTACCGCTATCGTCCCAGCTTGGGGGAAAGTGGAGCAATTATGTTGGGTTCACCGGTCTACGGCATACCAACCAAAACCCCTACACACTGCCGCTTACTTGCGGCTCTTACCTTATTGTATTGTATTGTATCAGCCCATATACGACCCACTGCAGGGCACGGGCCTCCTCTACAATCGAGAGTACGATTGAGAGTGGTTAGGCCATATAGCCCACCACGCTGGCCTAGTGCGGGTTGGCGGACTTGGCGGTAGATTTTTTTTTTAAATCGCTACGGTATGCAGGTTTCCTCACGATGTTTTCCTTCACCGTTAAAGTGCGTGGTGATTGACTATCAATACACACATAACTCCGAAAAGTCAGAGGTGTGCCTTGGGATTTGAACCCGCGACCACCGTGAACATGTAGGCAGCCGAGTCTGGTCCGATACCACGAGGCCACCACGCACTTATGCCTTATGCTGCTGAAGATCTCGGGGTCGCATTGCATCTGTGTACAAATAGCACTACGACAGTCCCCCACTGCGTGCCCGCGACCCCAACATCCCCATTAGTCGCCTTTAACGACAGGCAGGGGATACCGTGGCGGAATTCTCGAAACGCCCCCATGCCACAGGGCGATTCGTTTTTTTATCTTGCGCCAGCCTCTATATACCTATCAAACATTTTTAAAAGTCTTACTAAGTAATAAGACCTCATTGTAAAATTAAGAATTGATAATCCTCGTAATTTCAGCCGAAAATATAGACCTGTGACTTTGCAAGGCAGCAAACTTTGTTTATTAAGGAAGGAGGGCATAAGTTTAAACAATTTCTTAAAACATTAGCCGCGATACAAATGGTAGGAAACGCTTAAAGTGGACATACAGCCGCAACTGCAGCGTCTCTAATTTGCTCCTAATATCTAATCAGTCATAACTTATGCTCATGATCTGTCTGTCTGTCTGTCGTTATAATTCATCCGAAGTATCGAATAAATGTTGGGTCTGAAATGAGTCTACAGACTACAGTTAATAAAATACAGCGAACATTAATACTATACAGTATATACATATGTATCTGTATTAGCCTATATATGTCCCACTGCAGAGCACGAGACTCCTCTACAATCGAGAGCACGATTGGGAATGGTTAGGCCATATAGTCCACCACCCTGTCCTAGTGCGGGTTGGCGGACTTACATACCATAGAATTTCTTTTTTTTTATCGCTACGGTATGCGGGTTTCCTCACGATGTTTTCCCTCACCGTGCATATACATAATATGTACTTAGGTAAAAATTAATAACGCTTTTTATGGTTTTCTAGAGTTCCGAGTGGCTCACGTCATAGGCTTCCAGATTATTTAAATTTCTAGAAAAACATTGCTTATTCACTCAATTAATTTATAATTAATGTTGTTCTTTTTTATTATTAAAAACAAAGATTTTTCCGTCCTTCGAGCCGGATTAACGTAGAGCATATGTATTTGCAAGATGTAGTTTCATTATGTTTTACAAGGACAGTAATTACGCAACTAATAATATTATTATAGATACCTAATCAGTGAGTTGTAAATTGCTGGAAAATGCCTTTGGAACAGGCTAGTACAGAAAAAAAAATTCTGAACGAAATTATGTGGGTACAATGTTATGTGGATTCACACACTGGAAAACAAGCTAAAGTAAACCAACCTTGACTATTTTAGAGACCGATAGAAAATATCGTAAAAAACAGGACACACACCACTGACTTATCGAATTTACCTACATGTGTATTCCTAATGCAAAGAAAAACATCGCCAGGAAACCAGCATACCTGTTTAAGGTTAAGATAATAAGAGTGGCCTAAATGATGAAAGCATGTGAACACCATCCACCAAATTATGTTAGCGTGGAAACAAAAAGTGCTACGAATGAAAGTGTTAACATCAGGCAAGCTTCCCGTCCTAAATGTTAAGCCTAATCATTCTGCAAGATGGTTTAAAGTCATCTCTAATATGCCCGAATACTCAAACGCTACTTAAATATTATATTGCACTTAATTACGCAAGTCCCGCTTAAATATACTGGCTAAATAGGATGCGGGCGATTAAGTGGAACGTAATATTAAAATGGCGTTTGAGTATTCGGGCGATAGCATGTTAAATAAGGGCAGACAAAAAGAAGAAAAAGATAGAACAACCATCAGGCATTGTAGTCACTCTATCATTGCAGAAAAAAATGGAGCCCCGAGGGTTTCCCACGGATAAAAGCTTGCTTTCCATATAGACAAGTGAAACTTTGTACCTAAAAGGTTCATAGATGCCGTTTATCCTATAATAAAACGTTCATAATATCAATTCATTTATGAATATCAAAGACGGTCCACATAGATAAAACACTTTATAGGAAAACGGTCCATATGTCATTTTACAGAAACTAGTATAATTGGGTAATACTACTTTGCCAACCCGCACTAGGCCAGCGTGGTGGACTATATGGCCTAACCACTCTCAATCGTACTCTCGATTGTAGAGGAGGCCCGTGCCCTGCAGTGGATCGTATATGGGCTGATACAATACAAAAAAAAAATACTTTGCTGAGCTATGTATTTTTTTTTTATTATTGATAAATTTAATGGTTTATTTTAAAGCAATTGGTGCCAAAATATGATCGACTATGATTGTAATTAGGCACACGTCTACAATTCATATTAGGCGCATTAAAGAAGCTTTATCAAGATAAAGTCTGACTCCATAAAATCTAATATACAGCTTCTCATAGCTTCTGAATTGTTTTTTTGCTATTAAAATACTATTTGCTATTTAAATAAATAAGAACTAGGCTAGTTTTTAATGGTTTCTTAGATTTAAGCGAATGTTACACATTTAAATAAAACGAATTCGTACGGATTCTACGGAGAACTTGATTAATTTTTTTTTTTAACTTCCCACCGTTTCGATCACTTTACAGCTTTCGTGGTCACCGGGCGGACTGAGGTATTAGTCATCCGCTTAGTGACTGTTACAATGTGACTACACTTAATTTACAATTATTAAATTAAAAATTTAATTTAGAAGACCACCGATTCCTGCCCAGGATGTTTCGCGAGGCTATTGAAATTAAAAAGGCATCCAGAAAATGTAAAAATCAAATCTTGTGTGGACTGGTCTGTTCGATTTGCTTATAATGATAATTTTTAATTATTCTGAAAGTTTTTTTATTATTACATTGCTTTGGCCGAACAGTGCATACCGATTCTGAGTTGTGGGCGTGTTGTGGTGTCTCTACTTAACTCAGCCGTACAAAATAACTTAGCCAATATTATTATTAATCAATTATTATCATAAATTAAATAATTAACTGCTCTGAATTAAAATAAGCTGCGACACCTGTAATAACCACTGTATTGTTAACTTAATTGAAAAGAGCAACGCTAGAGTTTCTTGCCCGTTTGTCTCTGGTGAACACAGATTTGTGAACCGGGTGGTAGTAAAGAAAGAAAAAGTGGCTGAATTTAATATTTCAATAAATTCACGAGGTTCAATAAATATTTTCATTTTCATTTCATTTTATTTCATAGCCTTTAAAATTGGTAGTTACTTATTATTCATTTTTTCTAACTATTTATTTATTTATTTTCAACTGTACTGTACGGTGCTAGCACCCTACATAGCACTGCGCTGTGTCAGCGCTTTACGCCACACGTATTAAATGTAATAATTTTACCAATCAGTTCACGTGCGATCGTTGACCGGCTCGCGTGTCCTCATTACCATTACCATTTACCATTCCATTTAGGCTAGTTCAGACCAAATAAACCATAGTTTACCAAAAAACATTTTCTTTACATTTACGAACCATACGTAAATCCTTGTACGGACACCAAACCCCGTACATCGTGGTCCTTCGAGCCTCCGTAACGGCGGGACTTGCGCGAGTGACGTCATTGTTCACGTGTCAGTATCCCGGACTTACGGACCAACCAGTGCAGTGTGGAGTTATAGACCATAACCAGTAACCAGTAACCAGTAACCAGTAACCAGTAATCAGTAACCAGTAACCAGTGTCGTGCGGATTACCAGTTTCGGCGACTACAAACCAACCACAATCATCTACGAGACGAAACCAGGTCACCACGTACCAGTCTCTGAGTAAGATCTTTCCTTTTCTTACATTAAATTTACACCATGTCAGTCACCATGGAGAAGATCTTAGCTACACAAGATCAAATTATGTCCGCGATGGAGAGCCTTTGTGTCAATTTTAAGAAAGATGGGGCGGAGCGAAAGACTCCGGCCTATATAGAAAAACGTCTGAATACTTTAGATGCCTATTGGAATGAATTTCAGACTAATCATAATAGATTATGTGCTGAATTCGAAGACATGAACCATAAGTATTTTAGTGAAAATTTTTACCAAAAAGCGCTTACCTTTTACAATGACGTAAAATCACTCATTAAGAGGTACGTCACCACTGAACCAAGCAAACCATTATTAAAACCAGCGACACCACTACCACGTGCCGCGGAACGTTTTGAAGCTCCTGCCACACCTGACGTGGGAGGCGCTCCTCGTAGTCCATTTTCGTTGCACCCGACTACTCAAGGTACTTCTAGTAGGGTGGAAGATATGTTGCGTAAGCAGAAAAGTAATTTTAAGGCATTTTCTCGCACCTTAGATTCCGTCGATCTCGAGAGCGCTTCCGAACGATGGGAATTTGAGGATATTTTAAAAACTATCCAGTCGAGATGGTCGGCCATAGACTCTTTACATTGGGAGATAGACAGCGAAGCTCTTCGTGATAACGAAGAATATGAACTAGCTTTTTGTGAATATGAAAAGCAATATAATAAAATGAAAAGGCTAGTTAACGGGAAAATGTGGTCAGTTTCATATAAGGAGAAATCCACTCCAAAAACTGACATACCAGTTTTTAGCGGCAATTATCACCAATGGTTATCTTTCAAAGATTTATTCTGTGAAGCCGTACATACCAACAATTCTCTTCCGAATGGACAAAAAATGCAACTGTTGAAAAATAAACTAAGAGGCGAAGCCGAAAGATTAGTTCAGCATTTGCGCATTAAATCCGACAATTACCAAATTTGTTGGGACATCTTAAATAAAAGGTACAACAATATGAGGTTGATATTCAATTCACATGTTCATATGCTTTTAAATATTCCAACCATGCAGCAAAAATCTGCGACACTCATCAAGACCATTCATGATACCGCCACAGAATGCCTAAATGCTATAGAGGCGATGGGAGTAGAGACCAGCCAATGGGATCCACTCATCGTATACATTCTGACTCAAAAATTAGATTCCGAAACCAAGCAGGAATATATTGAGTCAATGCCGGATTCCAAGGCCCTACCAAACTTAAAGGAGTTTCTGTCCTTCTTAGAAACTAAATTCACATCATTGGAGGATCCTGAGGCTAAGAATAGCCCTGGACGCAAACAAGATACGGTGAAATTAAATCAACAGCGCTTTCCGTATAATGAAAATCAAAAACGTGTAACCTATAAACCATCGAATAATAATTATCATAATAATAAATTCTTGCAACATAGACCAGCGATTAATCACTCAACAACAAAACAAGCCACTGTTACTATGCAAAGAAAATGCGTACTTTGCAATAACAATCATGCATTATTTCAATGCAAGGCATTTTTAGAATCCGTGCCAGAAAACCGACGACAAATTATTGACAAACACAATTTATGCAAAAATTGTTTAGTAAATCACGCAGGTAGGGAGTGCACATCGATAAAATCGTGTAGATTTTGCAATGAGAAACATAACACATTGCTGCACAACGCCTATGTAACCTACATGCCATCAACATCTACCAGGAATGAGCAAGACAAACAAGCCGCCACCAAGTCAAACGTATATGTCGCAAACACACCATTGGATTCAATGCCGAAGTTGCTAGCCACGGCAATGGTCCGAATTAAAGCAAGAGACGGCTGTCACCATATTATGCGCGCTCTTGTAGATCCTTGTGCCGAGTCATCGTTGATATCTGAAAATGCTGCGCAAATTTTAGGACTACCAAGGATTAAACGCAACTGCGTTGTAATAGGAGTTGGAGACAAAGCCAACAACAGCAAGGGAGCTATCAAGTTAACCATATCCGCATTACATAGTAACTTTACTTTTAATACAGACGCGTATGTAATGACGCACGTCGTCAGCAATTTACCAAGTCGCTCATTTATAAGACCGTTTTGGCCTCAAATTAATAAACTACCATTGGCAGACCCAGAATACAACAGGAGTAGACCCGTTGACTTAATATTAAGCGTGGATGTTTATGAAATGATAATTCTACCAGGCCTAATACGTAAAGATGCTGCGCTACCAATAGCACAACAAACGAAGCTAGGATGGATAATAAGCGGCACCATTCAGTCCAACCAACATTATTGTAACGTCGTCGTAGTTGATCTGAAGGATATACACAAGTTTTGGGAGATTGAGGATATCTCCGATAATTTAGTTAACATGTCTAGTGACGACTACCAATGCATACAACAATACCAGTCACAAACAACACGTCAACCAGATGGACGATACGTTGTTCGATTACCACTTAAACCAGATGTAACCGAGAAATTGGGCGAGTCAAAAACCAAAGCGATAGCCCAATTCCGTCATCTCGAAAAACGGTTTGCCAAAAATAAGTTTATTGCGGAGACCTATAAAGATTTTATACATGAATATATATATTTGAACCATATGATTGAGTGTAGGAGTAACCAGACACTCGAAGTGTATTTACCTCACCATTGTGTAATACGCGCGGAGTCAACGACCACTATGACGCGCGTTGTTTTTAACGCGTCAGCAGAAACATCGACGGGTTATTCGTTGAATGACCTAATGTATCGGGGACCAAATCTGCAACAAGATTTGTTATCTCTGATAATTAGATGGAGGCAATACAAAATAGCCTTCACTGCCGACATCGAGAAAATGTTTCGGCAAATACTTGTTCATAAAGAAGACCAAGCTTTCCAGAAAATTATATGGCGAGATCACCCAAAACAACCACTTCGGGAATATCAATTAGCCACTGTGACTTATGGAACTAAGGCGGCACCATTTCTGGCGATGATGACGTTAAAACGATTGGCTAGAGACGAGCATCACAACTATCCAGATGCTGCCGAAGTGGTGGAAAACAGTTTCTACATGGACGATCTTCTTCATGGACATCACGATCTGAAATCTGCGAAAAGACTAAAATCAGATTTAACCGCTCTCTTAAAATCAGGCGGATTCAACCTCAGAAAGTGGTCATCCAATAAACCAGAACTATTGGATGGACAAGAATCAGTCGGCCTAAATGACCAGACATTTACATTTAGGCACCAAGAGACGACAAAAACTTTAGGATTGCAGTGGCAACCACGAGAAGACCAATTTATGTTCCAGTTAAAAATAGAACCATCTCAAAATTTTACCAAGAGGATTTTACTTTCCAATATGTCAAAAGTCTTCGACCCTCTGGGATGGCTCTCACCAGTTACCACGAAGCTTAAACTACTTTTTCAAGAAGTCTGGCTATTAGATTTAAAATGGGATGATGTCTTACCAGATGCCATCATCAGTAAGTGGAAGAACACAGAAGACGATATTAAGAATATCAACAACGTCAAAATCCAAAGATGGCTCCAGTGCGAGTTAGCAACTACAATAGAGTTGCATGGATTTTGCGATGCCTCCGAAAAGGCGTATGCTTGCGTTGTGTACTGTAAGGTCAATAACTCTTTGCGAAAAGGGACATCGACCTGATTAAGGCAAACCAAAACCATCTAGCCGAGCTTTGGAAGAACCAAACATCAATAGTCGAATCCGAATTTAATGTGTTGAAACGAATCAAATTTTCTATTGATAAACAACACAAAATGTTTACTCGTCACCTCAATCAGTTGGACAATAATACGGGCAAGTTGAACCGTGAGATCCAAAGTGTGGAAAGCACCAATGATTTTTTATTGTCGGCGATTGCTGCGAATGGTGTGCTACTGAACTTAAAAGGGATTCAGGATGTTTTATTGGACACGGTCTCAGAAGTTCTATATGGAAAATTCAACATACACTTGTTAAAACCGGACCAACTGCTGAAAGAGCTAAGCATAATTTCTGGAAAATTACCAAAAGAATCCAGCTTGCCAATAGATGTCCTTCCGTCAGAACTACCAAAAATATACCATTTATTGAAGGTGAAGGCGAGAATGACTCCTGGTTATTTTATATTTGAAATTAAAATACCTCTCGTGAGTAGAGATAATTACGACGTTTACCAAGTACACGTCATTCCGAAAAAAGTTGGAAGCAATATGGTTACCCTAGTCCCAGTGTCGACTTACGTAGCTATCAACTTACGCAAGGATTCATATATACAAATATCAGACACGGAACTTCGAGAATGCATTCCGTTTGACACCAAAACACAGTTATGTCCAATACAAAAACCAATTCACCACATGAAAACCAATGAAACTTTTTGTTTCAAGTCGCAGAAAGCGAACCCCTGTATGACCAAAACCGTGACTTGTCACGATTCATGGGTTCAACTAAATAGTATAAATACTTATTTATTTTTCTGTTGTGACCCACTTTCAATAAGAATTATATGTGAAGACCAAATAACTTCAGATCACCTCAGTAATGCTGGGATAATTAAACTGGATACCGACTGCACAATCAAAGGGAGCGATATTACTGTATTGACGCAGAAAAATCTGCTTCAAAATGTAAGCATACATGCAGATGTCACGAAAATTGAGATACCTCTTATCAACCATGTATTTAACCAAGATCCTTGGGTACCGGTCACAGAAACGGAAACAATTATCAGGGACGATGACAAAGAACTAGATGACATAGGCTCTAAAGTTAGGCAATTAAAATCGGACACAGGCTTAATCAACCAAATCTCATACCACGACGTACACCACTACGTCGCGATCTACTTGTTGACGAGTATCGTGAGCATCGCGATACTAGCATACGGGGTGCGACTTTGGCGCGCACGCCTTGCGTCCCGCGCCCCGCGTGCTGCGGCGGCTGGAGACGGCGCACCGGAGCCAGCGGCACCGCCGCCGGCGCTGCCCGCGCGACCGGCCCGCCCGGCCCTGCGCGGCTTAACCAACGCCGCGTACCATTATAGTGTTAGTGATCAATGTGTGAGTGCATGTGAAAAAGCAGAGCATTGTGTACAAAATATGTGCGCGAGTGAATCGATTTACGCTAAACCAGTGCCTAGTGTCCGCGTTAATAGATCCTCTTCGCCTACCTTTCATAAACTCAGTTTTAATAAAGTGAATAGTTGTAAACCATAGAGACACTAGAGTGTAGTAAAGAGATTGTCTATCACCTTGTCTCACCATCATTCATAACCATCACCACCATCAATTTCTTCTCTTTCTCGCTGTGGGAGCATGTACGGTGCTAGCACCCTACATAGCACTGCGCTGTGTCAGCGCTTTACGCCACACGTATTAAATGTAATAATTTTACCAATCAGTTCACGTGCGATCGTTGACCGGCTCGCGTGTCCTCATTACCATTACCATTTACCATTCCATTTAGGCTAGTTCAGACCAAATAAACCATAGTTTACCAAAAAACATTTTCTTTACATTTACGAACCATACGTAAATCCTTGTACGGACACCAAACCCCGTACATGTACAATATCTTACAGGTAAAACCTAATGCGATATTGACGTTTTATCTTACTCTTACAATTTAAGACTACTCTATTTAACAACATATAAAAAAATATATAAAAATACAATGAAATATAAAATATAACAGAACTTAAAATATTATACCATTAAAAATATATCAATTGTAGCTAATTATAAACAGTAGAACCTTCGTGATTTCACTCAAAGAGCCTGAGAATATGTCTACTCTGTCATGAGTTTCATTAATTATTTTAATTATCCGCGTGATAGGTGTTTTCGCCAGTAAGTTGGTTCTGGCCACCGGTATAGCGAGTAGTTGTGGTAGCCGTCGCTTCCACACGTATCGGTCGGGAACGCACAGGTTCAGATGGCGCATTACTCCCGAGTTATGTGCTACATCCATCATCCATCCATCAGCCAAAGGAAGTCCACTGCTGAACATAGGCCTCTCCCAATGATTTCCACAGTGACCTGTTGGAGGCAGCCTGCATCCAGCGACGTCCCGCGACCTTTACCAGGTCGTCTGACCACCTAGTGGGTGGACGTCCCACGCTGCGCTTTCCGCTATGTGCTACACCACGCAGTAATTTTATTACATACGTAGCGAGTGTGAAATCCCGTCGTACCCTCAGCTCATTGTATCCCACCATACCCAATACGAATAATGTAGGATACATTAGAGGATAGAATGGGTAAACTCCGTATAATTTAAAATTTCACATGATCATCATGTAAGGAGGGCCGATTCCCGTAACTCTGAGCGGCTAAAAAGCTGTCTCTACTCTCTGGACGCTAAGGGGTCCGAAGAGTACATGGATTTGTTTGAAGAACCATTTAGTTAGAAATGGTCACCCACATGTTGATTTTCATAGCTTTTTGAGCTTGTAATAGGGATGAAAGTAACAAATGAATTTGTAAAAAAACATATCTTATCTACACGGATATGCTGTATGACGTACTTTAGTCTTTTCGACCCCCCCCCCATATTGTCGTTAAAATAAAGAATAAAAATACAATTGTTTCGAAATAAGTTATTTATTATGGTTAAGAACACAACAATGGATCCATCATGTATTTATAAGTGAAGTTTAAATTGCAGTATTGAATATAGCGCCGCGTCGCGTCTGTTCCTTCTGAATGCCGTGTCTCTTCACACCTTCTGACAGAGGAGGAATCTTTCGGCTTCGGTCTGTAAAAGAAATCACTTTAGATGCATACTTGATTAAGATTACAATTATATATAAATTATTGTAGAATACTCTAAAAAAAAAATCTAATTTCTAAAAATTCTAAAAATTGTTTTGGGTTCTATTACGTTAATTTCACATGGTTAATATAGTACAGACATCGATCGGTTACAAATTTATTATATGTATAGATTGTCCTTATATTATGTGTGTATTGATTATAATCAATCATCACGCACTATAATGGTGAAGGAAAACAACGTGAGGAAACCTGCATACCCTAGCGATTTGTATAAATTTGTATGGTATGTTAAAGTCCGCCAACCCGCACTAGGCCAGCATGGTGGACTATATGGCCTAACTACTTTCAATTGTAGAGGAGGCCCGTGCCACATGACATATATGGGCTGATACGGTACAGTACAGATTGTCCTACGGGTTAGAGTAAAATCTACTGATGTTGGCAACAAGCACCTGTATCAACTTGTAGATGTTGGCGAGTGCGTCGTCACGGTTGCAGGAGAAGACGCCGGCGACGGCGGCGCGTTTGCCGCCCCAGCTGGAGGTGAAGGTGAGCTGCGCCTCGGCCGCCAGCCACGCGCACGCCAGCACCACCAACACGCATGCCTTCCACATCTTGCTGCTTGTGATTGTACAGGGAACCACGACGATGTGATGCTGGGAGGAACGCTCCGGGCGCTTTTATACCTCTGACTTGGTGTGAATGTGTATCGTATTGCATGAGATGTAAATTAAGTGAAGCTCTATAAGTTATTTGGTGACACTACCTACTTACTGATTGTTTTCTTGGAGATGTAGTCTCGGTGGCAAAAACATTGTTTCGTACAGTGAATTGCTATGAAACAAATCATAATTTTATAGTAACAAAAGTAGGTATTTACTATATTGGATAATATGAAGACTGACCCTGCGTTTGCAGGTACTTAGCATCAATTCGAATCGAATTTACAGCGCTATCTGCTTCGTCCACTGCCATTTTTACCTGTTTAGTGTTGTGCTGTTGGTAACTTTTATTTTACTAAAAATCTCATCTCTCATTCCTCGTCATTCATATCAACTAAAATGTTACTGTTAGAAACTGAAATTAAAGCACAATGTTACCTTTTTTTGTTCAAGAGGAAAAGCTATTAAGCTTCCCTTTCGGGACCCCGAGGGAGGCCGAAAGGGGTATGTCACTGTCACTGGACTTGTAGCCCGGCAGAATGCGGGTTTTGTGGCTGAGATGGGTCTCTAACAAAACCTACGCCAGCATACTGACTAAAAACCCCTCGATCTCCGTCAAACGTTGTGGGCGGCACCGGATAACCCAGGGCGAAAGGCGCCCCGCGCAATACCATTGCTGGTCCTTCCATTATAGGGACCCCGAATGACCTCCAGATACGACTATTTTTGGACGCCCTTTTAGGTGTTATGGGTATCCATGACAGAGACAAGGCTCTATCGTACGCCTGAGTCGTTATACGCGAGTGCGCACTGACCCCGTGGTGTGCCCAGTGACTCTGATGACCCCTTTAGGTCACCTCTTACGACGGGCAAGGGATATAATGGCGGAATTCTTGCACCCTCGGACCACGGAGCAAAAGTCCAATGTGACCTTCAGCTGTTGGGGTGAATATCAACAATATCTATATAAATTGAAAAATAAATATCTTATTTTCTTGTCATTTAAATATTGACATAATATAAAGAAACCTGTAGCTGAAAATTTTATCTTCCTGTAAACATACAAACATTGATTGACCATAGACCAATGACCATTATAATATCTGTCTTTAGTGATATATATTATTCACTATTAATTACGCACGGAAAACATGTTTTTTATCGTGCCAACTATTCATCTAAACACCACATTCCGAGAACAAGAGAATTGTCCGCGCGTCCGTCGCGCCCACGATAAACTTTACCATTTCATTACACAACACAGGCTTCATTTGATTACCCGAATACCCTCAAAGCTAAACTTCAATTTTACGTAGAATTTTTCTAGTATAAAAGGCGTTTGTCTCCCCTGGGACATCATTCAGTTTTCCCCACTCAAGACAAGATGACTCGCTTTGTAATAATTTTCTTGGTGTTCGCAGCAGTTTGCTTGTTGACTGAAGCTCAGCTCACCTTCAGCTCTGGTTGGGGCCAGGGAAAGAGATCCGTCAACAATGACATGGGCGACGGGTGTTCCTCTGACGAAGCTGTGTATACCATCTATAAACTTATTGAGGTGAGTTTATGTAGATCTACAGATTTGGTATAAAATAAGCAGTTGCATTATGAGGTGTTTTTTACTCATAATAATTAAATAATTGTATGTTTCAAGTTTATTCCATATTTTGCTTTAAATTAAAGCACATTTGTTATGCATTTCAATAGAGAAGGAAATTTTGGATGCCCTATGCGTAAACATTTGTAAAACCAAAATTGGTGTTATGAAAAAAGGATTCAATTTTTCACGCAATAATATTTTTCTTTTTTAATGTTGAATGTGTTTAATGCATAATCTATTATTAATGTATTTTTCAGACCGAAGCAGAGAAGCTACTAGTGTGTCAATCGGAGGGCAAGAATTAATTTAACTTTTAATATGAAACCACTCGCCGTGACCCCGAAAGCTATGCATCTTATTTATTGTATAAAAATTATATTTTGTCTATGTGCCATTGTTATAACAACATCCTTTTAATATAGTACGATATAATAAAATTAAAATCTATTGAGTTTGATAGTTGTTTCATTTCATCCTTTCTTTGTAATATAAGAAACGATTTTGTTTGTTTGTAGCATATTTGTATCCATCCATAAATTAACAACCTTCTCTAGGTATACAAACCGATATAAATTATAGTTAAATAAATAAACAAATACTCCAAACAGTCACATACATAGTCCTGACCCCACATCAAGATCTCGATCTTTTGTCGTGGCCCGTGGGTATAGGAAACTACGAGAGACTTTGCAGTTTCACAAACACCCAGTCCCGGAACAATTAACAAATACCTTTGGATCACATCAATATTTTTTTATGTGCGGGGATCGAACCCGCGGCCTCCCGTTTTACTAGCGGCTTCCAATCAATTGTGCCATAGAGGATGTCAAAGTTATACTGAGAAAAGAATTGATAAACCGAGTAAATATAATCATTTCTTGTAACTTTATTCTTTATTTTTTATGACCGCCTCGGTGGCGTAGTTGTACTACGGTAAGATAGCAAAGCCGAGGTCTCGGGTTCGAGTCCCGAGTCGGGCAAAGTGGTCATGGATTTTTTAATTAATTATCAGCCCGGAGTCAGGAATTTGTGTCTGATATGGAGATAGGCTCGCCCCTATCACATCGTATCAATGTGGGTGGCGCCTCTGTCTACCCTTCCTGGGAGAAAGGCGTGAGTTTATGTATGTATTCTTTATAAACCTGTACAGGTACTAGATTTTCACCTCCGCCATCTGTCCGGTGTCCATATTTATGATAGGTTTATTTATTTTTAAAATTAATATTAAACTACATTAATCTACCTACACGGGACCCCATAAGAATCTCAACTCTACAAAATGATTCCTGTCTGTGTTCATTTTTTTTTATCAGCTCATATACGTCCCACTGCTGGGCACGGGCCTACTCTACAATCGAGAGAATCGTTTGAGAGTGGTTAGGCCATATAGTCCACCACGCTGGCCTAGTGCGGGTTGGTGGACTTACATGCCGTAGAAATTCTTTAAAATCGCTACGGTATGCAGGTTTCCTCACGATGTTTTCCTTCACCGTTAAAGTGTGTGGTGATTGACTATCAATACACATATAACTCCGAAAAGTCAGAGGTGTGCCCTGGGATTTGAACCCGCGACCACCGTGAACATGTAGGCAGCCGAGTCTGGTCCGTTACCAACAGGCCACCACGCGCTTCCTTATAAAGTAATAAAAAAATACACACTTGGCTTCTACCAAATTGTGTTTTTTTTTTGTTTTATCGCGATGAATGGCGACGCGAGCATGTCATTCGCTTGATGACAAGTGATACGACCGCTCATTAACAGTAGCAAAACCAAACCACACCATGAATAACAAAGCGATGCTTGGCTTTCCACTGCGCTCGCCATCCTGAGACATAAGATTAAGTCTCATTATGTCCAGTAGTTACTCTGGCTACAATCAACAATGTCCTTCAAACCGCAACACAACAGTGCAATTACACTACTGTTGGGTTGAAGAAATAGACATTTCACTAGTAGGTGCCAGGTACCTACCTAGGCGGCCTCTCACGTCTGAGAAACCTATAACCAGTGAGATATGTGTACGTGTTCCTTCTTATAATCATCCATCCATCCATCAGCCAAAGGAAGTCCACTGCTGAACATAGGCCTCTCCCAATGATTTCCACAGTGACCTGTTGGAGGCAGCCTGCATCCAGCGACGTCCCGCTAAATAAGAAATACTTAATCCTTCTTATAATATATGCAAGAAATTGAGATAAGTACCTAGCGATATTATCAGGCCATTGTTAAAGCTATATATCTGCACTGCACTCACCATCAAATGTTTTGGTCACTTTGCCAGCCAGTATTCAATAAATTATAGATTACAGGATAAATAAAAACACATGATAAGTTGGGTACATATTTATTGAAGTACCATTGCATATATTGTTACATTTACCGATCCAGTAGACTTAAAACTTAATGAACGTATAGAGGGATGTTACGGATGCCACAACATCCGCCGATGCCGTGCGGAATATAAAAAATATTATAAATAACATATAAGAACCTAGTTATATACAACCTAATTGACAAGAAATCATCACGCGCAAATATCTGCATCCGCATATCCGCATATCCGCGTGTGCGGATACGATGCGGATGCCATGCGGACACCTGTAACATCTCTATAATATCCACGTAAAAGTGGGCAATGTATACGCTTAAATTAATTTATATTGTGGGAAAGAGTACCTTATACTGAAATTTGAGTCGATGTTGCCATATTTAATGCTTTATGTGTTAAAACTCTTTGATGATGTAGTTATTGTGAGAATTAAAGTATGGTTATTCGTGATTTATTTGGAAATTATTTTATGAGTTGGAAAACAAGTCCAACTTTCTAAAGTTGTGTGTAAGCGTGTGGAAGATCAATTTGGTTGGGTTGGTGAGTTTGTGCGTAATATCCAATGACATAACTTTATCTAACAACCTCACATACGACATACGAAACTCTCATGCATTTCACAGGCGTCTATCGACTTTGCCATCATCAACATGCTACCATCACAATAATCATCAATATTTGTCACCATTCATAACCTAGAATCATGTACTCAATGTTTGTCGGAGTAAGTGACAATTGGTTGGAGAATTGTGACATCAAAACTTTTATCTGCCAAATTATAAATTCACGATTTTTAAATAACACTGCATATAACGACATACTTAAAAACTGTGAATATTGTTGTTATAGTTATGGATTTCTCACATATTTATAATTGATACTTTTAATACATTAAATATTTGTCATTTCGATTGATAATAAAAGCACGAGACATGAACGTAATTTGTAATTGTCTTGATCTTTCATAGTTTTGCCCTCGAGTAGACGAGTAGCAATTTTTTAGGCTCTGAAGAAGTGTGATGAAGGGCCATAAAACCAATATGACATATAAGTCATAATGAACTATCTTAGATCCATGCCACTGACAATTTGAAGCTTCTGTATGTTAACCGTCGTGCTTAAAATATCAATTTATAAGGCACGCTACATATCTGTTTTCACAAATATTTTGATAAACATCGCACCAGTAGTTGATATTTGAAAGTATTTAAGAAATTCATTTACTTATTTACCGACAACCTGGACTAGGCCAGCGTGGTAAACTAGAGCATACGCCCTGTCGATATATCACTCGGTAGCAAAAATTCTTATGCTCAACTGTAAGGCAGAGCTCACGAAGGCAGCGGAACACTGTCATCACGGTTCTCAGGGGTCAACCGCGCACACCTACCCGCGCTGCCGCTGCCATCCCGCTCGACGCTCGTGTCCCGCTGCCATCGAAGGCTCAGCCTAAGCGATTATGGGCTGGTAAGGCCACTTAATTACTCATAAATACATTCATTACCATGCACATCACCAATGCTCTCAACTTACTATTCTTCATGCATTCGTTTCGGTTTCCCGTTCAGTTCGTTGAAAACCAGGTTTTTTTGTAAAAATAATCCCGTGCAAGTCAAAACTGATTATTTATTTTTATGATCTATATATCGACTGTCTGATCTCACTTTATATTTTAGAGCCTGTTTTAGCAATACGGGTTCTGTGTGCGTTAGACTTAGCCGATTATATATAAGGCCTTTATAAGTCTTGATTGCAATTGACACACACATTTTGAGCTATTTTAGTCAATCCAGTACTCGAGTTTTTGTTGTAGACAATGGCAATGTAAATAAGAAATCTATGGCATCAATGCAATCATTTTTCGAAACAATCACATCATTCGTAATTATGATAGTGTTGAAAAGTTATTTCTTTAAACCAATATTTATGATTATTTTTTATAATTTTTAGGAGTTCAAATAATCAAGGAATTTCACATAACTTTGTCGATAAATAGGACCTTCAAAGTGATGGTATACTTAACATCAGCTGTGTTTATTTCGAAAATGAAAGCTATTTAATAGGTACAATCGCCATAAGCAATACACTGATTTGAAAACCAACAGTTTCCAAACATTCCTTTAATACAATATGGGACAATTATATCGAAATCCAATACTAAGGCAGACAATTTGGTGTAAAACATAGTCGATTGAATACATCTTAATGCGTCGACTTACGAATAACAAAATCGCAGACATGAAAGTTAGCAAATTTTGATTAGATTATTCGGGTACAATTACAACACAAAAAATATCAGATGATTTACAACACAACGTACAATAATCAGGATAATACCCGTCGATCACAGCCCTAAAATAACGGTTAAATCTAAAAGCTGCATAAAACTGTTCCATACGACACAATTTGGTTGACAACTGGTTTTTAGACCAAATTGTATGTTGCCAGTTTATTATCCTGTAGCAGCCATTCAGGTAGTCTTCCAGAGTAATCAATAACTGGTAAATGTAAATAAATTGACAACCAAATAGTATCGTGTGGAATAGTTTTTATAATGTGGCGATTCATCTTTTTCTGTTTCGTATTTTTAATTTATCATGATGGTGAGGACCTCACCACCTAAATAAGAAATTATCAGTGTCCATAATTCCTTATTTATAAATTGTCATAAAATATGATGAAAGAGTTAAATAAAAACCGATTTTAGCTCACAACTTAAAGATGAATCGTTGCTGAGCTTACAGTTTTATAAATTATGTTGACATAAAACAAACGTTGAAGATTCTAAACATTATACTAGAAAAACTATTGTAATAGAACCTAAAGATTTACCAAATAAAAGGACGGACAGATATAGAAATGAGCAAACGTCATAATTGAGAAATCGAGGATTATATAAGACATTATGTAGACTTGAACCCACGTTACATTTACTCAGCTTTTGTATAGTTTTACGGTCTTATTTATAGATAGTTTTAAAACTTATTGTAGTAATCGAATGTTTTGTCTTCTTCGCTCAAACTGGATTGAAAAGTTGTTCGAAAACTAAAATAGGTTTTAAAACTGTCTATGTATAAGGTCGTTAATCTTTATAAATATGGCAATTATACAAATAAACATCTGGTAGGTATGTATATGGAAATAGGAATTATTGTTAGAATACGTTTTATTATTTCAGAGTTTTTGATTTGTTTAACATCTATTCTGGCTATAGGTGCGCTTCGGCCATAGTTATTTTTTATGTAATTTTAAACATATATATTTAAAGGACTACTCAACAAACCAGCTGTGAAACATATTTGGTACCTACTTCATACAATATTAAAAAATGTGTGAGCTAAATAGAGTACCATAGCACATATTGCTCATGCTATAAAACAATTTTTTTCTGGTTAAAATACGATGTAATATGAGCAACTAACAACTCTGCAGATATATTGGTCCAACGGTTGGTCCAACCAATACAATCCCACTCCAACAAACATACATACCTACCCCATATAAGTAGATGATAATTTAAACTACATTATCCCGAAATAAACGATATCCACATGTGCAGAGCCAGATAGATGTATATTCATAATGTTGACGAACACAGCGGCATATTAATAAATTTACAACGAATAGTCTGTCCATCGGAACTTACTTCTTGGATCGAGGTCTACTCTACGCCCTGTATTTAATTTATTACTTAACTTCTGATAGACATTAAGGTTTGACTAAGCAGTCAGCTTCACGTAATTAACCGTTCTTTAGCAAGTGACGGAGTAATTGTGCGGCCGATGCAAAATATAATTACTCGCCGCACGTTAGCTTCATCTCTGTCACTCTTTCTAACTTTTACTTGACATCTATATAAGAATGCCCAGTCAAATCTCAATGTCTATGACAATACACTAAATACTTGTGAATACGATTAAACGTCCATTAATCTATTTTGCCTCCTGCGGCCAATAAGTCCAAAAGGTTTCAATGTTTATTACAGGCCGAATGCTTTTAATATCATAGCCTAAACATTTGTAAAAATAACCTTTGACAGATTGGTCGCGCACAGGCTAATGCAAGTTTTTGGAACTCCCATATACCGAAGGAGTTTTGTAAATGTAAACTCGCGAGTTTTTAGCCTATACCACTCCATACATTTAAACAGACACTATCTATTTTGTTCAACGGTAAACACTATGCTATATTATACTAATTTGAGATTAAAATGTTTTTAAAAACACTTAAAACTGATTTGCGATTTACTATAAAAAGATAAAAGGCTTGCCATAGTGTCTAAACGGTGATTTTTATACTGGCAACCCCATTAAGAAGTGTCGAGATGAACAGACCTCAGATTAAAATATATTTACACGTGATAATGGATTATAATAAAGTTCTATCATACGTTATATTTGCTATACAGTGAGCGACACAGGTGTAGAAATTCGTAGGCCCAACTATTTACACATTACTCTCATTGAAATAAACCGACTTTGAGCGGGAACAGCGGAGCCAGTGATGGACATTATTTGTCTATGTTTTAAGTTAATATTTCCTAAAATTAATTTATATTACCGTTATAAGTTTTATACAGCGCTGAAATTAAATTAATACCTTTCAGATTTAGTTTAAACTATATTTAATAACCATAAATATGATTAATATAATCATACATATTTATCGTTGAAAAAGAAATGATCTCTGGCTTCCTGTTCGTTTCCAATGAGAATCGCCACTTCCTCTATATTATATAATTAATTGTTAAAATTTATGTATATGTGTATTATAAATTCCTTTCTGTCTTATAGACCAATTTTATTCCAATAAATATCTACTATGTATATAACTAGGCCATATCGTGCAGGCCCGCAGTCAGGAACAACGGCCGGGGGTGCAATGGATTGTGATAAGTTTGAGTGGCACGGGACCGACCCCCAAGTGTGGCTAAGGACCTGACTAGACGTGAGCTGTCATAATTCCGTAACTAACTCTAGACACTAACGAGTTAGAATATTGAGCTCTATTTCACTAATCGATAGTTCATTACACACTGTTATATTATATCTAACAATAGATTTTGAATTAGGCTACGACAATTGAGCCGCTAATAATCGCATTACGTGACGTGGGCTTACAGGCTACACTTACCGTACAAGGATATCGTTTTGGTAAAAATTATCGAAAATCGTAGTAAAAGATATACTCACACACGTTCACACCGGGGCATCCGGAGGCGCGACACTAGTCCGCGTGATCACAAGGGCGTGGAGGAGCGTGGGTCGGGGCGGGGGGCGCGCGGAGGGCGAGGCGGGCGGAGAAGGCGCGGGGGGCGGGCGTCAGGGCCGCACGCGCGTGGCGTAGCCCCCGCCGGGCTCGGACGCGCGCCTCAAGAACACCCAGTACGCGGCGCCGAACAGCAGGTACGGCACGATCACGGCCGACACCAGCTTCGCCATCTGCCACGCTTCCGACTCCGAACTCTCGGAAAATCACTTCTCCTCCTCCTCGTCTCGGAACAAGTACGTCGACCTGGTGCACATTAAACAAGAGACCACTCATCACAGTTCTGTCTTGGATTAAATATGTTGAAAGGCGAGAGATACTCGCATGTCGCTCATTGATACTCTTTCTAAAGGAGGTTTACATTTACCATCAGGTTTTAGTACTTTTCACACCACGTGTGATACACAATCGTCTCTGCACAAACTTGGTATCATTTGTTCGAGACCCTTCAAAACCTTTCATGCATAAATCATTTTTATCATCATAGACTCCCGTAAGTATTGTAATGTGGTCTTCAATCTACATCCAGCACCTTATAAGAACCTTTTTTAAGTTTTGTCATGTATAAAGAAGCTTAGTTTCCGGAAGCCTAATGCACATTCCCTCACTCGTCCTTTTCCCTGTCTCCTCCCATTATCAAAAGCTGGCAACGCATCCGCGATCTTAGTATTGTAGATGTCTACGGCTAGCGGTAAACACTTATCATCAAGTGACTCATTTGCTGGTTTGCTCGACCTGGGCTACGATATAAAGTAAATCTGCAACGTCACTCACCAGTAAGCCAAGTTGAATATGGCGAACACCAATGGAAAGGTGATCCTGGAGATGACGTCTATCCGCTTGGACCTGGTGGGGAACTTGGACATCCAGAGGCGGCAGCAGTTCTTGCGCGGCTGGCTGATGTGGATCTCGCACTGTCGCATCTTGGAATCCATGCCGCCGCGCACCAGCGGTTTCTGTTTGTTGCAGACCAGTCAGGGGGCACAGACACAATGCATCGTACGACCAATACTCGACATGCTCTCACCCGTGGAGGTTTACGAAAAAACTTTGCTTTAGCACTGGATTCATTAATAATTACATTGATTCTGAATCACACAAGCTCATCAATTAGTATTTTATTGGCTTGGTATTTAATTTTACTCAGAGATCGTAATCGTTTTCAGATTGCATTTCGGTATTGTCGACAAATTTATCTGTAATGTCTAGGAGTTTGCACCCAAGACATTTAATAGATCACAATTATTCGAGGATGTTAGATTAATTCAATTCGCTTATTACTCGTATAATAGACCCATCCCTCCAATGAGTTTAGCATTTCAAAAATTAATTAAAGAAAAATCTAACTCGAAATCTAATAAAGCGAAAGACATCCAAAAACATTACTAAATGACAGGGACAACACGATATTTGATGGGATGTCTTATCCTAAGTATGAGGCAAACACACTAAAATTTTACAACTATGTAACACTTGATGTAGTTGATGGGAATAAGCCACTAGGATCTCAAACAAAGATAGTAGTGACAAGCCTCAAGATTTGTAAAAATTCGCAAAAATCAATGCACTAACATCCTTCAAAATAATTCCTCTCAATACCAAAATTAAACACTACTCCTTACACCTAAAAGAAAGCCCCACTATCAAACTTCAAAACCTAGATACTATTAGTTAAATCTACATGCAACCTCCAAAATCCTACGCAGGCTCATATCGACTGCGATCTCACCATAGCGAAGGTGGCGTTGCTGTCTGTGTCCAGCAGGTCGGATGCTGCGTCCATGCTGGCAGCCTCCATCTCGCGCCTGGTCTTCTTCATGTTCTCCCGGTGCATGTCGGACCGGGAGGCGTAGTTGACCAGGGCGAACTCCAGCAAGGCTCCGAACACAAATGTGAGACACACTCCTGTCCACACGTCGATGGCTTTGGTGTATGATACGGGGGGGAGGGAGGCGTTGATGCCTGATGACTGGGTGGCCATGGTCAGGAGTGTGGTTACTCCTGGAATGGTAAATGCAGGTCATGTTAATGTTGTGATAAAAGGGTTGGTTGGATAAATAGGCCCAAAATAAACATAGTTTCGATCCTACTATATGATACTTATCGGTCTACAGCATCTAGACCAAGAAATATTTGTTGATCACATTAACATTTGTTTAGACATAAAAATCTATAAGGCTTAAGACAGTTATTAGAAATCCTGTTACTGCCACAACTATTTCGTAACGTTTTTATTTATTTCAAACCTTTTAAGACATAAAAGATAGGCAATTTCCTTCTTTTCTATCTGAAGACATTTTATGATCGTGGATTTTCTCAGTACAATTTATGGGCATTTATATAATGTATGTGAACTGTTGCTTACCAAGTGAGACCCTGGCGGGTACCGCGCCCTGGTCGAGCCAGAAGGACACCCAGGAGACAATGACGAGCATGCAGCAGGGAATGTAGATCTGGATCAGGTAGTAGCTGAACTCGCGCTTGAACAGCAGGTCAACCTTCAGGCAACTGTATTCGCCTGGAACGAGACGTAATAAATTGATAAAATTCCAGATGATCAATAACCTGTAAGTTGACAACAACGATGTAAATGTTATAACCGAATAAAGTTTATTAGAATAAACTTTATTCGTTTATAACATCTGGAGTATCTATACTCAGCACATATATTCTCAGATTTTCGTGTACAATAATATTTACGACTCATGACAACTTCTATACTGTATGTTCACATAGTTACTATAGATACCATCAAACGATTGTTTACCTGTATTAGTTTTACTGTTGCAATAGTCAGTGCGAAATTTCTCTAAAGTGAAGCGAGGCAGATGAAGATTTTTCACAACCTGAACTGGATCGCCCTCCTTCCACAGGAATACCAAGTCGTCAGTCGTCCAGCCGTCTGTGGGACGAAGAAGGAAACTTTGAATGTCAACAATTGAAATCCTAAGCATTTTTATAACTTAGATCAGTGAAAAGTATAGTCCACAGCTATGGTAATATCTAAGTATCACAATAGTCTGACTTTTCATAAAATTGTATATGATAAGGGTGGCGACAGTTTGATAAATTAATGGCATTTTTATGATAGAATAAGGCTTGTGCCAGCGTCTGCTGTTCCACTATATTTTATTGTTACGATCTTCACTCATTCATATAATACTATAAATAGTAATTTGTAGGTAATGGTGTTATTTGTACGCACACGACATTTCTTACGCTGTTTAATTACTGTTATTTAACATATCAAATGGTAACTTCGAGAGCCGAAGGGTCTTCGTGATATCTGAGACTGATGACACTAAAAATGTTTGTTACCTTCGTAGTTATAGTACAAAGACCTATTAGTTTAATTAAATAGCATTATGGACAAACCTCTGTGGTTTATAAATACTAAAATACCTACTGAAATCGTATATTTAGTTTTTTGTAATTATGATAAATAGATGAAAAAAAAATAGTTATACCGACTAAACTACGAGTAGGTACCTAAAAACTTTTGCTAACATAACACAGATCCCAACCAGTAATATTGCCAGTGTGGGAGATATAATTTCCTGTGATAGAAAAACATCTCATAAACTCTTCCAAAATTCTATAAATGGATTTGATGCACTTGACAGATCCACGCGTTTATTTGTGAACCGTCGGATGAGAAATGTACACATGAATGCCAACCGTGGCATGTTAATTGCTCAATGATGCCAGTGCCAACTAGGAAAGCCAATCCATTATGTCTGATGGAGCACGATAGCATTTTGAGAGTAAACATCTCCCTGTTGATCTTGGGACAAAGTAAACAGACTGTAATTTGCACAAATCCAGTAATCTGTTCTGTCAAAACACTTTTAATTTTCAGAGCCAAGTTTTTATTCATTCACAATAGAGCAGTAGACTTCTATATAGAAAAGCGTGTTAAAAAAATGTCATAAGGCACAGCGATACTCATAAATCTAAACTCGCCAGAAAACCTGTCTGTTACTAAGCATCGGTGTTTAACAGGCCAATAGTAAGATCCTGGTGAACTAGTTTACTTATTACAATTTGTTATGACTGTCTGCACCACTTATTTCACCAAGCACTTTCCAAGCAAATCTTAAAGTCTATCGTTCTGACTCCTGCTCAATCTGATTCATTTCTTTTAATCATTTACGTTCCATTTTTTATGATTATTGCCTCACGCAATATCTTTCGTAACGAAATCAATACGGTCCTTTTTATATCTACTACGAGTACTGCAAGTAATTCTTATTTAGACATTGGAAAACATATCTTCATAGCCACTGGCCTTCCGCGCAAATAGCAACGGGAGATAAATTTTCAATTTGCAAATACTCATATGTAAATCGCGGAAAGAATTATTTCCATATCCAAGGCCGAGGTTGTTTATTTAGGGCAAAGCTAATCGCTTGTTTGGAGTGCTATGTAAACAGTATAATTCTGTAATGTTTAAACGATTATCACGAAAGCAGTTAAACAGATAGACTGTGAAGACATTACGAATGATAAATGAAAATGCGATGTGGAGTAAAGATGTTTACAATCGGTTTTAGAATAAAGTAGACAAGTGTATTTAAGTGTTAGAGTGCCAATACGTAAATTGTTTCTTAGTTCTGATTATATCATCCAGTCCATTACTGTTAGCGTTCGTATTACAAACATTTTAATTCTAGCTCTGATTCATGTTATGTAGTAAATTCATTTTCCCTATTTATATATCCATCCAAAGGTTGCCTGTAAGATATTGCCTAGTGTGATCAGTCTCTTGTACTGCTATTATTATGGTATTTCTTTATTGTAATTGTTTCTTTAAAGTGCAATTAAGGATTAAATAAAATAAAATAAATAAATAAATTTCTCCATAAAGTTTATGTTTGAATCAGTAATTTGTATGCTGTGTAATACATTTTAGCTTGCTGACTAAATTGCAACAATCGTAGCGAGTTAATCGTCTTTGGCTGGTCAATATGCTTGCCATCAGGTATAGACAATTTTCAGCATTGAAAAGTGAACTCGATTTCAATTGAAAACCATTTTAGAGGTCCCCAAATTGTTTTCTAGATTAACGTTATGGGTTGGCAAATTGAACTATCAAAGGTTTACAACATTAGAAAATTACTGATTCTCTTTACTGGCCAATAAACATGGAATAAGGCCGAGTGAATTGTCGACGTTTTATTTCTGGTCATAAAAGGATCGTCCTGATTTCGGTAATCGATTTATTTTACGTGAACTCGGGTTTATTTTATTTGTAGCGTTTTAGGATTCTTTACAAAGATGGAGGAGGTTTTCAATTGATTTCTATTTTACTTCTTGCATGAAAATTAATCGTAATTGAGCTGCTTTTTTTGTGGGTGTGTGTATTTTGAGTAGACTTCGAAAAAATAAGATTATCAATTCGACCTATTATGTGCATGTAATTTTGTAAATATAACATACATGTATACACTGTGTATATAAATACACAGACATACATTATATATATGCATGCACATGACAACGATAGTCTAATAATTAACCAACGATTTTTTTTTTAAATTAATTTTTATTTTATATTTCACCTGATGTAATTTTGAAGTCCATTTAACTTTGCGTATTCATAATATAACTCCCCAACTCGTAATTTTTTGTACCAACATAAAAGAAAAATACCAACGGAATTAGAAATCCTAATGGAATAATCACAAAATCTACTATCAAGATATTACGCTACGTAGGTACATAGGTATCTTAATATAAAATGTATAAACAAAGCTTTACGCACAGACTACCCGCGAATATCATTTGATTGGGGTCTTCCGTTCCAAAATTGTTCCCGCATTGTAATAACGTGTGGGTCCACTTGGACTAATATAACGACCAATCAGAACTGACATATCTGACGATGAATCACGCTTGAATTAAGTAGGTGTATTTGGAAACCTTGGGACGATTTACAGCAGATTTTGTGACGGAGTGTATCTTCGTTGTACTTCTGCCAGTTTTCCAAAAGTAATTTGCACACAAATCACATTGAGCGCAACAGATTTTCCTTTCGCGAAAAACACTAATTTTGAAAAACTATCTCTTTCGCGATTTTTTTTTGCGAGACAATTCGTTTAATGAACGATGTTGTGTTTCGTAGCAAGACTTAAAGGAAATTAGTGGAAAACCGGGAAAATGTTTGTAATAAAGACGTCTATCTATTTATCTATTCAGTCACTGGAAGACTGCTGCTGAACATAAGCCTCCCCCAAAGATCTCCACATCGACCTGTTGGAAGTTACCTACATCCAGCGACTTCCTGCAACCTTAACCAGGTCGTCTGTCCACCTTGTAGGTGGGCGTCCGATAATAAAAATGTGTTCTATATAAATAATGTGTACAATTTAAACTAGCTTGTGGTTTCACTGCTACGATGTTTATTTTCATTGAAAAAAATGTTTTACACCCTATTTATATTATAAATAATAACATTCTTACGAAACACTGATTGTTTATTTTTATTTCCCCCCGGTTACTACAACATAGATCAATATTATGAAATATCCAGATATTTTTTTATACGAAATACGAAAATAATTAATTCTTCTACTGCTTTAGGCTCTAGACAGACGGACTGCATTTCAACTGCAAATTTGCAGTTCGGATGCAGTTTGAATGCAGTTGACACGACTGCAATAGAACTGCAAACCAACCGTGCGGTCCAATTGCAGTCGGCGTGCAGTCGTGTGAACTGCACACCGACTGCAATCAAACTGCATCCGAACTGCAAATTTGCAGTTGGATTGCAGTTGAAATGCAGCCCGTCTGTCTAGAGCTTTATGACGCAGTGAAGATAATTCACAAAGTTCATAAAAGACGTAGACGGTATTATCACACAGTACGCGGTTCAATAATTTTAATAGTATATAACAGAATATTCTAAATATGCTGTCCACTGCTAAGTACGGAAAGTCAAAAAATATATATATACTTACAACTGGCCATCCTGAGCGAGCAAGTCTGCTTATCCAGCGGGTAGAGCTTGAGGTTCATGGGGCAGGAGAGCGTGAGTGAGATGCGGATGCTGTAGAGCACGGTGCCGTTGGGGAAGATCCGGATGTACACGTTGGGCATGATGATGTTGTGGAAGTGGCCTTCCTTCTCGTTGGAGAAGAAAAGGTCCGGCATCCACACCCTGTTCGCCTCCGTCAGGGTTAGGTACTTCAGGCGTCCTGGTGGAAAAAGAAGGAAATAAATTGTTATGTGCCAGACTCTAAAGTAATGGTAGTATTCAACCTACTTTAAGAACGCAGAAAGTACTGGCATTCATTAAAAAAAAAACAATTTAATTAGATGTGAAATGATAGATTGTTAGATTGTAGATCATATCGGACAAGATTGAAATAAAATTACAAAGGGATAAGTTACATATGAATAATTAATTTGTAGATACTGAAAGAAGAAAGCTATGATTACACGGTTGTAACCAAGTTGGTGAGGAATAAATTACACGTCTTGTTTAATTAATTATTGCTTGCGTAAGAAAGAGACGTTATAATTATCTATAAAATTGTAACTCCAGTATATTGTAGTAAATATACAAAGTTAGTTCGATTGCTCTAGTAAAAAAAATTGTTAATGGATTTCTTACCTCCCAAATTGTTGAATTTGAGTCGCTCATCTAACCATTGTTCCCTGAAGGTTAACTGAACAGAGTATTCCTGAAAAACATCATAGACAATGTGAACTCCGTTTTCATTACAAAAGCAATGATTATTGTCAAAATTCTCTATGGCAATTAAATGTTTTTGACAATGTTACTTTGCAAATGAGTTTCTCTATAGCTATTCGATTTCTCTCTTTTTAAAATTACTATGACTGTTTTCAGCATTTTTATGTGCACAATTCTAAATGAAAGCAATTCTTCTCATTTAATCTCTTTATTTAATTTACTATTTTCATCATCAATATGCAAAAAGCTATCCACTACGTTACGTTTCAAGTTTCCCTTGCCACAAAGCTAACAAGTATACAAATATTTGTGCCAATATTGTGTGCGATATGCCAATACGCCAACATCAATTCCGGTGCGTCTATTGACACAAATCTAAATAATTTATCTATAACATCGTTGTCGACGGCTGATTCTTTTAACATCAAGAACAAAACAAGGAATCCAACCGTCGACACCACAGAGCAAGTCAAATGAATTATATATACATTTAAAGCTAGCGGATGCTTAGTGCCATGCTCCGAAGATAGCTTTTGGAAGTCGATTTGGTTAATTCACTTTCAGTAATCCAAGATCGTATCGACTATGATTGATGATATCAAATTATTGGACGTTTTGGCCAATAGCCAACGGGGAACCCGTTAGCTAAGTATTTTTTCACACCAAACGAGGGCGGATCCAGGATTTTTTTGGGCCCCAAATTCGACGTCCCAGGAGTATCCCCGCGCCCCGTCTTCGCAGCTGCAATGCATATTTACATATCAAAATATTTATAAGTTATAATAACTTAAGATTTAAAAATTCTACGAACATGGCTATAATGTAAATCAGTCTTTCCATGAGATAATCATAGGACAATTGAAAACTCTTTTCTATGAGCATATATTTACGGACTGCTAGTAAGTGGTATGGATAATGGTCGATGCGAATAGACTTACAAATGTGAATGTGTATGTCGTACTAGATAAGTGTCGATTGCATTATTTACAGTATTAGTAAGTGGGCGTCGGGTCCCGCGACCGCTCCTGAATCCGCCCCAACATCCAAAAGTCAGCTTCGTCAAGAGACGTGGACAAACGCATGCACAGCAAAGCCTACGACCGCACTCACCGTCGCAGCATTCGTTGATGGAATGCTTTGGTTACCTGCATGCAGGCACAATTGCCACTTAACTAGATCTACGTTATCTAGCCGAAGTTTCGGGGGTCGGGTGTCACATTGCAGGACAGCCACCGAAGCGGGAAGCCGCGTGCGGGCGCCACGTCACACCCCGTTACACAACACAAATTCAAATAAACAAGACAATGTCAACAGTGATTACGTCAACGTACACGACCAAAATAGTTTTTATAGTCCCCATCAAATGATACATAAATGCGTCGAAATAATACAAAGCATGATATCAAATAAATTTACGGAAATAAACGGAAGGATGGTAATGGTGCGGGCCGCTGTTCCCCGTGAGCCTACCACAAGCGTGATCCTGCCCTGCCTCGGCTACTCCGGAGTAACAGTATCGGTACGAGTGCGCGCCAAGCCAATCGGGTCCGAGCCCCCACTCCCTGCGAGTACGGGTGTGTGCAATACCGAAGCGGTTGTATTATATAATGCTGGTTCGTTTTGTGCTGTCTACATTAGTGCCAATTCCGTCGAGTCTCGATTCCTTCCGTGATCCCAGCATCGAAAATAATAAAAATCAAAATTCAAATCATAAAATAAAACAAAATACAAAACACAGTTAAGTCTATTTTATTTATTTTTTAATTAATTTTTTAAGTATAATTTTAATTTATTTTGAGTCAAGTTGCAGTAGTGAGTCTAGAAGAGAACAGTCAAGGGTGAGTTGTGCGCGGCTCCGCACCACAGAACGTTAAATCGTTAGATTTAGTCTCATCGTTAGAGTGGGTGTTAAATGAACATATAAACAAATGATATAACAACGTAACAGTGCACAACCGAGGAAAAGGAACAAAGAAACAAACAAAATGAACAATAAAGTAAACCACAAACACATAATCGATTACAATAGCTTGAGAATGTTTAGCATAGTGCAAATATTGCCAAATATTCAATTGGTGAATGGCCAATTTTATTATAAACAAAGTTTTCGTACACACACACGTATGTCAATATGAATGAGCAAAATGTTTAATGAAAAACTTGTGTTTATAATAAAAGAGTCACACATGTCACGTCCGGTCGGAATATTTTTGGTGACTCACCATCTTATAATCATCTATTTTGCTGATGGATCGGAGATACATGTTGACACGTACTAACGTTGGCGCATCGCCTTAATGACAAACAAACAAGATTTATAATATTAAACCGCTTCATAGTAAATTCCCTAACGAGTGGAGAGCTAGAGGGCGCGCTGGCGACGCCGCCGCGCGCCGCCCGCCAGCGCGCCCGGACTTATGTTACAGTTGATGATAATGTCAGATGCCAAGGTGTAATGCCATGGAGCTCCACACAACGCCACTCGACTCCGCGCTCCATTACATTACATAAAGCCAATGCCCCTCCCGATGAAATCATAAGGACAACCAGCCAGTCTAAGAGTGAGAAACATAAAATAAATCTAGGTCATCTAAGAAAATCCAAATAAATCTATTCAATTGTCGTTTATTCGTTAAACAAAGCTTAGGATAGTACCATTCTGGCTCTAAAACTTTTCCTCTTTTTTTTCCACAAATAAATGAAAAAATAAACCGCGCATCTAAAAACGATTTTGGTCGTCAACACCAAACGGGAATTGGAGAGTAATATAAAAATGAAAAATTAAAAAAAGTATAAAACATTACACATAATGCGGGTAAATCACTCCTTATAGCTGCACAGGAGGGATGTGCCCATTCATTTGACTTGTTGAGACGCGTTTGTAAACCAGAGAGCGTACGACTAGATGCGGTCTAGTCTGTCCTTATGTCAACTTACCATTGTGACGTCATCGATCTTTGATATACTTCGGACAAATATATTGACGCTCACTACCGCCGGTCCATCTAAGTACCAAGCAAAATTACGTGTGAAACAACGTGTAAACACAATAGTAGCCCTACTAGTTACTAACGATAGCACTCCGGTCTGCGCCGGCCTCGACCGTCATGTACCATGTACCACTCACCTTACACCTGCACTCTGCAAAGTAAACGCTAACCCTAGTGGATGATCAAGTATGGTCAACTCAACAAACTCAAATTAAAATCAAACGTGATCCAAAATAATGACAGATAAACATTAACGGTCTGGGGGTCCAAAAAAAACTCATCGAAAACATATGAAATTGACCTGTTTACTTGAATTTGTGTTAGTGTATACAGAGCAGTACTTTAATATAATATATAATTAAAAACAAAATATAGAAGAGCAGTTCCATTGTGACTCTATGAAGAAGAAGCATGGACGTCTCTACTTCCAATCTTGGAGTGTGAATCGAAATATTAAAAGATTTAATAAACATTAGAAGACGGTATTAATTGAAATAGAAATTAATTAAGTGACAGAGTAGAAAGTTTAAAAACATAAATATAATAAGTGCCTACGCTATCGTAACCAAAACATAACCTATTTCTAAATCGATAACTGACAGAATCGATAGATTGTGTTGTATCATTGATCGATTTAATGTTTTCCTTGTTTATTTATTGTTGTACAAGATGCTTCATCACGTTGAATAAGCGAGAGTCGCGGTAAGGCACAATCGGACATGAATGGACTGACGTAAGCCGGAAATTAACATTTTGCTTTCAGATATAACTCGACTACGATGCTAACGTCTGGTCACGCGCTCTATGTATTGGAGTTTACTGTGTCGGGGCAATTGGGCAGTATTACTAATGAAATCTTTAATTTTAAAAACCTTGACGAGGAAATGATTAACTTAACGTTGTTCACATGTAATGTTTTTGTTAGATGATGTCCCATATTAAAAAAATACGGATTAAATAATTATTTTTAATTTTCATGATTTTCAAAGAAACTTGTACAAAGCGAATACCTAACACTAGTGAATGATAATAATTTAAAAAAATAATTTATCTTTTGTTCAAATCACATGAAACAATTCGCTATCACGAACTATTTATTAAATCAAACACATAGAATATTCATGATGGAAAAAGTTTTGTATTTATTTATCGCTGTCACAAAGTGAAATTGCCCTAATCGCGTGTGACGGTTCCATCGATTGTTTAATAGCAGGACATTACATCCGGCTACACCCGCAAACTGTCATGAAACGCAAAACATAAAACAACAATTTAAGAATCAAACTGCTCGGGGATTTCGTAACACCCGCATCCGAACCGCAGGAGAAAAATGCTGTAACATTAGTTTCCTTCGCTTCAATCGATTTAAAAAAATACGCAAAAGATTCGCGATTTCTAAAAACTAATATTACAGCTGTAAAAATACGAAAAACGTAAACTTTCAAGATGGTTTTTAGGATTAAGAGATTATTTTCTTAGCCACGTTTAATTTAAAAAAAGATAAATATTATTAAAGTGAGGTTATGTATACCAGAGACGTTATGGTTAGTGAGAAATTTAAACTAAAGTCTAGTTATTGTGGACGAAGTTACGTAAGAAAGTGCAATGTTTTAGACATAACAAAATAATCATTTTGGTATTTCCATATCTCATTAATGATAAAACAAACTACTTTCTTCATCTAAAACTCTAGTTGTCATAGCTTCGTCCAGCGCCATCTTGAAAGCCGTTAAAAAAAGACATTCGTAAAGGGATATGCACCATATCTAAAGGTTCCAAGCTTTCCTAAACTATTACTAACCATCTTGATATCGCTTATGGTGGTTATACTTCGGACGAACAAATTAATGTTTACTACGGCCGGACCATCTGGTGAAATGTCACATAATTATTTACCGTCATAGTGCGTACATTGAAAATCATCCTTAATATGAAATATTTTCGCAAAAATACCCATAAAGATTGAACAACTGTTAGGTAGTACTTGATTGAAAAGTAAAGAAAATTTGGTGCCGTTCCATCCATCAGCTTGATTTTTTTTTCTTAGTTAAGGTTTTGTGCAGTGTAGTGTAAAATAACATAGGATAATAACAGTCAAGTACAGTGGTAAAAAGAGTAGAAATATTTATCCAGAAGTATATATCTATATGTTTTATTACGTACTTATTCATAGTTAATTATCACTCGCTTTACTGGAAGAGAAAGATGGATAAAATACATTTAAAAGATTTCCACGGTGCGCTGTTAAAAACCCCCGATTTTATCATCACACTTCGATTTGAATCATGCAATATTACATTAAATTGGACTCTTAAATATGTATTTGCCTTTTGTATTTAAAAATCTAGATGTTATTGTAAAATTAAAAAAAAAAGTTTTATATTTAATTTCCTCTCAGCTAGCTGAAAATATGAAAATAAAGTCTTTGTATTAACCCGGGATTAATGAATGTCCCACTGAAAGCTGTTTCGGAGTTGATATACGAGTATGTGCCCGACGGTTGTGTGGGACAGGTTAATTGATAGCAAACTCCATACGACGTGTCTATTTAACACTATCAGGGTTGCCACAAATTGTAATTTTAAAAATTTAATTTAAATGTTGCTCTAAATTATCAAGCAAGGGTACCACTGTTAGTAATATCAGAACAATTATTTCTAAGCATGTAGCAAGAAGATAATCATTCATTTATTTTCCTGTGTTGAAATCTTGAGAGAAGAAGGTTGAACTGAAGTAGGTTTATTATGGAATTAAGTTCCATCGAACAACCCGACAAAACCTTCAACCAAATCTCACATCCAAATTCTTATGGCAAAATCTGACGTAAACAACTTCACGATCTTTTTACCAGACTACGGTTAAGCAAAGGGAGAATTAAGTTATTGCTTTACCATTAAAACAAGCGATAAGTAACTATGAACACACGTAACCTCAAACAATTATTAATCTTAGTTACCGAGTTATATTTCAGACCAAAATTACTAAAACAATATTTACATAAGTTAATAATGTAAAGAATATTCTACGGTATGCCAGAACAGGGTTTTATACTGGCAACACAAACTTCAAAACACCTGATAATAAGCGCAGTGCAGTCCACATAGAGTTTTCAACGATGATTTCTTAACCCTTGACGTAACAACCCTGATGACGGCGGCTCAGTGATGAATGGATTGTGAAACCATTAGTGTTTTATACAAAATTAATCGTGACCCGCGCCAATGCCGATCGCTACTTGATTAATAGTTCCTCAACCGTGTTTGTGCCAACTCGGGACCCAGCACTTGTATATAACAATTTAACCCTTAATCGGCAAGAACATAACAGTGTGGAAAACGTCTGAAATATTTTTTTTTAATCTTGTGTTATATTTCCAAGATAAAGAGATTGCAATGCTCAGGTTGGTTAGTACAGAGTATCTATTAGCAAAGATTATGTCTAAAGTTTGACTCTGTACCGGCCTGTTATTACAGCAGAATTCAAAATAAATACATACATACATAGTCCTGACCCCATATTAAGATCGAGTCTTGTGTCGTGGGTATACGAGACTTTTCGGTCTAACAAACAACCAGACCCTAAGCAAATGCTTGTGGTTGACACAAACAATAGGTGCGGGAATTGAACCCGTGGCCTCTCGTTTCACCACCTACGTCTCACCAACTGCGCCATGGAGACTGTCAAAACACGATGGTTTTGCGCCGTCATCTCAGGAGATCAGTATTCAGGCGCGAATATCCTACCAAAATGTAGTCTTCGGCAATCTTACTCATCAATTGAAAGGGAACAGCAAAATTGTTACTTCACGTCAGTTCTATGTGAGGCAGTGGTACTATCCGCCTATTGTAATGTATTTTTAACGAGCTGTAGCAAAGCTCTATCTGTATCAGCTCATATACGTTCCACTGCAGGACACAGGCCTCCTTTACAATCGGGAGTGCGTAGCGGCCTGTTGGTAAACAGACCAGACTTGTCTTGGCAGTCGACATGTTCACGATGGTCATGGGCTCAAATTCTAAGGCATACCTCTGATTTTTCGGAGTAATGTGTGTATTGATCAATGGTATTGATAGTCAATCACTATACACTTTAATGGTGGAGAAAAACATCATGATCTGCATACTGTAGCAATTTTAAAGAATTACTACAGTATGTAAAGTTCGCCATCCCGCACTAGGCCAGTATAGTGGACTATATGGCCTAATCCCTCTCAATCTTACTCTCGATTGTAGTGGAGGCCCGTACTCTGCAGTGGGTTATATATGGGTTGATACAACTAAAAGTCTGATAAATAAAACACCTTTCGCTACACAGGGCCAACCAAATCTCCTATTTTCACAATACGCTGATCATACATATGTACATGCATAAACTCACGGCTTTTTCCCAGATGGGGTAGCAGGACACACAAGTTTCGCCTTGTGTATGCCATACCACGATGAGATAGGAAGCGAGCTTATCGCCATATCAGGCACAAATACCTGACTCCGGGCTGATAATAATGAATAGAAATATCTCATATCACCTTGCCCGACCCGGGATTCGAACCCGACACCTCGGCGTTGGAATCTTGCCGTAGTAGTGTCAGAGGCAATCTCAGCGGTCACATATAAATTATTTTCCAAAATATTCAAACTCGCTATTTATTTGAAGGTTTCCGGTAAAATCATATGACGTAGCTATGATACGGTATCGATAAGCCTCGTTAATACTATCTGCAGTGTATATAATACAAAGTATATAAAAGGTGTTTATTTATTATCCTTTAGAAATTTGTGAAAGCCATCAAAGCCACTTAACGGCGCAACTTGCTCCACTTCAACCTAGTTCTTAAGGTGACACAGCAAAATGTTTTCTTGTATTCGTACGGGGTTCTGTATTAACAGCATTTAGGGACGACATGTTCTGCTACCCTGTGAGAACGGGGTGATAGAAACCCACCACAGTTTCTCCTGCTTGAGCTAAAAGCTGAGGCATTTACAATTATCTTTTTTGAAAACCATTTAGGACTATAAAGCAGAGAGGACAGTGTCACGCGAAGCTTTTATCCGCTATGGACGCCCGAAAAATATATTTGAGTGCGCAAATGCGGCCCTAAGATGGCTCAAACCTTTAAGTTTCCGAATCGCAGGTGAGATATATTCATCTGCGAGAAACAACCTTCTACAATCTGTATCGATATGTCGGCCTCGAAACACTTGAGTGGCTCACTTTAACGTATTGTATTACACTATATGTATAACAGCGACTATGCAATCAGCAATTCATCTACCATGAACAAATCTTTTCAAAAACACTATATTTCCTACCAACGGAACCCTAAAACACGTTAGCCAGATGTTTTCACCCTTAAAGCCACTGAAAGAGCTAAAAAACGTGGCGCAGTGATTTATGTAGGCCCTCTCTTTGTTGTATAATGATTCGAGGAGAACTCTCGACGCCACTCAACGATTATTTCTCACGAATTTTCTTTTAGAAAGAACTTTGCCACTCGACGGACGACATTTTTAACGACATTTAATGGGATTAATACGTAGCAAAAAATATTATGTACAGCTTAGTGGTCACTATCTCGGACCGAAGAATAGGTGATCCAAATCTTATTTCTAGCAAACTATTAGACCCTGGAATAGTTTACCAGCTCAAACGATTAGTTAGATAAATCATTGAGCAAACCGGCATTATTGTACAGAACGATGTGAGTCAATCGACTTTTGCTAATTTATAGCCTATCTAGCACTGCGCCAATCATCGTGGGTATCAGAAACATCGACAAACCTTAAGACGTCTCTACACCCAGACCAGAAATATTACATAATCCATATCAGCCTAGATTTCCCTGGCAGATCTGCTTAATAGTCATACAGAACGTGAAACATTGCAAATGTCTACAATAGTTACAGATATGCCTGCTGCTCGAGCTCATAACCACCAGATATAATCAGGATCAGAAATAATCTACAAGACTACGGTGAATTCACACATCTGAAACGCGACGGATGGGAAAACCGGTTTGTGAATATGTGCCCCTGTAGGGAAACGGAACCCATGGACTTTCAGAGTTTACAGAGAATCCTCATATTCCTGCTAATTGATGCAAGCCTTATCTACTGCTCGACCGTACCGATGAATTAATAGATTATGAAGAGTAGGCGTGAAATCTTCGTAAGAATATATTTAATATAAGTGTTTTGTATAGATTAATGTCATCGGTTTGTTGTTTCAAATAGTTATTTATGATTACCAGTGTTACAATGTTACAAATGTAAAGTCCATTAAGGTGCAAAACGGATATGTCAGTAATTACATATCATCAGACTCGATGTTAAAACATCCATGTTACAAAAGCTATTTGTAATATCAAAGTCAATCAGTTTATTTTTCCGTAATTTCTTCAAAATTATAGGTTTAAGTGAAAAGTTATCAAAGTTCCAGCGGCATAATAAATAAAATAGAATCAGAGTTGCCAGTTGAGAATATAGAATTTACCTGTCAATATCAATTATAAAAAATGAAATAAAAAATAATTTTGAAAATGAAAATGACCTCCCCAGATACCAATTTCATAAATAAAACACAAAATCCTACTTTATGGTCTAATAAGAACTAATACATCTATGGATACTATTCATCCATAGACAATTTATACTATTTTGTCCATCAATATGGGAAGCGTGAAGGACTTCGGGCCAAACCTCAGTATTCAGGCAAATTAACTGTACTTTATGTGAACCAAAACATTACTCGGTTCAGTTAACATTTTCCTTTGTAAAGGCAAGTCGATTAATGTGTTTAATTAAATCAAGAGGGTACTTTACAAGTCCTTGATCATTCAAGTATTATAAGATGCATTATATTAAATCTAATATTATTTTACTTTAATGCCATCTAATTTAAATTCGGAGACACGTTACACATTCAATTACGACATATTTAAACTTAAAATATTATGGAGCTATAGTTACTATTTTAGTAATTATTTATAGTGAAATGTAATCTAATTTTATTAATGTTTCGAGATTTAATAAGGTATTGGTTTAAATGGTAAAGTAATCATCCATCAATCTGAATCCATCCACTTTAAGACATGATCCTAACGTTAGACAATTAAATTAAAAATCCACTTTTGAAAATGGTAAATATAATAATTAAAATAATTGGGACATAACAGATTATCAGTAAGTGTGTGAGAATGTTATAACACGGATAAAAAACCAAACGGCATTTGGGCATTTGACTTTCCATGTAGTGCCACTTAAGTGGCAACACCATTTTGACAGATGACATTATGCATTAATTGTTGCCAATAAATTAAATTTACCTTATCCTACATAAATAAATTTAACCAAAAATACAGCGACGGCTAACAACCAACATAGTAAAAATCCACATAGGGATTATTATTTTGACAAAGTTATAATTAATGACAAATCTTGCTCGATAAATCATTTGTTTTTGACTCAGATAAATGTCTCTTAAACTTAAATCTCTAAGAAAACCTTCGCCATGAAAATTCTATAGTCTGAACTCTAGACTATAAACTCGAGAACTATATTGATTGTTTTATTATAATTATCAAATAAAAAGATGATAGAAAATTACGATGAATTAATTATAAATTACATTCGTATTTAGTATATTAACATTAAATGATGACCTTAAAATATAGAAAAAATACTTGCGGACATTAACTTTCATATTATTTATTTCATCTTTATCCTCTAAAATGAGGTTCTAATTATTAAAATTAATATTTAATACACGTGTCTCCGAATCAGCAAAACTCTATGTATAGTCTATGTACTAGTGACGTACTTACCAGTGCCGTTGATGCCTGAGGGTCTGATGCGGGCGTCGTAGCGACCCGGCCCGAGGATCTGGTCCAGGATCTGTTTCTCTTTCTCCCTGAAGTTTATCTTGCCTGAGTTCATGCATCTGTGGGTAATATATATTTTATGATACGAATCTTGAACTCAGGCGATACGGCTATTCAGAGTCACAGATTGGAGTTGTAAATACAGTCTACTAGTAATTTAGTACAAAGCACTTGCTGTGTATTAAACAAAGAATACAATTAATCATTTTTAAAACCTTATTTTCAACGCTACAATATAACGTAATTAGATGCTTTAAGTGAATCCATCAAGTAATTAAGCACTGTATAATTGTTGTATATTATAGCTTCTCTAAATGTACCTAGCGTGTTTTGTAGACCATACCAACATAGATCTATTTTTGTCAGTATAGCATTACTTCATGAAAATATCTGTCCAAAAAAACATCTAACGAATCTCAACGAGTGGACACATTAACACGATTCAATTAAACAAGCCAAATGGCCCAATCTGAATAATTAATTTCACCCCTTCCTTTCGTCCGTCAACTCAATTGCTCTCTTACATAATTTCTGTTACAATCATCATCATCAGCCCGTTGCAGTCCACTGCTGGACATAGGCCTCCCCCAAGGTACGCCACAGAGCCCTGTCTGCTGCTTTATGCATCCAGCTTCTGCCGGCCCTCTTGTGCAAGTCGTCCCGCCATCAGGCCAGATGTCGTTACAATAAACGTCGCATTTTTTCATATACAATTCAGAAGGAGTATTCAATGCCACAGCTACCTTTAATAAAATATTTTCCAGAATATTCTTACGTCAGATATATGAGCATTACACGTGTTGATTTACGCAGGGCAGACATTGGCATTTATGTACCGGTCTGGCTCACTATTTTATTTATGGGCCACGTTTGTAAAAGTAACGCTGATGGATTAACCTTTGGGTTACGTGCGTGGATAAATAATAAATGGCAGATGGAAATATGTTTTCTTTCGGCCCCTTATTACGGGCTCAGGCGACCCTTGAAGAAACACGAAATAGGTCGAGAAATAAACATTTGAATCTTTATCGTTTTGTGTGTTGAATATTAACATTAATAAATTAAAGACTTACATAATATGTGACAGTATATTGTATAGAAAAAATATTACTTTTTATTAAAAGAAGAAGAAATTGTAAGAATTGAAATAAATCATGTTGAACGGTGGGAATTTTGGAACATTTCAGATGTCCGCGTTATTTATGTATTCCAATTTAATCTTGAAATAAATAATGATTAGAATATTTCTGTGTTTTCGGACCGACTATATTTCTGTCACCTAGTCATAAATAATAAAAGTATAGTTTAATATATAAAGATGTTATATTTGAGATACGTATTTGTATAATAGTTTTTACGTATAAAAGAAAAGGGTTTAACATTTACGTTTATTATTTAAGCATCTCTTCCAGCTTTGCATTCCCCTATATTAAGACCTTTATAAAACATATATATACAATATTAATAAGAAAGCTTAGTAAAGATAAAGCTGATCTTTCAATCGTCAGTTAAAAACAAGGGTCTTGTCAAAAGTACCCTGAACCGACGAGCATGCATGCAGAGTTTGACAAAATTGGTATGTCAGGATCGAGCAAAGTGGCGATCTATAGTCTCTGCCTACCCCTATGGGATACAGGCGTGACGGTTATGTATGTATGTCAGACAAAAGTTATACATCAAATAAATTGTTACTGAATATGAAAGATACACAACTGGACAATTTAATTAGTAGAACCGTAATTTTTTTATATTACAGGGGGCAAACGAGCATTTGTTTCATCCGATGGTAAGTGATCACCGCCGCCCATGAACATCTGCAATACCATAGGGCACGGAGATGCTCTGCCCGTCTTTAAGTACAACGCTCTTTTTGAAGGTAGCCAGGTCGTATCGCCTATCCGTTTATTAATGTGTTATACCGAAAATTTATTTGACGACTGAATATCCATATCTTTACTAAGTACCTAATGTATAACACCTTAAAACAAATACATTCTCGATACTCACATTGAAAGCTGTGTGAAGTATGACAGGAGCAGTACAAGTAGGGCACATGATGGCCGGGGGATGTCCATTCTCCGCCTGCAACACAACACACATTATCCCGGGCCGGCGGACAGTCGCTGTGAATATTGTATGACGCGACTGACACTGCGGCGGAATGCGGCGGAACGCGCCTCTGAATAAAGCAGCCTGTTATATCTATGAGTTTAGTATATTTTAGTTCACGCCTGTGTCTCTGGAAGGTAGGCTGAGGTGGCATTTGTGACACCGATATTTCGATGAGTGTATTTTCGTACAATGATAAGGGGTAACCATGCCGAACACAAATGCTAGCCTAGACAATTTAAGTGACATCTAAGCTGTAAAACACACACAAAATAGTTTGCTGATCTGGGAATCGAACCCAGAATGTTTTGGTTTACAGCTCACATGCTCAAGGTCTATAGTACAGCTTATTTGGCTATTTTGTTTCTAAAGCCCTTCTAAAAGGCAATAATTTGTATAAAGTTAATGCTTATTTACTTCGATTCTGAGAGGTTAGACCTTTGTCGACTATGCAGGTCCAATGCAGTAAGGCAGCTTCCACATATTTTCTTACATATTATGAATATATTAGGAAATATTATTATATATATATTAGGAAATGCAATCACACTTAAACTCTATGAAAACAAACTTAATTTCACCTTGGGATCGTATTTTACAACTCCGGATCTTCCGTGCATGTGTCTTTAGCTTGGTAGGCTATTCACTAACTTCTATGTTATTCTACGTCTATTTCATATTTAAGGTAATTAGGTATATAGTTAAGTCGCTAGCACTATGTATATAAAGTTACGCACCTACTCCGTTTCATCTCTGCACCTCCTTAGGGCTGCCGGTCGAGAATTCGTCGGGCATATGCCCGCCCTTACTATATGTAAATAGATACATATTATTATCATCCGCTATGTTATAATAAGTATATTTCATATACTGGCCGGCAAAGAAACTGCAACGATTGTAAGTATACCTCCAGTGCAATCAAGACAGAGGAATCCTTTACTTTTCGACACAACTTTGCCGGCCAAGTCATGCTAGTTAATTATTTTAATAGCAAAATTATTTCATTATTTCAGTGACATATTGTACGTTGTAACGGAGATTTTTCAAACGCTAAGCTAGCGTATTATAAAAAGAGAAAAAATATTTGAACCATTTTAGTATAAACGAGTGTGGCTTACGTATTAATACACTACTTCTCAAGTAATCAGTTCTGTAGAAATAATTGTCCCGGTAATATTATAAATTTATATTTTAAAGATAGAGATATATTTACAATCAATAAAAACAATCAAATAATATACAATGCTTAAAAACCTTAAACTAATCATCGCTATATGGAATATCGTAGAATGTATCAAAATAAAGTAAGAAAAGGCACAAAACGATAACAATGCAGTGCAAATTGAGTGTTACAGGATGAACCCGCAATGAAATACGTCATTGACGAATTTTTCAATAAGGAGTGCGGTGTTTCCCACCCGACCGGATACAAATATCCTACCACTTTTCTTCAGTCTTTTCAGTCTCCCAAACACTTAGACCTGAAACAAATACTCGTGGTTCACACAAACATTTGTCTCGGTGCGGGGATCGAGCCCACGTCCTCTCGTTTCACAGGCAGCGTCTAACAACTGCGCCACGGAGGCAATGCAATATAAAAACGAATTTATGTTGATTTCTATACAATGGTACTGCTCCGGTAGAGCCGAAGTATTCCTACTTTACTTAACGAGCTGCAGAAAGGCTGCACATGCAAATTGCAATCAAGCACCATAGTTGTATAATTGAAACATACCCTGAAAAACAACAGAATATGATTCCTGAATGCTAGTTATTAAGCGAATTGAAGAGCCGATTGCTCGAACATTCCTCTACAACCAGCTACCAATTACACGATAATGATTGTGGAACACTCGAAGCTTTTGTTTCCAATTTTACGGCACAAGTGGTGTAACCTCTTAGACTGGCAATCAGTGTGGAAAAAAATACAACTTTTCAATAGCACGCGTATTGTATGTCGATGTCGGGCGCGCCAATTAAAACCCAATACTAGACTAAAAATAGCACATCGATTCCCTGTGTACCGTGTTTTACAAAAATACTATAAGTACGTGCGCCCGAAGGGATTTCGTAACCACTACATACTCGTATGTAGTTGTAACTGAATCAATTTCGATATTTATAACTCCAAAGTTACGTATGCTATCGGAACTTTCGTTTGGAATTTAGTATCCCTTTAAAGGCTGAATAATCAAACGCCTTTTCCTATAACTAATCTACTTTATATGAGGATCTCGTATGCGAAATTTACTGTTCCTAGACCTGGTTAAAGTAGTTACCATGCAATATAAGTATATCGCTCATTTATATAATTATATTTAGAACTATGACATTTACGGCGACGAGTCTCCAGCTAGGTCCATTGCACTTTATTTATAGTACAAACAGAAGAAAAGATCGACTACAAAGCGCTCCAATTAGCGTCAACAAATCAATGAATCAAACAAAAATATTTTTCTAAGCCGTTTGCTTTTATCAAAGACTTCCATCGGCGCTTGAGATTTTAAATAAGCGTGACATTTCAAGATTGCCTCACTAATAATGAGTGTACACTGCCTGCAAAGGCTTTTGAACGCCTCCTCTAACTGTTCTAACGTATTTACTGTCTATTTAAGTCACATAAGTTCTTTTCAGTTTCATAAGCATTTATATTAAGAAATAAAAAAGTTATTCCAAATGATTTATTGTTAAGAGATTTATATCAGTTTTTAATATGTTAACATTTTTTAAATTTCTAATTTCAATTTCTTCTCAAATGTCTATGCATGCTGTGGCAACTAAAGGTAATACATTTAATTTATTGTAGGTATATTTGTCACGTTAATTTAATGTAATGTAATTACCACTGATTGTCATTAAACAATAAAATAAAAAATATATATAAATTTAAAAAAACGACAAATGTCTCAGAAAGTAAACAATTAGTAGCTAAATAATGCCATTAATGATTCAAGAGACCCTTAATCACACAATAATAAGTTCTTAATTAGATAAACGGTATACGGTAATTCATTCCCATTCGCGCCGAAATTGAAATAATCACTGGAACAGCGGCGAGGGAGTTAATTAAGTATCGCTCGCTTTCTTTGTTGATAATTACTGTAATTTCCTTCAGATATGAAGTGAAATGTAATGCGAAATCCACGGTATTACGAGCGCCGAGCCCGTTTCAAATTAAACTGGTCAAAAGTCGCTATCATTATCACTTGCCACAGTAATAAAAAATATCATTACATTCTGTTATTTTTAAACAGTCAAAGCGCCTCTTGTCCACCGAGACGCAATATATCCTTTCTAGTATTTAATTTAATTGTTTGAATATTCGTTGAATGTAATTAAAACGGTATTTTGTCTATAATTACTTTTTATTTTTGTGCATGCTTAAACCGAGTTCAAGTCGGCGAAACACGTTTTTTTTACAACCAAACAATCTGACATTCTAAAAGCCAATCATTTCAAAAATATACTAATCAGAAACTGTTTCAAAAACATATTGATAAATAATTTAATTACAATCAATAATCTTCAGCTAAATTGGTCACGACTAAACGCCTTTCGCGTGAGATGTCATCAGTTAATGTTACCTGTGCATGCCACAGATCGTATCAACACATTATCATAATCTATCACATTACCCAGTACCCACGCGACGGTATCGTTATGACCTAGTTCATTGATATAAACCTATTACTCATATGTGGAACAAAGAGGCAATTTATTTGATAATTTTTGCTTTGTCCATTATACACTAATTAATTATCACATGATATATGCATTCATCTAGGTTATATCAGAAGCCGTAGTGTATATGAACAAAAACGCGTATTTAATAATATAACAAAAAGCATCGAAGTTTGGTAAATCTCTTGAGAAAACTGTCTCAAAGATTCTACATTATACCTGATGGTACAAACGAGAGATACCAGTTTGGGTCGCCTTCCATATGATAGGATGAATGTCCCACCAGCTGACTATTTATACTACTGACTCTTAAAGATAGCATATCTATCTACCTTACTAGACATTATCGAGGGGTGAAGATAGAGACGATCATGATTATTTCGTCAGAGATGACAGAAAACAGACTAAAACAGACATTAATGTACAAATGGAAAAAGGGTTTTCGCTCTGCGGTGTAACAGGACAAGTAAATCACATACTGACAAGAAAAAAAACATTTTGCATAAAATAGTTAACATCGAAAAATATTCATGTTAATTATGATAATTACTAAGTGTAATTTCAATAACCACTAATCTATATGCAACACGTTTCCAGATGGAAACAATCTGCTTGGTCGGTGTACGTCGGCGAATACTAACTACATTTATAATCATGCTTCCTTTCAATTGCAAAATAACATTACATTACACAATTTCAACAGCTCTAAGCTTCCCATTCGTTTTGATACTATTCTTGAAGGAAATAGAGCTGCGGAAATGTTACAACTGCGCTTCATATCTTTCATAATATATATAAGCCATTATATTTTCAAATTAATGTACTGAAATGTGTCAGGTATAATATAAGACCTACTGCATATTAACATATATTTAGTCAGACCTCTTCAACAAGTCACAAACGTAAAGTGACTTGGCAAAATAACTAGTATTGTTGGCTAGACGCAAAAAAAAACTTTATTATTAAGATACGTTTTGTTTATTAACACAAAAATAATGAAACGCATCTGTCTTAAGATTTTCTATAAGATAAAAACAACGAGGATAGAATAATGACACAGATGGATTTACAAGGACTACAAAGCGACACATTCATTCATTTTGTATTATTTAATATGATGTATCCGTGTTGTAAAGAGATTATGATTGATCTACGAGTACACTCTACAGTCTACCGCATTACCGTATCGTATCAGTGCATGTATCTTGTAATACACGACTTTTAAATCGACTATAGGATTGCTAACGTGACCGATTGCGACAGCCATAATCTGAAGACTCAGTCAGAAACTTGAAAGTTTGGACGGTTTTTCCCACGGATTGTGGTTGGATTCAGAATGTTATATTACATGACAACAACAAAAGTGCTTTTAGCCCATTTCGCAATCATGCAGGGAAAGATGATTTTTCCTTTATGATTGACACAATCAGGTCAGCCCACTAAACGCAAACTCCATTTGACTATCCCAACCTGTATGAAACAAAAAGTTTTTCCAACTCGCAACGCTTATGACAGCCTTAACGAAAATTATAATTAACAGATTCTCAGATTAGTTCCAAAATATTAACTACCAAGTCCAGAAACCCCAATTTACATGTACAAATATTTAAATAACTTTTGTTTGGGGCACGCGAAAATTTAATCACCGGCCGCCATGTTCGCCGGAAGGGCGGAAGTAAACACATTAGCGCCGCCTGTCGGGCCGTTGCGAACTAATCCAATGTTCTAGCAGGCAGCTGTAATGGACTTGGCGTTTTATTTCGCCTATAATTAATATTGACTAGAGAGAATTACTCGTAAATGTGAGAGAACTTTGTTTTGATAGTAAAAGGATGGAAATAATACAATTAACTCTGGCTTATCAGATATAATTACTATACGACACACGTATTGGAGAAGACATGTGTGATACGTCTAGCAATGGACTGCTATGGGTTGATGATAGTCTATATACTCTGTTTACGGTTGATGATGATTATAAAAATGATATCAATGACGATAATGTTAACGTAAAATACCCACGCTTGTCAACTGTCAAACATAGAAAAGGAGAAAAAGAGCTTATCGATTTTTTACTTAACAAAATTCAATGAATGTTTAGGCATACATATTAGAACAATGATATTCCAGTTAACCTACTTAACTCTTATTAACAAAATGCCCATAATTTTCATACACACGGTGTTATGATAACAATGTAGAGATTGCTCCCTTGGCTACTTTTCAAGGGACTAAAGTCACATTACAACTCATAAAACCCATTATCTCTACTTAGGCTACTAACAGCCCTTTTAACAAGGGTAGTAAAAACTAATGGGCTTTTATGACCCCGGAGAGATAAGCAAACTAACTTACTTTAACATAATTATGATGCAGGGATATATGTACTTAATGTGGCACGTAAGAAATATGTACCTTGTGTGACATGACATGGAGTTAAGAATATTATAAAATAATTAACCTAAGCTTAAAGTTGTCACATTAATACCCTGATAAAACTGCTTTAGACCTTTGTGTTGTTGCAAAGATATGAGTAGCAAATTAGTTTTCAATAACATAAATTGTTGTTAAAGTTGAACCAATTTTAAAAAATGCTACCAGACTTGAAAAAGGAATCAAACTTAACAACAAATGACACACCAAAACACCACCAATGCACAGAATCTTTCACATTTACTACCAAATCCCAATATAAGCATCGTAGGGACGGACAAATAAATTCAGCATTCGTTTTCCGGTGCAATCCAATTCCAAAACCCCATAGCAGACATGCGTCCCTTCCAGAACCGGCACTTCATATCCGCCCTTAAGATTTACTGCTTTTAAAATAGTTTTCACATAGATAAGCGAGTATTCGGAGTACGGTGACCCTTTGCGGGGAAAGCTATCGCATCTAAATATGAGAGCTGAAGGAATGTATCTCTGGCAGTTTTACCCAGCAGTTCAAAGGTTATTCGGGGACTTTTGAAATATATATACGCGCTACGCTCGGTGGTTCACGTCATAATGTTTTCCAGCAATTGTTTTAGTTCCTCGGTGGCGCAGTTGTACTACGGTATGATTGCAAAGCTGAGGTCTCGGATTCGAATCCTGGGTCGGGCAAAGTAATATTGGATTTTCCTATTAATTATCAGCCCGGAGTTAGGAATTTGTGCCCGATATGGTGATAGGATAGCCCTCTATCTGATCGTGGGACGGAAAATACAAGGTGAAACGTGGGTGTACTAGTTACACCTCTGCCTACCCATTCTGGGAGAAAGGCGTGAGTTTATGTATGTATGGTTAAGTTTCTGGTCTTTAGGAAACTGGTACTCGTATTCATGTAAGGATTATGTACATGAATAACGTTAGTCATTAAATTATTAAAAAAATATTGATTACGCGTGAGCTCGGATAACAGATTTTTTTCATCTGACACGGCAACGAGACTGCGCTGCACCTGATGTTGAGCGCAATGCCGTCTAGATAGAGCATCGCATTAGACGGGTCCTAGTTATTTTCGTCATATTTATGTCGTCGGTAAAAATATTTGTAAGAGTACATAAACGTTTTGTTACCCCTCTCCACTATACACTAAAATATAAATTATAGTACAATAAATTTAATTTAATGCAACACGACGTACGCATAAATTTGTTCTCGCTTGATGTATCGTGGTCTGGCAAAATAACATCTGAACGCATGTCGTTGGATTACGTGTAATCCCTAGTCTTAGTGATATTGGCAACAAGAGCTTGCCAAGGATAGATCGCAGCAAGTGGCGTATTTGTCAATTATCACAAGAAAGAAATAAAGTGTTACATGAAATTGATTTGAAAGATTTAGAGTTTCTTCACATTTTAATGTAGAATGTTCGTGCTAGGAACGTTTCCGTCAAAAATATCTGTCCTAGCCCATAAAAGTTCCACTCCAAGGCACGGGCCTCCTCTATAACCGAAAGTACGATTGAGAGGAGTTAGGCCATAAAGTTTACCACGCTGGCCTAGTGCTGATTGGCGGACTTTACAAATCGTAGAAATTCTTAAAAATCGCTACGGTATGCAGGTTTCCTCACGGTGTTTTCCTTCACCGTTATAGTGCGCGGTGATTGACTATTAATACACACATAACTCCGAAAAGTCAGAGATGTTCCCCGGGATTTAAACCCGCGACCACCTTGAACATTTTGGCAGTCGCGTCTGGCCAACAGGCCACCCCGCACTACAATTAAAAAAAAAAATACTTTGTACGAATTACGCTACCGATTAGATGGTTTCGACACCGTAATTTTAAGTAAACCCGGCGGTTAAAGATAACTCAATATTTACAAATCATACGTATATAGTATCTTTATTTGTGCGTTCTTTTCCGAAAGCTAAAAAATAGAATTCCGCTTTCAAACACAAAGCTTTGGCAAAATAGCGCAGAACACTTCTATAGCAACTGAACTAGTATCTATTTTATAAGTTGTATAAATATCCATATCCTGGGGCACAAATTGGTTTATGATACAGACCATGGGCTCAACAATAACGCCAATAAGATGCTTATCGCACATTACTGGAACACATTGTTATTAGTATCTAACTGTTATATTCGTATATTGCTCATACAAAAAAACGCCGCTACACAAATGTAGAGCTTTTTAACGCGTTTTTCGTTTATGTCTGTTGGTAAGATAAAAGTAACTTTGTTTCAGAAGATGTAAGTTTTAAATTGACGTGCATGGTGGCCTGTTGGTTACGGACCAGACGCGGCTGCCTACATGTTCAAGGTGGTCGCGGATTCAAATCCCAGGGCACACCTCTGACTTCATGAGTCATGTTTGTATTGATAGTCATTCATCACGCACTATAACGGTAAAGGAAAACATCGTGAGGAAACCTGCGTACCATAGCGATTTGTATAAATTTCTATGATATGTAAAAGTCCGCCAACCCGCACTAGGCCAGCGTGGTGGACTATAATCTATCTAATTTTAAAAGTTCCATTTGACATATCTCAAAATTGTGAAATAGGGATGATGTCAAATAAATCGGTTAGTACAATATCCGATTATTAACGAGATATCGATACTATTTGTTTGTATTTCTTAATCGATTACAGTTTATATTTTTAGTTTACATTATTACGTTTTTTTTATATGTACATCTTTATCCTAATGAGACATCCACAATTGCATAAGACACTTTAGTATTAAGGAACAAAAGCAATGATTTATTTATTACTAGCGGCCCGGCCCAGTGAGTCGAAATGGCAATTTTTTCGACACGATTTTTTTCGGAATTTCCAATTTATTTTGACGCCAACGGTTCGATATTATCATTCCTTACAATATTTATTCTTTGTAAATTTTTGTTTAACCCTATAATTTTGGCTAAAAAAAATAATTTAGATTTTTGATGTATGGAACGCACTATAAAACCCTAAATTTCTACGAAATCCTGCTAGATCCTGCATTAAAAACCTTATTTTTCTGAATCTTGGTTTTCTACTATATTTCTATACTTCGGACGTCTGTATCGACCTGCAATTTTTTCAGTTATGCAGTTCGAAAGAAAAGATAAAAATCAATATTTCCCAAAACTCTTTTTACGATTATCTTTAGTAAATTTGACACAAATAAAATAAATTAATCGAATAAATTAACAAATACCAAGGAAAACTTGTATATGTGCGTGCCAAATTTATAATACGAAGGATACAATTGAAAGCCTTTTTCGATTGCAGATTCTCTTAGGTTTATATATTGTATTTACATTACTTACTTTTTAAAATTAGAAAACAACTGGATTAAAATTGCTCGATTATTTCTATATTTTTACCGATTATGCGTATACAAATCCATTTGCATAGTCTCAACTCTACACATGGAAGACCTAACGACGTGACTTTGTAATGACGTCTAGTAAAAAAGTATGTTGTTTAAAATGGTTGTTTGGCTTTATTTAAAGGATTTATATTTAAATTTAGTTATTATGGATTGTAAATCCTGTAATAAAATAAGAATAGCTTCATAATTCTATGGTTTTACGGAAAGTTTTATTGAAATTGTGTGAGTTACGTCTTCACAAAGTTATTTATGATAAAAGTATGAAATGTCAAATGAGACTTCTTGAATTAGAAATACTATATATGGACTAACCACTCTGAATCGTACTCTCGATTGTAGAGGCCCGTGCACTGCAGTGGGACGTATATGGGCTGACATAGAAGTTTTAAATTTATATATTAACCACATAATAAGCTTCGTAGCGGTGAATATAATTATTATTTATTACACTTCCTAGAAGATATAGCGATTATTTTATCAATGACGAGAATAAGTACTCTCCGCCCCTCTTCCGCGTCAGTTCGACCCAAAAGCTTATTAATTACAATTAGCAGTGTGTACTCTGTACTGTCTATGTTCTACTCGTATACCGGGATGTATAGCTAAACTTGATCTCATTCTTAACTACTCAACATGTAGAGCAACTATTTTTGGTTACTGTTAACCCGGCAACGTATTGTTTTAGGACCAGTGATTTAGATGTAAAACTTATTATATTGAATTATACTGTACTGTTATCAACTGTATGAGCCCTTATAGGTCCCACTGCAGGGCACGAGCCTCCTCTACAATCGAGTGTACGATTGAGAGTGGTTAGGCCATATACTCCACCACGCTGGCCTGGTGCTGGTTAATGGACTTTTACATACCAGTCAGAGGTGTTGCCCTGGGATATGAACCCGCGACCACCGTGAAGATGTTGGCAGTCGCGTCTGGTCCGTTATCAACAGGCCACCACGCACTATCAACATAATTATCTTCATCTTCAGGAAGTGTATGAAATCGTAGTGATCTTATGAAGAGGCCTATGTTTTCTTTTCAATCAAATGTAATATTTTTGTTCGCTTTTTAAATTTACTAATAGGTATGTCAGCCAGTTGAAGGTTTGATGTAAAAAGGTTTAGGTTGTTTAAACATTTGTTTTGTCTTGTCTTTGGCGATCATCCAACCCTAATATTATACTGTACTATCAGGAAAGAATTCGGTTTGGTAACAAAAATACCGAGACGCATTTTTTTCATGCGTAGACAGACAAGACATAAAAATATATTTATGTTTATTACCAACTAATATATTGGTTGAAGCGTTTCATGTGGTAATTGAACTCAAATATTTTCTAATAAAGTATTACTTTACAATTGGAATTTTAAAAGCATCTATTAGTATTTTCCTATTCACGGTTTACATAAAATTGTCAATGCTTTATTGTACCATAGCTTAAGAAGGTATATCAAAAAGTTTTGTTGTAAACTTATTTTTAATTGCCATGATAGCTTTAATTATCTTAGTAATTCCTAAATACAGTGTCAAACTGAGACGAATACAGATTAAAATTATATGATTTATTATTTAGTAGTAATCTTAAATTTTTCACGTATGATTTGGTTATATATTAAGTAAGGAATATATAAAAGACATACCTTTTATTTTAACTTTATGTCAGGAAATAATTAATGGTTCTTCTGAATTCACTACGCGAAAAAGTTACTTTAAAAATTCTACACAACGCCACTATTTGTCATAAGAGCACATTTTGAAATAAATGTTTTTCAATTAAAATCTTTTTACCACCGCACTACTTCAAAGTTCCTGAAATTATTTTCAGTTAACGAACAGTTATGTTCTGACAACCGACCCGCTAGAAAGTTAAGCGGCGACTGAACCGCGCGTGCTGTAAGTTGTAACTGTAAGCTAAGTTCACACGTGTGCCCAAATGTCAACATTACAAGGTCGTTTATACCTCAAAATGTCAACCCTAAGAGTGTTAAAGGAATTCAGTTACAAATCCTACGAACAGCCAGCTGAAAATAAAATGTTTTAAAAATAAAACGTTGACAGATCACGTTTTGTTTCATTTGACATGCGCAGTGAGGATTTGCGAATGTCAAAGGTGTGAGGTAGACGAACGGATCTGGGGCAAGTTAAATCTGCCGATATGTTCGAGGCTATAGCCTGTCCATGAATATTTATTACCTTATTATATATGAAATGACGTCTTTATTGAATGAATCTTCAATCTGTATCATTACTGAATAAATTAACCAATATTTTAAAATGTATTATTCAGTTATATTTGTCGATATCAATAAAAAATATATAATCAACACATAAGCCACACATTTATAGAAAAACTAGAAACAGGATCAAAGATATTGATAACAAAACTCTTAAAGTTATTTGAAATATCTGCACAGAGAATATGCCCCTATGTTTAAAGGATGCATACTTTTCAAAGCAAATCATAAACCAAGGCGGGTCTTTCAGGGCAATTGATTCAAACGCCATCTACAATGCTAAATTGGAAACTATTTGATCAATTTACTATGCGCAATGTATCCGTTTAATACAATTCATTTATATTAATGCAGCTAAATTGTACTCAGTATAGTTAATACTTAAGAATATTACAAAATACAAAAAAAAATTAACACAAGTAATTAATTATCTATTTACTAAATGATAGCAAAACGAAAGACAGATTTAAAGCAACTAAAGTAAATGTTCGAAAACTAAGATCGAAAATGGATATGTTAAAATAATAAATGAAACATGCAAGAAAGTAATAAATCTGACAGTTTTAATTTGCTAAAAAGCTTGATTACAGTTTTAAACGAAATATAATGGACATGTAAAATATTTTCATGAAAATGGTTCATCTAGGTGTGAAATAAACTGATGCGGTAAAACTGTCAATGTCGTGTAATACTAAAACTAACTTATTGTCGCTCGGAATCATATCTCTGTTATAATTGTAATCATTAGATTTAATTGAAGGCTTTTACTTTTAAAATGGTACGTTAACTACAAATTATATCTTAATTACAATATGTCACTGAAAATTCAAATTGCAGTACAATTTCCCTTACGGAAATATGAACACATTTAAAACAATTTCATACAATTTATCATCGAAAAGTAACATTAATTTAGAACTGTCATCAAAAACTGCAGTGCAAATAAATCAAAATACGAAACTTGGCCTCACCTTAACAAAATTCCATCTCCAGAATACTCCGGAGGAACACTACTGTTTGCAAAGTAATTTAAAAAAAGAACTCGTAATTTTTAAAATTTCTCCTATGTAATGTGGCAGAGGAAGCTGCGGCGACAGCCACGGGCGCGGTACTGAGCCCGGGCGGGGGGCAGGTGAGGCGCGGGGCGGGCGTGTCTATTGATCGCGAGAGCGCGCAGCATCCAACAGACCTGGATTTTCCAGCCTGGAGGATATTTGAGGCTGTATAGGGTTGGGCAGTTTACATTGCGGCTTTGGGACTTTATGAAAAAAAGTTGATAAGTAGGGGATTATGCTGATGAATTTCGGAGCGGTTTATGTTTGGTTAGGCATATGGTATTGACCCCAGTCGATTATCGAATATTGTTTCAGACACTGCATAAATATTATGACGGTAAATAAATTATCTTTTTCAATAAATCAATCTATAAAACATTACACATACGAAAAGAGTTTCAATCAAAAACATATACGACCTTCATCATATAAACTCGACAAATTAATAAAAAAAATAAAAATGCTTCTCTTTTCAAATTAAACTGTCACGTTACTTGGTCTGTGTTTTAAGTACTGGCCGCGTAATGTAAGTCGCGCTCAGGTAAACTGTCAATGCCTAGAGAGCTGCCGACATTTCTCCTTTCTCAGTATTTTATTTACAGGGATAGCGAATGCACCTGGATTTTCATGCTTAAATATAGTCCGCACACGAGATTTTATTTTTAATTGGCTTTTCACAGATATCGAGTGTGTTGTCTATATTTAGCGTAGATAAAACCAGACATTTATCTTAAAGGATTTTGATTTTGTACTGGCGTGGTTATCGCTAATTAACACAATTGCAAGTAATAACAATGAGTATAAAAAGCCTAAAAAGGTCTTATTCAAAATCAATATATCAATATATGAACGCCCACTTTAAGAGTTCTACATTCGACAGTCGATTAATATATTTTGGGAATAGTCTACCACGCTGTCCTAGTGTGCATTGATGGACTTCACGTGCCACAAAATTATCAAAAGGATCTACATCTCTACGTTTTCTTACAATATATTTCTATTACTCCTAAAGTTCGCGGCAACTGATCAATAGAACACAAATTACAGTGTGAAGTTAGGAAATTCTAAGAAAACACCCGTTATTTACTTCTTTTGATGTATTCTTTGAGTGGTTAAGTAACACCGCCTTGGAAGTGGTACAACTGTGTCGAAGAAACGGCTCAAGAAACTCCCTTAGCAACACGAAATATCACGTTTTATTATGCTTTGTACGTACGTAACCTTTTATATTTATTTATTAAGCTTCTTACAGTAAAATTGTACAGGCGGACTTCATGCCATCGGCATTTTGAAAACATTTTATAAACCTAATCAATCAGTATAATCATACATTCCGGAATTGTGATTAACTTTAGCGCAGTAATATCGCATAATGAAACCTGTATTTGCAGACTAAGCCAATAATTTCCGTTGCGGAAATAAGCGAACATGGAAATTAGACATTGCATAATTCGATTTGGTACATAATAATTTATTTGCATGCTGTAATTGATTATTGAACATGGATTTCCAGTATGAACCCATTTTTAATTAACAGCTACACAAACAAGGAATTTGATTTATAAATCGTACTGATATTTTTTTGTTTCCTGAGAGATAGTTCGAGTCCGCCCGTTCTACTACTATGAGTTGTCTCTACCACATGTCGTGTGTATTTTATACAGGGTATCTTAAGACTGCTACCGAAAACGAAGCCAAGTTGTAGTTTCTGAGGCACAAGCAAATATTTGTGTGACCCACAAATATCATAATTAGCTCTAAGGGTTATAAGACAAAATGTCACTCGTTTCTGGCAGCTACATCACTACTCTATAATGGTTTAACAGTTACTGTAGGACTATTAAGTGTACCTCGTGAACCTACCTATTTATTTTATATCAAGACCTTCATTAATCACCAAAATAAACATTGAAATTTCACTAATAAGCTGTCAAGTAGCACATTTCTAATTTTCCACGCTTCGATTAATGTTAGTACTTACAACACTTCAACCGACTTCAACCGCGCCAAATCTATTTTTTTAATCTATTTACGAAGTATACATTACTATTCACGAAATGGGAACAACTGAACCTAACTTGAAATTAAATAGCGAATGGGTGAGTAAGAACTTCGTTATTACTTTTCATTTGGCCAGAAAGAGTGAATGCATTGCACCTGATTTTATGCGCAGTGAAACACAAATGCAGTGTTCAAATTGAGATAATCAACTCTCGGTGATCGGCAGAATAATGCCGGCCTTGTCGGCTGGACTTGTATGGGTATTTATGACGAGTTTCCGCTACTGTGGACAATAACCGCTATCCGGTGGATGTGATTATCCCTACCAGCTATAGTCTCTGGTATTCTAAATCACTGTGAAGCAATATTACTGTTACTTCAAATTGGTTATGATACAGACATATTTATCTGTTCTGTGATACAGCCCCATTGATAGCAGTATCATAGATTTTACGACCTTCAAGTTACAACATAGCTCTACCTCTTTTTATTTATTTAACCATAATTAAATTATATTTAACGTCACTGTAAATAAACTATAATATGATTAACTATTTTCTCATTTAATTTTACGGAATTAATGTTTTAATTTTCATACTTCCATAGACAGCTTCCGTGGCGCAGTTGGTTAGACGCCGGCTGTGAAACGAAAGGCTGCGGGTTCGATCCCCGCACTGAAACAAATATGTGTGTGAACCACAGGTTTTGGGTCTAGGTGTTTGAGACCAAAAATCTCTCGTAGTTTCTGATACCCACGACACAAGACTCGATCTTAATGTAGGGTCGGACTATGTATGTGACTGTTGGTTGTATTTATTATTATTTATTTATTTACTTAACATGCTAAATAACTATTTTAAAGTATTCGGAGCGTTTATGTTATACTTGCAATGTCACGTCTTTCTACAGTTCTATTATACATATATTTAACAGATACTCTATTTTGTTCCCAAATACATAACTAGTTACAACTTACCGATACTTTAATGTACATAATATCCATTATAAGTGCACATACCCGGCGGTTATTAAACCGAGTGAAGTAGACAATATAAATTCCTCTGCGGAACTGTGGAGGCTCCTTCGTGCGCGGCGCAACGATACGAACATCATTTTTCAGTTAATTGAAAAAGTTCCTGAGTACGGTGAGCACACTTCATACTATATGGGAATTATATTTTATGTTTATTATTCTAGAAGCTGTTGGTATGAATATTGAGAGGGATGTTTTTTTTATGTTACAGGAGGCAAACGAGCATACGATTCACCTGATTTATTTAACCACGTATAGAATAAAATGATATTTAAGAATTGTTATGGTCAAGCACTAAGCCAGCGTGGTGTACTGTGTCCTAACCCAAAACAAAATCTCGTTTGTAGAGAAGTCTTCTGCAAAGGGGATTATGGTCTGATACATTGCAGTAAACTTTATTTTATTGCCTAGTTCCGGCAAACGAGCAAACAGCTTACCTAACATCCACAACGCTTGGTTCATAGATGTGCTGCCGGCCCTTGAAATCAGGAGGGGAGCGGGAAGAAAAAAGGATGGGAAGAGGAAAGGTGTATTGTCCATGTAAATATATACTTAATTTACAAATTGCAATGCAGTAACCATTTCTTTTCATCTCCGCATCTCCCCAGGTTCGACTCGTAGATAATGCCTCAAGTATTCAGTCCATCGACACATAATTTGTATGAAGTATTTAAAAAAATACATTTTAAGTCCGTAGGTAAAATCCGATTTCCTGAATGCCTGTTTGTATGAGAATTTGTACATCCTTCATTTGTCTTTATTATCGCATATTAAACTGGTGTTTGTTTACAAGACGCAATTATCCATTGTTTGCATCTGCTAACCAACAGATTGAAGATGCATGTGGTCAGTTTACAGCTTCAAACATTTCAGTAATGTGTGTATAATATAAGTAACATGCTTATAATTTTATAGCTAATTCTCCCTGGTTATATGGCGCCATTACGTAGCTGTTTAAACCACTTAACAATTACTGTCAGTTTCTAATAAGATATATCAGTCTCATCGTAACTAGATAAAAATTAATTATTAGGACTACCTCTGTCTCTCTCTTCAGCCACAGTTAGTCCGCTGCTAAACATAGGCCTCCCTCAAGAATTTCCATCTCGATCTGTTGAAAGTGGCCTGCATCTAACGAGTTCTTGCAACCTTATCCTGGTCATCTGCCCACCTGTCAGCGGTAATCTGATAGTTTCCTTGCCTGTACGACTATTGCCTGCCAATGAATAAAGACAATTAAAATTTTATTCAAATAAAATCTACATTACGATGCTGATTTGCTCAATTAAGTTTATAATCAGGTGCATATCTGTAAGAAATATGTTAGTTTTTAACTGTGTGAATGATCCGTGTCTGTGCATGACGCGTGGTGTCATGCTCGCGAGTACGAGCCGCGGCGCGGGGCCTGACTCGTCACTAGTTTGACGGCTGCTGAAACCTACTACGTAACTGTGAATGCCGCAATACATGAGCTTTACGATTGACTTTGAATTTAAACAGCGGTAGAGCTAAAGTGTAGTTACGCTCGACTGCTGTGGAAAGTGATCGACTTAACCGCAGTGATATCACATAATAATTCGTTTGACGAGTGAGACTGCTGGAAACCTGATAGGTACCTATTTTATCATCTCATCCCTTTTCCTTTTCTTTCTCTCTCATTTTAAGAGGTTGGTAAAGCGCCTACAACTCCAGCGTCTCATTTTGCATTAAATAGGCTGCATTTTTGCTGAACCTATCCAATAACAATGGGCCAAAATATACACTCTTAGATCTCACACATTTTTGTGTCTGATTTCACAGCTTGCGCGCTAACCAATTGCACCACGAAGGTCTTCTCCAAAAAAACATAGTGTTTAAAATCGCCTACGCTTATGATATAAACCTCAGTCGGTGACCGCAAGCGCCCCAGTTGTTACCACTCGCGTCCAAATGTTCTAGCCATGTTCCGCTCAAGTTTCCTCTTTTATACCATATAAAGCGTTTCTTCAACAGCTGTTTTCGACACAAGTTTGTAACCATTAACACAAGTTTCGCCCATTCCTTTTGTTTCTACGTACATTTGTACTGAAGTCAACTTATTCGCATTTGTGTAATATCGGTTGGCTGCTAAATATTTTCGTGCTAGCATGGCGGTAGATCATATCACATATTGGAACGGAAATAAGCTAGAAATATGGGTAGTATTAGTGGCAATTCTGCTTAACCTTATGTGACGTAAGATTTTGGATATACGAAATATTTTAATAGTTGATTTAAAATGTTTTAATACATTTAAGGTGTTCTTTAGCCTAGACAAAATCTTTCTGCAAACTGCAATAACGATCAAAATAAATAGAGAACAAATATTAGGACATCTAGAAATTTACCCACTGAATTATAAAATAGTCTAAATATTAACTTATTATATTAAAAGAGAGTACGGAAATCGATGGACTCCGGAAAGCTTTCAAAGTAACAGACGAGCTTTTAAGCCTCACCGTTACTTCCAACCCAGTTACTCCTTCCTCCGCGGTAAAATCCACTGATATCTTCTAAAGGCTTTGCTTTTAAAATCTTCGCACAGACTAAAAATATTTTTAATAAGCTGTGCTTTCATTTGTTTTTATCCAGACTTGGAAATAATGTAATCTTACGCCATTTACCTAGTTAGTAAAAAGTTAATCACATTTTTTCAGCATAAAGTGGTATTAAGTACTAGGTTTATTGTTATATCATTACAATCAATAATTAATTAAAAAATTTCGCTGTATATTTGGTTTAATAATAATCTCAATTGCAGCATCATACTCAAGTGTAACATATTGATGACGTACTCATTATGTATTTATTATTACATACATAAACATAAACACACGCCTTTTTCCCAGAAGGGGTAGGCAGAGGTGCTACCAGAACACCCACGTTTCGCCTTATATTTTCCGTCCCACGATGTGATAGGGGGCGAGCCTATCGCCATATCGGGCACAAATTCCTGACTCCGGGCTGATAATGAATAGAAAAATCCAATATCACTTTGCCCGATCCGGGATTCGAACCCGAGACCTCAGCTTTGCAATCGTACCGTAGTACCACTACGCCACCGAGGCAGTTTATTATGATAAATCCAATTATCTACATAATTTGTTAGAGAACCGCTTCACAATGCTGTTTTACGGAAGAGAGAAATACCTATTAATAAAAAACCCTTTCTATAAAGATACGTATGTAAATCCAAGTAACCTTTCGCATAGCGCCTGATGAAAAGCAATGCGCAAAACTTTTATTGCTCGCAATAAACCGTCAGGCGCTTACCACAAAAGAGTCCGTGCGGTGAATTTATATGAAATGAATTCTTTGGAAAATTAATATAGCACCTGGAGCTCACAATGACCCTCGAACGTCTTTTGAACGAGCACAATGGGCGTGTGCAGGACGCTAAACAGGATGGAGGTTATCCACACATCCGCCGCGAGATTACTCTTTGTTACTCGGGATCTTTTATCAAGGATATCTGTATTATAAATATATACGTGTGTGTGTGTGTGTGTGTGTGTGTGTTTGTGTGTATTTTATAAATATGTTCTTTATATTCACGATACCAACGGTAGTCTACCATGCTCGCCTAATGGCTAGAATATGAATAGCTTTAACTGGGCTAGATAATATTTGAGTCTCAGTATTTTCCATTCAGAGATCTGTAGACAACGATAGGTATGAAATGGTATTTACTTATTTATATGAAACGCATTCCATCATTTATATTCGAACCATCGCGCCATCGTGATCTTATTAAATGCTTTCTACCAACAAAGGTTCACACAAACATTTTTCTCGGTGCAGGAGTCAAACTCGCAGCCTCTCGTTTCGCAGCCGCCACCTAACCAACTACGCCACGATGGCTATCGACACCCAAAAAGGCTTGCAGGAAAAATCCTTCAAACGAAATAAGGGCCACATGTGTAAGCCGTAAAAACCAGTATTACAACACATTACCTGTAGTGTTTCCGATGAATCGTTGCTAAACGCCGGACCTGTGTTATGTGGCTAATAATATGAAGTTTACGTAATAAAGTCATAAACAAAATGACACATAATCTCTTGCAATGAAGAAATATGGCTACGAAAAAATTTACTTTAATTGAGCTTCCTTTGCAGCAATTGAGCAAGCTTTGCTTTAAGCCAGCTTTGGGAACTAGGGGCTATCTATTTATTTCCACCAATGAACAATGTTTGCATTAAGTTTAAGAAGTGGTAGAGCAAGGCTGTTGTCAGTTATGACTCAGCATGAATGGACAGGCTCGTCCGGGGCGGTACCACTGTCTCACAGGAAATCTACGTGAAGCGACACCTTTGCTTCTTCCCGTCCTTTTTCCTTGCCGGGCCTACTGTATAAAAATCTATGTTTGTATGTTCCACAAATTAGTTTAGGGACTACTGAAAATACCTTTATAGTTTCTGATATCCGTAACACTTCATACGCATCTAAAAACTAAACCAGGATCAATATCTACCACTATGACTGCCTCGGTGGCGTAGCGGTACTACGGTACGATTGCAAAGTGATATTGGATTTTTCTATTCATTATCAGCCCGGAGTCAGGAATTTGTGCCCGATATGGCGATAGGCTCGCCCCCTATCACATCGTGGGACGGAATATACAAGGCGAAACGTGGGTGTTCCGGTAGCTCCTCTGCCTACTCCTTCTGGGAATAAGGCGTGTGTTTATGTATGTATGTAATATCTACCACCGTTTCGAAATTTTTACAACTGTGAAAAAACTAAGTGAGAAACTCCTTCAACAATACCTTCTTTCTTTTGTTTCTCTATTTTTAAATTCAAATTAAAACCTTAATAACCCTTCTTTAAATGGGTGTGGTTCCTCTACCGGTAAATTAATTGTTATTGTATGCATATTTTAATTAGAGTCAACAGTGAAAGAAAGGAATTAAGGAAACAACATTTACCGTCCCTAGGTGAGACAAAACAAAAAATACAAAACCTTTGTTAGTCCTTTAATTAAATTTGCACGGTGGAATAATTTTATATGCTTATTTCTAGAAAAAACTTTTTTGCCAAGATGTTTTTTGTTTACGTATATAACGCATCTAATATAGCTTTTCATGATAATTATCCTCATTCAAACAAGAAAAAACAATACAAATAGTATAATTTATATGACTACCGTGTTTCAAGCGAAATTATCATTAATTTTATATCAGTTATTATTTATTTTAAATTAGTTCTAATCGGACCATCTACTGTACAATAGTTTTTGATTTCAAACACTCCCGAAATTGAGTTATGATGCAAACTTTCAGGAAATGTCCCGATTCCTAACACTTCAAACAAATCTATAAACAAAATATTTAATTTACAAAAAACTGTTTTCTTATTATAAATTGCCCTATCACTTCTTATTCTCAACACAAAACGAATTGATACCTCAGACCACATTTTCCATTAATATCATTATCATTGTATTTATTTCAAAACAATACAATTTAATTAGAATTAAATGTGATTTAAATCCGACCCGTGACAGACCATCCGTCATTGTTACAATATGGCGGATATTCCGAGCGGAATAAATAATTAAGGTTTTTTTACATCGATCATGTCTGCTAGTCGAGTAAGAGAAATTATATTTATATTACGCATTAGACATAATAATCGCTGAATGATTGAATATTTTAAATTACAACTTTTCAGTGACAAATCATATTTTAAGTTGATAAACCCATATTAAAGTTACCTTGAGCTGAATGAATATCTTCCAAGTCGGATACAGTTACGGCGACCATTTGGTGTTATGAGAGGTTATTAATGGGTCTTTATTCTTCACATGGCTAATTTGCCCAATTTCTTGCTGTACTAGTTACTACACCTTAGAATACTGTAGGAAGGAGTCAGCTTTACCGAAGTAGTACCACCATCTAACAGAAAATTATTGTGTTTCGCTCAAATACTGATATTGCGGGAGATCCATTTACCCTTTCCTCCTCCCTTCCTTTTTCCTTCCCTATTCCCTCCCATTTTATCTGATCAGCAAGTAGCAACGCATATACGCTCTAAATACTATAGAAGCACTCGAATGGCGGTAATGGTTATACCTACACTCACCATCAGATAATCTGTTTTCCGTTTATCAGACTTGTGTAATACGCAAAGTGATGTTTTTCTTGCATGAAAAATATATGGATGGTTTCTTTCTGTCCGATATGCCGTGAACTGCCACGTTCCGGCTTCCGAGTCAATCTACTTCATCTAATCTTTAGCGTTCTTTATTTTAAAAGTATTGACTTTTATATAATAAGCATTTAATTACTTTTTGCTATGAAATACATATATACCAAAGCCAATAGCCACTTTTTTGGCTGGTCACGAAACCTCGGTTTCCCGTGCTGATGCCTTGGCGTAAATAATCTTACTAATTAACTACTATATCTTGAAAATTTTAATTCAAAATACACTATTAACGAAAACCATCAGAAATAACCGCAAGCTGGTTTTAATTGGCATGAAAGTACCTTAAAGCTGTTACAACCACAAAATAACGAATAACTTAAAAGCTCTAAAATGTATAGTCTACATGTTAATAGACTATGTCACCAGGATTGACTAGGGTGTCTCGCTGATCTTAGGATGTTGATGTTTTGTAACCGTACAGAAGAAAAAAAACGAGTGGGACATTTTCCAATAAACAAGAAAGAGAATATCAAAACTCTACGAATTTTCAGTCACAAACATTTAAGTACTATAATGTTCTTTTAATAGCAAGGTCTATACTCTTCCGCGTGCAAGCACTAATGCACTAAGCAGCGAGTGGGAATCTTCTAACAAACATGTATAAAACGTTGCAAATATAAAAATACTTCTAAATTTCTGCCACAAAAGTTTATCAACTACACTAATGTTGTTTTGCTAGCAGCTTCATTCTTCTATATGCTGTTATCAGAAGCTATATCAATAGTCCATTGCCAGAAAAATCCATCAAGAATCTCCCTCTACGTCCTCATAAATGGCCAGTCCCCTTATGTCCTACACCTCACCCAAAAACCTAGTTCGGTATAATGACATAACTCAAGGGTAGAGTACACCAAGATCCGCGAATCAATCCCCACTGGCGCCAAAGAAAGTAAAAGCGAGCACAACGCTCCACCGGGCCCAATCTACCGCCCGCCATTAGAGCGAGCGCGCGGCGCGTCCAAAACCCAAAATATAACCTAATATAGTTTTTTGTGGGGGCCAGTGCGTTGATCTTGGCTCGCCGTGCGCCGACGTACTCCAGTGCTCGTGTACGCAGTGAAAGTGCTGTGACGTAACATTACATTACACACCGTAATGGCGGATATCGGCCTTTTAGGGAAGCGATGTCTTCTTGTTTATGGTGAGTGTTTTTTTTGTGGAAAATTGACAAAGTATTTTTTGTTATAGAGCCAAATAAAAAATAAAAAATATATTTATGTTATGTAAATTTAAATAAGAACAGTAATTAAAGCAATAAAGAAAATTAACAACCGTGATAATGCAAAACGTAAACAAATGAGGTTTATGTAATGTAAAAGTAAAACACTAGCATAATTCATACGTAATGGTATGAATTTATAATTGAAGACGCTGCCAGACGTAGAAAAGTTGTTTAATAAAATGTTTGAAGTAGGTAATAATGTGAGTGTGCAAAACTATCTCTTTACTTGGGTATTTTCTATCATCCTTGTCAATTTAAGTAACAATAATATAAGTGCCGAATACTACATACATGATGATGGTGGAAGAAAGCCTTGGATAGAGAAGGGTGAAAGAAGGAAAGGGAGGCCCTTGCCCTGCAGTGGGACAGTATAGGATAGGAAAAAAAATAATGATACATCCAATAGTTTATTACATAGTCCTGACCCCAAATTAAGATACGAAATACTTTTCAGTCTTTCATCACCCGGACCCCAAAGAACAAAGAAATTTAAATATGTATAACTATGTAGATCGCACTAACATTTAGCACGATGCGGTAATTCAACCCGCGGCCTTACGTTTCAAACCCGGCGCGTACGACTACGCCACGGAAGCTATCTAAAATCTATAGACTTTACACAATAAAACAATCAAAATCGGTTCAGGCGTCTTCGAGTAATCGGTGAACATACATAAAAAAACAAAGATTCTGACGAATTCAGAACCTCCTCCTTTTTTTGAAGTCGGTTAAAAAATAGCATAATGTGTGCATACAACATTGAATATGTATAAAGATGCGTGTGAAATGTGCATAAACAATATCTTAGCATTAATAAAACTAAACATATTTAACAATATTAAAAGTATAAAATCTTTTAGTCTAATACGATTCACTTTTCTTCCGTGTGTTTGCGTGTTAGCTTCTTAGTTAATTATAGCTTGGTTTAACGGAGAAGGAAAACATTGCGAGGAAATCTGTACATCGCAGAATTCCCTGCAAGAAATTTGTAGCAAACGGTTAGTATCTAAAACACACGTTATCTACGAAACTTAGAGTGGTAGAGTCCTTATTATTGACATTACGAAAAAGCAGCAAGGTATTCCTTCCTAAGGAAGATTAAATTCGCAATTGTTAGGTTACATAAAGGGAGTAGTAAGATTCTCGGGGAAGGAACATTTCTATTCTTGTCTATATTTGCACCTTACAGTATTTATAATACAAAGATACAGAGGGAGCGCCGTCATACATTTGCGACTTAAAAACGTAGATATTTTTAACCGACTTCAAAAAAACGAGGAGGTTCTCAATTCGATTGTATGTTTTTGTTTGTAATGTTGGTAGCACTGTTATATTAGTGATTATTCAATTGCTAAATATTTTTTTTTATCAGCCAATTTACCTCCCACTGCTGGGCACGGGCCTACTCTACAATCGAGAGAATCGATTGAGAGTAGTTAGGCCATATAGTCCACCACGCTGGCCTAGTGCGGGTTGGCGGACTTACAAAAATAAATTAATAAAATCCGTTGGTAATCAAAAGTATATTTAGTTATTATCCGTCTAAAACGAGTTTGAATGGAATTCAAGGGTCCTAAACTATTTTTTTATTATTCTTTTTCAAATAATTCGTGCAATTTGGACAACCTATCAAATGTCAGCCAATAGGAAGGCGGAAAAAGGTGGCCCGGTACCAATATTGATATCTACGTTTTTGAAATACCAACGCTCCCTCTATATCGTGAATACTCTATGATTTGCTCAAGCCAATTTATGCGTAGGCACGAATGAAAACAGACTATGGCGCAGTTAGTGAAACTCCGACTGTGAAATGAGAAGTCTCCGGTTCGATCCATTCACCAAAACAATTTTTTGTGCAATCCAGTAATAGTTATTTATTTCGAGTTTAAGTATAAGTTAGAACGAAAAGTATCTCGTAGTTTTTGATACCTTAGACATAAGACAAAGTAGACGGACGACCTGGTTAAGGCTGCAGGAAGTCGCTGGATGCAGGCCGTTCCCCACAGGTCTATGTAGCGATCCTTGGGGGAGGCCTATGTTCAGCAGTGGACTTCCTATGGCTGAAGAGAGAGAGAGAGATAAGGCTTGCAATTTCATTGCACGGCCAGAACTACCTGTAAATTTTGGGTGCAATTATTATGATCTATACGCTACTAACTAGTCCACCTTTTATAATATAATACCTGAGCCTAAATGCACCTCTGCACTTACCATTAAATCGAATATCAATTTACGATAACAGGATAAAAAAGCGTGCCAATATTTTTGGGTTTCATTTTCCGAGAACCGATGTTCGCTCCACATTGAAACCTAATACTGATAAAAACAAAATGCGGAGAGTAAAATTCATAAATAATGAAACGTTAATTAATATTCTTAAAAACATGTCGCATCCTCCATATTTTTAAAAGGAATGGCAGTTAATAAAACCGCGAAAATTATGCATTTGGGACCTTTGTAAGCAATGCTAAAATGCGCGGTGGCCTGTTGGTTAAAAACCGGACGCAAAATGTAGAGACTGTTATCGCGAGTTCAAATACCAGAGCGCACCTGACTTTATGGATTCACGGGTTTATATTAGTCGAATGCTACACGCAATGGCAGCTAAAAAAGCACTGTGAGGCAACCAGCATACCATAGTAATCTTTGGGTTTTTAGTTAATATGCTGTCGTAACTTTTGTTTGTTAGGGACCCAGTCCGACGACAATCCGCAGCGTACTGGGCTGGAAGGGCAGAGACACTGACATACACCTTTCGGCCTCCCCCGAAAGTGGAGCTTAATAGATTTTCCTCTTGGACCTGGGAGGGTTCCTTATTAATTTCACAATACTTGAAGTTATCATATAATATATCTCGCTTATGCTTGTTATTTGGTCTAATATATCTCAGCTTTATATGTAAAGGGCACACTCAGTCAGTAGTAGGAATTGCGAAACTTATGTTCATTAGTTTTTCACTAGTGTGAAACTGCTCGTCTCGCAGTCTCTCTATCTCTCTCTTCAGCCACAGGAAGTCCAGTGCTGAACATAGGCCTCCCCCATGGATCGCCACATAGACCTGTTGAAAGCGGCCTGCATCCAGCGACTTCCTTGAACTTAAACTAGGTCGTCCGTCTACCTTGAGGGTGGGTCTACTTCGCTCGCTTGTACGTGGCTTCCACTCCAGAACCTTTCGGTCCCAGCGGCCATTAGTTCTACGAGCTATGTGCCTGGTCCACAATCGAGTGGGAGATAATGAAAACAATGTTAGCAGGAACAATGTTATCTTCGTAGACCATGGTTTGTCGTAATTAATTGCTTTATACTAAATCTATGATATAAACTTGATATTTATTAAAAAATGCATGACTTCCAAAACTTAGACACCGATAGAGACCGTAGATTTATAAGATAACTTTTATCACGTGCTATAAAATATATTCTAACGGCACAATATTTCTGTGAAAGGGCCATTGTCAATAAATAAATGTTCTTATGGTGCCAAAATATGTAAATGCTCTTGTAAACAGCGCGTACCGTCGACTCTCGACCATTATACCGAACTTTAGACGTTTCTAATGATTTGCGGCCCATTGTTGCTTTCCATAGATAACATCTTTAACTTTTACACGGATCGTATCTGTAACCATCGATAATTTTCTCCTTTATACTCGAAACAGAACGGCGAAAGGCGCCATTTTCGTAATTAAAGTTTAAAAAAAAACTTGCGTTCTTTGTGGTAATTCGCTGTTTAGAAACGACAGTCTTATAAAACGACAATGTCTGCTCTTCATAATAAAACAAAATAAATCCGTGCGTGTTACTTTAATATTGAAACAAATTACACTTTTTTTAATGTAACTAATCATTTTTATACGTTGTATACAATAAGATTCACGTGATTCTAAATAATAAATTGTATTATTAGTAAGTTTTATAAGTTTTGCAAGTTAATACGCGGAAGAAATGCGCGATGATCGCCTTTTAAAAATCATTTTGAATGTTTCAGTTGATTCGTCGCGGCACAGTTCTGCTGTGGCTTACATAAGAATTATTACAGTATTTCGTAATATCAATAAAGCCTGAATGTTGAGCTCGCTTTGTTATATCATTTTCATTGTTGTTAGATAAATATTATGCATCTATTGTAACAACTTCCTAATCGATAAAAAATACAAATACTGGTGGTAGGTCTCTCATATGTGAGGGGCCGCCTGGGCCCATTTGTACCGCTAAACAGTAGTGTAAATGCACTATTGTGTTCCGGTTTGCAGGACATTGTAGCCAGAGTAACTACTGAGCATAATGAGACTTAACATGTCTCAGTGGAATGCCAAGCATTGCTTTGTAAGTCATGACGTGGTTTGGTTTTGCTACTGTCCATGAGCGGTCGTATCTCTTACCACCGAACGAATGGCATGCTCGTCTCAACATCCATTGCAATAAAAAAAACATTATGCTCACTTACTTATTTCTCTAAATAGACTAAGCGCAGTTCTCGATGCATATTATTTTAAGATACCCATAGATTATATGTATATTATGTCTACAATTATTATGTTCTTTGCGTGAATCTAATGGCTTCCTTCATTGCTGTAATTTCACTTCTAAATAGAAATTTCCCATATCAGCAAATGTCTTCAATGAAAAAAAACTACAAAATAACCTTACAGGAAATTTCTCAAAGTTCTTGGTAAATTTCATCAAAACTTAACTAAAAAGTGTTTCAAAACAGCCGTTTTGCGTTTTAACAAAATAGACGAGTAATTTAAGCATACTCCCCCAGGAAAGGCGATGGATTTTTGCCGCCAAACGTAATTACTCCTTAAATGAATACTATATAATTATTATGAAACGAGAGGCCGCGAATTCGATTCCCGTACCAAGATAAATGTTTGTGAGAACAAGAAGTATTTGTGTCCGATCTGGGTGTTTGTGAGACCAAAACGTCTCTCGTAGCTTCTGATACCCACGACACAAGACTTAATTGATCTTAATGTGGGATCAGGACTATGTATGTGACTGTTGGGTGTATTTACGAGTATTATTTTATTATTTGTTTGTTTCGGGTCTGGGTGTTTGTGAGACCGAAAACTCTCTCGTAGTTTCTGATACCCACGACACAAGACTTGAAGGACTATGTATGTGACTGTTGGGTGTATTTATTTATTTTTTAACCCCAAACGTAACCAACACCTCTGACTTTTCGGAGTCATGTGTGTATTGATAGTCAATCACCACGCACTATAACGGTGAAGGAAAACATCGTGAGGAAACCTGCATACCATAGCGATTTGTATAAATTTCTATGGTATGTAAAAGTCCGCCAAACCGCATTAGGCCAGCGTGGTGGACTATATGGCCTAACCACTCTCAATCGTACTCTCGATTGTAAAGGAAGAGCGTTCCCTGCAGTGGGTCGTATATGGGCTGATACAATACAATACAATAACCAACACAAAAATAAACGCAAGCGAAATCGCGCATAAAACTGTCGTGCCAGCATTATTTCCGTAATGTTTTCTTCATTGAAGATCGTGAACGATACGAACGTCTAAAAACTAGTCACAGATCATCGACTCGGGCTACTTAACCATCGTAACTCGGAATGCAATCAGTCGACACTTTTTACTTTCCAGGTGGAACAGGGTGAAGAAAGTATTATTTTAAAGAAATATTTTTTTTATCGACACTTCAGTTATGAGTTCTAAATTATTGTAGTCCAGATTTATAGGGATTTGAAGGAATAATTAATTAATATGAAGTTTAAAATAATTATAGTACCTAGATTTTATAAATCGTGTAATGCCAAACATTTACATTGATCCAAAACTTTCCTGACTCTACTTTCTAAAATTAAATATATCATCTTCAATAATTAGAAGATATATCTTCTACCGTAACATAATAAACATAAACAAACGTTTACATAATGTATTTCATACATGTAACTTACATAATCTCACGGTTTTATTCTCAAAGGAGTACCGAGTACTTTATGGCCGTACCATTAGCGGCACACTCCGTACTGCTTATAGTGCCCAAGATATAGAGAGTAAGCCTATCATCTTGCCCGGAACAAATTACAGTCCCTAGCTAGTGGCTACTTTTATAAGATTTCTCAAACCGAAAAAGTAACACAAGTCTCAATCCTTTGAGGGAAGTGATTACGCTACCAAAATATAACGATTCACCCATAAAACAACGGCATCAATTTAGACATATAGGAGCTCTTTATATTCAAAATAAAATATCTAATAATATGTACAAGTAATATGATAACATAAAAAATTAAAACAGGCTAATTTTGCCATAAATATCAACAAGAATCTATGAAAGCAAGTACCGCATACCCATACTTTATTTTCCTACATCTAATTCTGCGTATAATTACATTAATTGAGCAATCAATCACGGTAGCATGTAATGTGGGCAAAAACGCGTATCGAGCGCGCAGACAATCGATTCACCTAACATACGCATAACGTTACGTGCTATTGCGGCCGCGCATGCAACAGAATACAAATGGCGGCTGACCTTGCTGTTTTGGCGCGCAAATGTTGGGTTAGGTTATCAATGTTAGATAATAATTTGCACCATGATTCGTGACCACAATTCGGGTGGCGTTGTTTTGATGTACATGAGTTTAATATGTTTATGAGTGCAAAATGTCAAGTCTAGGCAGAAAACATCAGACTAGTTATAAGATTGACTGTGGAGAATCTTTCTCAAAATAGGTGATATCACCCTATGGGCTGAGAGCTGAAAGCTATCAGAGGGCAGTGGAAGTATCAAATAAAAATATGGGACGTTATGAAAATCTATTGGGTCGACGCGAAACAAATTGTAATAAAATAAGAGACCCAGTTTTAAAGCGCTTTCCCACGGAAATAGTAGAGATCGCAGTATTTAAAGCTAAAACAAATAGAGTTACGTATTGTTGCTTAATGTTCATTTTATGAAGCTATAACATCGAGCATTCATATTTAAAGCTCCAAATTAAAACTGTTGCGAATGAAGCCGGACCTGAGAAATGCAACTCGCCTGCAAAGGTCCATTTAGCAGGTTGCCAGAGCTCAAAAGCGGGCCCTATAGTATTTATAGTATAGAGGGATCGCTGACATACATTTAGGACTTTTAAAAATTATGAAAATTGAATTAATGATTTGCTATAAATTCTGTTATAACCAAAAGTATATTTACTTATTATCCGTCTAAAACGAGTTTGAGTGGAATTCAATAGCCCTAAACTAGTTATTTTATTTTTCTTTTTCAAATAATTCGTGCATGTTGGACAACCTGTCAAATGTCAGCAAATAGGAGGGCAGAAAAAGGTGGTCCAGTACCACCATTTTTATCTACGTTTTTGAAGTACCAGCGCTGCCTCTATATATAAATACTCTAAGGAACGGGGGTACAGTACAGTATTCTATACAGTCACTATATCTCCTACTCACATCACTGGTTTGTATGTACGCAGTGCACACAAATAATCACATTCGCTTCAGCTAACCACAACGGTATCAAACTACTCCTACGTCTACTCTTAGATAAAAGACTCCTTTTAGAAATATCATGAATCCACGCCTAACACAATTTGCCACACTACCCTCAAATCTGTTTAGCATAGCAAATACCACGATGCGCATGGCACTGATATTCACAATGCAGTTAGCGCTGTACGCCGCGACGCAGCGCACTCCGCCTGTACGCTTTATTAGATCACCGCTAGCTGCAGGCCCGTAACTAGGCTTAGGTTGGTTTTATATCTAGACGAACAGTAAAATACAATAAATACACCCAACAGGCAACAGTCACAAATATACTTCTGATCCCACAATAAGATCGAGTCTTATGGCGCGGGTATCAGGAACTACGAGAGAGTTTTCGGTCTCATTAACACCCAGACCCGAGACAAATACTTGTGGGCCTCACAAACATTTGTCTCGGTCCGGGGACCAAATCCGAAAAAGGCTAACAGATGCCGAAAATCTAAAAAGTAGGAATATTAACGCGGATTAAAGGTGCTTTCCAAGAATGCGTCGAATGCGTTATGCGTTTATTTATAGGTATTGTTAGATTTGTTGAATTATTTCAGAAACTATAAAGATTTAATCTTCCTCACTCGTAATATACATGTGTTTTAAATAGATCAAAATTTATTAGGTTCCTTATAGTAAGTCAAAACATAATCGTTTAAAAATATTAACAAACTGGCCTCAAAAATAATAATCATTATATTGAAAGAAAAGTTTAATCATAAAGTTAAACAGATGTTATAAAACTTCTAATTAATGCGCCACTAACATAATTACCAACATTTCTAAAATTAGCTTTCGTGGAACTGCAATGCAACTACTCAATTTACCTCCAACTTCATACGTAACATTAATATACTCAGTGAAGTTTACAAAGCTATCAAGTATCTTGGCCGTCGACCACGTGCAGAACTCGATTACGCGCCTGCCCGCACTCCGGGTAACAAGGTTTCAACTCGCAATACGGTTCATAATAAAGTTATCTATACGGACGCTCCTGTTGCAGTGAGAGGAAGCCTTTTATTACCACAAATATCACTGTACTTTGCCATTTAAATTTACACGTGTATGATCTTTACTAAACTGGGCCAGCTGGAATGAAATCCGCGTGCGTCCGCTATTCGCTCGTATTGAAGTTTGAAGCTATAATTTGTTGCAGGATAAATTCTAGGAAATGCATAAATCCAGAAAGTATTTTTGACTACACGCGTGTTTGTATTTGAAATGAAGGTGGAAAATTGGATTAATGTCGTATATGGTTTTGTGGGATGAAAGGTTCGCTGCTAATTAAAAAAAGGTATACCTTATAATCATATTAAGAAGATTATTTATAAATTACTGTACTGACCCATCTCCAGTCTTTGTTTGTAGGTAATTTTTATTAGAGGTCCAAAAGGCTTTTTTATTGCATAGGTCCGGCAAACGAGATAGCAGGTCACCTGATGGTAAGTGAACACTCTGGAAACTGCCACCCATGAACATCCAAAACGCTTGTATTGTTTTTATTGTTATATTATTGTTGTTTGTTTATTGTACTGTTGTTATTCATTGTGGGTTGCCGGCCCATCAAATCGGGAGGAGGGCGAGAAGGAAAAAGGATTGAGAGGGGCACAAAACACGACAGCGAAGCTATCGCTTCACGTCGATTTTCTGTGTGACAGTGGCACCGCCCCGGATGAGCCTGTCCGTTCATTCTGAGTCATGACAACAGTGTGGCTCTACCGCTTCCAAAGGTTTTGTGTCGACCTGAACAGGATATTTGAGCGATTATTGAAGTTGAAACCTAAATAGATATTAATAAATTTGATATAAATTCAAAACGAATACACCCTGCTATTAATTTCACCTTGCCTTACAAGAGAACTCTACGAAAGTGAACAGAAGATTGTCCCAACCACGGCGAAAAGCGAAGTAAAACATTTGAAAGCGCAAGTCTCATTCAAGTCACGTGGACTCGTGCCAAATTGTATATTAACATGAGACAACGTTTAAAAACACATTTCCGACGACACAGAAAACATACCGGCGGCTAATTAAGCACACATCACCGCCGCGAGTTTCTCTGCATCTTGCTAAACCGGGCATCCATTGCCTGGTTGTTTTTGTTTTAATCCTTTAATTTTCTTAAGTTCTTTAAATATGAAGTTATGTCTTATTGAGAGATTTACTTCATTATCTAAAATTTTTAGCAGTAAAGAAAATCCTATTTTTCTGGTGGTCAAATATGAATAAGTATACATGTTTCTATAAAGTTTTAAAGACTATTATTGCTATCAGTTTTGGGATGATCTGAGGTTAGATAATCTTTTAAGACCCTACAATAAGCAGCACCTGCGCTTTTTGAGTGAAATAATTGTATTAGATCCAAGTATGAAAATGATATCTTCAACGAACATAATTAGTTGAAAACTGTTCAATGATATCGATAATTTATATTTACATTAATAAAAAATATTTTGCAGTATGTATTCAAATTTAAGTAATATAATACAGTGATTGTCAAACCAAAAAACAATGGAAATTGAAAATCGATACCGACGCTACGCCGGTCGAGTAGCAAGTAATGGACAGTCGGCGTTAACGCATTGAAACCGAAACAATGGCGACGACAAAACTAAAACAAAACGCGCAACAAATTCCGTCTTTGTTCACAGATAGAAAGTTTCCAACACTTTCGCTTGACGCGTCCTTGGCGATGCGAAACAAAAACTCCACTGCCTTCGCAGACATCATTGAGTGATCTCAAAACGGGCTTTTTAGTACAAAACAAATTTCGCCGCTGTTTCAGTTACAAGCGGATGTTTTCAACTTCTTACCTTTGTTTTGGTTTGGAGGAGGTGAAATTTAATTCAGCTATGGGATTTCAAAAGAAAAACTTTTTGTTGACGAATACAACAGTTGAGTAGGGAAACGTTAGCAAACTTTTACTGTTATAATCGGCTACTGAGAGACTAGAAAAAGTTAAGTCTGAACACTTTATTTCATCCATCATCCATCCATCAGCCAAAGGAAGTCCACTGCTGAACATAGGCTTCTCCTGATGATTTCCACAGTGACGTTATTGACCTTATTATTACCATATTTTTTATTATTTGACTTTATTTACAAAGATATATTCATAATGTACATAACATATTAAATCTATGGTTATTATGACGTAGGTTTTTATATTGTCTTTTTTCTTCTAGGTCAATATTATAGTCTAATTAGTTTATTTAACTTTATCATGATCACTTTCTAAGCGCAAGAAGTCCACTGCCAAATTTAGGCCTCCTCCAAAGATATGGCAGGGTAACGAAGAGTCGACATGATTGGCAGGCGATTTGGCGACCTCAAAGCGTAGATTTTCGCGCTGATGCAACTGCTGCCCGTCATCAGCCTATTGACTATTCCATATTTGTAACGATTTTCCCTCTATCTGTCGTAAAACAGAGCCTGATTCGTAATGTTACTTCAATTTTAAAAAACTTGCTGATTGTGTATCTGTTTTATAATATGTATAGGTACATCACGATTTCCGCCAATACTCACAAGTTCGCTTTTACTTTAAAATATCAAGTCACCAATCTTATCTATAGAAAATCCATGTTCTGTAGCTTTCGTTCTTAACAGCATGGCTCTAAAATTAGCATATTGTACTATCACCATTACAGATAGTAAAATTATTGCCAGTGACCCATATCGCCTGCATTAGTGCATTTCTCCAACCTAGTTTGCGACTCGACGTTTTATAAGAAACGGTTTAGAAATAGTTTGACAGCCTCCGTGGCGTAGTTGGTTGGACGCCGGCTGTGAAACGTGCGGCCGCGGGTTTGATCCCCGCATCGAAACAAATTTTTGTGTAAACTACAAGTATTTGTTTCGAGTCTGGATGTTTGTGAGACTGAAAAGTCTCTGGTAGTTCCTGATACCTACGACACAAGACTCGATCATTGTATGGGCCCAGGTCTATGTATGTGACCGTTGAGTGTATTTATATTTTAAAAAAATAGTCTCTAAAAAGAATATTACATCTAGGATTCTAGGTACACAATATGTTATTGACCTTTATAGACCACGCTAGTCCAATGGCCAAAGGGCCACGATGATATTTCAAAATGAGGTCATTTTTATCCCCACTCATCATCCCTCACGTGACACTAAAGCATAGTAAATACGTTCTTTTACTGAGCTGCAACCCTTTAAAGAACATTAAGTAACGCGATGTAGCTCTTTCCTCAATCAACAATTATTTTGTGGGAGAATTAGTTATATTATGTGATACATACGTTAGTTTCATTATATCATGGAAAACTTATTAATTACACTAACTACAAGTTTATCTAACATATATTTTCTTCTTTAATCGTTATAAAAAATAATTGTAAAACCATTCCGTATAAGTTACACCGTAGTCTATAACTTAAAACTTTATTATTACAACCTTAATAACCAATTAATTTAAATAGTATACATTCATCTAATGAATGAAGATATATCCACGTACCAGTTTGATGCAGTTAAATAATTATTAGGTATCTTAAAAAAGTTAAAGAAAAAATGTAAAAACTCCCATTAAATATGGAATCTAATCTAAGTTACCCCTACTCCGCGATTACCGCTCCCGGAAAATCTTCCCATTATATTACCCTGTAGCCTAAACAAAATACTTTTCCGAACAAAGTCCCCGTTGCAACATAAAGAAGCGGAATATAGTACACACAAAATTGCGGTCAAAAGCTAGTAAAAAGCTTTCTCGCAAGGACGCGTCCGCCATTGTGTCAGTAAGTGTCACGTTCCAGTTACAGAATGTTACGAAATTCAGCATCCGGCTTATTCATACTGTGCTTAAGTATTGCTTTATGTAATGTTGTCATCTTGCATAATGCAGCCGGATGCACCTTTCTTTGAAATCATTTGAATATATTGTTCATCATCTATTGTCTTCTATCAGTTTAAGTTTCTTTCAGGCCCACACACCCACCACTGCAACTGCTGTCAGCCAGGATCAACAGTGGCATACAAAGAATTGGCATCGAGCTCCGGAGCTCGGCGAGTCTCTTTGGGCCATTAGCTTTGTCTTTAACCCGCATTGAAATTAATCAAATAATTTTTTTTTTTTTCTCTTTATTAATTTGGGGACTTTGAATCAGTGTTGACTATGCTAGTCCCATAATATTCACAATTTTGTATTATACAATAACTATTAAACACTATTATCATTTTTAAACAGTTTATGTGCAGACTTAAATAACAATCCAGCGGCTTTAGAAGTACTTGCCGCTAGAATAGTTTGGAATATACCTACATCTAAACAATTTATATTTAAGCGCTTGTACAATTCCTGTCTCATATTTGCACTCTTTACACACTCCGATAAGAAATGAAAAACATCATCTACACAATTACACAACGTACAATTTGGGCTATCAACTTTCTTCATTAAAAATTTGAACTTATTTGAAGGAATGTGTCCAGAACGCAACCTATGGGCTACTACTATATATTCACGGCATAAACTAGTTTGTGCAAACCATGGGATACGAGGAGGTTCACTCGCAAGCGTTCGGTACCAAATACCCTTCTCCTGAGATATCGCATCAAAATACTCCTTCCACTCCAGTAACAAATAACTTCTATATTTCGATAATAATCCACAATGATCCGGCCTAACATAAACTTCTATACCCTTTGATATGGCTTCTCGAGCTAATCTATCTGCCTCCTCATTCCCACGTATACCTACATGCGACGGAACCCACTGCAACCCCAGAGATATGCCACGAGACACCAGCACGGAGACTTTTCGTAAAATGGTATATGCAATCGATGCACCTCTGTATCCAGAGGCGCATCGGGCCACGTGTTGTAAGGCGCTTCTGCTATCAGACAGAATAACCGCCTTACTAATTCCTGTGCCAATAACGTACGACAAGGCCTCCGAAATCGCATAGAGCTCCACACACATGATGTTACATTCCGACTTATTAATTATTTTATAGGATTCTCTGTCTCCTATTAGTTTAAACACTCCATTAAAGAACTAGTTTCAGAAGAAGGAGCAATATCTGAAGCTGGCTGTCTATGATAAGCCAGTAGTCTAACAATTTCTCTAGTAAATGTCAGACGGACGGACGACCGTATAAAGTAGGGAGTTGCTGTATGCAGGCAACTACCAATATGATGCCATGGCGATCCTTTTAGCAATTGAGTTTTCTTCAGAATCAATCATACTTTATTGACGAAGATCTACAAACCCGAATTCACTGAACTTGAAACGTATCACAATCAAAACATATACACACAAAATCCTGAAATAACAATTATGAAAACCCGGTACTCAGAATATAAAACAAGGCTTGTGATTTTTTTGAGGTACAGAATCTTAAAAATTAAGAAGTCCGCCATTATTTAAATTTATACTGGCGCTTTTAAATAAGGAAAACCATAACATTGGCCTAAATTAAATCAACACAAAAAGACGTAAAACAAGACCAACCCAGTGATTGTTTATGAGTTCGAAGGTAGAAATCGTCGTCCCAAATATCCAAGGTGCTAAATAAAGAGTTTTTATTATTATTTAGTTCTTGAAATTAACTCAGCTCCTTCAGCTGGATAAAAATAATACACACGGGCCTAGGCCAAGTGTGTATTAGTTCCTACATTCCATGTCAGTCTGTCCGTTGCTGTCAGTTTTTAAGAATTTACGTACTATCCTGCAAGTATTTAAGATGACGGCCTTTTGTAGTTTACAGTAAATGTTGGATGGAAGATCTAAAATTTCTATGGCTTTGTGTATGTGTTTAGGTATGACTCCTGTGGAAGAGAGTACTATTGGTACTATTGACACCTGTTGTAACTTCCACATCCGGGCTATTTCATCTTTAAGATCTATTTATTTTGAGAGTTTTTCTGATATCGTATTTTGTAAGTTATGGGTATTGGGTATGGCTATGTCTATGATTAATGCTGTTTTATTATTTTTGTCTATTAAAGTGATGTCTGGCCTGTTATAGTGCACCGTCTTGTCTGTTAATATTGTCCTATCGAAGTAAAGTTTATGGGTATTATTTTCCAGTATAGTTTCCGGTACATATTTATAATAGGGTTCTAAGGGATAGGTGGGCATTAATTTATATTTCTGAGCTAGTTTTTGGTGGATAATATTTGCAATTTGGTCATGTCGGTGTTTATAGTCCGTCTGTACTATTGCCTTGCAAGCGCCTGTTATATGTTGGATGGTCTCGGGTGCACTATTACATTTTCTGCATATATCTGAATTTAAGCTTTTAATTATATATTTCTGGTAGTTCCTGGTTTCGATAACTTGGTCCTGTATGGCGAGCATGAAACCTTCTGTTTCAGGAAAGAGTTCTCCTCGTCTGAGCCAATCGTTCGACGCTATTTTGTCGACGTCTGGTTTGCTCAGATCTTGGAGATGTCTTCCATGAAGTGATTTTCGCGCCCATTCTACTAGTTTATCTTGTCGGTCTATTATTTTTTCATTAAGTTGAACTGTTTGGTCAGCTAGGTTCAGAGGTGTATATTTACGGTCATTTTTTACTATTGCGTTATGTAACGCTGAAGTTAGTGATTTACTTTGGAAATATTTTCTAAGAGTAGTGATCTGCTTATTATGCAGGTTAACGATATCAATTATTCCTCTCCCTCCATCAACTCTAGGCAATGTAATTCTTTGCATACAGGATCTTGGATGATGCTTTCTGTACTTGGTCATAAGTACGTTAATTTTTCGCTGAATATTTTTAAGTTCTGTTTTCGTCCATTTTAACACACCAAAAGAATAGGTCAAAATTGGAATGGCAAATGTATTAATCGCTTTTATAATATTTCTTGAGTTAAGTTGGGATTTTAGAATTATGTTGAGACGGTCCTTAAATTTCTGTGTTAATGCGGCTTTAGTTTCCTTGTATGTTATTTGTTTAGATTGATTATAACCTAGATATTTGTATGTAGCGCTTTCATCTAATGGATCTATTTTTTCTCCCGTCGAAAGTGTGTAATAATGTTTATGGGTCTGTCCTGCTTTAATAGAATTAATTTTACATTTATCAATACCGAACTGCATGCAAATGTCTTTAGAAAATTGTTCAGTTAATTCTGCTAATTGATTCATGTCGTTTTGAGAAGAAGCATACAATTTTATGTCGTCCATATATAGCAAATGTGTAAGTTTTCTAATATTTTCGTTAGATTCTGAGATGGGACTAGTGTGATATATTAGTGGGTAACCGCTGTTGCAGGCGTTTAAAATATTTGTCAATGGATTTAAAGCAAGGCAGAACCACAATGGACTAAGGGCGTCGCCTTGGAAAATGCCACGCTGTATTTTTATGCTCTCCGTTTGTGTATACCCATCACTTGTTTTTATTTTCAATCTAGTTGCCCAATGTTGGGATGTAGTAAATAAGTAATTAATGATATGTGGGTTAATTTTATAAATATGTAGGACTTTAAATAGCCAGGTATGGGGTACTGAGTCATATGCTTTTTTATAATCTATATACATTGTAAATATGTCTTTCTTTTTATTTATGACCTGTTTTAATATCACTGAATCTATAGTCAATTGTTCCTTACATCCTTGACTAAATTTTCTACAGCCTTTCTGCTCTTCACTTAATATATTATTACTATCTATATGATTATAAATTTCGTGAGCTAAGCAAGATGTGATTATTTTATATAACGTTTGTAAACAAGTGATTGGTCTATACTTTCCAGGATTAAGCGGATCATTTAAGTCTTTCGGCAACATATGTGTGACTCCTTCTGTTATGTATTTAGGTACTATTTCAGGTTGTTCAATGAATTTATTAATATATTTGAGAATAAACGGGTGCGTAAATGATAGTTTTTTGTACCAATAATTATGGATATTATCAGTTCCAGGTGCCTTCCAGTTTTGTAGTTTCCTTAGAATATATTGAAATGTTTCTGAAGTAATATTCGTGAAAGACATTTCCAATATATTGTTTGACCTATTTTCTTCTTCTTTTATCCAGTCGGCTTGGTCATTGTGTTCTACCGGAATTTCCCAAATATTAGCCCAAAAGTTTCGAAGTTCTTCTACAGGAGGTGTCTGATTTTGGTACTTGCTGGGGTCCTGATTATTTAAACTGCGATAAAACTGTTTTTCATTACAAGAAAATTGTGAGTTTTGGGTCTTACGACGAGTACAATCTTTGTATCTCTTTAATCTATGGCTCGCAACGGAAAGTTTTTGTTTAAGCGTGTCTAGCACATGCGACGGTTGGCTATTATCGGCTTCATGAGTTGCGTGTCTAGCATATCGATTCAATATTTGGTTTGAGTCTCTTATTACTCTATTGCTTGTATTTCCATTAATAAATTGGGTTAATTTTCCTATATTACATCTAAGATCTTCTATTCTTCTTTCCAACCGTCTTTGCCATGCTGGTGCGCGTTTTCTTTGGAAATTATTAGAGTTATCAGGGATATGGTTATTTATTTTAGATCCGTTATAAATTGCGGCTGTTACGGCACTACAATAAATGAGCGTTTGTAAAGAAAAAATGTCTAAAGATTTATTATTATTTATGTTTTCTGGTAAAATTATACTATTAATATATTTAACAGCAATAGCCAACTTTTTTGTGGCTCTCTGTTTTGGTATATAAGGGCGGCTAGTGGGCTCAGAATGTATATAACGGTTTAATGAGTCAGTAAAAATTAAATCAATAGTGCTATTTCGGTCCCTTGTATTTGGTTGTACTTGGTTAGGGAGATTGTCCGGATCTGCGTTATTTAGGACTGTTTGGGGAGTTATGCTCTCTGCTTCTATTTGGGCTTGAGATCGATTAGAAATCTCAGTTAGAAAATTAACTTCACTGTCGCAAGTATCGTCTCTGGTTATCTCAATATGGCTACAAGTATTGTTATCTATATTTAAATTCTGTGTTTGTCTCTCATCGCTATGTACAAGTGGTGGTACAAGTGAATTTTTATCTGATCTACCATATTCATTTTCGATATCTATATCTAATTCCTTAGCTACTTCCTTTCTTATTTGTTTTATTCTTTCTTCAGTTATGTATTTATTGTTCATTACTACTCTTCTCTGGTCAGCAACTCTCTGCTCGGATATATGTTCAAGATGTGGGTAGTTCGAGACAAACTCTCGATGCATTTGTTTTCTATATGCAGTTAAATTTGTTTCCAGATGTGTAATTTTTAAGTAGCTACGGATAATTGTTTCATTATGTTCATTTGTCCATTTCATGCGTTGATTTGGTAATTTTGTTGTTTCAGATGCTAGATTTATGTGTTGTGTGTGTGTTGGATGGGTGGAGGCTAATTGTGTTTGTACTTCATTGTATATCTCTGTAATCCGATTTTGTGGTAATAACTTACTTCGAATGATAGCTCTCCGTTGATCACCAATACGCTGTCGGCTAACGTCAATATGTGGGAATTGTTCAATAACTTTATTGTATAACGGCTCTAAGTAGGCTTTGGTATCAGTTTCTAAGTTTGTCAATACTAGATAGGTGCGCAGTATGAACTCATTCACTTCTTTCGACCATTTTATGCGCTTATTTTGGGTACTCACGGTGGACACAGAATTACCGACTGTAATAGTCGTCTGTGCAACACTCGCGGCACTTGTGGACGGTAATGGTGAAGTTAGTATCTCGGGTTTATCGATGTTACTTATTGGTTCTATGGGATTTTGTATATCTTGTGGTTTCTTACCATTTTGAATGCTATTGTATACATCTACGTACATATCCCCATTTCGACACCTTTCTCGTAATGATCTAAGGTGGTATCTACTTTGAGTTGATATCGATGATGTGCGGGCAGAGCTTGAAGATGTTAATGAATATGATGATAATGAAACTGGCGATTTATTAGTTGATTCTGGTGATGGGATGTTAGCGAAAGGTGAAGATGATCTAGATGAAGGTGATGATGGTTGATTGGCTGTAGTAAATTTATCGAGGGGAGCCCGCCTGTTCAGCCCCCCGTCGCCAACGGTTCGCATACTGTGGCATCCAGCGTCGGCTCCAGATGCGCCCCGGCGACCCCCGGGCAGCGGCCGTAAACTATATCGCTTAATTTGTCTTTCCATATTATATTAATACCTCCATAAAATGGGTTGCCGTTGCCGTGTTAGCCGTCAAAGTAGTTATTGTGACGTGTCCGCCCCCCACGTAAATCAGATGGTCGATTTGGACGTACGGTTGGACTTTAGGGGGCTTATTATTATTATTATTATGTTGGACATAATTAAAGCAAAGATAAGTTAGATAACGTATCGCCATGATTCCAAACTTGGTTACATTTGAATAATTTAAACGTAACGGTGACCCCGACATTAATGTATTGTAGGTACATATTTGTAATATTAATGTATTGCAGGTTATAATTTTCCGTTTAAAAGTAGGTGGCAGTTTTTAACACAAGTCTGTTATGAACTCTAGAATTTGTTTTTAATAAAATAGTAATTTTGAGTTGGGTTATCCGTGTTGTTTACTCTGTACTATATTTTTTAGAATTTACGTAATGATTTTCGCGTACTTGGAATCCCTCGGCACACCTCTGGCTTTTCGGAGTCATGTGTGTATCGACAGTCAATCACCACGCACTATAACGGTGAAAGAAAACATCATGAGGAAACCTGCATACCGTAACGATTTATAAGAATTTCTATGGCTTGTAAAGTCCGCCAACCCGCACTAGGCCAACGTGGTGGACTATATGGCCTAACCCCTCTCAATCGTACTCTCAAGTGTAGAGAAGGCCCCTGCCCTGCAATAGGACTTATACGGGCTGATACAGTACAGTATGTACAGTACAAACATGTACTTTACATATGTTACCTATATTTTTGGTCAAGTCAATACAAGACAATCTGAAGACATCCTAATTGATCACTTCGAAATTCAAATTCAAATCAGAAGCCGCCATTTTTAATTCATTATTTTAAAAAACTTTCGCGCCATCCCGCCCCATAAACTCTCCAGAAAAGCTATACTTTCATAAGAACTCCATTAGGTTACCACAAACGATCATACGGCCGCATTTTTACCACAATGACCGGCTTAACAGCCAGCTGAAGCAGTGAAAGCACCGCGCCGTGATGTCATCGACTTGTTACGTAACGCATGACGAGAACATGGCGATGTGTGAATGAATGTATTAATTGTGCGTCAAACCAGTGTTTATTACGACAAACGATTTGTTACACGCTTTGCTGTTTACGTTTTAACATGTTAACGTTTTTGTTTGAATGTTATGGGCAACTAACTAGGAGATTTATTCGTTTTAGCTTGATTTAGAAGGCGACGAACCGATTTATTAACAGATCTTTTTATAATTACCGTTCTTTAATACAAGTGACATCTTTTAACTCTACAAAAATAAAACATTTTTATATCTACGAATTGAATAAGTTGATCGGCTTCAGGGTATTTTGATAAGCTCCAGGAAATTAATAGCTCATATTTGGCAACCTCTAAGACCATAAAAAGTCTGTTTTCAAATAAGGTAAAGCCAAATTACAAGTTGGACAAATTATCTCTACAAAGGTTATATACTACAAGTCGCTGGTTGTACACCATTTCCTACAGACACTTCTGGAATTTTACAAGCGGTGGAATGATGATGAATAGTGAAGATATGCACTATAAAAACAAGGACTATTCATAAATTTAAAGATTCAACTAAATAATGTATCTATTAAAGTACCTGTTTAACATTTTGCACAAATACTTATTACGGATTTAATCCTAATTTACTGTTAAACGCCAAACCGCACTAGGCCAGCGTGGTGAACTATATGGCCTAACCACTCTCAATCGTACTCTCGTTCGTAGAGGAGGCTCGTGCCCTGCAGTGGGACGTATCTGGGCTGGTATGGTATTTTCAGTTAAAAATTAAAAAAATCATCGCAGTAAATCCACGGTTATAATCTCGCTCGTCTACCCAGAGAGGCTTTAATATCTCATTAATAAACTTATAATGTATCATCAAAGTATTAAATATATTATCATCTCTATCACAGGTTCCTATCTAATTTTCCATTACCCATCGGCAAATTGTCAACAACTCGAAGCTGACATTTACACCGATATCATCCGAAATAGACCCAGCAGATTTCAATCTCTCATTTGCAAACAGTTTGTCACAAATAGTTTCGTGCATAAATCAAGCTGTCTGTACACCGACAACGGAATGCTCTGAATGTTAACCCCTATTGTAAATCTAGTCATGTGCGAAATGGTAATCGTGCGTATTTTCCACTGCAACGTTATCGAGGTCGGCTGTTATGAAATTGCAATTCTTACAATATCGTAGATCCGCTTTGCACGCAGTTCGTAATGGGAGAAATTGAAGGATATTATATACGCGGATATCTTAACCCGTCGTTACGTTTCTCTTATGGAAAATCCCTATGACATAATTTCTTATGAGATTCGTAAACAAATAATCAAATTAATGCAGGCAACAGTCCCCATACATTATTTTATCGCCATTACACTGCAAATTACGATGGATCGATGACTTGAAAAGGGTGGCGAGTAGCGAATGGATGGATAATTGGGAGGCCTAAGTCCAGCAGTGGACGGCGATAGGCTGAGTGTATACACTGTAGATTGAGGGTCGGAGGTTATGGGTATCAGAAACTACAAGATACCTTAAGTCCCGAAACACCCAGTTCGTAACATATATTTATGTGAATCACACACGTAGCATCTCTTCTGTCAACCGGCTTGAGCTCAAAGAATGATTTTATAATTCGAAGAAACTTCTATTTAAACAGCGAAATCATAACAAATTCTACATCCGACCAAACCAAACAGGAAATATCACAGTGGAAGCAGAAATGTACACTACAGCATCATATCGCCTAATTAGTCAATGATTGCGGACACCGAGACGCATACGGAGCAAACTTTCCATCGCCATACATGCTAGGCGCAAGATGCGTTCATACATCAAAACATTGCATAACACGCCTACTAATGTTTACGCAAGGTTAACTTTCCCATGACTCATGATGTCACGATGTCAATAGATGAGATTAAAGGTCTGTATGTCAATACTAAACGCGTGTTGAGAAGGAAACAATGGCATAGATGATCAAAGATAATAACAAACACGGCGAATAATATCACGCTTTCACTGTTAAATAGTTATGAGAGGTTGATAAAGCCAAGCCTCTAGTTCTACTAGAACAAACTTTACTAGATTGAACTATATACAACAACTCAACGCCTTCAAAGGATGGCTTATAAAATAAATTAAATAGGAGTCTGTTTCTTTTTGTCACGCTATTCTTCCATAGAACCAGGAAGCCATATTTAATTCCCTAGATACATTTAACTGATCTGCGATTTAAACACAAGACCTCACGCGAAAAATTCAGAGTACTTCGCCACTGTACTATAAAGGCGATGTTATAAAAAATAATATAATAATACAGTAGACACTCGGTACTCATATTTACAAACCAGAAGTGAATTAAACATAACGTTAATGAATATTATTAAGTTGTTTACCTATGTATGAAAATTATTCATACATCTTGCCAATTATACACATACAACCGGTCGGAATGATTCCCACGAAACTTTCACTGGCGGATTCTGCGATATTAGCAATTGAAACAGGATCTCAAATATACAGGATTTGTCTTTAATTCTTCGTAAACAACTTCAAATATTTGTATTTTATTTGAACGTATATTAGCATGTTATTTATTGGCGGCATTAGTTGGGGAATAGAGTTACAACTAAGCCAATAGAAGAAACAATTATATCAGTGCGAAGATTCGCATCTTTCATTCATCTTGGATTTCCTTGTCAAAACCGAATCTGTGTAGATACAAATCCAACCACAGACCCTCTCATTATGATAATAATAATAATTAGGATAGGATACATAGATTAATAAACGTATGCCTAATCAGAATGCATAGTACATTTTAAAAAGGTAAAATGGCCTACCTATATTTTTTTAGAGTATATAATATTGAGATCGGTTTGTACTGATCTGTGCAATGTGTTTTCGACCAGCCTAAAAGACAAGCTTCACAAAAATGACGATTCTATAAGAGTACCTAACGCTCAATGGCAGATTTATAACAACATACCTAAAGATTAACAAGTTACAATAGTAAAATAATTTCTACACGATCTCTCCGAAAACGAAACAAATTCCACTCTGATTCCCCAGTCACTCGTTACTCCCAAAACTAATTGTCAAAGAATACAAATAATCAAGAAATCAACGCAAAAAAAATTGTCTGTCATTACAAATGCCGACACGAAATGCTATCGTGACGGCACCCAACTTGAACACTTAATCACCAAAATAAAACCAAAAAGATTTTCGGTGAAACGAGGCGTTCGGTTGGGTTTCACTCTAATTTTATAAATAATGATAATTCTCCATATAAGTGATGATTTCACTCAACCAAAATAACAGACGATTAATTTCCAGCTCTCGTTTTGTGGCATTAACTTGATTTTTATTTGTTCCTAGAGTAACTGCCTCGATGGCGTAGTTGTACTACAGTACGGTTACAACGCTGAGGTCTCGGGTTCGAATCCCGGATCGGGCAAAGTGATATTGAATATTTCTATTCATTATCAGCCTGGAATCAGGTATTTGTGCCCGTTATGGCAATAGGATCGCCTCCTATCACACCCTGGAACGGAACAGACAAAACAAAACGTGGGTAATCCTGGTAGTAACCAGAAAAACCTCTGCCTACCCCGTCTGGAAAAAAGGCGTGAGCTTATGTATGTCTTAGAGTGTAAATATCATACAAATTAAGCACTACATTTAACTATTGTACAATTGTATACTGAGATGATGATTAAAAAATAAACAAGTACTAGTCTGATACTATTCTTCCAAGACAGTATTGCACACATAAAATTCACTGCAGTGAACTTAAAGAACCATAAATGACATAATTTATATGAAAAATATAATTTATAGTATTTCATTTTTATAGTATCAATATTAGAGCATATATTTTATTAAACAGACATTGAATTGTATAGTTTTGTTACAATTTACCTCAACTCGTAATAATTCTTAATTACCAATTGATCGCAGTAGTTACCAAACTGTAATTATGTTCACGAATTTCAAACCCAGTTACTCGGAATTCCCCAAATTGCGTACAAAACTATCCAAGTGTAATTAGTCTGCCAACCTTATTGGGTGAACACAAATTTATAATTTACGAAAGTTTCCTCAATTTAGACTTCAATACCGTTGGATTCAGATCCAATGTTTTTAATAGATGTGGTTTATTTATATTTAGAAAGGGGATAATTATAACTATCTAAAAAAGACTACAAAACATTAAATACTGCTTTTAAAAAAGACTACAAAACATTAAATGATTGCGTAGTAATAGCGTTATTGTCAAGTATTTTACACGTGTAGCCTGTGGATAAGCCATACTCAGAAAGCCATCAATGCTCTTAGGATACAATATAATAATGGATTCAGAATGCTGATGGACTTGTCACGCTTTTGCAGCGCCTCCGGAATATTTGCAAACTTAAATACTGACTGCTTTGCGGCAATTAGGCGCAAGCGTTCGGCATCCCTATTGCAGAGGCTTCGTGGCAATACTAACAGCCTACTGGGTGTCATTATGGACAAATATGATTGTCCTTTAATAAATTCATTAAGTAGACTGCATTGTTAATTGTATCTACACTAACATTGTCTTCACACTATTTCTGTTTTTGTTTTTCTTTTGTATTAATATTGTTACTAACAAATTATGGAATGATTTCTGAAATAAAGTTTTATTATTATTATTATTTTATAGTACTCGTAAAAATAATAGAAAACTCTTGTGTTTAATATGTTTCTCTATATTTCCAGGTATCATCATACTGTCCACAACCACAAGATGTCAGTATCAAGTGCACCATCCGGGTAGGTATGCATCAATTTCATCACCATTGTCTTGTTATTCGATTGTATAGAACATGTAATGATCTCCTTCTCATGTTGCAGTCCCTATCAGAGTGTCAAGTGATTGGCCAAATCCACATCTACAACAGAGGAATCCACCATGGCACCAATTCTCATCACCAAGAAAAAGATCACCAATGCAAACAGACCCTTATTACCAACCAGACATGACCTACAATCAACCTTTCGCCTATCCACAAAACTATGACGCTCGGTCATCCTACGACATGATTAATTCAGAAACAAGGATTCCAAACGATGGCAGATTACTCTCCGACTCAGCTTTCACCAGAATATCAGAAACATTAGGTGCTATTAATACTGTAGGTCATTATTTAGTTGATATGGTTAATGAGAATGAAAGAACTGAAGAAGATCCAACATTAAAACAGTTACCACAAGCCCTTTACACTATAAGTAAGAATGTTTTAGGTAGAAATGTGACTGACAAAATAGCTCCTATTGTTAAGAAAGCGTTACCAAAAGTGCTACCTGATGCTCCTATAACAAAAATCGCTACAGCAGACGTAGACAAAAGTGATACAAAGGTTTGCACCACACCAGAAGGAGAAGATGGTATTTGCGAAGATCTCAGTAACTGCCCTCAACTCTTACTAAACTTGGTGAATCTGCGAGAGTCTTTGTGCTTTAAGGATCTATTTGTTCCTGGAGTGTGTTGTCCCAGAGATTCCGTAGTGCCTTCAACTCCGTTAGTAGAGAAACCTATACAGGCTACGACGAGTAAGCCTACATATTTAGTCCCAGTGACTACGCAGAGGCCTAAACCAGCAACTACTAAGAAGCCGTCAGCAGTGTTAGTCCTTACGACTAAGAAACCAAAACCACTGACGACGAAGAGACCCACCACCCCAGCGCCAACCACTCCAAGACCACTCGGAACGACGTCATACTATACCATAGCACCGTCAGTTATTAGCAACTTTACAAACATTGTTGATATTAATGGTAAGTAAGCGCTAATATTATTAATTACTGTAGCATGGTAGAGAGAACTAGTGAATGCCCAGTAGTCGTAATTGACATCAAACTTATGTGACAAAAAATTAACGCGGCGAAGATCCAATCAAAAGTTTTTAAAACACTTAAATCATGAGAGCAGTCGGACCAATACTTATGTAAAAAAAAATTGGCATGAAAAAATACTTTATGGAGTTTCTAATCCATAAAAAATTGATAATATTTAACACTCTTGCTTTTTAACTTCTTAGAGTGTGCGATATATTTTAATAATCAGATTGCGGTCAAAGAGAAGACGAAGGTGGGCGCATCGTGGGCGGTACGGAATCCAAGTCTGGTGACTGGCCGTGGATGGCTGCGATATACCTGCATGGCAGCAAGCGCAGGGAGTTCTGGTGCGGAGGCACCCTGGTGGGCAAGAAGCATGTCCTCACTGCTGCTCATTGCACCAGGGACTCGAAGCAAAGACCGTGAGTCAACGTTCAAGTATTTGAGATTCTGTTTACTACTTTATTACCTGCTTAGTGGTTGTATTTCGATTTTTTTATTCACATCGTAAGGTTACGTAGCAAATCCATGGATATGAAGCTACATGGTTAAATATTAAAATATTAACTCGCATTTTTTAGCCTTTATCGTATGTTAAATCTCAGGAACGAAGCTTTAGTTACAACTAGTATGCTTATTTTGTACTTCAAATAAGATTTAAAGAAACTTCGGCAAAGGATTTACCAATCTCTAAGGGCTAAAGTTTCTTCATGTTATTTTTTCTACCACCATTAGGAGAAAAATATAAAATGTCCACCAACTAAGTAACTAATCTGACCTCACTAACATTCCAGTTTCCCGGCGCGTCAGTTCAGCGTCAGACTCGGCGACGTGGACCTCGCCCGTGACGACGAGCCCTCGCGCCCCTCTACTTTCCGAGTCACCGCCGTCAGGGCTCACGATCAGTTCTCCAGGGTCGGCTTCTACAACGACATCGCCGTGCTGGTGTTGGCTGGTTTGTATACAACTTTTGCTGGGTGCTTTGTTTCTTTCTTATTAATAAATATGGACTTTATATTTATACGTGGTCACACTATCGTTATCTCTTGAGGCCAGTAATTAGCGAGTCATAAATTTTAAGGGATTTTCAAAACAGTCTTAAAAATTAATAATTTGCGATTCTTTGAATCTGGTATATTGTTAGGGATTATTTGACCCGGCTATTACTGGCTAAAGCGTAAAACTGTGTATTTACTAAGTATACTAGTTACTATTTTGTTTAAATTCCATTGAAATCCAACCCAACCCATGTACCTTTCAGAAAACGTTCATAAATCAAAATACGTGATCCCCATTTGCCTGCCAAGTGGCGACATCAACAGGCAGCACTTCGAGGGTGCTCTAGCCACCGTGGTGGGTTGGGGCACCACCAGGTACGGAGGTGGGGAGAGCTCCCGGCAGTTGGAAGCCAAACTGCCCGTCTGGAGAAACGAGGACTGCGACAGAGCATATTTCCAGCCTATTACTGATACGTTTCTGTGTGCTGGATACGCAAGAGGCGGCGTTGATGCATGTCAGGTAAGGAGTATTTTATTAGTTACGTTTGAAATTATCGATAGGCTGGTGGACTCCGAACGGTTCTAGCCCTCTGACTTCAAAATTACGTGTAGTAATCAAACCTCTATCTTTGCTTTCTGAATGTAACATATTATGCGTATAAATGTTAAGAGAAAGACCAATTAAGACCACAACATAGAAAACCATCTTTGGTCTTGTATCATCAAACAATGTCCGTATTTACGTTCATACATAAGGTCACTTGCCTGCCAATGTATTCATGCGTAAGTATCAATTTAGCTACCGTCGTTACACGCCAATCACTTTCCACTTTCCATTGATAAATGTCCATTAAAGCTTTTGTGTGGTGGAAATGACATGACGTGACAACCTAATGTTTATACTCGGCTAAAGATTCTACGCATTTTCCTAAGATTGACGACTTACGAGCTACGTACAGATGGATGTTTTGATATGGATTCATCACGCCCACCTCGCGGAATTCATATACCTCAGAAATTCTAACAAGGATATAAACTGTTTTTTTTTATTCTTTTATTTTAAAGGGACTTCTACGCGCAGCCTATGCCAGTCCCATCATCCCCCTAACAGTAATGAATAGCATAATTTTGCCATGAATTCAAAAAACACCTTTGCATCATTGCTGTTTGGTTTTGTTAGAATATTATGAAACATACCTACAACAGAAGGATATAAATTTAAGCACTAAGTAGATTTCCTCCCGATGATTTACGTAACTGTTAAACTGGGTCATAATTGGAGTTTTCTTACACATGAGACTACGAAGTCTGTTATGTCACATATATTTGCATCGGCGAACTCCAGTTAGGCAGTTCGTTTCACGAACCAGCTCTCGCATACTGATATTATAATTTACTTACAGGGTGATTCCGGGGGGCCTCTCATGTTGCTGATCAACGGCAGGTGGACTCAGATCGGCGTCGTCTCTTTCGGAAACAAATGCGGGGAGCCCGGATACCCAGGAGTGTACACTCGCCTCACTCGCTACAACCATTGGCTGCAACAAAACTTAGTCTAAAATAAACATAAAATAAAATTGTAAAACGCGTTGATCGAACATAGTGTTTTAATCTTATAATTGGCTTGGAGCATATTAAATAACAAAAGTAAAAATAATCAATCTATATTTTGGTACTGTATAATACAGGGTATATCAAGACTACGACCGAAAACGAAGCCAGGTGGTAGTTGTAGTAATTATAAATACAATGAAACCACAAATTTCTCAAAAATAGCGACAGGATTTTTTTCATTTTTTTAAATATCATTGAGTTTGGGTGGTAAAAGCTAGATTTTGCTAAAGTATAATTTAACGCCTTACGTACCATTGTGTCTTTAAAAATAAAAAGGTGTACATTAATATTTTAGGAAAACGATGTATTTACTGCCTCGGTGGCGTAGTGGTACTACGGTACGATTGCAAAGCTGAGGTCTCGGGTTCGAATCCCGGGTCGGGCAAAGTGATATTGGATTTTTCTATTCATTATCAGTCCGGAGTCCGGAATTTGTGCCCGATATGGCGATAGGCTCGCCCCCTATCACATGGGACGGAATATACAAGGCGAAACGTTGATGTTCTGGTAGCACCTCTGCCTACCCCTTCTGGGAAAAAGGCGTGTGTTTATGTATGTATGTATCTATTTACTATTCAAATACGACGATAAGTAAAAATTTTTTAGTTGCATAGTGTCTGAAGTCACTAATACTACCACCTGGCTTCGTTTTCGGTCACAGGCTGGATGCATGAATATGTTAACAACTTTAACGAAGAACAATTAAGATGTAACATAAGCAACTAAGTATTATTTAATTTACTTAATAAATAAGATGAACAGATGATTAAAAAAATATAAAATGGCGCTTTCTGCGAAATTTATAACTGAAGGTTGTAATATTAACTACAAAGAATTAAGTAAATAATACAGACATTTATGGGTTAGTTATTCAGAAAACTGTTTGGACTTTATGTCTAATACCCTTTAAACAATAAACCATATTACGCCTAACAGAAACAGGCGGTTTCATGTTTAATTTTCTCAGTTACCAAATAGATGTTGATAAAAATGTATAGTAATAATTATACAACGCATAGGATTTATAAGAGTACTGCTTAGTTATTTAAAGAAACTTAAATATGGCCATTTTATTTATTCTAAGTATTACAAAACCAATAACTTATTATCGCTTGAATTTGAAACAGCTCTTGTAAACTCTTCGTAAACTATTGTGATAATTCTAATAACGGACTGTTAATTTTAAGGAAATAAACTTATACAAACCAACTGTCTTAGTCTTTTTTCATTCCAAATAAAAATATTCTACAGTATATATTTGATCGAAGATCCTATACATTATAGTAAAATATTTTCACTGGTGACTTCTGGTGTTGTGTAATTTTCGAAAAAAACTATTTTTTGTAAATTTTTCATGAATTATTTCCGAAAATTTCCATAATTGAAAAATTCAATTATTTAACTTTATTGGAGCTTCTAACTCGTAAATTTAACTTTATTCTTTTATATTAGGTATTGTTAAACTGGCTAATAAAATAAACATACATTAATTTGCAATACTCCCAAAATACAGGCTTGCCTAGTTTGGGGCCAATAGATTTGTGAATGATTGTACATCTCTAATTGATATGAATAAAAGTTATTATTATAATACTGTAATGTCCAAATTCAAGGTAGGGATTTTATATTAGGTATATCAAGACTGCGACCGAAAACCACCACCACCACCCAAATACGATGATAGAAAAAATTACAAAAAAAAAACGTCGCTTTTTTGCAAATAATTTAGTTGCATAGTGTCTAAAGTCACTAAAAGTTAAAACTACGATTCATACTGTTTATTTCCATTTCCCCCTGGATTTACGACTCACCCCATTTTTCAGAATGGAAAAATATTCGGTTTTTTTTTATTTTGAAAATTTTCATGCCAACATTGGTTACTTCAAAGTGTGCTTTAGTGTGATTAGGACTTTGTTTTGAAATACTATGGACGCTTCAATTCAATTCAATTTTTAAAAACTATGAACGCTTCGGTAGAGATTTGTCACATAAATGTCACTGTCATTTAAAATTATTATGTTCCATATTTATTAAGTTAATATATTTAGCAATACCATAATGACCGCTTTGTCTAATCAATGTTATTAAAGAGTAACAAATATATTCTGACATAGTTACGTTGCTATGGAACGCGAAAATATAGGACAATTTCTTGTGACGAATCATTGCAAATTTCTTTCACAATATAAACACTTTAAAATTCGTAATAACATTAAAACTTAGATCTTAGCTGGCTTATGTGTTCTAAAATTGATGTACAATATAATTGCCTCATTATAAGTTGTACGTATTGAGTGATAAATTTGTAAAAATGAAGTACTCAACATCACCAACTCCTAGTGTCAGTAACTATCCTAGAAGCACATCTCCTTTACCTGCCCCGGCTAACTACCAGCCCACGACAGCCAGTGCCGCTGTAAAGCGCTACAAATACCTCCGGAGACTGTTCAAATTCAATCAGATGGACTTTGAATTTGCTGCTTGGCAAATGGTATACCTCTTTATCTCACCACAAAAAGTTTTCAGGAACTTCAATTATCGTAAACGTAAGTGTATTCAATTAATACAATTAAATGTAAATTTTAAAGTAATACAGATGTTATCTCCTCAGTGAATATCATATAAATGAATTGGATTTTATTAAAGTGGATCAATTAAATTAAGTGCTTGAGTGCCGACTACCTATCCACAAGTCTAGCTTTCAACCCACATCCACATGGTGGGCAAAAACCTGAATGGATCACTGGATCTAGGGCCCTCTAAGGCATCACTGTGGAATTCCTTGAGAGAAATCTATGAACAACAGTAGACTCTTTATGACTGGGGATGATTATGTGTATACTAATAAGTGCTCTGTAATTAACACTAAAATGAGCAGGATACATTTACCTGTAAATTATGTAAGATAATAAGTATTTGCTACTAACAGCAACATACATAGTCCTCACCACATTAATATAAAAGTCACATATCCTAACTATCTGAAACTACCAAGGCTTTTGTTGCTTGCAATTTTGTATGGACTCAGAGCAAACCTGTGACGTTACATGACACAGAGAGCACTCAATAAACTGCACCATGGAGGTTTCTAATAATAATATGTTTTCTTTTTCAGATACAAAATCTCAATTTGCCAGAGATGATCCAGCATTCCTAGTGTTACTCAGTGTTTGGCTTTTCTGTAAGTATTTTTAATAGTATTTTTATTTTAAACCTTAATAATGAAACTGGAATGTATGCAGAAATGCGCCTCACCAATTGTAAAGTCAATTTGATGTACTCCAATGCCATATATTGTGGTTGATATCTGGAAAAACACAAATTATAATTAACCACAAGCAGGACTATTCAAATTATTATAGGAAATAATTGTTATAATATTAGTACATGCCATAGTTTTAAATTTTGTTGATAATATTTATTTTCTAGTGTCATCTGTCTGCTTTGGGCTGGCTATGGGTCTGCGTACAGAGAAAATAGCATTACTTGTGCTGTTTGTTGTATTTGTGGACTTTATTGGAGCAGGCATACTGGTCTCTACGTTTTTATGGTAAGAACTCTACTGTACTTTGCTTTTACAAACTTAAATGTATTCTTTAAAATTGTATTGTATGGCACGGAACTTAAGATTCGCTAATGCAACTTGAACTTGCCTAGTAATTTTTCTATTACTATAATGCTCATAAATAGCAATGGACTACTAAACAAAAAAGTTTTTATAATTTATTGTATCGATTTACCTTCTTAAGCTGTAAATATTCCAGGTATGTGAGCAATAAGTACCTGCGTCGTGACATAGACGGGCCGGACGTGGAGTGGGGCTACGCCTTCGACGTGCACATCAACGCCTTCTTCCCGCCGCTCTCACTACTCCACGTCGTCCAAATACTACTGTTCGGATGTAAGTCTGCTATGACCCTATCCGTGACCCTATAAAAAAATTGTTATGACGAATCAACAGTTAACTTCCTGTTGATGAGTGCCTTGCAATCAATTACATCTTCGTGGTGGTACCATAATGCAAAATAATAATGTTACCACCACTAATTAGGTCCTTTACAATCAGAAAATTATAATTTGACACTAATATCTTATTTTTATCATAATGTTAAGTCAGGGATTGAAAAGGCTTTTATTAAGTTTAAGTGGTGTAACAAACAAAATACCTTCCTATCAAATTCTCAGTACCTACACCTAGAATACTTGCCAAATTTCAGAATAAAATGTTGAAAATTGTTTGCAGCTCCGACATCGCCGTACGGTTTCTTCTCGTGTTTCATCTCGAATTCGTTTTGGCTCGCGTCAATCATCTACTATTTATATATCACCTTCTTGGGATACAGTAGTAAGTATTTTCCTGAATATTTTCTTAATAAAACCTTGACTGGGACGTGAACACACGTGTTTCCAGGCTTAATGCGTTTGCGGCAGAAAGTTAGCACACATAAAATTTGGAAAATCTGAGCTCTGTTGCTCTAGTACATCAATTTGATAAGGCCACAACTGACTGAACTGAATTGCACTGTCAAGACGGCCTTTGTAAGTTAGCAGTAGCGGCGCAAGGACGAAAACCTGATAGGCAAGATTTAGACAGTTGCCTCAATTTAGATCTAACAAATTATTTTAGATGGGTTTAGTTTAATTCCATTTTAGTTTAAAATCGTTATCATTATGTCGTCAATATCACCAAATCTTTAATACCTCAATATGAATTGTGTGCTACAGAAATAGTTGATATAGAGATGACTTGGACCATTTTGATACAAACTGGTGGAAGAAAGCCTTGGATAGAAGGGTGGAAGAAGAAAACGGAGGCCTTTGCCCTGCAATGGGACAGTATAGGCTAGGAAAAAAATAGTTGTTTTATATATTCTAAAATAAATATAGGACTAAAGACCTTATCTTAAGGAAATAAAGATTGTGCTATATAATCCTTTTTTTTTTCAGATTTGCCGATATTACAAAATACAAGAGTATTCTTGCTGCCGTTGCCTCTGTTGTTTTTAAGTTATTTAGGCACGTTGTTAGTAGGTTGGAATCTGAGCCAAACTCTTGTACTCTTCTACACGAATAGGGTGTTGTGAGTTAAAACCAAATCGCTTCAGGCGTAACCTAGAACTGAGAACAGTCAGAATGCGAGGGAGAAATATATGACTTCAAACAATAATTTAAGAGAAAAACAGTGCCCTGTGATTATTGTTTTTTATTACGGAAGTTAACCAAACATCTTTGTAATAAGTTACTAATATTTATTGTCGCAATAAAATTTCTTGAAAAAGTATTAGGGTTGTGAAAAGCGCCAAAACTAGGTGCCATACTGAATTGTTATAAAATACATATGCATAAATATTAAATACATTTCTTAACTTAAATATAATTTTCCTTAAAATTTACGTCATACAGCATTGATACAATATATAATTCTCCAATCCATTTCCCATTCTATAAATATCTTGACGCAACATTTTTTGCATTCTTCTGAATACCTTTTGAAATCACTCAACAGTATATTTTCGAGTCTCATGATCTTCTGTGTAATCTATTTTCTACCCTACATAAATCTTCTGTTTTCACGAAAACATGCTTTCGCTGGGGCACTGATAAATAACAGTTAAAGAGAATTAACAAACTCGATTAAAATAAAACATGGAATTATTTCTATGGTATTTATTTTTTCACAAATTTTCATATGTATAAATTAAGCAATATGTTTTATGTACCATACTTAATCTTATATCTTATTTCAATTGTTACAATGATACACTATTGTAAATATTAGTTATAATATTTTTTGTAACAAATAAGTAATAAATGTATATCACTCGATTCTTATTTAATTTATTTCCTAATATAGGTAATTATATTTAGGCTTAACCTTTAAGCAAAGACTAAGTGAAGAGATCAGTTTCAAATCAGCAAGATGAACCTAAATAACCATTCAGAACAAGCGGTGTACTTTCTGCGTAATCCACCATTCTGCTTATTTGCATTTAAAATATTTAATCGTCATCAAGAACTATAACTTCATCCGTGGTAATTGGTTTTGGCCTCTCCGGAATACTAAACGGCAGAGATTTCTTCGCTTCTGGCTTTTTAGCCTGCCCTGATTTGGGTACAGACGTTTTTGTAATCGTCAAGGAAGATGGTAGCTTACTTATGGAAGCGCTGATTTCTTGCGCCGTCTTCGATAAAGGCAAGTGCTTTTGTCTCTCCGCGAGCTTCTCCTGCAAGGTTTTGCCTGGACTCACTTGCTGGTGTGGCATCGGCGGTTTCGTGTGTATGGCTGCGTTTACAGTAGACGTAGTCGTCATGTGGGCTTGCACAGGCAAAGAAGAATGCCCACTAGAGTGAGACGCATGTCCACTATATGAAGCCAAGTTAGCTGACATGGAAGGCGGTAAAGACGACAGTACTGTTCCCATACTTGGTGTTAATGTTGAAGCTTTTTGCGTACTAGTAATAACAGTTGAAGAAGCAGACTTTGTTACAATTGGCACGGTTGCGGGATAGGATTTAGGTTGGTTCGCCTTAACTTGAATGTTAACAGAAGGCCTTACAGCCGGTTGTTGAGGTTTTGGCCCTCGCTTTTGTTTTTTCGCTGGAGGCATGTAAGGGGCGAAACTTTTCTCTAAAAATTGCCGATAAAACTCAGCTTGAAATGAGTTTTGAAGAGAATTTTGCAGCGACGACTGCAACGTGTTTGGAAAAGGAGAGTAACCAGCCAATGCCATGTTGCTTAGGTAAGAAAGCGCCGCAGCGGTTTGAGACGATACCATAGGGTCACCAAGCATTGGTAAATAGCTCTGAAAAGCTGCTGCCATGTCATTTGGTGAAATCTTCGGCAGTCCTGAAGCGGATAAAGTGGGCGTGGGCGCTTTATATTCCGGTTTCGACGTACTAGCAGGGGGAACACTAGGTTTGATTGTCTCAGGCATTTTGTTAGCATGTTTTTTCTGAGCATTCTGACTCTTATCTAAACTGGCTAAAGTTGCCTCATGTTTCAATTTCTGGATGAGTTTTTGGCAATACTTGATACTAACGTCTACAAGATTAACAGTGTCTGCTTTTGTTTCTGAGGTTACCAATTTGTATCCTTCGGCGAGTAAATTTGTAAACTGTTTCGAATTAGGTTGCTTCTGAGCTCTTGTGTACGCTCTGTAAATATCCAACATTAGACTCTTCAAGGCTTGTCTTTCGACGTCATTGCTCTGCAGATCAGCCTGTTGGCTAAACTTCATTAGTTGTCCTTTCAATGACTGAATGCATAAAGAAAACGCCTGTTGTGCTAATTCCTCTCTGTCAGAATCACGCAAATACGTTTTATCAAGCTCTGGTATTCTTTGAAGTTGCAAACTCAGGTCGAGTAATGTTTTGTGGTCATCTATTTCTTTGAGTATCTCCATTGTAAGTTGAACAGATCGACTCATGTGAAAAGCGAAACTGCCTCCTCTATCTATTTCGGCAACTGGTATTTTCCAAATGTTGTTGAAAAAGTTAGAACTTTTTCTCTCACTGAATAACCCTGCTAACTTCTGTCCCGACCTAGATATAAAACTAGACAACATAAGATCTCTGCATCTTTCGATGTTCTTCCCCCTTTTACTATGGAAATGATAGTGAGCTAATCTGTATATCGCCTTGTAGTGCTGTGGAAACCGACTTGTACAATCTTCTAGCGCATCCAAGCAAGCAGATATAATCTTCATAATTTCGTCTTCTGTTATTGGTTCAGAGTCGTGGTTCGATTTGACAGACTCCTCGCTGTCTCTACTAGATTCGCTACTACTAGAAGAAGAGGAATCACTAGAACTTGACTCAGAAGATGTCCCTGATGAAGACAAACTTGAACTGTCTTCTTTTTTCTCTGAATCTGCCTCTTGTTTCTTCTCACTAGGCTTATCAAGAATATCTATTACTGGTTCTTCAGTATTCTTTACCTCTACTTCAACTTTACTTTCACTTTCTACTGGCAATTGTGGTGGCGTTTCTGGTTTTTTCTCAGGTGCAGGGGCAACAAATTTTGGTACATCCTGAATTTCTATAACTTCTTTATTCGTAACAGAAGGTTGTTTATTTAGACGCTCAGTGTCATAAGAAGCGGATCGGCGGACTTTCGCTGCAGCTGCTTCCAACTTTAATCTTTTTACTTCATGCGTATCGTCTTCTCCGGAATCACTGACAGACCGTTTTAAAATATTTGCAGCCTGAACAGAAGGTTCTTTGGGCTTATTAGTTTCATTTTCTGTTTCACTGGCTGCATCTTTTTTAGGTTTTTTGAAAAATGGACTCCTCTTCCATTCTTCTATACAATGTGTAAATGCTTTTCCTACAGAAACAGGTATTATTTTGTTTTCATGTTGTTCAATATATTTTAGAATTGATGCATGAATTCTGTAATGGAGTTCCAAAACTTCGAAGCAAAAGTGGGTGGGAGAACTATAATTAATTTTCGAGGGATAAGTCGCATCTGTTTCCTCCAAACTTTTGACACTCTTCATATAATAATCAAGATATACAGATGGCAGTTTATTGCGTTTCTCGGAGACTTTTCCTAGTATATAATTGTGAAGCCACAATTCTTCATTTTCTTTGTCCCCGCCGTTACTATTGTGAAGATAATTCCACACTGTAGTAAAACACTTTTGTGCCGTTTCTAACATGTCTTCCCTTTGTTTTTCTAGTGCTTCGAAGTCTTCCATACTAAACGACTCACTAGCTTGCTTTAACAACCTTGAACAAAATGAATGGACTGTATAAACGAATACGCCATACTCTATCAACATCGTGCCATGAGTGGGATCCAATTCCAACGCTCTCTTGAAGCATCTGATTATTGATTTAGCAGGATTCATATAATCCCGTTCATAATTGAAATTTTTACAAGAATTTAACAATCTCTCCAAGTTAACGGCCTTAGCTAGCGATATTTCTGCCCAAGATTCAAGGCGATCATTATTTACAACTACATCCAACATATTATATTTTACTGCCATTTTGCCTTCTTCTTTCTTGAAATGATAGTCACCCAGCAAGAAATAAATGTCCTTCAATTTATACGGCAAAGGTGGAGTAATTGCCGGCAATTTGTCTACAATTCCTTTAATATATTTTTCGATTTCGATCACGTACTTTTGCGGATCGCATTCCGGAGGCAACAACTCAAGGATACGGCGGAATAGTTGCTCTGTGTCGGCAGTTATACCGGGAATTTTGCTTTCCAACAGAGGGAGAATTGGAGGTCTAAATATTTCATATAGTTGCATTGCTCTCTTCCAATCCAACGTGTGTGCATTGACATTGTGGTCCACTAAATATTTCAATTTATTCTTCCTACCAGGATGGCCAAATAGACAATAGACGCATTGTTCCATATATTGGGTGATTTGTTCCAAACATTTTGCAAGTGAAGGCGACCGTAATCTAGGCACAACTGTATCCAAAATGAAATACAGAAGTTTACCTTCAGAATTCAAACACCACCCTCTTGATCCCAATTGTTCATGGCCAATAAATAAAATCAACAGAGGGTTGGGTATTTCATCACATGCCACCTTATCCTTATCATATGGCCGACTCCTTCCTTGATCCTCTTCTCTTTGAAGGATGTAATGCATTATGATCCAAGGCACAACAGTGCTAAATGGCATCTCTGAAGAATTAGTCTCTACTTGATGGCCAATTATTCTTATAAGATCTTCAAGACCCTGGCTGAGCTCTTTTTGTGAGACACTGTCCAAACAAGTTAAACCTTCTGTTGAAAGTATGTGTTCCATACAGCAAAGTATTTTCACAACTGTCAAAGTCCATTTTTCGTAATCTTGGGAACCTGAGGTGACTCTAAAATAATGCTTTAAAGCTTCATGGAGACAGGTCAGAGCCCATTTGAAGCACTCGTCAACCCTGTCGAGAGCCCAGTAGGTGTCTAATATAAGGGAAAGTTGCACAGCAAAATCTAAAGACATCTCATCTTCCTGTTTCCTGGCAATGGTCTTGCAATGTTCAAAAGAATCTATCACAATTGTTAACACTTCCTCATAATTTCCATGTTCAAACAGCTCCATGACAGTCGATAACTTTTTGTTCCTTTCCAAAAATTTTATAGAATTTGAGATTTCACTAACATTAATCACTGGCTTGAAAGTAAAGTTTGGCAAACTCAAATTGTAAGTTTCATACTGTTCTCCCATTGATTCAAACTCATACAAAATATCATATAAACTGTCTAAAGCAAATTCTTCACACTTATTTAAAATATGAATGTATATCTTGACCCAGTAGTAGCGTAATGTGAGCTCTAAGCAGTCAGTGCCTGTAAAAACATGTGGACTCAAAGACAGGATAATGCCAATTGACTCAATCACAGATAAGTCATGACTTTCCTTTGTATTTTCTTCTGGTATCAACTTTTCGTTGACAGAAAATTCTTCCACCAATATGTTAACCATGGTATAGTGCAACAATTCTTCTTTATTATTATCAGTGCATGCAGGGATGTCAATGTGAATCTTATAACACTTATTAGCTTCCATAAAAATTTTGGACAAATCATCTGGCCATTTCAATCTCCATTTTCGGCTTAATATATCCAGAAAATCTTTCAATAAATCAATCATATCCTTTTTGTTTTCCATATATCTGGCAATGAATTCTTTGACATCTTTATTTTCATTTTCAGTACCAAAATATTGCTCGAGATCCTTTTGCTCCTGTTCAGTTTCATCAAAAAGTTTATCGAGACATGCTGTGTCTGGTGAGGTGTCTCTTGCTTGATTTTCTTTCTTTTCAACCATCTCAGGAGATAACACAACTGGCACCATTTTTCTTAATGTGTCATAAATGTTGTCATCAGTGTCCTGTCTATTGACATTTTTTTTCCGGCCAGACCTGCGTTTTGTGCACCATTCCCACTGCTGGAGGAAACTGAGAGCACTGCCTCTCCTTCTAACTGGTGCTTTCTTCTGTGTTTTTGGTTCTGGTGGGGTCCCTGATGATGGTTCTGCATTTATAACTTCCACATCACTTTCAACTTTTTCATTATCAGTCACTGCTTTTTCATTATCAGTAGCAGCTTTATCTTTGTCTGACATGTCGTTATTTTCATTTTCTGATACAACATCCTCTTTTTTCTCAGGCTCTGGGTTAATTTCTTCGGGTTTGGCCTCAACAGTCTCCACCTCCTTAGGTTCTTCACATACTTCCATAGGTTGCACTTTTTCTTTCTCATTAAAAACCAGCTCTACGAAACAGGCATGACTAAAATAATTCTCACTCATGTAATGATGCATGTGTATAAGGGATTCACCAACAGACGTCCATGTTAATTCTGATATAGGTTTTTTGAGTTTTAATTCAGGTAAAGTATATTTAAACTTGTCAGCCTTTAATTGTTCCATATATATTTCGTAAATTTCATTAGCTTCTTTTAGAAATTTGGTTGCCTTTTCTTCATCTATTGGGTCATCATCATTTTCATCCCATTTGTAAATTGGATTCAAATACTCCATGTAATCTTTTATGTATGGAAATGTTTTGTAAATGTGTCTTCTGTATACCAAACCTCTTAAATAGTCTGGGTCCAGCTGTAGGGCATCATGAATAGTCGTAATACATTCTTCTTTGTAATTTAGACCTAGGAGTAATATAATAATTTTGTCTAAACACGGCCAGTAGCGCGGGTTGCGTTCAACTCCTCGTTGGAATGCATGCAAGGCCATTTCGTAGCGCTTCGCGAGCATACAAAGCTGTCCTAACTTGTGCCACAGAGTGACGTCAGTATCGTCGAGTTCTGAAGCGGAGCAGTATGCCTCTATAGCAGCCTCGATCTCGCCGGCAGAACTCAACATCGAAGCTAAGTTTTTGTAACATAAGTATTTTAGTTTAAACAGTGGTCCCGAAACTTTTTCACCTTGAGCTGGTGTCTTTACATCATACAGCAGTTCTGTGTCAAGTAAGTCTTTCAGAAGTTCTGTTGCATCTTTGGGATTACCTTTCCTTTGTAGTTCAAGTGCTTTAGCGTACTGTTGCAGTGCGATCTGTTCTAGCGCTTCTCTCGTCACTTCTTCTTCGGAACCGCTTTCATCTTCCGAAAGAGTATTTAATGCTGTTATTTTTATCATAATGGATTGTATTTATTGCACGAAAATAAAAATAATGCGACCGGAGAAGTGTTTTACGTCAAGTGTCAAAATTATAGAATATGAAATCCGTTCGGAATTCGAATTTATGACTATATTCATTAAAACTATTTTGCGCTTATCAATTAAAATAATATTATTAATATATTGAATATTACCTAACATATTCCTTATTAAATTTAGATTCTATTTTGAATGTATACTTGGGCTTAGAAACACAATATATCATTAAAATATTTTGCTTTTAAATCTTCGGATCTATTTTCATCTTTATCATATTGATTTGTTTAAAATCATTGCACAAAAATCCGGATAATAAGTGCTTTGCAATGGTTACATGGTATTCGTTCTGAATTTGAATACATGATCATGATCATTAAGCTCATGCTTAAAGAACATGATCATGTTACAAATTCAAATTACGTCCATTATGTAGTATCCAAAATTAAGTTTATTTTGTGTTTAATATTTAAATAAAGATGAATAAGAAATTATGTACACTCATCGTTATATATTGATGAATAATTTGAATGTACACTTAGATTTAAAAACTGATTTATATTTTATAATTAATATTACTCTTTATTCTTTAGGTAGGTTTAAATTACTGAACTGAATACTGATCAGTGATCATATTGTAAATGTCATTATTCTGAGGTTATGTTGTTATGTGATTGTCGGATTGATGCTTTATTTTACTCATTGGTATTATAGAATAAAACTAATAAAAGTTAATTTACACTCAAAAACATGTTTTCGCAAAACTCTATGTTAAAGCGAACCATTCCAATAGTCGTACAAACAGCAAGTGCACACAGAAAACCTCGATGGCTTCCAGTTGCAAAAAGTAAGATATACCGTATTCCCAAACGACCTGTAATATCTGAAGACGAGAAGAAAGAGCTACTACGCCTTCACAACAACTACAAAACACAGATGAGGGCTATAAGGAGGTTTTACTTCGACGATATGATAAAAGAAATGGCTACAAAGCAGAGTTCTACATCAGAAATGTCGCTACGTCTTGAGGCTGAGGAATGGGAGCGTTGCGTGCAGTTGAATGAGAAATGGAATGCTCAAGTAGCTCTGGAGCGGGAAGAGAGGAGGAAACAGGAGCTGGCGGCTATGGAGGAGTATACACTCGCAAGAATGGAGGCGAAAGACAAGGAATTGCAAGCAAGAATCGAAAAGGCTTCGGAGGAGATTAGAAAACAAAAGGTATGTATTTATTCACCATGAATGTATTACAAAGTCTTGGAAAGTATATTCTTGTTTAAATTTTTTTTTGAAGGAATATCAGTCAGTAATTATTGGTTAGCCCCAAATCTTGACTTGACCCTTCTAGTGATTGCGAAACTTGTAATATCTCTGACCATTTATTTCAAATAAACACAATGTCCAGGTGGTAAACAAAAGCAAAATGTAAAAGTTGCTGTCTTTATTTAGAAAAATATGTTTATGTCCAATATTTTTTCCGTTGTTTTGGTATGGAAAGAAGCTGAAAATCATATAGTGGCGCTCTGATTTAGTTTGTTGCAGGTTGAAGACCTAAAAGAGTTTCCAAGAGTCTGTTCAGTAGTGTTTTAACACCTCAAAATCCCTTTCATATTTAGTAATGAAGATAATGTAGTAACATGTCCATAATACTAGACAATTTTTATTTTATTTCAGGAGCTAAGTAAAACATTCATAACACCAGAGACCCTGGACGCAGCTATAGACCATGCCATAGCCAATCCGTCGGACTACAACTTTGCTATTGACTTGAAGGGTAACAAGTTCCCAGGACGAGAAACACCTATTGTTCCTCCAAAAGAGGAACAGAAAGTTGCTGCAGCTGTTTGAGATTGCATATGTATACATTTTGTGTTATAGATTATAATATTATTAACTTTAATTTGGTTTTATTTTGATTCCAACCATCACTTTTAGAGTACAAATATACCTATATATTGTAAAAGGTGATTTTTATAAGCGATGAGTAAAGCAACCTATTGTAGCATGACAATGTTGCTGGCAGTTACATTAAGAAGAATAGAATAAGGATTTGAATACAGAATGGAGTTTTCAATGACTGATGTGAAGGATGGGCGAGCCGGAATATTATCACGCCATGATTATTCAAGTTGAAATGTTTTATACAGTTTTAATATGCGAGTTGTATGTGTAGAGAGCCCTGGTATAAATGTACATGATGTTGGAAAAGAATAGAGGAATTACGATTACCCAATCGTCGTATTACTCGTCTTAATAATATTTTATATTAGCTTGATAAAGTGGGTACTAAGCTCATTCATAAAAATGCAGTGCAGAATAAAGTATTCATTGGAGAGAGACAGTTACCCCTCATTATGCCTAGAAAAATGAATTCATAAAGTATCATACTTGTATAGATCAATCATCATTACAGATCTTCTGACATACCACAATAAGTGTGAAAAAAAAATTAATTTAATTTCCAAATAATGAACTCACCAAAAATATCTTACAAAATTTATTTAATATACAACTTAAAATAAATATTTACATTTGCGTCACTGGCAGTAATAAGTTATATAATACTAAATAGGCATATCCCGGAACATGGCTTCCCAATCCGGGATGATGTTCAACTTGTGATGTATTGGACCTAGGGCCACGAGGTTGGCTGAACGGGTCACTTCGTTCACTGCCATGGAGACTGCTTCTTGGTGGAAGGCGGCTTTTGTACCCATTGATACCTGGATGCAAAATATGTGACATTACTAAATATATTTTCATTGTGGAAAAACAAAGTCGGAGGGAAGCAATGACTTCTTGCATGAAATCAATAGTAATTTTAGGCACAATACCCTGCTTATATACAGCACGCAAGGAGCAGGAATTGTCACAATTTTATAGAAACAATTTCGTCCTACAAATGTGACTATCCTCGAGGCTGAGAACGGCTAGGAAGTTACTATCATAGGCGAGCATTTAAACCTCTATTAACCACCATTACTAGAACCCCTACCTGATTCACAAAGTAATATGATAATACCTCAAATATAGTGTCTCCCAGTGCGAGGCTCACCCTGCCAGACCGGCGCACCAGCAGTTTACCGATACGACCCTCTTCCAGGTCCTGTAGCCGACATCTGTCATCTTTCTGCAATAAGAAACACGCAAGCAAACAAATAAATAAATAACACCACCCAACAGTCACATACATAGTCCTGACCCCACACTAAAATTGAGTCTTGTGTCGTGGGTATCAGGCATTACGAGATGGGGGGGTGTGTGGGTGTATTAAGGTATTATTTATTGGGTGTATTATGGTCTTATGTTTTTTTTCCTCAAGTGTACAGTATACAGTTGGTGCTTAGTGTTGTGAGTGAACATGTGGGATGAGAATAACCGAAAAAGCGGTAAGTTCCCGCCATATGATACAATGACCCGCGGTATTATGTATTGGGTATATTATGGTGGACTATGACCAATACTCTTAAAAAGAACTGCAAAGAGTGATGGAATCCTCAGCAATAACTCTGGGTCGATACAGGTCATATAATGGTGGTAGGTGTCTTCATATGTGGAAGGCCGCCTGGTTAGATAGTAGATACCAGCGCAACGTCTGGATCTCCCGTCAAACAGCAGTGCAAATGCATGGTTGTGCTCCGGTTTGAAGAGCATTTTAGCCAGTGAACTACTGGACATAATGAGACTTATCATCTTATGTCTTACAAGTGCGATCGCAGTGAAATGCTAAACATTGCTTTGTAATTAATGGTGTTTCGTTGTGGTGCTGTGCATGAATGTTTACCAGTTCCTGCTTTTCTTCCTGCTGCGTGGAAGTGGAAGGCTCTTCGTTGTTGGCGAGCTTGCGACGAGGCGCGTCGTCTTCCACGCGCCCGCCACGACCCGGCAACGAATCTGGTAGCTGCAATATACAACTACATTCATATCCAAATATAGAGTGAATAAGTCAATATGTCCAAAGAAAGTTGACAATTTATTTATTTTGTTATATATGATAATGTATCCGCAAATAATATTAACCGCAATTCACAATTGACTTCAGATACCTACTTGTTTATTAGTGCGCAACGCGTGTACGTCAATCACACTGCAGGTGTGTTATATAATGAGCTCGAACAATCTTGAAATATTGTTCATTGTTTTGAATTATATTGAGGTTTCAATATTAATACTTGGACCTTCAAATCCTTACCTGTAATAGTATTAGCGTAGATTTATCGCTTCGTAGCAAGTTGACCACATCCGTATTCTCAAACACTTCCTTCACGTCCGGCTTCTCCTCGACATGTGTTACTGCAAAAACATTTAAAATTCTTTAATACAAATTAAGGTGATTTATTATATTAATGCATACATAGCAATCGCGGGACGTCGCTGGATGCAGGCTGCCTCCAACAGGTCACTATGGAAATCATTAGGAGAGGCCTATGTTCAGAAGTAGACTTCCTTTGGCTGATGGATTGGATTGGATTGGATACATAACAATACGCGTTCAGAAATCCTGTATAAGCTTTCAATTAATTAATTAAATCATGTTGGTTGGGGCTGGGGTGATAAATATATTGGCATACATATTTTACAAGAACCCAGCCCCCGAAGAGGTCTACAGAATTGTATAATTAAATAATAATAAACAAGTAAATAAGCGTATTACTAACACAGACAATATTGAGGAACCCCTACTGGTATCACGATAATACTTAGATTAGTATGTAAAGGGTCTTACTGGCGCAGTCGGTATCGTCCCCAGGTTCATTTTTCACAATCACTTCCTGCTTGACCTTCACCGTCGGCTTGCCTGGGCTCTTGTTCCAACCTGCACAATCAAAATCATACGTGATTTGAATAGACCGTAAAATATGCATATTTAGAAGCATATATAAGCTATAAACTATAAAGATTATTATATATTGACAGCCAACATTCTGCAGTTGGTCGAGAGACGTCTATGAACTAAGGGGATGCGGGTTTGCTGCACGCAACGAGACAAACATTTGTTTTGAGCCTGTATGTTATGAGACTGAAACGTCTCTCGTAGTTTTTGATTGTAACGACCCAAGACTATGCATCTTACCGTGAAGTCAAGTCTACTGTGTGAGTGTTAAGCGTACTTATTATATTATGTACTATTGTACATAATATAATAAGTACGCTAGGGGTATTCCCCTTACCACTTCCCATCTTGTTTTTCCTTCTTGCATCCTTCTCAGTTCGATAGGTTGGCAATCCATCTATGATCTTAGAGTTGTAGATGTCCATAGGCGAAAGTGACCACTTACCATCAGGTGGCCTGTTTGCTCGTTTGCTAGACCTATTGTATAAGAAAAATAATAAAGTATATTAGGGAATGTAAAAATTACTAACTTCCATCGTCCATGGGCAGTTTGATGGGTGCGTCTTTGTCCAGAACCTCCTTGAAGTCGACGCTGTCGTCGTCGTTGCCATTGCTGGCCTCGCCCATCACCGACCTGATCTTCTGCTCCTCCAACTCCTTGTCAATCTGTGTGTACATATTTAAACTCATATTGCTGCTTGGTTTTGCTTCCGGCTTCGCTTATAATAGCATCAATCAATTTAAGTCTTCAGTTAACATGTTAATGGACTTAAAAATGTGAAAATCATTTTATATCTTTTCTTCTTCCTTTGGTCTTTTAATGTGCCACCAACAAGTTCGCAAATATTCATGATTATTGGTAACATATTTAACAAAAAGTTCTAGTAAGGATGATAACATATCACCCCATATACACTGCTACTGTATTTCTTATTTCTCTCACCTTAATAACATCTTTAACCCTTATAGTAGGTCTTTGGAGTAGAGGTGCCGGGTCTGAATCTCTGCTGTATGAAGCTCGCTCAGACGGCCTCCTTGATCCACTCCCAAGACCTGCATCAACATACAATTTGTCTATAGCGTTATTTGCTTATAAAAATTATTTTTCATCTATCAAGTATTATAATATGGAGTGTTTTTTTTTTAATCTAAACTAGCCTGATTGTCATACATTAATATTTTAAAAATAACTTTTCCTGTCCTTTTCTCAAAATGTGAAGACTAATATTGGATAATTATAATGAATATCCAAAAAACACATGGTGGATGTTCGATAGCACTCTTTTTGTTTTAACATATTTTTTGTGATGCAACACAAGTACAATGTAACAAATGGACCAGTGTATCAGTACACATAGATTAAAAATGGTTACCTTCTGAGAACACTCCACTAGATTTGATGATGTTTGGTCCATTTCTAAAGTTCTTGTTCCTGTCTTCCCTGCGGTTTCTCTGCACTTTATCATCTTTCTTCTGTTCTCTCACATTTGCTGCTGCCGCGCTGTGGATAAAACACTAATTATAAGCACCTACTAAACTTACAATACTTGTGTATATAGAACAGAGGCAAACAGCTTTTAAAAAGAACAATATTTGGATAACATTTTTTTTTATAGAATAAAATAGTTTAAATTACAAAATGAAAATCTAAAGCTGTGGTAGTAATTCCTGCTATTTTCTAAGATAAAATTTGTTAATTTCTTACTGTGGCAAGTAAACTCACAAAGATCCATTTGATTTTTAATAATAAGCTATACATAAAAAGAAAAGAAAAGCTTAATATCCATATACAGTAAAACCACAATATTTCGCCACTACATCTGCTGAGCACAAATTTAATTCTGGATTCGTACACTAATATGAAAGACAGCCAATCATGGTGCAATTCTATTAAATTGGCCACCTTATACCAAATTATTAAAAAAAAAAGTAATCCAAGAATATTTAATGTAGGCACTCACAAAATCACAGGATATCCACAAAATATATGCCAAACCCGATTACTGCGATAAAGAGGATTATCCAACACAGTAATACAAGACAGCCATAGTTCACCTTGCGACTATACCGTAAATGCGAATAACTGAAATAAACTCACCCTTTGTTTCTATTCCTTGCTACATTTAAGTTGGGCGTGAAAATTTTTTTATTTGGTTTGGGCGCTGCTAACTTGAGATCACGAGGCGCTTTTAATGAAGCCAGCCTAGCGATCGGGTCTCCGCCAACTCCATTGGGTTTAGGATTTTTATCTTCGGACATTCTAGTTTTTATTTATAAAATAGATTAACAGTACGAAGTATCCTCGTGTAAAATAAGTTTGTTTTGAAAACGTGAAATGTCACTTGTCAGCGATGTCAGCTGTGGCCTGTACTGCGATAGGCAATGTTAAAGAATTTTATTCATTGGCTGTAAAGATGCTAGGCTAGTATTTATTTATTCAATTTTAGTATTTATAAATTATAAGACAACTTTTAAAGACAAATATTTTTCTTTTCTTTAAATTAGATAAAATGTCAGGCTGTGATACAGTTTTATAAAATTAATGAAGTTTTACAGTGTATAGCAATAAGTTAGATAGTTTACAATTTAGGTGCTTTAAATATTTTTTAACAATTTGGTTCTTCACACTTTACACAAATGGAATATTAATGCAAAAAAATATATTTTTTATTTTTATTTACAGCACACTTATATTTTTACTGCCAATTTTATATTTGCTAAATATCACAACATCATAGTTTCGGGAACGGGATTTTCATAATGGAACGTAACAAAGAGAATTTAACCGACATTTTCAAACTGACAAAACGGCCGTTGTTGTTCATTGTTGGTGAACTGAAAATACTTTTTCTTTTTGCATCACAGACGTAATAATTATATTATTGAAATGGCTGAATCCCTTTTTGAGATTTTCGGCGATAGTCTAACAAGACATCCCATGAAGAACGTTGCACGACAACCGTTATCCAACATTGGTAAGTTATCATTATATTCATTAGTAGGTACCTACAATAGAATATATTTTAAGGTCACAAATTGAAGTAAATATTTACTCCAATTTGTACATAAAGAATGAAATCTTAGTAATAAAATATAAGTAGTTGCATGGTAACAAAAAAATCACAACACCTGCCTATTTGTGTACTGACTGACGAAGTAGGTATAATTTAATATTCCCTGCCAAACTTAATGTAGTATTTAAACCTCCTAGAAGTGTTAACAAATCATTCTTTCCCTTTGGAAAATCCATAAGTTTTTTTTACTATTAGCGAAATTTACTTTGAACTTTTTAGTACTTACATAATTCATTGAGACATTAGACTATATAGCTTGTGCCTGCAGTTCTTATTATGTATTATCATTTCAATTTTTAGAAAACATGGGGAAAACCGTACTAACAGGGCCATACAAACCGAATGAGTCTGTAAAAAAAATTGGTGAACCAAAGAAGTCTTTCCTGTCAAACACCGGGAAAGCACTACAGAGTACTCCTGCAAGACAAGTGTTCACTCCTCGAGCAATCAACATTGGTTCCATGATTTACAGCGATGAGACAGGGGAGAAAGGATGTAATGTTGAGGAAATTGAGTTCACAAAACCTACTCGTAAATATGGTAAATAACTCATTATTCATTTGAGAATTAATTAATTAATTACTTTTTGTGTGTCAAAAATTTTAATAAATGATTTTGCATCATTTTTATGCAAAGAATTTTGCCTTACACAACCAGTTATAATGTCTCAATTTGATTTTTGTTATTTCAGATAATTATCACAAGGATATGTTTGACTTCCTGCCCCTGTCAGGGCCAGAAGTGTGGGAGGATGACTCTCCTCCCAGCACACCACCACCAGCCCCAAGGAAACACAGCATGGAATTGGACTGTTCTTATCAAGATGAGTTCTTTACAGGTATGTCCATATAACTATCTTAGTAGATTGGGAGTTCACCTCATGTTCTGTAACATACTATAAAGTAATTGAGTATTTATGCAATACCCATGCAAATTTCCAAATAGGTGAATAAGAATTGTAAATTTACTTAACATTGGATCTATAATTTTTTGTTTTGAATCATCCATAGTAAAAGTAAATAATAGGCAAATAACACTGTAATTATTTTTTTCAGATGACTTTTCAAATGAAAGCATCCCTGAAGAAGACTTAGAGCTCCCTGCATTATACTAGGCCATACTCTAGCCCTAGCTAGGAACCTAAGTTATGACACCATCTGACAGTACACCAACTGTCACTTGATATTCCTTGTCCAGTGATTAGATTATAATTTATGTTTATAAGAGTAGGTGGACTTGATCAATAACATTTTTTTTAATTCCATTTGTTAGTAAGGAAATTGATCAAGTGTGCCTAAGTTTATTAACATTTATTGGTTGTATAAATTATATGCTTTAATATGGGTGTGTATGAATAGATTTGTCTCAAAAATTTGTAGTTTAATTATTAAATAACAATTGTATGCCATAATAGGAGATGGTAGATTGTACAATTTCTTATTGAATGTCAATATCCGCCTAAAATTTGCCAACTTCTAATCTAGTTTTAACATTTTGATGATGGTGTGAAGGTAGCTTCCTTAATTCTGTGACAATTTGGTTATTAATAGTGCTAATAAAGAATTACACCAGTATTAAACTACCAAAATTACTTTGATGTTTATAAAAATTGTTCATAATATGAAAATGATGAAAAAAATGCTTCAAACTTTGTAACATAAATAGGTATACTAACATATGTACTTGTATTATAATGATTGACAATAAATGTTTGTAATTAATGTCAGTATGATTTTTTTATTGCCTAATATCATAATTTATGTGCAGTTTCAATATTACATATCTTTATACAGGATATTTGATTTAAAATTTTAGTACATAATGTTAACTCTCAAGTATATGTGAATCACTTATAAATTATTCTATTTTTTAACACAATAAAAAAAATTATTAAAATCTTATCACCCTTTTTGTTCTGTTTGCAAAAGTTAAAATAATTAATAAGCAATACCTTTCACAGTATAAAACAACACACAATATCAGATCTCCAATCTACAACATTCTCACCCTGATTTAAAGATGAACAATAAGACCTAATGTAAAATAATAAAAAAAAAACTTAAAAATAAGGAACCTCTCATTTTCGGAGTATGAAAATGTGTTATTTTCTTGGTTATATTTTTTCCTTGTGCAGTAATGGTTGAAAATCGCATATTTTTTCTGTTTATCTTTATACCAGAGATAGGATTTGTAACATTTATCCTATCTGGTTTTTATAATAGCCAGTAATAAATGTTTTATTAAAAAAAAAATTGTATGATAGGGAATTAGTTTAAATGCAGAGAAAATTTGGTAGAAATATATAATTGCAAAAGTTTATTGATTTAATATGAACTAAAGTAAAATATGAAATAACAGGATAAATTGTAATTTGGCCCCAAATTATCTTTGTTTTTGAACTAAGAAGTGCTGCAGCTCCTGTGTATTGCACATTTGCTTTTAAAGTAATATGGTGCAAAAGTATATTACATTTGTTATACAAATAAAACATACACATAACAAAATGGTTGTTTATTTGAATATGTACATCTTAGTTTACATTCCTTAATGCCTATTAAGAAGATTTTTTCACTGCACTTCATGTTATACAAAGTATTTACCCCTTTGTATTTTAATTTGTTATAAGGTTGTTCGTAATGTGTGATACACATAGTGATATCACATTGCCTATGTGTCCTATAATTGTTTTATTAGAGAAACAAAATAATACAATCTATTTAGAATATCAAATATTGAGAAAGACTGCTTTTTGCATTGAATATATCTAGGATTAAATAATATATTGGTAAGTTTACAATATAATTAAATACTCAATTAAAGTTTAACTAAACTAATATATTTTTTATGTAAGATACTTCTTTCCTAAGAATTGTACTTTTTTCTCAAATGCTGGAAGTGTTATTTGTGTGTTTTCTTTGTAGAAAGGATTTAACATTAGTTTAATGTACGCTTCATAGACATCTGTGAAGAAATTTTTAATTCCATCTTCATTTCTAGCATCATGAACAATTATGAATCTCATCTGAAAACAAAAAATAGTTTAACATTTACTTTTTTTATGAATAAGAATATTGAACATGTAATTGGGTAAAGATTAGTAGTATATTATTAGTATATTATATCTATGCTTATGTACATATTCTATCTAATAATTATATTGAATGTGGGAAGTATAATTAAAAAGATCAATTAACTTTATTTACCTGACTAGCTGTGACAAATGCAGACACAAACCACTGGTTGAACTTGTCAACTGACTTGAGGTAAGTGTTTGTTACTTTCCACATGTGCTCATCTACCAAATCAAGAGCAGCATGAGCTATAAACTGGTTTAGATGTCTGTTGTCTTCCTTCTGCAACATAGACCAATATTTTTAATATTCCCAAGTATTTGTTGGACATAGAAAGGCCTGTATATTCTGTGCTTTAATTTAGACATAAATAAATAAAACCAGCAAGTTTTGTGGTTCGGAAAATCAAGAATACTAATTTAAACTGGTATAACAAAGTTTATTGGTCTAAAAATTCTGAAACCATTACCTTAACCTCCTTGGTGACTGGAATGAAATCCATCTCGAAAATTGGGTTGTCTGAATGACCAACAATTACAAAGTAATATGTACCAGCCATGTTTAACGATTTTAAACTTATTTTATTTCATTAGTTCATCGTCAACCCCACAATCAACTCTCTGACGATAACAAAACAAAAGTGACAGATGACGTAGGTTTAATGTCAATTTGACATTGATATCAAAGAATCAAACAGCCATATCACATAAATCAAGTATTTAAAAAAAAAATAGGTAACTTTAATTGATATCCCAAATATTATTTTATCATTTATAATAGGTGTTCCTTTTAATTTATTCCAAACATATTTTATCTACCATGTGGAACAATTAATGTTTCTTAAATGTCTGCACAAACTAGTATTTAAAAAAAACTGTTGGCGGGAATACTTTTGCCTTTGTTGTTTGAAATATTATTGTTTTGTATTAAAATAACAAAATGAATTGTAATAGAACATATTTTATATAACATGAAATGAATGATGTAGTTCTATAATATAACTTACTAATTTTATTTTAATTTATAGTTTCTTGGTTCGTGCCGATTGACAAACTTATGTACTGGCGAGGTGCTACTTGGTTGAAACTTGAAACTAAAGCGAAGAATTTGATTTTAAATGTACATTATGATCAGTTGCTCATAATGGCAGATGATAAAGTTATTGAATCTTTAAATATGCACTCTAAAATAAAAGGGATATATAAAGACGATATTCTAATTTTAATCATTTCGACAAAAGAGCAAGAGGTGAGTTTAAACATATTATTAGCTTAATATCATCTCAAGTTAGTACCTCGCGATCTCATTGCCCTTATTCCAAACTTAAATGAGATATTCATATAGCAAAATAATGTAATTAATAATTAAAAAGTAATGTTCTCGTCTAACTTCTAGCGCTTCGAGAATTACGAAGCTGTTAGCTAATGTAATGCTAGTTGATAGACTTCATAAAAATGTACATAACTGTTGTTCCGAAAAGATTTGAGATGTGTATAATTCCTCACCATGTTTTCCTTCGCATTTACAGCGAGCTATAATTAACTATCATTAAAAGTAACGATTCTTCGAAATCCCAGAGGTTGATTCGAATCCGCGACCCGAAATTTGACTAGTACTCTCTCAGCAATTCATCTAAAGTTCTTTGATGTTATGGATGTGAAAAAAAGACAATATATTTTTATTTTTAGATCCGCAAAATTAAATTTCTCATACGATCTAACGTGGGTTTGTGTTTCCAAAAGCTTGGTGAACATTTTTCAATTGTTAGCCACAATACCAATCGCCACACTAATGTTATGAAGTCAAAGTATAGCAGCTTGGAAGTAGTTTTAAAACATGCTTTGGATAGAAAAGGTTAGGCCTTTAATTTTTTATATTTATTGATTTACTAAAAGAAGCTTAAACAATTCAAAAGATCATTTAAATGATAAACTATTTTATAAACCTATCCAACGTACACGTATGTCTACATATATTTCGTTATTATGCCCATTATTTAGAATTATTATTAAACATTTTTAATGTATATTTCAGAATCTGCTGAGTTTTTGAAAATCCCTCCGTGTTACAGTAACTTTGTAAAGCTGTGCATATTAGATCCCGCATTTCCGCAAATGGTTATTGAAACTGAAAAAATATTAAATAAGTTTAATAAATAATTATAAGCTCAGTTAAGTTAAAAATACAAACAGTGATCAAAAATTTTTTTTGGCTGTATGTAAGATTTTCATTTGCGAAAAACGCAAACTTTATTGTCTCTGGTGATTTTTTTATCTGTGATTGTTTATTTTTCGAAATACGAAATTTGAAATTTAACCGCCATTATAGATTTGTGTCGGGGTTTGTTAATTTTAGTAAAACAATTTTTATTGCATGATTCTGTTTCGGTATTTTGTGAAATTAAAATCCACATATTTATCAGTTAATAATGATGTCCTCAAGATTTATACCTGCCCAGCAATCGAGTATGAGAAAATCGAGGTAAGTTGATATTTTGTTCCTTGTTTCACCAAGCAGATAGTAAATTTATAGACAAAAAGTTAGTGGCAATACATCCTAGAGTCCTAAAAAAATTCACTTTCGATCATTGATTTTGTTGCAGTGAGTATCCGATGTTTATAAATTTTAAAGTTTCAACAATAGGTATAGCCTTAGTTTCTTTTGCCTGCACGTATCAGTAGTGTCAGCGGATGTCCTCAATCTAGAAGCTTAAGGAAGATAAAGTTAATGTTTTTACGATTGAATGCCTGGTCATGAACGTAGGTATTACTATATTCATGATATTTGTCTTTAGGCTGGAAGGCAAGCCATCCTTGTTACCTAAACCCCGTCGCCCGGGCTCCACCGACCGTCTCTCCACCGAGGCTCGGAGACCAAGCACAGCAGGGCACCGTTCAAGCAGCGCCGAACCTCCAAGAGCAACATTTGGTGGTGGCAGACTCAGTAGAGAGGCCTCTGCTACTAAACTACCACTGAATGGGGTAAAACAATTGTAAAGTATGTTAGAATGGCTTAAAAATGCTTTGTGATGTACCCACATCAATCCAACTAGACATGAATTTTTAAATCAATATTTATGTCAGTCACTATTTCATGCTGTGTACATAAATTAAGACACATTTATCAATGGAAAATTGTACTTATCATACAAAGATTCTTGTTACATCACTTGGTGTCATTACGTGTTATTTGTGCTGTTTTGCAAGTGTTCAGTTTCATGATGGCTAACCAAAGCTTACATGTAATTACAGTGTTGCTAAAAATAATTTAATTCACAATCACACCATACAATATTTAATTTGCATGTGAATTTTGGTCTGACTGCATATTAACCTACGGTGCACATAACTAATGTCTGAACAGAGGTCTCGCTCACAACAAGCAGAGAGGTTTGGCCAGTCGTCCATGACACCACTCCGCAGCAGTCAGTACTCCAGGACCACAACTACACCAGTGGTAAGATGGATATGAGGTGGATTTTTTTTATTTATATTTTGATACTGAGGTCTGTTAATTTTTTTAAAGATTGATTGGTATAAAATTATGAAATTTATTTAACAAGATTTACAAAAGTCTTGATGTAGTTACAGGACTATTCATAAATTATCAGATTATTAATATTCTATTAAAAACTGTGCTCTGGACGATTACTACAAGGTCAAGCTGTTAGCCTAAGCACCTAACTATTCCATTCTGCCTATGTACAGTAATCAGATTCAAGGGAACATCACTCATATTTTAAGTATATGATTTTGTATATCTTTTAATTCAAATATTGCAGAGGACACCGTCACAAGACCGTGCCAATCGCAGCTGGGAGACGTCGCTCGAGAGAGCTTTAGCTTTTGTCACTGTTAAAGATCAGAGGTAAGTGATTAGTTACTTAATTATTATCTTATTATTAAATATTAAATGTGGACTCTTGAAAAGTCAATTTGAAGGAGCGTATTTAGCAGTGGAGTTTCTGTAGCTAGAGATCTGTGTCAGCCCAATCCCATATATGTCCCACTGCATGGCACCGGTCTCCTCTTCAATCGAGAATACAATTGTGAGGGGTTAGGCCACAGCTAGAAATAGTAATGAAAAACTAAACAATAGTTAGAAAGTAATGGTGAATATTTTCAGGCCTATATCGAATGTAGCATGGCAGCGGTCAGAATGTGCGCGAGTGCAAGAAGCTCTAGCTAACAGGGGCGGCGGCGGCGGAGGCGCGGGTGGCATGGCGCTCATGAGACCGCTCACCATCGCGCGCTTCGTGGACATCACCGGAGCCCTGCTCGCCACTGTCACCAGGGACGCCAAGCTTAACACTGATAACTATGTAGCTAAGGTACATTAACACTGCCTTATTTTTAAATAAAATGATATAAATAGGATTAGAAAACATGATAAAATGGTTAGTGGGGATTATCAGTCAATTTCCTCTATAGAGCCCTTTGATGTGAAAAAAAAAACCGCCGTTTAAGTTATTGTCTAATGCTATTATCTTAATTACCGTTTTTATTTTTGGCCATATTTGCGTTATGTGATAATGTAAAATAACTGCTTAAGGCGCATATGGAGCAATAACCAATGATCATAGTTAGATTTATTGATTACAAATTTGTTTTTCACAGCTGCCGCATCTATCAAAACGCCTGCTGTACCCTGGCACAGTGTCAAAGTCCTGGTTAAAAACAGTGAACACTCTGCACGCCTTCCCACATGCTTTGGCACTCATCTCTTACCTCCTGGACCTTATAAATCACATCGTAAGTATGTCTAAACATTGCAGTTCTATTTGCTCAATATGGGATTTAGATTTAGAACTAATTTGTTATAAAAGTTTTAGATTTTTTGCGATATTTTGTTACATTTTTATCCAAATTGTTATGAATTAAAATGTAGGTATGTGTTGTTGTTTATGTAAGTAGAACTTATATTTATAAATATATAAAGTCGCGAGTGAAAGTGATTGTGATTTTACATTTATATTTGATCATGAGGCTATCCATCAGTGTTTACATAATTGTGATAAATTATTATGTGTGGTACAGGAGCTGCCGGTATCAGATGAATGGTTGTACGTAGATAAAGACGAGTTGGCGCAATTAAGGCGGGACTACCTCAACAAGTGCTGGATCAGGTGCGTTATGAATACTTGATTATAATGTACATATATATATCAACACTGGATTGTATACACATACAGCAATTTGAGTGAAAAATAATGTCATCATGTTTTGTTAAGGTTCCAAGACCCTGGATATCAGTTTGAAGACCTGGATGAGGAGTATTTAAAGAACTTGAAGATCCTGCTTGGTAATGATGAAGAGAAGATTGTCGAGTTACAAAAAGTTATACAAAGTGAGTTCTTTAATATCAGATTTTTTTGCAGGTATTAAAAAAATAGTTAATGTACAAAAATAGATTTTGTTAAATTCGTGAATAAAAACTAGAATTAAAGCTTATTAAAGCTTGTTGCAATAGTAATGGAAATCGCTTATGTATCAAAAGTAGGGCTCAAGTGGGTGGTAGGATTGGTGTATGGCATTGTTACTAGACGAGTGTTGTTCCGCAGAGTACGAGTCGTGCGTGGAGGACGAGGTGGAGGCGGCGGCGCGCGCGCACGAGCGGCGCCGCGCTGCGCGCAGGGAGCAGCTGCTGCAGGCGCTCCGCACGCAGCGCGGCGCGCGCGCACACCAGCGCACGCAGGCCGACGCGCTGCGCGCACACGCCGCCGCGCACCACGACCTGCTGCTGCACCTCGACGTCGACATCGAACGAGCCAGGTCTACACCTCTAGCGCATCTTATCATCTTATAATAACTATGTTGGCCGCGCTGCACTCACTATCAATCCAGTGACATTTTACCGCTCCTCTAGAATAACAAGCGAGTAATTTTTAAATAACTCTTTTAAATGTCTCATTCAGTGCGGAGAATCAGCAGTTGAAGCATGAGTTGGAGAGTCAAGAGATGTGCGTGGCGGAGCGGACGCGGCTGCTGGATGAAGTGGACTATGCCAACCGCGTGCAGGACTCCAAGCGGGCGCTCGCCGAACAAATCACTAAGGTATAATATAATGTTTACCAATGGCGAAAAAAGTGACATATGGCATTGTGGTTTCTTAACGAATGGACCAATTTCGATGTAGTTTTCTCTTGAAGGTTGTTGATAGGCTATAACTTATAGGTGGTTTGACCATATTACAAAGTCAACGCATTAAGGAAATACTTGGTTAACACTACTTAAACGAGATAAATACGAAAAATTTATTATAGATAGTGTATTTTGATTTCAGATGGTTCTCAGTAAGGAGACAGAACTAGCACAGTGGCAGAAAAAAGCGCTGGACGCGTGTGTCGAGTACAAACAAGGGCTCATACATTTGTCTGCACAGTTCCCAGACTTGGCATCACTCGCTATCGATGAAAAGTATGTATATGTTGACTTCGTTGCTATTTGCTGAGAACTTTCGAAGTTTCCTCTAGTGAATGTGTGTAATGATGATGATGTGTGTGTGCAGTGAGCTGATGGCGTGCGAGTGCGCGGGTCGCGTGGCGCGCGCGGCGGAGGAGCTGCGAGCGCGCGCGGCGGCGCTGGGCGAGGCGCGCGCCGGGCACGCGCGACACAAGGCCGCGCTCGCACGGAAACGCACCGCGCTGCTGGTAACCCACTCATTACTAATTCAATGTCATACATTATTTACATTCACTCAATTTTTTTTTGCTGCCACCCTGGTTCACAAGACTGTTCCATCCAGAGAAGAATGGGCAAGAAACTTTAAAGTTGCTGTTTTCAAAACAAGTTTAACTTTGATTTATTTAATTTGAATACTTGGTTTATAAAATCACTTTATAATTTATGTTGTAACACTGGTAGCATTGGTGAGTTGTTATTTTGAAATAAATTTATTTCTATCTATGAAACGTATGAATAATTATAAAATATCAACTAATTAATTTATTAACTTCTTAATCCTTATACCCAACTCTTTACCCATCAGGAAGAAACTCGCACAAAAATATCCGAGATGAAGGCATCAGTGCACCGTGAACAACAGGCACTGGACTCAGAGCAGGCCAAGGAGTCTTCAGAGGCAGTGAGCTGGTCTATGGAGCTGCAGCAACTCACAGCCAGGCTCGATGAACTGAGGACCCAGCAGGACGAGTATGCCAAGGTGCAAAGAGAGTTAGAGTTCTGGGAGAAACAGAATACTATGTGAGTTACTAATTTTAACCATTTATAAAAAAGGAGGTTATTAATTCGTCAGAACCTTTATTTTTTTTAACCGGCTTTACTCAACGGCACCTGAACTGATTTAGAAAATTCTTTTTTTTTTAAGCATATACTTACTTCACAGTTGGTTCCATAAAAAATTGGTCAAGATCTGACAAATATCTTTGGACTCCTCAAAATTGAGTAGGATTCCAATGGTTATTTTTGCATTAGGTTTACTACCACCACCTGGCTTGGTTTTGGGTAGCAGTCTTGATATACCCTGTACTTATCAATAAAATGAATCTAGTGAGAGATAAAAGATAGTTGAATGAGTGGAATTGTTTTCAGTTGGCTAGAGAAACTAACGCAGCTACAAGAGTACATAACGAGCAAGCGTGAGGAGGCGCGGCGGCTGCTGCACTCCGCGCGCGCCCGCCGGGTGGCGCTGCTGCGCGACAAACTGCAGCTGTTGAACCAACTCATTGACTGCTGATGCACCACATATTGTCTTACTGTATATATCAATCATTATGTTTCATATTATAACATTTGTGTAATCTGATTAAGAATAAATGGCTTTAAATATACTAACGTTGGTAATTCGTAAGTTGGGTGAACCAAGAACAATACATTAATTTATTGTGTGATTTTGAATCTAACGATGGTGAAACTAACATCAATACGTACTGCCGTTAATAAACTAACTTCAGCTAAAGTAAATAATATGTACAAGTTAATTTCAAAACGCCTTTTATTCAACAAGTCCCCCAATCATCTCTTATTATCAATAACCAAGTCGACATTATTCTCAAGCGCTTGGCAATACTCCTTGAAGTTCTTCTGCGCCCACGCGTGTTCGCTCGTCTTGCTGGGCTTGGGCTCGGCACGCTTCGGAGGCGGTATGGCCGGCTTGAACGACATCTCTGAACCGTCGTATAATTCGAATATTTGCATTGCCGTCCTGTAATAGAAGTAAATATTGTTATTAATAGTTTTGATAGTATATTATGTAATTTGGCTATAAAATAGGGAAAATAATGGATTTCATTGTTATTGTATCAAGCCAATTTGAATGCAAATATGTAAAAACTCCTTCAGTGGCAGCTAAAAACATGTAATATTCTCAAAAATATTATTTAATTGAAATTAAATCAACAAATCCAATGTGTTATAGTATTTACAATTTTAAATTTTTAAAGTATCCAAATAGACAGATAAATCACAAATCTGAAATTCCATTAAAAATACATGTTACATACTTTAAGTATTAGTAATCCTATTAAACTACTATAAAATATAAAATAGGTACTCACAATTTATGCAGGTCACTGGGCATGTTCCCGTGCATGACGGCTCTGACGGTGTCCCTGACGGTGGGGTGGTAGTGTTTGGCGAGTGCGCACAGGTCGTGCAGCGCGGCGGCGTGCGCGGCGCAGTGCTCGGGCGAGGGACTCAGCGGGTCGTAGCGCCCCGAGCCGCCGCCCTCCGTGTCGCCCGATACTTGCGACGCTACGGCTTTGTTTTGCTGTCAATGTATAATTCGTTGTCAGTAACACCGTGAATATAGGGCAATAAAGCATTTCATTACAAATACTTATTAGTTCAATTCGTAATGCAAGTAATTGATATCTGTACTGTATCAGCCGATATAATTATGTCTCACTGCAGTCTTCTCTACAATCAGGAGCACGATTGAGATTGGTTAGGCCGTATACGGCCTAACCACATCATATGTAAATACTTGCAAATTGGAAAAAAACTAGTTCAATATGGTTAAAAAATGTTTTTTGACTTTCGTAAGTTATTATTAAGAAGTTAGTATTCTTTAGACACAAGCGTCAATGGTTGGTGACTTGAGTCTCCGCATGGCCGCTGTGGCACAGGCGCGTAGTAGTGAGCAGTAGTGAGCAGTAGTGAGTGTGTGACCTGCGCGAGGTGGTGCAGCAGCGCGAGCGCGGCGAGGGCTCCGTGGTGCGGGAGCTGCGCCGCCAGCGTGGCGCTGCGCTTGGCGAGCGCGTGGCACACGGCAGACGACACGCGGCGCGCGCGCCCGCTGATCTGCCACGCCGAGTCCAGGATTATCTTCGCTTGGGGTAAGGTTTTACCTGCATGAGAAATAAAACATATTTTATTCATCATCATCATCAGCCCGTTGCAGTCCACTGCTGGACATAGGCCTTTCCCAAAGTACGCCACAGAGCCCGGTCTGTGTTTTATTCAGTGGTTCATATTTATAATCAGAAATAGACGATAACTTGCAAAATACCTGTGACAATGACTAACATAATAGGGATTTTATATTTGTAATTGTGGACATGATTTTCTATTCTACGTGAAGGTTTGCTACTCTTTCTGTAGTGACTACTGAACGGATTTTAATGTCGCTTTTGAGTTTAATGGCTTACATATTAGAATATCATGTAGTATAGATTGTAGATTATAGTTTATACGGGGTTGCATAAAATCGCTAGGTACCGAAAACGAAGTTCAAAAAAGGCGATAGTACTAATTACACATTTGATGATGAATCAGGAAAATATGACATATGTTACCTGCATGCGCATCGAGCATGTGATGGTAGAGATAGTGGTGGAAGGTGGCAGGGTCCACAGTGAGTGCGTCTCCGCTGCCCGCCAGCACGCTGAGTACGGCGCGCACGCACAGGAGGCGCTCCGCCCCGCCCACCTCCTCGTCCGAGAGGAGGCGGCCCAGTATGGCGACTAGATCCGAGTAGTACTCCAGGTTTATTACGTGGGTGAACCTGCAAGTTTTTATTCAACATAGATATCATCATTATTTTATACTAAAGGAAGCCTACATCTAAATAAAAGTCACTTTTAGATGGATGTCCAGCGACCGTTGGAAGATGCCTGTATGGACTCTCTGACATTTATTGGGTCATCCATCCACCTTGTCAGCGAACATGCGACGCTCTGCTTGCCAACACATGGCTTCCATTCGAGAACCTTTTAGTCCCATCTGTTGTAACATTTCTTTGCTGGGCGTATTCCAGGCCATTACCACTTCAACCTTACTAATCCCCTGAGCTATTTCCCTAACCTCTGTTCTCATACGTATCTCAACTTGAAATTGGTAAATATTCATTTACAAGCCGAAAACAATAGATATAGATTAAAAACCGACTGTTAATTCTCAGATAACTAATCATCTCTCTCTCTGCAGTCGGTCCCTCATGACTGAGGATCGTGGTCATGGTTGGATGTACCGCATTTAGAATTAAATAATAAGTTAAGTATGCTTACTTGGCGAGTCCGTTAAGCGCCGCGGCGAGCAGCTTGGAGCGCGGCGCGTGCTTGAGCAGCCGGAAGTAGATGTGGAACACGGTCTTCGTCACCTCCGTCAGCTGCTTCTTGCGCGCCATCTCGCTCTCCTGCGCCTCTGTCTCCATCAACTCTTTCTCCACTTCTTTTAGCTTCTTTGCTCTCTGCAATCAATTTATTTAGCGTAAGAAATACTCCTTTCCTCTTCCCATCCTTTCTCCTTCCCGGTCCCCTCCCAATTGGGCCGGCAATACATCCGTGATCCAGCGTTGTGATGTTCATGGGCGGCAGTGATCACTTTCTATCAGATGACCTGTTTGCTCTTTGCCAGGTCGATGCAATAAAAAAAAAGTTGCGTAGATCGGCATCATTGTAACCAATAGCAAGACTTATCTGGACGGTATTAGCATCAAGCATAGTGCATTCCGAAAAAAATATTTTTTATTTTTCTTTCATTCTGATTGCCTTAGAGCGACATCTAAAGATTTGCTTGCTATGTTTAATTGTCTAGTGCAACAAGATTTAAGAACTTAAACACATTTTTAGTGGGTGCTGCCAGGCCGATCATTCTCACGTACTTTATTACGTTCATGACCCAAGACATGACGAGGGTACTTTGTCAAATGTTTCATGTACATATTATTTCTTTAACACATGTTTAAGTTTTTACAAACCTTTTTCTCCCTTTTAGACAAGTTAACAATTCGTTTTTTGTGTTTCTCCTCCTGTTTCTTCTTGAGTTTGATTTCCGCCTCCTCGTCCATGTCGATGTCTCGTATCTTCAGTGACAGCAGACAGTCTAATGCGGACGGATGTAGGCGCTCGTTTCGCTTCTTTACTAACTGATTTATTAGACGCACTATCTGTAAAGCATAAGATTAATTTAAAGCTTTATTCTTGGGTAAATATTGTCGACAGTCTAGAGACGAGTCAACGAGTCTTCGGGAATGTGTAATTTGTCTTTAACAGTAAAATAAAAACGAGTTGAAAATATTTTTAGACAACTGCCCTTTTAATACATTGTTTCATAATATGCATGGGCTGTATATTGTGAGTTTCTGAGTTCCTATCACATTATTACACTGTATAAGTATTTCAGTATGATAAATATCAATATTTGTAGGGACTGCAATTTATCCTCGGCACGGCTAAAAGTTCGCTCCGTAACACATTTGGTGCAATAGTAAATTCGACCTAATGTGACACTATTGCGAACTCTGTTGACCCTTCGGGCACGAGGTGTGTTCTTACGTATATAAATGTATTGAGTGCCCCTACCGGGAACATTGCGTACCGCGCAGTCATAGAAATGAAAATTTGTAAATTAATTATTACTAGTTGCGTATGTTCACTCACAGCAAGCGTAATATCTCCCTTCTTATCGTCATTGAAGACATTGACACAGGCGTCGGTGACGATGTGCCTGGCGCGTTCGTCCCTACAGTCCAGGTACGGGATCACACTCTGCGCGATGTTGGTGGCGTAGTTGAAGTTGGGCCGCGCTACCAGCAGTCCGCACATGCATTGAAGCGATATGAGCGCTAGAGATATTGTGGGGTCGTCTAGTTTCCTGGAATATTTAAATACTATGTTATTGCGTGGTGGCCTGTTGGTAAGGGACCAGACGCCGCTGCCTACATGTTCACGGTGGTCGTGGCTTCAAATCCCAGAGCACACCTCTGACTTTTCGGGGTCATCTGTGTATTGATAGTCAATCACCACGCACTATAACGGTGAAGGAAAACATCGCGAGGAAACCTGCATACCGTAGTGAATTCAAAGAATTTCTACGGTATGTAAAGTCCGCCAACGCGCATTAGGCCAGCGTGGTGGACTATATGGCCTAACCACTCTCAATCATACCCTCGATTGTAGAGTAGGCCCGTGCCCTGCAGTGGGACGTATGTGTATGGGCTGATACATACATACATGTTATTGCCGGATGTCACATACCCCTTTCCTCTTCCCATCCTTTGTCCTTCCCGCTCACCTCACGATTTGATGGACTGGTAACAGGTTTATGACCCTAGAGTTGTGTATGTCCATGGGCGGCAATGAGCACTTACCATCAAGTGAACGGTTTGTTAGTTTGCCGAGACTATTGTTTTAAAAAAATATTGGCAGCCTATTCATCTCCCTCTCTCTCTCCAGCCACAATAAGCCCACTGCTGCACATAGGCTTCTCTCCGTTCATCAACCATAAATTAATTTACGATCCTGCTGCCCTGCGAGCCTTCATTCAACATTTGATTTCAGTTGTTTATAATTTCGAGTGAATACTTGTTGTATGGGCATTTTAATAGTACAATGAATGAAAGTTTTAAGAGTAGATCAACGGAACACAATTTTATTTACGATCGGTGCATGTTTTGACCTTCTTTGCACCTGCTCATTCAAAAATCTTTCAAAGTTTTTTTATATTTAATTTATAAAGGCTTACAGACTAATTAAATAATGAGTTGAAATAAATGTATTGATTTTTATGAATTATTTAAGACACATGTCTCTAAATTCAGTCATCTTATAAGTTGTAAACTAAATTGTTTTTTTTTTAATTCCATAAAATCAATTCACATCCTGCACCTTTACTAAGGTACTTGTTTAGGTCAAATAATTAAAGAGTTAATTAAGTAAATTATAAGTTGAAACATACCTGGTATCTCCTTTCTTCTGTCTCAGCAAGCCAGATACCTTTTCCAACCTCTGTAGATATCTTTTGTAGAATTCCACCAGTTCTTTCTCATATTTGTACAGTGCTAGAGTGTCCTTTTTCACTAAAAAATACATTCAATGAAACAATATGAAGTAAGATTTTCTCAATGTTTAGAGTATTTTTTCCCAAGACAAATGTTTATGGGCTTTACAAACATTTGTTGATGCAGGGATTGAATCCACAGCCTCTCGTTTCACAGCCTGTCTAACCAACTGCGCCACGGAGGCTGTGGCAGTCTGTTTATTATACACAAATTACTTTTTAAATTACATCATCTATATTTTATGTTGTCTGAATTTTTTTGTATGTTTCGAAATATACTTACGCTTTATATTAGAGTAGTCCTGATGCCGTATACAGTACTCAGGCAGAATGTCTTTGAACACCTCGTAAGCAGACACCGTAGCTAACTTCCGTATGGAGTGCAGATTCAGTGCCCCGTCTTTTAAACGCTCCTCCATTAGATACAGGATTGGGAATAGATTTTTCAACTGAAAAAATATAAATCAATTGAAGCAAACTAGATTTTTGGGTAACAGACAATAGTTTTATTTAAGATTTATTTTAAAACCACACATAATGTACAATTATGTATTAGTAATTTGTCAGGTAAATCCACAACTTTTGTTTAAGAAAGAGTTTTTAGAATATGTGTGTGAAGGAGCGTCATCCATGTGGAAGGCCTATACGTAGGTAGCAAGATGGGTTGGACGCCAATTGAAAGGATTGGTCTTAGAAAGCCCTTGACGGAGATGTATGGAAAGTGGTAAGAGAGACCTTTGCCCAAAGTAATGTGTGCCAAGCAAAGGCATCCCTAAGGTCACCACACCTACCTTTTTCTCAGGACTTTCAAGCAGAGAAGAGCACAGAGCCCCTATCCTCAGCTTATCATTGTTCAGACGGTCTCTCCTTGCAGCCAAGAGCTCCACTGCACTGACCACTCCCCCTTCACCTTCTGTGGCAGGTGCCTCTCCTTCCTCCCCAGTACCTTCCATGCCCGAGTCGGACTCTGAGCCTTTGTCTTGTACGTCATCAGGTTGTTGCTTCTTTCTTTTAGTTGGTGGTGGTTCATCCTCTTCTGAATCTGATTCTAAAATAATATAATAAATAATAATTAACCTATTTGCTGTGATATAGTTGCCGTTCTATTTGCATAATCAAGAACTACATTAACAACTGTCAGTAGTGTAACAGTGAATGTATAGGTCCATTTTAGTTGCCTTTACAAAATGCAGATGTTATTGGGATTCAATACCCCCTTGTCAGAGTTGAGCAGCACATTCTTTTCCACCATTCAACCCTCTTCCTCCATTCTTAAAGGGTATCAAATATGATTGGAATAAAACAAATTCTTACGGATTTTATTGCGAATTTGATTTAATTTTTACACTTTTTAATTTCCTGACGTTTCAATCTTTACAAATCTTTACAGTTTTGTTTTGTTTTTAATTTGTAACATTTGTGTAAACCCAAGACACCATTATCTAATATGATTCTCTAAACACTGAAGATATTCATGGATACTAATGACTGAATACCATCAGAATATCAGTGTTTACAAGACACTGGCCTGATAATCAATAAAAAAATCCAATGTCACTTCGCCCGACCTGGATTCGAACCTGAGTCCTCAGCTGCGTAATCGCACCATAGTACAAGTATGCCACAGAGGTAGCAAAAATATGCATTTTCTCTATGTAGGTATAAGTTGAAGTCTTACCTTCACATTCCTCAGCCCTTTCTTGAAGTCCCTCTTTAGTCTTGATAGGCAGTAGAGGCCTCATTTTCTTGGCTGGTCTCTCTGCTAGTTCCTTCTCGTATTTCTCTTCCAGTTCGCTGTCAGAGGCACTGTCTGTCTCCGCACCACTGTCACTGTCTGCCCTTGGCCTTTTGGGTTTCGGCATTTTCTCTTTGACTGGTTTTTTACGTTTTCCGGATCTGAAATTTATTACATGTTATGACATGTTTATATTAATATTGTATGTTTATTGAGCAGTATTAAGTAAATAATATGGCTAATTTAAAAAACACTTATACTACATTGGCTGAACTGTAATACTCTGAGATCAATTATTAAATTGGACAATTGTTTTAATCGTAACTGACAATTTAATATATGTAAAATAAATACTAACCTTTGTTTCTCTTCATTCTCAGGAACATTGGACAGCAACTGTGGTTGCTTGGACAGCCTACTCAGTATGTATTTCTGTTCCTCGTCGTCTAGCATGTCCGCCCACTCATCGCCCGACGCCGAGTCGCTCTCACTACTGTACTCCACTTGAGGCGTCGTCGGCTGATGCTTCTTCTGAACCTTAGTCCTGTGTCTTTGTAAACGTAACTTCCCTTGTTTACGCATTTTATTTGTCGTCTGATTGTTCCTCTTCACTTTACTAATCTTCGCTTTGCCTTTTTTCTGTAATTAATGTGGAAATTTTGTTATTGTTTGTAGTGGAGAGGTTAGAATATTTTGAAATTAGTTTGTTAAGTTTAGAGCAAATTTGTTAGGGCTAAACTTACCGCCATGATTGCTGTTTATAGTTTTCTATGTATTTTATGATACCTATGTTATTATAAACAGTTTTATTGTAAAAAACAACGTGGGCAACTGTTTTGAACTCACGACTTTTGACAGTTGTGAAAAATGGCATGCCCATGACATACCTGTCATTTTAGGATTTGACTTAGAATCGTGCAAAAACCGCAGCAAAACATGTTTTAAATACATTATCCACCAGTATAATGTTGAAGTATATTTTTTACTGTAATAAGATTGAAATAATGTTGCTTGAACATAGACGTAGTATCATGTAGTAGTAGTACTATGGGCTTAAATAATATTATTTATGTTTTACTGGAGAAATGAGCATGCGACAAAGAGGATTGTTTTTGTTATTCTCATAAAAAAATAACACTTTAGCCAGTTTTCTGTTGTTACATAAAACTTGTTATTTTCAAATTTCTATAAATTATTTTCAATAATTAACAATAAAATATTTTACAATATGTATTAGAAAATAATTTATATGAGTACTTGTTTAACATTTGAAATATTAAAAAATGTTACTGATTTCCGAACGTCAACAAACTTTCTAAACGTCAGTTACAAAAGACCTCGGAACTTTCGTAAATTCTTGTTTTACTAGTTTTCAAACTGAAAAATCACGCCTTAATCTTGTATATATTACAGAAACTGCATTCCGCTTGTTTCTACCTCTCATATTGTATCAATAATGCGTCCGGTTTGAGAGCTTACGCTCAGAAAAGTTATTGTCATGGTGCCGCAACAGCAGCGCAGAAGACGAAGACGGGCAGCAATCGCTCGGACTACAGAGCGACGAGTTGTTGTGGCTAGAGGTGCTGGGGGTTTTGGGTTTACGATAGCTGGGCAGAGGCCGTGTGTAGTGTCCGCTGTGGCGTCAGGAGGGCCAGCGGAGAGAGCCGGTCTGCGCGCCGGAGATGCGTTGTTGGCGGTGGATGGAGCGAGTGTTGCGAGGGCTCCGCATGCGTCTGTAGCTCGTTTGGTGGCTGCTGCGCCTGGTGCGATAGCTCTAAGTGTATCTCCGAGAGAGGCGCCGCCCACGGATACTGAAGATACGGAGCCCGACGAGCGCGCGAGGACTAGGAGGCGTCATCCTCCGCCACGACGCCGCCCTCAAGCCATGTTACACCACCCGGGTAAGTGAAAATGATTTTCCAGTTTATAAATTGTTTCTGATGAAGTTTTGTGTGATGGAGAATAAGATAATTGTGTAGTTTAAATGGAAATGCCTCAGAAATTTAATTTTAATACTGAAATTTCATACTGAAAATCAATGGATTGACAATTTATAAATACCTCTGTTGTCGCTGGTCAAATCTTAAAAATAATAACAAATAGTATGTTTTTGTTCAATTACAATCAATTAATGCAATTAGTTTTTATTGGAATATCATGTTGCATTCAATCAATATTGTTATTCCAAAGAGGCTCTGCTTACCAGATATCTTCCGTCTATCATTATTTTTTGCTTCCCATCAGATGTCTATGATTCCATCTATGGAGGTTTTAATGAGTCCAGTTTATGAATAATCATGTACTCTTACTGTTGATAAATGAAGTTATAATTGATGAATCTGTTGAATAGTTAAAATGTGTTTTGTATTGTAAGTTTAATTATCCAGTTTTATTGTCACTCATTACAGTTCGGCTAGTAAATTATATATGTGTTTACTAATAATTAATTGAATGTTTGGTTTATTCAAAGAAGCATACAAAATTGTTTTGAAAATCATTTGTCTCATAAACCAAATATCGGGTTACCAAATCCTGGTGTGCCTGGTATGCAAGCAGATTTTGTCCATATTGTCTTAGTATGATACCAATATTTTTACGATGATTCATCATGATCATCGGCCTGTTGCAGTCCACTGCTGGACATAGGCTTCTCCCAAGGTATGCCACAGAGCCTGGTCTGCTGCTTTATGTTTATTTATGATGATGTTCAGAGATATTTTAGTACTATGAAATATGTACATGATGAGTGAGGAATTGCCTTTGAATAAATTACTGACTGGACATAATGAGACTTAACATCTTATGTCTCACGATGGCGAGTAAAGTGGAATGCCAAGCATTGTGCGTAACATGGTGTTTGATTTTGCTACAGTCCATGAGCAGTTGTATTGCTTAACATCAGGCAAGTGGTGTGCTCATCTCGCCATTCATTGCAATAAACTAATAAATTTAAAACTGTTAATGACTTTAAACTAAAGCATCATTCCTTATGTGATTCAGAAATGGTAATTGTTTTTAACATAGGGTGACCAATTTTCGCCAGTAATAGACCAACAGATCAGATTATATTATAAAGAGAGTGGTAGTGAAATCTAACAAACCGTACCTTTTAGATGACACATGTAGTGTGGAGCAATCAAAACACATATTAACTACAACGATAAAAGGTTGATAATTATTATTGAAAGTGTTTAAGTGGAGTGTTTTTGTTTGCAGATGACTAGTCTAAGTGCTGGGTATGTGAGAAACTCTCTGTATTGTGTTAATGTTGTGAATGTTGACTGTTTTGCATTCAACTAACTATGTATGTTTGTATGCCAGTTCATTGTGCACGAAATTGTCATGAATTCAAGTGAAAAAAAAAAGTTTTTAAGAAATATTTGTAGGATGTGTTGCAATTTGTAACATAAAATTTAATGATATAGTATTTAAATTTTGTATCAAAATACTCAAAAGCAAAGCGTGAGTCAAGTAGAAATTAATTTAATTTGTATTTTTCAGTGGTTTTATCACTAGAAAATGTATCATGCATTAAGGTTGTCTATTTCGCATAGACATTATAAAAACTATAATTTAAAAGCACTACATCTGAAGATTGTCATTTCTCATTCTTAGTAATACGAGAATAACAGAGTCTTGTTTGTTTCATTCTCACACCAATGCACTAAAACTTACTAATATTACTCATTTTCAAATTCATAAACATTGCATCATGTACCATTAAATTGCCGTAGAATGTACTTTAATTTAAATATTTATCACCTTGTCTGAATGTTTGCATTTTGCAATGTCTGTATTGTACATATTTTTTTGTGCTTACATACACTTTTTGTTTTGCAAATTCTATGCAGTATGTATATAAAACGATTGATACGTATTTCTGTAATGTTTCAGGGTGCCACGCCGCACCGAGCACGTCAGGAGTCAACGAGATACTGCAGAATCTCAGTCGGGTGCAATTGACGCCGAATCATGCGGCGCGATTAGAATGCCGGGCAGTTGTTGGGTATTTGGGTACAATAGAGACACCACAAGCCGCCTCCAACAATGCTCCTAATAATGTCAAGAATGCTGTGAGGAAACTAAGACAGGAGCGACGTCCAGCCACCCCTGTACTTCTATCTGTATTGCCCAATTCCCTATTTCTGCGACGCCCGTCAGGCCAAATCCTGGCGCAGTACCCACGTGAGAGAATAGTGTATGCTGGATGTGGTTCTGATGCCGATAGAAGATTTTTCGGGCTTGTGACGTCAGCGGAGACCACGGAAGCTGAGGCGTCGCACAGTTGCCATGTCTTTGCAGTAGATCCAAGGATGGCGGAACACGAAGCACATATAACACGAGCTAGGGAGTTCCAGATATCTTGCACTCGAGACCCTGTCGCAGAAAGATGTTTAGAGTTCCCGCCTTCAGCCGAATATGTAGTAGGGGTGATCAGAGGAATGTACTCTTTACCTTCAGAAGACTGTTCAAGCCCAAGCCTTCAAGCGATCTCCAAGCTGGCAGTGAAAGGCGACAGTCCTGCGATTGGCAACTTTTCAAGGAGTAACCGACCAGTGTTCAGAGTGCCTCGCGATAGAAGACCATGCAGGCATGAAGAGGCCAGGATTGATGCGCAAGATTTCGTAGCTAACTCTCCACAGCCTAGCAATCATAGTGAGGTGACGACTACGTCAAGTAACAGCGACTCTGGTATTGGATTCCATAATGATTGCCGAAACATAGCTGATAGGATACTAGTGGTAGATTTCGCGCAACAGGCACCACCCAATAAATTCCGTCAAGATATACCAAGGCGTCCTATTGGGTTGGTTGGATGCAGCAGTTTTGATACCGATGGTTCTTTCCTATCGAATACTACTCCAGTCGTCGATGGCTTTGGGGGTCAAGGCAGGCCTTTGAATTTAGATGACGTCATTCTCTCCAATGATCTACAGACTGTCAGACACCTGAGCCCTCACAAAGACAGCGATTACAATTACAATAATGTGTACGGAAACATACCGTCAAGTTCCCGATACCCCAATGGCGCAGTTTACGATCAAGTTTATACTGAGAACGAAGGGCATCACTACGAGTTCATACCTCCGCAGTTAGATATGGATTTGGAGATCGACCAGGTAGCAGAGACGTTTAACTCAGTTGAGATTTACGAGGAGAGGTCAAGACACCCTCCAGATTGGCAGTCGAACGAATCAGTAGAGAATGTTACGGTGATTTCTGGCGGGACTAGCAAAGCGAGTATGGACTCCGTGTCTGTGTACTCGTCCAGGAGTCATGAAGAGGCAAGACCTTCGAGAAGGAAGCACCTTCAAGCCTCGCTTGATGATATGCTGGTGCTAGGCCTCCGCCAGCCATCGACCACGCGTGATAAAGACGACGATAACTTTGTCCACCCCGCGAGTGTTAAATGCAAGGTATACCAGGCTTTTTAATTATTAATTAAGCTTGTTTATGGTGCTCATGTAGAATAGAATATGTAATGTGTTATTTTCTATTAAATTTATTTTATACATTGGTTTTTATTCGCCTCTTTGGTGTAGTGGCAGTGTGTTTGGGCTGTGAATCGTGAAATCCTGGGTTCGAGTCCCAGGTCATGTAATTTTTTTCCATTTGAGACATCTCTTATGAGTATCAGTACCGATATTTTCGTTTGGCATGACGAAACGCTTTTCCGTTATCTCATCTTAGGACATAACACCTCCGTGAAATGTGGTTGCCAGTAGAGGCACGCCTGCCTACCCTTATCGATAATGAAACGTGATGGTAATATTAATTTTATTATTACAAGTTAAAATATTAGAACCTCCACTATTTACTCTAAAATATAATGGTTTTGCCACACAGTCGTCGTCCCGTCCGCTGTCTGTTGACACCATAAACCACCCATACCCAACTTTACAACAGAACTGATAGACAAATTGGCTACCCTGTAGGTGCGCAAGTCGAAGCCCCTGAACATCCTATCCCGCACGCGGCAGATGTTGTCAGGCAAGGAGCGCGGGGGGCGCCACAAGCGCCAGCAGCGCCGCGCGCTCAGCGCCTCCGACTCCTCGCGCAGCCACCAGCACGCCCTGCCCGCCGCCGCCAGCGAGCCCGACCTCAGGGACACGCAGGTATGTGCACTATCTACCTGGGCACCTGCAGACCTGCAGACCCTGAACATTCAGTCGTGCATGCCGTAGATATTGCCCTGGCCCCCTGGAAGTGAACCTGACTTTAAAGACATGCAGGTACCAGGTATATGTTGTAGATTAGTTGACTCAATTTGTATCATTATTTTAATGGAAAGGTGTTTTATATCTAAAATAACAGAAAGAATCCGTTTACGAATAAAGGTAGCAGGAAAGGGATGCAACTAGTGTGATGTGACGTCATGATCTGTGACATCTAGAAGCCTGCGAATTTAGGCAATAGGAACTTATATACACCTGACTACATTACAACTAGAATATTATAAACTAATAGAAAATGAAAAGCTATTTAAATTACCCGCCGAAAACTTTACCACTATAGCGACGTACAGTACGGTGACGTCACAGGTAAGTAAATAAATATAAACTGAAATGACATATAGGCAAGCGCTATTAAGTGTTAATTCACAGAAATAAGGCAGCCTAATAAAAAAAAAACAAAATATATTTGATAGCCTCCGTGGCGCAGTTGGTTAGACGCCGGCTGAGAAATGAGAGGCTACGATACAAATACTTCCCGCACCGAGACAAATGTTTGTGTGAACCACAGGTATTTGTTTCGGGTCTGGGTGTATGTGAGACCGAAAAGGCTCTCGTAGTTCCTAGTTCTAGTAGTTCAGAACGATGTATGAGACTGTTGGGTGTATTTATTTGTTTATATTTTGTCCTTATTTTTACACTGTTCCTTTAAGCCTCTCACTGTGCTCGTTACAAAACAAAGAGAGCAAGGAAACTAGGTTCTATATCAGCACAGAGATGCACTAGTAATTATCTAATCCCTATACCACCCACGATCCACGCTCCAATTCCGACGCTGAACCTGGGAGACTACAATGAAACACGATATTCGATATATCGTGCGATTCTTCGTATTTTAATCCACTCTAAGTGACTTCGTTTTTACTATGATGTCGATGAATAATCTCTATGCGACATTTGTTAGCACTGTTGAATCGTTTAGCAGTCGATATGACTGAAAACGAAGTTTCTAGATTTAGAAGGTTTTAACACGCGTAATCGCACGATATATCGAATATCGTTGTTTGTAGTAGCCCCCCTGAGATGCGATCACAAGGCGCTTAATCGCATCGCGTCATATCTTATCGACCTAACTTTGACGTCAATCAAATTTATTATGGCGAATAGCTGGTGTATTTATAGATTTTTTTAGGTATATATTTTTGTCGATAAAAGGTAAATCTCAGATAAAAATGATGAGATGGAGTATGGATAGAAATCTGTCAAGTTGGATTAAATGTTTTTTTTATGCAAAAGACTAGACAAGCAAGTTATCACTAAAGCAAGTGTCATGCCTATCCATAAATAGGAACAAAACTATACGGAATTTATTGCAATATTATTACGCAATTTGCACTGCACATCTTTAATCTTGAAACATTGGGTGTTTAGTTTCATAATGCTCAGTGATTATTGGCTACAAGTCCTTTAAACCGGAAACAACAGTGCTTATAAACTGCTGCTTGACGGCAGAAATAGACAAAACAATGGTATGTTAGATAGCCGTTTGAATACGAGGCACTTATCACGTAGTGTTAGGTCTGTCCATTACCATATGGACTCGGGATTAACTTTATCTATTGTGTCATCCAAAAATAACTGACAATAATTCCTTCGCCAATAAGCCCGTCTTTATACAACAGTAATATAATCTATCATACTATCTATTATGCCGTCAATCTATTCAGCTACATGTGTATAGTATTATCAAATGATATGGATTTATCAGGTGAGAACGTGCGCGTGCTGATTCTGTGAATGGTTCATTCATTTAACTAACGCATTCTTGGCTTATCGCTCTTTAAACGTGTTGCGTGTTTGCGTTTGCCATTGATGATATTGTCGGTGCGATTTTTTGTCGCGCCTGGTATTCTTTTTTTAAAGAGGTTCTAGAATATCGTTTATATTTGATTGAATATTCTGCTGGAGGATATTTAATCTAGACAAGGAAATAATCAAGGATCCTAGATGTGTAAATTTCTATAAATCGAGTAATGTAATAGTCATGAAAATGTTTTATTTTATTTAAACTTTGTGTAAAATTGGTTCTTGTACGATAATAATGATCAATGTCTTAAGCACTGATAAATAAGTTGTTAATTGATTATTCAATCTAAAATCAAGTATGTATTTTAAACCACTGCTCACTCATCTGATCAACTGTATCATGTTCTAGAAAGATTTAGTCTAAACTGCAATATATGTCAAAATAATTACAATCATCACAAACTTTAACTCGTTTGTCCAATCAGTACAAATTATAATTAAAAAATCCACTTGGACATGTCAAGTACATAGATTGTCCAGCGAATGTGCGTAATGCTCGGCATGTGATGCGTTGGAATGTACATAGGTACAGTGCTTGTGTATGTGCTATGTGCATCGTCTGTGCCGTACGGTCAGCGCGCCCTAACGTTTAATTTAAACCTAATTGACCGGCTCTGCTACAGTCAGATTGTTGCGAACTGGCCTCTATGTTTGATGGATGGATTTATTTTAGATTTCCAGAAATCCTTTATTTTTAGTCGTATCGCCTATACAATAGGGTTAGATAAAGACTATGAATCCACTTTGAACGATCTTGACATTTCACATTCACTTCGGCCATGTTCGGCAATCTCTTCTGGTTCCGTCGGATCAGACAACTATTGACCCCAACTTCAGTTGTTTAATCTCACTGATTTGTTTAGCACAGGTTTGATGCTGGCAACTGCTACCAAATCATTAATTATTTGAATTGCGTTCAATGAATTCATATCGTAAAAATACACATAAAGTCTTGTATAACATTATGTTTGTCAATAATATTACATTCAAATGATCGATTTCTATCTGGTATTTATCTTGACCTCGATATTGTCACTGTAACGTAAACGTAATAGCGAATTCATTCACAAGAATTGATTAAGAGACAAGTCCATTTTAGTGTGACGAAAAATGTATTTATAATTTTTAACAATACTCAGTAGTTTCAAGTGTTTAGCTAACACGGGAAAATGGCTCGGTTTCCTTATCTATTACATATATTACCAGGCTTTTATACTTCAACATATATTTGATTGCCTTTACGATATCCTACAGGCTACATTACACTCAACATAACGTGTGTTGACATTGTAGTTCTTGGATCTTTATTAATCATTGAGTGACTACACCTGGCCAATACGTAGCAGTTTTACTGTACATTATATCTCTACAATTGGCCCAATGCGGGTTGTTCGGGCCAGTCTAGTGCGGAGTATATAGCGGTCATAGTGTTCGTCGCTGTTGCTATGTGCATATAGCGATATATGTGTGGGTGAATATGTACAAGTAAGGCGTGGGTGATTTGTGACAGAATATTGAGGTACACTTTTTTGATAAAGTGAAGTGTTATGGCGGTGACACAATTTTGATGGAACATCTGTTGTTGACAATTGAATTGGATTACCAAAAGTAAGAATGCATTTTTACATGCAAACTTTTATTTTGAAAGTGTAAGTTAGAAGTAAGAGGCGTTTTGATGCTTTTAAGACTTATTGTAGCGCACTTCCAATTAAATTTAATCATGAAATGGTTGCTTACACAATAAAATACCAATGCTCTCTATTTTCCCCGTCTTCTTCTCCCCCTTAAAAATTTCTAGCACTTACAAGGTCGCTACCCACATTACTGTTTTAAGTACTTCACCAGGCGCCTAACATCCCATTTGTGGTGTGAATCTGATTGTGCATACATTTCGCTTGCTCAGCATGCGCGTCACATATCATCTTGAAGTCAGGAAATATGAGCACACGTGTGACGGGAATGCTAGTGACTCGCGGACGTGTTTCCTGCCTTATCCTGTAAGATGTGTCGATGATTTATTGATTGCTATTAGTAAGAATATGTTAATAATATCCTGCTTGAAATAAATTATCTTATAGTATAATATTAGATGTACAGGATTTATTTATTTTAATTTAAATAAAACTGCATACATCAACTACATTAAAATAAAAATAATTCTTACGGATTTTATCGCGAATTTAATTTAATTTTTACACTTTGAATTTCCCGACGTTTCGATCACTTTACAGTTTTCGTGTTCACGGGGCGTAAGAAATCGTTTTATTTCAATGTGTAACATTCGCGAAAATCCAAGAAACCATTAATTAACCAACTGCATTAATTAAATTCTTAAATCTAATTATATCTAATATACTAAATCTAGACAACATTAACAAGATATAAACAATATATAATAACAAAAACAATGCAGTAATAAAAATAGACTATAGCAACAAACAAAAGACGACGGTGGTCAGACGAAGGTCGCGGGACGTCGCTGGATGCAGGCTGCCTCCAACAGGCCACTGTGGAAATCATTGGGACAGGCCTATGTTCAGCAGTGGACTTCCTTAGGCTGATGGATAGCAACAAAAAGTAAGTTAAAAAATAACAAAAAAATGTTACCAATTAATTACTTAAAAAACAACTGAGTGACATTCGAAGGTTACAAGATATTTTTCACAGCATTCCACACAAGCCGACAAAATAACAAGCACAGGTTTGAAGGGTATATTAGGTCAGGTGTACAGCTGAAATGTTGGTACAGAAGTCCTGTTACTCGGACGCGTATTTTTGGTAAAATATACAGAATAAATTTGCTGGGATAGAATATAAATCATAAACTTACTACTATAACTTCCAGGCTATGACCCTGAGACCATATACTGCAGGGCACGGGTCTCCTCTACAATCGAGAGTACGATTGAGAGTGGTTAGGCCATATAGTCCACCACGCTGGCCTTATGCGGGTTGGCCGACTTTTACATACCATAGAAATTTATACAACTCGCTATGGTATGCAGGTTTCCTCACGATGTTTTCCTTCACCGTTATAATGCGTGGTGATTGACTATCAATACACACATGACTCCGAAAAGTCAGAGGTGTGTCCTGGGATTTGAACCCGCGACCACCGTGAACATGTAGGCAGCCGCGTCTGGTCCGTTACCAACAGGCCACCACGCACTTTAAAAAAAAAATTGCACCACCGATGATTACAGGGTAGTTTTCTTTTAGTACTATCTCTCTATCTCTCTTCAGCCACAGGAAGTCCACTGATGAACGAAGGCCACCAAGTACTAGTAATAAATACCTACTCTAATGAATACTGAAGACAATACACAGTCCTGATTTTTACCAGGAAATGATCAGCATCGGTACATATTTTATAGGCTATTACGGATAGATCATAGATATCGTCTTTATTAACCCTCCCCCGCACCTCGTATTTAATAACCTCAAGTATGTATAAATATATACATTCACGTATCTTTATCGCTCATATCCGGAGTATTAAAGCGTTAACAACAAACAGAGTTTGCCGACGTGCAACACATATATTTAGAACAAGTAGACATTGTTGCTATTTTTGTGTGTGAATGGAATATTCCGCATATCTGTTGAATGATTGACACACAATAACTCTATATGGTTTTGTAAACGATTGGATATAGGTGTGGCAGATCTAACATCGATATTTTCTTTATTCCAGCATAGAGTTTCTGAGATTCATTAATAGTACCATCCATCGCTTTTGTTATAGCTGTGAAGAAAGATCGCTATGCGAGACTCCCTCAGGACCAAGCGACACTAACTTTGTAGTTTTTTTCTTTTTGTTTAAATGTGTATTCATACATTCAATTTGGGCGTGGTAATTACAAGTTAAATAGGAGTTCAGAAGTTAAATTATCTGCCGTTTTTGTGAGCATTAGTTCACCTCGCATTATTCAGGCGCTTTGGTAGATATTTTAGTACTTTTTGTGAGTTGAGCAAATTTAAATTTATTGATATTGACATTTCTGAAAGCCTTCATAGCGCACTAGTTTCCGACACTAGCTAGGAAATAAGAAGCCGAGTGAAATATTTATGTACAACAAATATTGTCTACAAATATTTGCTTCAGATGCTTGAGACTGAAATGTAATAAATAAATAAATACACCCAACTGTAACATACATAGTCACGATCCAAAATTGAGATCGAGTCTTCGGTCATGGTTTTCTCGGTGCGGGGATCGAACCCGCGGCCTTTCGTTTCACAGGCGGCGTCTAACCAACTGCGGCTCGGAGGCTGTCGACCCCGAGTACCTTATAGTTTCCGACACCCACTACAAGATGCTCGACCGCTTTTTTTCTCGGGTCAGGCCTAATATGCGTGATTGTTGGGCGTATTTATTCATCAACTTATCATCCTCAACGAAGCAAGGGTATCAAATTTTCAGCCTCTAAATAGTATTAGTGACCTTCACCACGAGGTGGTCAACTGATCACTTAAACGTAATGACGGTCATAATTTGGTTCGGCACGTTTCTCTGGGTGCGATGTCGCATGTCCTCTTTGAAAACATTCCGCCGTGTCCATTTTATATGTAATTTACAGCGTTGTTATCGCATTGTTCTAACGCGTTGGACACGATTTGTACACATATCGCTTTTAAGATATTTTTTTCTGTGTAAATATACTATTTATAATCTTTTACGCGTCAGCTTGTGTACATTTAAATTAACCGTCGATTATGTGAAGTGAGGAAATGGCTTTGCCATGGTGATTAAATCAGTGAAAGTGATGGAAGGTCTGTAAACGTCATTGGTTTCGTACCCGTCTTCAATCCTCCGTCCTTCAATGTCGAGAATGAACCTGCAGTTACCGATGTGTTGTGAGTGTTCATGGGCAGCAGTTGTCACTTATCATCAGGTGAGCTTGATAATTTTCTATAAATACCTACTTATGCTTTTATTCAGACTGCCCATAACTTACAATGTAATACTTTTGTCTGGAGCACATCTTGTTTTATGTACATTATTAGTCTGACTTGCAATGAATAGTACATTGTTTTGGCGCCACATTTAACGTGTTAATAATGTTTTTGTACGAAAACATCGAATGCAAGACTACGTATCAATCAATATCCTTTGCTCTAAGCTATTTAAATATCCGTTTACGTTGAAAGCACGCCGCGTCTTGTTTCGGCGCCAGATTGTTTGCGCGTCGCGGCGGCCATGTTGGCTTGTTGTCGGCCATTTTGTTTTACTGTTGTATTAGCGGTTCCTTGTTTTGGAACATGTTTGTGTATCCGTCTTGTTTATGTATTTCTGTTATGATCTGTGATGTATTTGTTGAATAACATATTATCGATATAATCGGACATAACATATTGGGTGACCTTGAGCTAGTTACTTCGCCTCATTTTAGATGGCGCAAATATCGCTTCATTTGATTAGTAGAAGAGCCTCTTTTCAGTCACGTTGAGTTATTAATGGGTTTATCGTTTACCCTCCTCCATACTCCTGCCCAATATTTCGGAAACAAAACTTCTAGCTACATTTGAAACTATTGGTGAGACAGCGGCTGAGCCAAGGTGCCCGAGTTTGTTTGTCGTACCTAGAAAATTGATTTTGAAATGCACACAATTAATATTTGTTTTGAGCCTGAGCGTAGTGACATCGAAAACACTCGAACTTTCTATAACCACGGTACAACCCATATACCTTAAGGCTTATTTATTGGTACAGGATAATATGAGCAACTAAGTATTAATTTTGTTTTAACGTTTTTTATTGTTAAACTGTTGAAAGAGGCCATGTACACCCAGACTAATGTAGCAAGTAGCAACTGACAACTAATCTAAACACAGCTTACATACGTCACAGATAAAGCTACGCCATCAGTACGGTGATGTCAAAGTAATCCAGTTGTTATCGTGCCCGGTAGGACCATTTATAAATAGGGGAGTGATTCAGTGAGCTCTGGCGTTGATGACAGGTTCACCTATCGCTAATTCTCTATGTATTGATAGTTACTTTACTAGTTACAACTTAGATATCATTCTGAATGTTAGTAGAATAAGTTTAATAAAAAGAGAGTGTTCCTTTTGTGATTTAACTGCCTGTAAGTGGTTAAATTTCGGATGCACCTGTTTTTTGAATAAATGGAATTGTTTAAAATGGTATTTGGTTCCTGTTGCTATCGGTTTCCATTCTGCATATGTTAACAACTTCGATAAAACATTGAAATAGTTTAATAGAAACAAAATTACCTTTGTAACTATAGGTAATTTCTATGAACCTGCCATCACGAAGGTTTTGGAATTTTTTTTTAAATCATATGTAATCTTCATACGCTACCATAATCTCTGATAATTCACGAATAGTTTTACACCCCTGCGAAACATTTTGGCGCCATAATCTAAATATCCCAGCATATTTTGGCTACAAAGCATGTCTATAATGAAATCAGTATCCACGTTGGGTTTTCGCTTTTTTTTTTCAGTTAAACTCGTTAAATTCCAGTTATTGCGTTGGTAACGTCGCGGGCGCTAGTTTTATGACCACTGTTTTGTACTTTACAACTATTGTTGTTTACCTCTGACCGGATCTTGTCCAGACGTACTGTCATCGGTCTGTTATAGTCTATTGTTTTTGGTTTTAATACACCTCTTTGGTTACCGTCTCCGGCTGTTTATTGTTTATGGGAGGAGGTGTATTGCTAATTATGATTTGTATTGCCAATTAATATCGAAAGGTTCGAACAGAAATTATAGTGATTAAGATTGTTCATTATGAAGTAAATACATACTGATGTTGATGGTATGTGCATTGATATTCAGATAGTTTATTATGTGGCGAGATACAATGATCACTCGCAAATCGTCAGTTATATTGTCTTCTTAATTTTCGATTGCTGGACTTCATTTCGAAAATTGTTGTTGTTATCCTAAGACTATATACTATTTCACAAAAACGAATTCGTCAGTGAAATGAAAAAGTATACTATGTTGTAGATAAAATTAAATTAGTTTATCTATTAGATATACGAGTAATAGCTTTCTATAATTGCTTGTAGACATGGCCGGCACCGTGTCCTCTGTTACGACGTAATTCAGCTAGGTAATACTAGGTGGTATTGGCATCTCTGCCTATATCTTCAGCTATGCATGCGTGAATTGATATGTGAATGTAAATCCACATTCGTTCGGAATTATTTCGCGGGGTAGGCGCATTCGTACGCATCGTGGGAACACGTCTTACTGCAGAACAATGAAGATATAACTGCTTTTTATTGGATTTCATCTATTCATACGTCACTTGACTTTCTTCGCGGGAATTTCACTCGGCTCGCATGCCGTTTTGTTTGGATTTACATTGTTGCATATATTTGTGTACGTCTAGCTGTAGCTTGCGGTTTCTTTAAATGCGACTTCGAGCTGGCCGGCAAAATTATATCGACTGGAGATATAAATATCTCTCAATTATGTATTCTATTCTAGTCTGTATTGCATTTGCCAAGTGCATTATTTTTTATATTTACAAATAAATCATATGTTCATTCTCATATAGACTTATCTCTATCTGTATCAGCCCATATACGTCCCTCTGCAGGGCACGGAGTTTCTCTATATTCGAGAGTAACATTGAGTGGAGTTAGGCCATATAGTCCACCACGCTGGCCTAGTGCGGGTTGCCGGACTTTACATACCATAGAAATTCTTACAAATCGCTATGGTATGCCGGTTTCCTAACGATGTTTTGCTTTAACGTTATAGTGCGTGGTGATTGACTATCAATACACACATGACTCCGGAAAGTCAGAGGTGTGCCCTGAGATTTGAATCCACGACCAATGTGAACATGTTGGCAGCCGCGTCTGTTCAGTTACCAACAGACTTAAGGTAATTAAAATTGCATATCGATATTATAATATATCCACCTATTTAATCAGCCCACGTCGACACACTGCTAGGTATAAGGCTGCTCTTAGTTACACCACTCCTGTCCACTTTTCCACAAAAAATGTCTCCCGTATGAATGGTGCGAAAGAGACGCACAGAGCGGGACAAACCACGAAGCTAATGGATATGAATGGAGCATGCATCGGTATACATAAAGATGATTGATTGACGGCCGGCGCGTGCCGAGGACGCCAGTTGACCTCATTACACGGGAATATGTCTTGAGATGTTACAAGATGTATTGAATACTGGAGTTTTCACGTGTACTGCCTTATGTTATAATGGACTTGATGTCGCTTGGCATGGACTGATGGGTTATGGATAAAAACACCAGATGCACATGGAATAAATAGATTTATTTTAAGGAGAACAAACATGAGCTAGCACAGTAACAAAGGAATAGAGCGCCATAGAGTTGCGAAGCAATTATTTTTAAATATATTCCATAGACAATTGTCAATGTCACTGTCTAATCATAAACGTACATTTATTGTTTCTTTACATTTCCAACATGGACAGGTTGATGTTTAAAAAAATGCTAGTACATACCCTAAATAAAACCATATATGCATATAAATGTGTAACTGCTAAAAACAGGCCTAGTTCACTATACTGGCCTCATGCAGTTTGGCGAATTTAGCAAACTATAGTAATTAGTTGCATATTTAGATTTACGGGTTGCTTACAGTGATATAATAATTAATTAACAGTTTATAATAATTAGTTTTGTAATTAATATGTTTTTGTCCACTTAACAGTCTCGACGCGATGCGTACTTTAAGTCCTGCATTCGATTCTCGTGCGGAAAAATATTTTCATTATTTTCTTTTTAATACACTCTGTCACTAAAATTAAAGATCTTTAAGTAGATTTGATGACACTTTCATATTGAGCGTTGTGTTTGCGATTTGCGTCTTAAATGTATGAAATCTCATAATTTGAGCCATTAAACAGTACGAGTAATAATCTTCTTACGGGTTTTTTAGTACAAAGTCTGCGAGTTAAATATGCCACGAGTTGTGGGCGTTTTGATCTTTGTACGTGGTTTTCAAATAAATTATGAATATAGTTTTGTTTTGAAACCATCAAGGAATCCCATTTTACGTGAAACGGAATGCATTCATAATAAAATAAACAAACACGATAGTAGACGGATTGATTTTAGTGTTTTGTCTATGGTTACGTAACCTTAATGTAGACATAAATAAGTTCACGCCTGTTTACCCCTGAGGGGTAAGCAGAAGTGTCACTAATGCATGTCAAACATCAGATATTAGTTCAGCTATTTGGTATTTAGATAATACTCTAATAACTACGCGTCTAAGATGTACAGACTTGATTATACTGTCTATGGACGCAATTTTAAAACAAAAAAATGTTCTTATATTAAAATTGCATGGCCTCAATAAACAGCCAGTGTTTTTAAATTTAAAAGTTAAACTGCGGATTCAAAACGTTCCAAATAATCCGACTTATTTAAAAACAAGCAAGTTTAGATATTTGTCATCTAAACAGATGCATTTCGATTTGGGCAAGGTTACATCGAATCTCGTCCTCTTTTCGAGCGGGGTGTATCTGATACGGCTGAGGTCAAGTCGCGGTGTTATCTGAAACGACTCGATGAATGGCACACTTGTGTTCTTTTTTTGAAACTTTGTGTGGGTCCTTGTGTGACATTACGTAAGCTCACGCCTGGTTGTTCGAAGGAGTAGACAGAGGTCACATGAGTACCTTAATTTCTGGAAATTATTTTCGACTTAAGAAGTGATAGCAGCCGAGTTTATCACTAAGCCAGACGTTAATTTTAGTCGCGGGTAAATTATTTGATGTGTTCAAGCCCTTAAAGCTCGGGAAAAGTTGATTGTCGGACGTGGGAATCAAACTCGGTACGTCAGGAATCATGGCTCGTAGATAACGCTCGTTACCACCAGACTAATAAGGTGAATAATGTTTAAGGTGATAATAATTAATTTCATTCATTAATTTACGTGTCCTGTTACTCACATATTTCGCAGATATTATGTCTTTAAAACCTACGATGTTACATATATGGTGTATGGAGCTATTATTGTAGTCGCTTACTATTTTTAATGATTAGCATGTTGGCAAACTACCGTTTTCCTGTTAAGTTTTAAGAATTACATTGCTGGGTTTATCACATAAACTATATATCCTTGCATATAATTTTGAAATAAAGCCCTTAGTTTAACGTTATAGAAATAACAAATAAATAAAAACAATTAACTTGAATTTCTAGCAAAATAAAATATTTCATGGATGTTATTTTTAAAATCGCCGACTGAATATTAAGATTTTGACATGGTGTAACGTTGGTGTGGATTGCATGTTAATATGTCTTATCTATGGTGCTTCTAATATTGCCGTTGTATATTTTTATTTAAATAATTTTTACTTATTTAGACTAGAATTCTATATTATGACTTTAATGAGTTCATACTATAACCTATTATAGCAATGTAACACGTGATCAAACCTGAAATTTATGTCTCAATTGCGACCGAGACCAAAATTCACACGTTATTGTTGTAGTATTCTTACGAAAACATGTGTATCATATTGATATATGACGTTTGCCGAAACTACGTTTAGATTCTACTCAGATCTGCGTGTTTACTTTAAAATCCAGAGATATGTGCGGGTATGGGATGGCTCCCTCCGCAGATCAGTCATCAGGCAACCTCAGTCGACGGCTGACGCGCACGCTATAACTCAAACGGTTAACTCGTAACGCTGTATTTTGTGAACCTTATGTCAACACAAATACGGGTGCTTATCCAGTGAACGCGAACGACGTAAAAATAGCAACAATTAACCAACAGTTAATTGATAAATTGTTTCCATGCCGGTCGCGAGTTTGTGAGATTTGAGGTTTTCAAATGTGTTTTGTGCGGATTTGGAACTTTTTCGAAGGTGCCGGTAATGTTTGTGTGGAGAACGAGACATGACTGCGTGGTTTGTTTATCGGTCGTTAATGAGACATTTTTCAAATTGTTACTAACAAGTGGTCGCGATTGGGACTAGTTTTTCGAAATTTGTTACAGTACAGCTTGGTTACAAGTGGTACATGCAAAATTTTGATAATTGCTTTTTCATACATTCAAAATTGGTTTTAAGTGATAGCATCAAACTTGTAACTAATATTGATTGGTCGCAAGTGAGACATTGGAATTTATCAAATTGTTTGGTCGTCAGTGAGACTTTTTTGGTATCCTTGTTTGATACCATCAGGAAGTGTAACTGTTAACCGTGTTGAGTGATGGTGATTGATGGCCATGGCGAACCGCGTGATGGGATACGTTATATGCGGGTACAACTCCGTCGACAATCTTATGGTGAGTGTTTACTATCAGCATAGTATATACGCGTTGCTTAGTACAATTAACAGGCAATTGTTGGGTCACATGGGGACATAAAGATTTTGTGTTCATTACAGAATGTAAACAAAAATATGTTCTTGTTTTATAAGGTTTTGGTGCTTGTTTAAATAATAGTTTTTAATTTAAATTTATTATTTATAATTTACGTATGCGTATTTTAAAGACATAAAACTAACTCGGTATATGACTGGGCAATTTAATTAATAAGTTGTTATAGATATATCACAAATATTATCATACCGCTGGTATTGTTGATAACCATATTTTTTATTGATTTACAATAAGCTACCCTACAATACAAATGTTGCACAAGCGTATAATATTGTGAGTTTCTAGAAATCAGATTTTTCTTATTTTCACGTACGTTACGGAATAAACTCCAGCCAACAATGTTTTAAAACGAGATGTTGGGTGTCCCATTGGAGGCAGGCATATTGATATGACCCTAGGTCGATTAACCAATCATCAATAATTAATTAATCAATTACCATCAGTACTGCTGTCTTTTTAACTGTCCCCATTGCTAGATGTGTTATTCATGGATATACATGGATTGAAAATAAAAAAAAGATATAATATATAAAAATATATCGCATAATCACGTATAGAACTGTACCCCACTCAGACGTACCTCTTGTATCGTTCGTTAGTCCAAATCCAATCCATCAGCCAAAGGAAGTCCACTGCTGAACATAATGTCCTCTCCCAATGATTTCCACAGTGACCTGTTGGAGGCAGCCTGCATCCAGCGATGTCCCGCGACCTTTACCAGGTCGTCGTACCACCTTGTGGGTGGACGTCCCACGCTGCGCTTTCCGTTTCGTGGCCTCCTTTCGAGAACTTAAAACTTACATTCGTTAGTCTCAAATGCTATCAATTTTCGGTCCCACAATCATTCATTATGAAGTCATTCATGTTAGATTGTCTAACAAACAATAGTACCGAGGGATGCCCTGTCTACAAATATCCTACATCTAGACGCAACAAGCCACTTCACATGACTAAGTGTTTCTAAGAAGCTCTGATGCCCGGCGCCAGCGAGACCACTGAGTCAATACTTTGATGTAATACGAGGAGTTATTGATATTATGTATGTGCTGTTGAGTGGGTTGAGTATCAACCCTGATGCGACATATTTAACTGAAACAATTCAATTAGAACTTGGACAAAATGGTGTATTAATTGTTACTTACAGCTCTATTAATGATATTGCTATTGTAATGAAATGAAAATACAATGAAAAGTAAAATTGTTTATTAAAAATATTGACTTAATACTATTTAAAAATAATGTAATATAAAAATATGAGATCGATATAACTAGTGTTTTCAAGGGTACCCAAACTAGGCATAGCCTGTATCTTGGGCTAATTATTCGAGAATTAAGAACACCACCTGAGTACAAGAGAATTGGATACACAAAAATAAAATAACAATAGCTAGATTTTATTGATAAATATATATCTATACACAACTAGGGGACAGTCTTTGAAATGTTTTAATAATTAATCTAGTTTTGTGACTGTGAAGATCAGAATTTTTCATTTAGGTATTTTTTGTAGAGGCGACGTAAAATGACTAAAATGCAAATTTAATATAAGAGCAGTGCAATCAAAATAGGAGTATCCATAACATTACTATCAACACAGAACAATCAAGACTGCCTCGGTGGCGTAGTTGTACTATGGTACGGTTACAACGCTGAGGTCTCGGGTTCGAACCCGGGTCGGGCAAATTGATATTGGATTTTTCTATACATTCAGCCCGGAGTCAGGCATTTGTGCCCGATATGTCGATAGGCTCGCCCCCTATCACATCGTGGGACGGAACATACGACGAACCGTGGGTGTCCTGGTTACTATCAGAAGAACCTCTGCCTACCCGTTCTGAGAAAATGGCGTGAGTTTATGTATGTATGAATGATCTCCTGCCTGTCGCCACAATTATGGTAATTGCTGCGTGAGCAATATTATTTTACCGTTGTCAATTGATGCCATAATTTAGATAACTGGGTCAAGGATTGCTACATAAAATAAAGATCCGTTACAGTTTGGTTGACATGAAATTGTGAAAAATGAGCTTTTTGCAGCGCACAGCGCGCAGCGAAATATTTGTTTCAGTGTTGTAAGATCAGAAGCTATGTCGTAGTTTTTGTAAGTACTATACAAAACTCTGTATCTTACTTTAAGTCAGGATAAAGTTTACAACCATTGGGTGTATTTAATAGATATTTTATTCGTTAAAAACAATAAACGAAAGACTACTGTCGGAATATTTACAATAACTGGGTGTATTTATTTTATTCGCAAAAGCTATAGACGAAAGATTGTGTTGTAAACTATGGTAAATGCTACTTGTTCATGTGATATAGTTATGTCAGACATTATTTGTTATTGAATTCAATTGATGATTAAGTTATTTACGTTCTGCACTGTATGAGCAATGGATACCTTATGTTATGACTGCGGAGTCTGACGGTGAATCTACTTGCTTAGTCATGGAATTTAACTTGATCACTTGTAAACTTTCCAATTAATGTTTTAAAATTTAATCTAAAGATGAATATATTTCTTCTGTGTTAAAATAAATAAATAAACAAATAAAATCTTGTCATATGTTTATTTTGTTGACTTAGATCAGTTATAGTTTGGACAAAAAAAAATGCGTAGTTAGATGTTTTTAAAACCCCTTTACCAGCCTATCCTTTAGCCATAGAAAGTCCTCTCTGAACATAGGGCTCCCCCAAGGATTTCCATACCAAGTTTATTAGAAGTCTTACAACAGCAATTTAATTAACAGTAACAGTCTATGCCATGCCAACGAGCATCTAAGATTTTTCTGGAGTATTCTAGTTTTTCGAGCTCATATAGTTCTCCAAAAATATGATGATGACCATTATTAATTGTTGAATTCATTTATTGCCCGAGTCGTAGAAAATGTAATATTTTCTGATTACATATTTTTGTTTGTACAATTGGCTACTGTTTATGGCAACGTTAATAAATTAAATTAACCAAAACTTAATTTTTCGAAACAAACGAATATTTTCTGTTGCAAATATGTTAAAGATAATTATATTACTTAGTGAGTTTCATGCTAATTTATTCAATAAAAAATTATGACTTTATAAGACACTAAAACAGTTCAATCATCAATTCACTTTGTCCCAAACTTTTTATATTGTGTTTGAAATATCCAAGGGCTTGTTTCTCAAAATATTCCTGTCAATTGCATATTTTGCCTGACTGCCTCGGTGGCGTAGTGGTACTACGGTATGATTGCAAAGCTCAGGTCTCGGGTTCGAATCCCGGGTCAGTCAAAGTGATATTGGATTTTTCTATTCATTATCAGCCCGGTGCCGTATGTCATCACTGGTAACACACAACTATCGAAGACTTTACTTTTTACTTGGCAATGGGCGGGGCACATAGCACGGAGAACTGATGGCCGATGGGGCCGATGGCCAAAAAGTTCTCGAATAGTGGCCACGAATCGGAAAGCGCAGCGTGGGACGTCCACCCACTAGGTGGTCAGACGACCTGGTAAAAGTCGCGGGACGTCGCTGGATGCAGGTTGCCTCCAACAGGTCACTGTGGAAATCATTGGGAGAGGCCTATGTTCAGCAGTGGACTTCCTTTGGCTGATGGATGGATGATGATGATATCAGCCCGGAGTCAGGAATTTGTGCCCGATATGGGATAGGCTCGCCCCCTATCACATCGTGGGACGGAATATACAAGGCGAAACGTGGGTGTTCTGGTAGCACCTCTGCTTACCCCTTCTGGGAAAAAGGCGTTTGTTTATGTATGTTTATGTAATTGCATATCTTGAGCTTGTCCTTAATAAGCTCACGTCTTTCAAGGGAAAAATGAATAAGGATTTTTGTTGCAACGTCGCATCAAAATCTAAAACTGTTTTGCATTCCATTAGTATGATTGAAATATTCTATTTTCGCTACAAGGCAATTTACGTCACTAATAAAGATCTAAATTATATTTATACATTGAAATACGCACTAACAGTGGTGTAGTTAATGACCAGCGAGTTTCCTGTTTGTCACCTGCGGCTACAGCCGGGCATGCGAATTAAAACATAATGCATTACTGTGCCACGATGATTATGTTTACCAAATGATCTCAAGTTATTTCTATGTCAATATTTTAGTATGTTAGTTGATAATTTGGTCTAGTGTCGTACTTGACGCTACAAAATAATGAAAATGCGATCTTGGGTTTCAATTTTTAGATCGGACCGATGTACGTTGGTTTAGTATTACATTGCTAGAGCTTAGACTAGATTAATGTTTTGGGAGATATATATGCAATTGGACAAGTTCTTTAAAGTGTATTCTAATTGCAATTTTAGCTCAGTATTAATGCATAATTAACCTTAGACTAAGAGTGATATAGGTACAAATCCAATTTGCCGGAAACCAACGATGACGTTTCGTGGTCGAATTCTCGACTATTTTATGGTCTGTAGGTATGTACCTTCGGTAGTTTGTTGTAGCAAACGTCGTATGCTCAGTATACTTAAAACCAAATTAGGTCTTGTGACCGTTATGCCACATTGTTAATAAACATTTGTTTTATTAATTGGCATTACCGTATACCGTAGTGATTTTAATGACACATAGAAGGAAAACTATATATAAAAGTAGGTTATTACATGTTTTAGTTAGGTGTGTCGGCATTGTAGTTAAATTGTACCATAGCAAGCCGTTTCCAGCAGGCCGATGTTGAGATCTTAGGGATAGACTTATGTATATTCAGCAGTGGACTTCCTGTGGCTGAAGAGAGAGATAGGGACAGAGAGGCAGCAGTACAGACAGCTTAGTCGTTAGTACAAAATTTTGGCAAAAATGCTAACAAACTTAGTTTCATCTCAGTGTTTTTTTTTCCGTAAAATCGAATGATTTCGATATTGCGCCTAAAATTTCTGTATAGGCAATTTGTTTCCAATCAAATAGGCTAACGCTCAATTCATAAATGTGAAAAATTAATCAATTCAGTAATTTCTCATACATACATACAGTCATCAATTGGGTTTGGTTATTGAATTAGTTTTAGTGAAGGGCCCCTCCCACAGCGTTCAATGGGCAGCTGTGTCATCATCATGCGGGCGTGTGTAATCGTAAGATCTTTATTGGATCACTAAAAAAAATTGGCTTGACATTTCTAGTTTTATTTCGTGGTTTACTACGGTCCTCATATAAAGATGTTTTTGTATTGTATTCCTAAATATCCTATCTGTTTTCGTCGTCGTATGGGTCGTATATGGGCTGATACAATACAATACAAAAATAGTTAAATATCCGGCACTGCGTCGCTTATAGATTATCCAATGTGTTTATTTTCTAACATCAACAATGGGTGACTCTCCCAGTCCTAGATATGTCGGCAGAGTTTTTACAAACTAGTAGGTTAACTAGAACCAATACATACAGTGTAAGGAACTTCCAAGTCCTCCAAACACGAGTACCGTTTCTATTAAACTGAAAGAGAATGATAGTTAAATAAAGATAGCTAATCATTTCATAGGTATTGCATTTGTAAACAATGCGAGTAATGGATCAATTTCGCTTATCGTTTAATACATTCGATCATTCAACTTATCGATTGCAAATGTTTGTTGACGTTAACGTTTACGACTCGATTTTGGCGAGTGGTAGAAGGCCACGAGTGTATGGGTTTTAGTGTTGTTACGTAAACTATGAATGGACGCTGAGTGTACGTGATGCCCTTGTCAGTTGTGAATGAATTTAGAGAAACGAAGATAAGTATATTGCCTGCTATATTCATTTTATATTTGGGTCACAGCTCTGCAAAATTTTGCGGCCCGCTTGCATCAACTAACTTTTATGATAAATTCAACTTTGACAATGCCAATATCATACGTTTAAGATACCAAATGTATGGGGTTGCTGGATGCCTCTATCCCCTTCCTACCCTTTATTCTTACAGCTCCCCTCACAATTGGGCCGGCAACACATCCATGAACCAGCGTTGTAGATGTTCATGGGTGGCAGTTGTCACTTACCATCGGGTGACCTGTTTGCTCGTTTGCCGAATCTATGCAATTAAAAAAATCCAAAGTAAAAGTTATGGGTATAGTAAGTTGATGCAACTGGGCCTAAGTGTAATGTATTATTAGTGATGGTTTTAGTAACTAGATTTGAGATTACGACATTATTCCACTCATCCATTACTGATAATATTATAAGCCAGGATCGAGAGTACGCCAAGAATTCACATCAAAGCAGCTATAATCTTTTAAGGCCACCTTGTCTTTAACCAGCCAAATCTAAATCTAGATCAGCTGATATGCACTTTATATAGAACGCTAAAAGATGGATTTTGCTAAAATAATGCCCAATCGAGTGTTTGTTTTGAGCTATTTTTTTATAATATACATAAATACACTGATTCACTATCATAAGTTATTAAAGCGCCATTTACACGGGTTGAGTTTCTCGCGGCGAGATTCGTATGCCATTATCGCATGACATAACCGCCATAAGATTATCGTGTTCTTTATCCTTACGATAATCGTATCTTCTAGGCAAGAAACTCTCCCCGTATAAATGGGGTCTTAGTTGGTCTTAACGGTCATAAATGAAATTGCTGTGTGTTTAAAATATTATTCGAAAATAAGACTACCTCGGTGGCGTAGTTGTATTAAGGTATGATTGCAAAACTGAGGTCTCGGGTTCGAATCCCGGGTCGGGCGAAGTGATATTGGAGTTTTCTATTCATTATCAGCCCGGAGTCAGGAATTTGTGCCCCATTAGGCGATAGGTTCACCCCCTATCACATCATGGGAAGGAAAATACAAGGCGAAACGAGGGTGTCTAGTTTGCACCACTGCCTACCCCTTCTAGGAAAAAGGCGTGTGTTTATGTATGTATGTAAAATATTACAATTAATCAAGCACCTTGTTTCTTCCCCGCCTTGTAAAAAAGTGATATCATGAATGACATTTGCAGGCGTGTTACAAAATCAATTTATATAGTTATGTAAACATACGTGTTTTTCTAGCTCCAAACTTGACGCAACACATTAGATTTTTTGTGAGTCCCCCAATGTTTACACCATTCACTCGGAAGCTGTGAACATGAGTACACCCATTGAGAAGTGTCTGTGTGATAACAAACAGACGGACGGACAAACACGTCGATGTATTTAAAAATTGTTTGATCAAGGAATGCAAGAGGTGTTTGTGGTGAAGAATGTTTGGAATCTGGGACGCGTTGCCTTGATTCGTTTTAATGAAGCTTCATAGTTTATGATTGGCTAATTGTGGAGCAAGGTTTAGAAAATATGTGACGGATACTTTTGATTAATAATTATAATCGTGATGTGACTTAAATTAGACAGCCTCCGTGCAGTTTGTTGGACGCCGGCTGTGAAACGAGAGGCCGCGGGTTCGATCCCCGCATCGAAACAAATGTTTGTGTGAACCACAAGTACATATTTGTTTCGAGTCTGGGTGTTTGTGGGACCCAATAGTCTCTCGTAGTTTCTGATACTCACGACACAAGACTCGATCATAGTGTGGAGTGAGGACTATGTATGTGCCTGTTGGGTGTATTTATTACTTATTTGTTCCTAATAATAAAAAATATTATTCTCAAGATATCAGAGTCAACTCTTAATTTCAATATGCTAACAATGGTATGGTTGGCATGTTTGTAAATTCTCAATTACTAAGGAAAACTACAAATTAGTCAAACTTAATAGTTTGAAAGCACGTAAATAGATTCCTAATAAAGTATCTAATACGTGACTTTATAATTTGCTATTTTACACAAAGGATTAGATACTTTTATGCAAGTATAATAGGTAATAAAATGGTAAGTCACATTTGTGCAACGTGCATTGAAACGTGATGCGTCGACCCTGCTCGTGAATTAATTGAATAGACAGTCGCGCTAATTGTGCTGAATGACAAATATGGACTGAATTAGTATATTAATGTTTGAATATTTCATACGTTAGGTTAGTGTTGTGAGATATTTAAATAAATAATAAATAAATACACCCAACAGTCACATACATAGTCATGACCCCGCATTAAGATCAATTAAGTCTTGTATCGTGGATATCAGAAACTACGAGAGACTTTGCGGTTTCACAAACACCCAAGCCCGAGTAATTCTTGTGGGCCTCACAAATATTTGTCTCGGTGTGGAGATCGAACCCGTGGCCTCTCGTTTCACAGCCGGCGTCTAACCAACTGCGCCACGGAGGCTGTCATTTGAATGTGATCGGATTGGTAGAAAAGTGAGTGACCTATGCTGTCGCGTTTCGGGTTCGAATCAACCGATGTACCCCATCCCGGTATCAGTACACTTACGCCATGTGTATTCACTTTGTTGATATACTAATATAAAGGTTAAAGCTAACGACCTTATTCGTAGACAGTCTTAAAACATGTTTTAGTTATTTAATGTTTTGTCCCTTTCCAACGACTTTTGAATTCAGTTTGAGCGAAGAGTACAAAACATTCGATAACTAAAATGAGTTTTAAATCTATTTATGAATAAGGCCGTAAGACTAAAAATATACATACGCTTTAAATATTAAAAGCAATAGAGCCTTTGGAAGGTTTCTCTATCAGTCTGAGAGAGTCCCGAGATTGATCATGTTTAAACTCTGTATCAGCCCATATACGTCCCACTGCAAGGCACGGGCCTCCTCTACAATCGAGAGTATGATTGAGAGTGGTTACTTCATTACATCGCATCGCCACAAATTCTCTAGCATTATTCATACTGCACGCTCCCAAAACAGTTTCGAGCTAAAAATAACCATGTCCCGATTCGATTAAATCATTCCGGAAAAGTCTGATTCGAAAATAACCGTAAACACGAGGCGCAGTTAACTGGGCCTTGTTGTTTTGGCACATTTTCGTCGGGGGGGTCGTTGACATCCCCAAATCCAGGGGGACGGGGACGGGGCACCGTCGCGCGGGGTCGGGAATGATCTCGACAGATGACGCCTGTTGTTCTACTCTGTAAATGATCTGTTTTTTTGGTTGATCTAGTTTTAGCTAATGGTTAAGATGTTAAATATATTTAAACATTTGTAAATAATATTCAATTATTTCAGTGATGGGATTTGCGAGAACGATGTTAAACGATCGCTTGTAAATGTGTGGGTTTAGATATGTTGTTGAAATTACATAGTAGTTATTTTTTGAGACGCTCTATGAATGTCTTAATAAAATTTTAATACAACGCTATAGTAAAATCGGATACGTCTAACAGCCACTTAGTAAGAGGTGTAAAACCTCCTTAATGTTGGAAGAGAGTCGAAAGTGAAAAATACCGTGGCTTTGTTCCAGTTATAGACAGCTTTAATTTAGATCGAGGTGATGTTGCGTTTTGTTGCTATTGTTTGAAACATCTCTGTGAATTCTTAATTATAATAAATAATAATAAAGAAGCTTAATATCAGCTTATTATATCAGCATAGATAACAACGTTAGACGTAAACAATTGTGTTCTCTTTCACGTACATTTGTGTAATATACACATGTCTTATAATTTTTTGAAACTGCATAATACTGTACATAAGACATACATAAGACTGCCTCGGTGGCGTAGTGGTACTACGGTACGATTGCAAAGCTGAGGTCTCGGGTTCGAATCCCGGGTCGGGCAAAGCGATTTTGGATTTTTCTATTCATTATCAGCCCGGAGTCAGGAATTTGTGTCCGATATGGCGATAGGCTCGCCCCCTATCACATCGTGGGACGGAATATACAAGGCGAAACGTGGGTGTTCTCTGGTAGCACCTCTGCCTACCCCGTCTGGGAATAAGGCGTGTGTTTATGTATGTATGTATGCATAATACTGTGAATACGCTACTTGTGTTATTTCATAATGTTGTAACACGGTGCTTCTAAGAACTTGATGGAACAGATGTCACCTAAATGTTACCAACGTTTTCCTGTAATTTTACAAATACTAGTCGTAGTTAATTTTATTAAATTCGACAACTATAATTAGAACTCTGTGGTTGAAAAGGATATTTGAACGGCGATTGGCGAGCGCAGTTCTTCTCGCCATTCATCGCAATAAAAAAACTATGTTTTTTTATTGCCACAATTTTCTTTGTATGTGGTAATGTTTGCTGTTAATCTTGTTGTTTATGTTGTTCACCACCCGCTACACAGGAAGGGCTTGTTGTGCTCAGGTGTGCGTCCTTAAATATTTACTGTTTATTCTTTGATAACGATTTGTTTATCACATGTTGATGTTGAACAGAATAGGATATTTTTCTACGTCAGATCAAAATCTCATTGTGTTTATGATAGTATTAATTACTACTTTAAAGAAACATATAAATAAATATAGATTACTAGTGTTTCAACTAGGAATACTTTTATGTAAAATTTTACAATAACATTTTTACACAATACTAAAAGCGTCTGGTAAATGTGCGACGTCATTAAGGTATGTAAAAAATATGGAACAAAAATATAAATGTCCTAATATGTTTAAATGTGATGAAATCCGTACCTTGTTAATATGTAAACAAAATCAAAATTCATTAGATTAGGACTTGTCATACACAGACATTGTCATCTTTTTCTTTTTTATTTTCTCAGCTTCACGGTTTGTCAGTGTTTGTCATACAAATATTTTCGTCTTCTCGCTCCTTGCAACGAAATGCAATGATTTTGAATATTTTTCGTCTGAATTTGTATAACCCTATTTGGTTAATTTTATTTGTGTTTAATGTACCTACGTCATTTGTTCTGTATATGACGCAAAATTTGGTAAAGCAGACGGTATTTTGTTCATTGTTTCGCAACTTGCGTCAATAAAATCATTGTAATTTATGGCGATGTATCATAATTCTACTGCTGAACACAATACATCTTTGAAAAATCCCAAATCCACCTTCATTACCACTGACCGTCCAATTTTTAAACGTCCAAAACAGCGCTCGCTTTAGTCGCCATTTTATAACATTTATGCTCATTCATCAGTAACACAGATTGAAATGTTTTTTAACTCAGAACGCCTTCATTTCAACTACATCACGGATCACAGCCTATGAGCACGAGCAATGGTGCGTTTCATAACCAGCCGTCCGTGTAATTACTACAATAATTGCTAGCTATAGATACCTATCTGTTCTGTTAGTTACGTCGTCTCAATAGTCTTGTGGTAATGTATAAGCAGTGACGTCATAGTTTTGATTTTTCGTTGAGTGAAGAATTAAACGTTTGCAAAATCACATTAGTTATTTAGCAATGGAATTTGTGTTTCGCGTAGCAAAAGGCTCGTCTCCTTTTATATTTTGACACGAAAAGCTTTGCTTACTTCATTTTTTGTTTTTTATTTACCATTTATCTGTGAAATCGCCGACTCTCTTGTTCCCCCCTTGTGTCGAGTGACAGGAGATAGTCGCTTGTTGCCAACCGCTTGCCATCTGTTGCGGTGCAGTCACTTGTGCCAATTAAAATAAAGGCATCTATGTTTATCCCTTAAAGAATATAAGCGTCGATTTATGTAACATCCATAGCCATAAGAATATCATTGATAATTAACGGCATTACAGTAGTCATTAGTACATTAATCGGTAATCAAATGGACTAAGACTCTGACAGAATGGTGGCCCAGAGAGTCACGGCGGCTAAGAGGCAGACCACCTGTTAGGTGGACAGATGACATCGTCAGAGTCGCAGGAAAACAGTGGATTCGCTTGGCACAGGACAGAAAAATGTGGCGTGCAAATGAGGAGGCCTATACCCAGTAGTGGGTTGAGGTGGGCTGATTTAGATAGATCGATATCTATCATCTATCTATCTAGATAGACATTAATCGGTGTATCGTTAATGTCGCATTGGCCAACAGCATTAGCATGTATAATACCATTGTTAGTATTTTACCCGTGGTCGTGAGTCGCGCTTCCATTGTTATTCGCTGGTTATATTAGCGTCGTCTGTTTCCGCTAGTTTTCCTCAGCCTTCGATCATAGACAATAATCGTGCGCGTGATGTGTGCGCAGGTCCACGTCTTAAAATAGAATAATTAGGCGTGGATTATTATTAGACTATTGTCGTCGGAAAGTCAATTATTTTATTATATTCTCCTCTCATTTAACACGCACATATGCACGTATAGGTATATCTATCCCCAAAGGGCAGACAGAGGTGCGATTAGTGATGTACACATTTTATCCAACTTATTTTCGTCGTAATATGTTAGACGGGGCGAAAATATCTCAAGACAGGGCATAAACTTCAGCTCCGAGCCATTCATAAGATTACTCATACCAAGAAGCATACAAGGGCCCACCTGATAATTGAACCCAAGAGCTCACATTAAAACATTGCCATTACCAATGACCCGACGCGAATCCCTATTGAAAATAAGTTGCATGTCAAGCCATTCTCTCTACAAATGACTTCCGCGTTTCCACGATGACGTGTCCATAGGAAAGCTCGTTAATGTACCGAGCGGAACGCTTCCGGCCGGAGGACGATTTCCTAGCGTTTTATTGCTCGTTTACCGGTCGCCTGTGATTCCGGACGTCCCGGTTTGACGAGCTCTCCCGGTTCGTGGCTATGTTTATTACCTAAATTAATGTTGTACCGGGAAGTGGCCGCGACTTGCGGGCCCTTGATGTTTTAATTAGTTTAAAATTTTTTAAAAGTACATTCAAATGTTCAAATTTGGAAGTCCTTTGGAGGCACCATGGTTCGACGTTTGATTTGCTGTAGATAAAGACAGTGATTACTAGAAGGGTCCAATATGTAACGCTCTCCCTTCTATCGTAAATTGACGAAGAGTTCAAGATAATAGACCTGAATTAATTTTAGTTAAAAGAATTTTGAAGTCCAAAATATACACAAATAAATAAAAATAAGTCTTTGAACGTGTCTTTTACGATATAACCATATCGTAAGGCGTAATGTGTATTTAGCTTGAGACTTATCATCATGGTCTATCACGCTGTTTATCTCGTCAGACCTCCACCCAAAACGTCTTTGGTTTGTTTACAAATCTACCGGCAGGTGTTGAAGATAAGGTGTAGAAAACATCATGCATCTCTCTCGCACTCGTTCGTTAGGTGTATATCTGTCTCGCGGGGGATATGCACCGTTGCAGGGGCTTTGCCCTCGCCACGTGCCAAGCGGTTTGTCTAGCGGTCATGGTATAGACTGATACGTCAGGATCTTGCTTTAGGAAATAATTGTAAAAGCATTCCCTTTTATAATTATAACGATATTTGTTTGTGATAAAAAAAATACAACGATGCTTGTACGACAATGTTTTTTGGAGAAAGAAATGAAAGAATTAATGTTGTAGGGTTGGAGTTCATCAGAATTAGTTTAAAACGGTACAATCCTGATTTTTGATTGCATGCCACTAAGCTTCACCCTGGGTTTGTCTCGCCCATTCCAGCTAATCACTGGGAAGTTCATCGCTCCATAACAAGAGGACGTGCAACACTGTTAAAAACAGAATAATTAATACAAATCAAATAAGAATGTTTTTGTTGTACAAGGTGTATTAATCGTATGAAATATATTAGTTGCATTGAATGTTTGAAAACAACATTAACCTCGATGTTTGGATACGAGTATCAGTAATACCATTATGAGTACATTATACATTAGTCACAGGCAGCTAGCGTTTGTCGAGAACAATGTTTATGATTCTTTTACTACTTGTTTTGTTATCCACTGGTACATTCATAACAATGTAAAAATAAGAAATAGTCAAAGGTATTGTCTTCGCAATTGGACGTAGATAAGCAAAAAGGATCCAACCCACAACATGACCGAAAATGAGTTAAGTATACCAAACTGCTCGTCAAGGTCTATATTTTCGATTAGCAAAAACAATCCAAGTAAAATACGAATATTATGACATTAAGAAACAATAAACGCAAGCAAGTCTATTAATGAGCAAACACAAGTTACACTTCAATCTTCAATAACTCAATTGTAACGTTTTGTGGGGTGGATCCTTCTTGGTTATCTACATCCAATTGTCAGTCTTGTTCGGCGATAATCATTGCACTTTGTAGTATTCAAAGTAAAAAAATACACATTCTATCATACAAGAGGTTGAAAATACGGTCGTTGTCGTATGTGAAGTGATAACATATATCTAGTTATCTATATCTGCCTAAATAAATGCATTGAAGTTAAATAATTGCACCAACATTTTAGCAGTATTTGCTATTATTTTAACCCATAAATCAATTTCAGTAATTAGTTGAGGATAAAACATAGTAAATAATTTACCAACGAGCTACATTGTAGTACATACTGAAATAAACTGCATCAGCTATGCCACACTCGCATCGCCTTGTATGTCTGTCCAGATTTACTCGCACATTGTTGATGCAGCGTCCATTCCATAATATTTGTGTTTCACTAAATATTATTCCATTATTACATACCAAACTGGCATTTCGTATTTCAGAACCTGTCTAGTTGTCCGTGCTTTGTACTGCGTTCAAGATGATTATGTTTTAATAATCATCTTCAACGATAAGAAGTCCGATATGAACTGAATATACTCTTTCCCTAAGGACTTCTTCAGCAACTTTTTGGAAATAACTGGCTTTTTTTTTGCTTGTTTTGTCTCCCGCATGTTATGAAAGGATGGGGGTAATTGTTTCCAACTCCATGTATTTATTTTAATTCTTCAAACGAGGTTTCAAGAGAGTGTTCACCTCATGGAGGAGCGGCTTCCCTATGCCCCTGGCGTTGTACAGTCCATGAGCAGCGGATGCCGCTTACCATCAGGCCGCTAGCTCGTCTGCTCATAACGGCAATAAAAAAAAAATTGCAGAATTTAATTGCCGATTAGAAACAAGTGTGCCGAGCTTCTGCGCTCCGTGTGTGTTCTTGCGTGCTCTAGATCTTAGCTAACAGGGGTTGCATTGCTATGAAATCCTAATAGTCTTAAAATATATTTCGAATGGTATTCGAAATCATCTGTGACTGTGATTTACGATTTTCTTCAAACTTCCATAATTATTTTTGTCGGGATTGTCTTTATTGGGTCTTGGGTGGGCGCCAGAACTGGGATTGTAACGGTTTTATACCACGCCTACTAATCTAATTTGCTAGTTTATATTAGATATTATGGTTTGGCGTGCAATAGAACGAACTAAATAGAACGGAATTAAACTTTTCAATTGTACGGAGATTATGAATCTGGAGCTCTTGAGTAAAATTATTGGATCAACTAATTTCGCGTGAGTAAATCGATTGGGAGAAGCGTGAATTATTTATAATCCAATAATTAATCTGCAGTCTACATACAAGATCGTGTGTGCTTACGACACGTCTTTTTTAATTCTCTACTAGTGCATACAATGAGCTTATAATTTATTTGTGCAAAAAATAATATAACTATTTAAATGACACACTGAAGTTTTATGGCAAAATCCAATTGTTTCTATAATAAGCAAATATACAATAATTATAATTAAGTATGTCACAGTATTAAAATAATAGGCGTAGCTGTTGCTAAGCAAAAGAGCTAACGACGAGAGCTAGAAACGTGAAAGTTTCCTCCATGCGGCGAACTTTGGCTTTAGTCAATGTTTTTTTTTTTTTTTGTATTGTATCAGCCCATATACGACCCACTGCAGGGCACGGGCCTCCTCTACAATCGAGAGTACGATTGAGAGTGGTTAGGCCATATAGTCCACCACGCTGGCCTAGTGCGGGTTGGCGGACTTACACACCGTAGATTTTTTTTAAAATCGCTACGGTATGCAGGTTTCCTCACGATGTTTTCCTTCACCGTTAAAGTGCGTGGTGATTGACTATCAATACACACATAACTCCGAAAAGTCAGAGGTGTGCCCTGGGATTTGAACCCGCGACCACCGTGAACATGTAGGCAGCCGAGTCTGGTCCGATACCACGAGGCCACCACGCACTCAGTCAATGTTTCCACGGAAGGTATTATGGAAAACCTACTGATAACATTCCGGAGTGGTTGTAGTTCTATACATAGTCCTGTATTAATTAATAAGTAAGGAAATGAATATCATACGTCAATAAACCTATTAAGCTAAATATTATTTGTGCGAAGATAGAATATAAATGTACATTTTATTCATTGCGGCTTTCGGTAAGAGCTTAGTCTCTTTGTGCCGGTTTTATTGCGATATCTACTAATTTGGCATTTATAAGAAATTACATTAAATAGATTTTCCGACGTATGAGACAGGTTCGACAAAAGAGAAAGACAGACTAGCTATTTTGGTGGTAAAAATTTAGTTCTGATACAAATTCTAAAGTTACTCTTATGATCCGAAACGAAGTTCGAATGTTCGAACGTCGACGTCGTCGAACGTCACTTAAAACAGTACGAATGTGCCTAGGTAGGTACTCCACAAAATGTTCGAATCCCCTATCGTGCGTCGTAATCATAGACTTCTTTCGGAGTGAACGATAAGCGTCATTGAGGATAGTGTTCATTTTTAGACGTGGAAAACTTATAACTTACTCCGGACGTCAAACGTCCGATAGAGAAGATACCTAAATCCATAAATGTGGGCAGAGTTAATGAAAATGAATACTCTTAAGGCCCTTGTGACGTAATTGACGCTCAGACGGAGTTAATGTGTACAATGAGAGCAGACGATCGCACGCTGCACGCCGTCGCCTCGCACTAAGCCGCTGAGTCATTATGCTATGCGCTGTCTAAGCAACTCGAGTGCATTGTGGACGTGATAACATTCGGTTAGTTGTTCAGAAGGTATAGTTTAATCGATATTGAAACTTGATAGACATTGTTTGTTCAATTAGAAGTATCAGGATAGTTTTAGAATTTTGAAGACATCTATCGCATAGCCTTATTTGTATAATGAGTATCACCTTAGCGTCTGTGAGCCTTGGTATGATTCCTAGATCGTCCACTGCATGTGTTTTCAGATTTCACAAAATCTTATGTGTTTTTCTCAGGTATTGACGCCAGATGTTATGATAAGCTCACCACTCTCATATCAATGTGATATACACATGTATGTGAATAAGATATGTTGAAACATACATATTATACAAAAACCCTTATTGTTGTTTTCTTCAACTTCTCTTAGTACATCAGACGTTCCAAAGGAACTGGATTTGATTTTTATGAAGATCCCCACTGTCCTTTTATATGACGTCACACTATAGACCACACCGTCTAGTTATTAATGAGTGTTTACATACGTAGTATATCAATGCGTCAAGTGTCAACGTATGTATATGGCGAAGGTATTTGGAACAGGTTTCACGTACCTTATGTCGTTGAACTTGTAGAAATCGTTTCCTTTGCAATCATCGATCATGGAAGTGCTGGTCTACTTATTAATTTATCAGCTCCAAGGTTAGAGTTTAGGTGGTATTTCTAATATAAACTAATTTATCCAGGGATAACCTTTTAATTAGGGATAATCTTCCGAGCCTATGAGAAGTCGTAAGGTCGTAGGTTCTGGTTGGTCCTGCTTATCGATTGGAAACAAAACTCGTTAATATTCTATGTTTGGCTTGGATATCCTAACATAATTCTAATATTATAATTGCAAAAGTATATTTTGTTGGTGTCTAATTTCTTATTCAATCAACGTGATTTGTGATGAGAGTGAAATGGCTAAGTTTTTATACACTGAAAGGCACAATGTAATTAATATTGACGAATTCGTGTTTAAAGCTCTTTTTAGGTAATTTAGTTTTTCATCTATATTTACATTAGTATCAGTTGAGTTTGCGGTTATCTAGTTTCCATAACCCTCGTACCTCAAACCAGCTGTACGCAGATTGGTTAGTAGTCCAACGCGGAGGCATTACAATCTGTTCGTTGTGCCGGCGGGGTCGACAACCGGACCGTGGGAGCGGACCCTACGCCGACGCTGTGTAGCGCCCGACACTCTTCTGTGACAGAGCTATTGTATATTCACGCTTGTGTAGCATTGCGAAGATTGGGGATCAAGGACTTATCTGTTGTCTCCAAAATAGATAAGTTATCTAATTAGACAACTTTAGTTTCCAGTGTCATAAGTGTCCTTGTTTGTTTATGATTAATTTTAATATAGCTCTACATGCAAATGAAGCGTATTGATTAATTTGCAGGTATTTCTATAAGATTTAAGAAGTAAATTAAGATAAACCTTTTTTCACATAATGTATTAAATTATGTGATTTATATATATACGTATTTTGTAGTCCAACTCGCACTAGGCCAGCGTGGTGGACTATATGGCCTAACCGCTCTCAATCGCACTCTCGATTGTAGAAGATTCCCGTTCCCTGCACTGGGACGTATCTATATGGGCTGATACAGTACTGTACAGCATGTTTTGTTGACTCTGATGCTTTTATTAACGTGAATAAACACTTATGGTAGAAGTTATCAATGTCTGAATTCTAATCCAAGTCCTTATGCGTAAAAGTCAGTCGTGGACAAGTTTTTTTTAAAGCCACTAATTATCTGTCTCCTTGTTTTCTACTATTACGCTTCACAAGCGTCTAGAATAATCTACATCTTTTATCATTTCCTATTCCGCCCACGTTCTTAAGTGTGAGAAAACAACAAATAAGTGTTAATACTTAACACATATTAGCGATGAGTGTGATCTGTCATCTGATTTGTAAGCAATGCCAGTACAATTTGCACGGTGTCGTGGTCGCCAATCGTACACATCCGGCGAACAATTGTCCGTCTGAGCCAACACTGATTGCCGTTGTTTTTATTTTGTTGTGCCGTGATTCTGATTGCTTCCTGTTTTTGTACAAATTGCCGTTGGCTTTTTGTGGAGTACCGCTGTTGCGTGTTGGAGATTTGTTTTAAAAAGTTTAGGTTTTGTTGACTTGTCGTGATTGGTTTTTGTTGAGATCTGTTGAGATGTAAGGATGTTATTTAACTGTTTGGAAAATATGTAGAAATTATACCTGTCATTAGCGAAGTTATAAGTTGAAGAAATCGTACATGCTGTATATAGATGACGATTTCTGACGTGCTAATAATTTAGAACAGATGAAACCTTCGTGTTTTGCTTTGCTCTATTACTTATCTCTGTCACATATGGCTACTTTTATGACTTAGAGAAAGACTTTGTTTTTATGCTCTTTTTTTCCGTAATACAATACTAAAATAAAGGCTCCTAGTTTTAAAATCGAAAATTCATCCTGTCTCTCCTCATTCTCTTGACACAGCGAAGCCATTAACAACTGTAAAAGGAAAGCATTTAACTAAATGAGCTGTTAAACTCCCGTTTATTTACGTTTAGGTATAAAACACTGCGCTCGGCTGTCGGTTTAACATTTTAACTGCCGGATATTCACTCGGACTTCTGCCCACCTAGCGAAGGTACTATCGGTGCGTGATGTATCTTGTCTCGATCGCAAGTCACTAAAGTGAAATGAGAATGAGTATTTTATTTGGCATTAGTAAATGATAAATGGCTGAATTGTCGTATTAAAGCCTGTCTTGTACATGAAATGTTTAAACAAAATAAATACGTGGAAATATCATCACTAGCATAGAATAGTTCTCTGTTGGATATGTACTGTCATTTGCGTTACTAAACTTTTCTCAATTTTGGGTTTCTCTAAATTATTGAATCTGTTTACCATTTTTCATTGCTTGACGCTTTATTTATTCACTAGGCATTTTTACTACCTATGCCTAAAAACCTTTCGTTTTCTACTCCAAAACCATTCCGCTGTAATGGTTGTTTTCTCTGTGTTAAAACACAATAACCTTGTTCATAATTGTTTCGTAATCAGCTAACTTAAATCGTTAATTAGGTACAGTTCGCTGATTCGGTGTTATGTAATATCTAAGATAAATCAACAATTATGTAATTCTGTTGTAAAATCAACTAAGTAACATTAATTGTTGCTATTTATTTAATTTATCTTTGATCTTATTGGCGTATAAAAATTAAGTTAATATTATAAAGTTTCAGGGATTGCCGTATGAAAGATAAAAAATGAATTTCTTGGAAACATATTAAAAAACGAAAGGTTTTGGTGTTATTAATGAAAATATTGATTTCGATATTATATAGAATTATTGCGATGTACGGTGTAACATTTTTACGACCTTTTCAATGCAGAAAACTGGATCAATCTAACATATTAGACTTTTTTCGCACGAATTAACATTAGGTGTTAAGCTGCTAATATTATAAATCTACCTGTGGCGTATATTATCATAATATGTCGTTAATATGCCATACGGATAGGTAAGAAAAGAATATACTTACACTGGATTATACTAAACTACAGTAGTTATGTTGTAAAAACAATTGTGAGGCGTTGTCGGTCACGCGTCGCACATCACGAGACAATGTGGCGGTTATTTAAACGCCTTGAGATTTCATACATTATTTATAATAACGTTATGAATGTTTTATGTAATCTCTGCTGCCTGTGATTTATGATTTAAATATACTACCGATCTAGCCTAATGCAATAACAATTCAGTTTTTTTTTTTCAACTTGAAACTTATATTGAAGTTGGATTATCTGCGGAATATCAACTACTAAGGATAGCTTTACAGTCGTAACTTTGAAACAGTCAATAAATTTATCCGATGCCAGTTACCATTGTTTACTCTACATTCTTAAACATAATTTGTATAAATAAACTGGTTTAAAGCAAATTATAACATATCCACATTTTGTTAAGTTATTTACTTTCTGAAACTGGGTTTAATTTATAATTTGGGTTATAAAGTATGCTTGAAATATATTAATAGAGGCGAGAGGTTACATTATTGAAGTTCGATAACATTTGACACAATTACTCTGATATATAAACACACAATAATTTACATTTGTCGATTTTGTATCATTTGTCAAAATAATGAATTTAATATTTCGTTATTTATATGAGCTACCATTACAGAGTATTATCATAATTTATTGTGCTGATATATAATCAGGATCAAAACAATACGACCGGAAGTTGTTAAAATATGTCTCGTTATCAGTGAGAATGTTTCGAGAACACTTAGTATAACACATAGTTTAGTGCGCCCGTTAATTGGAGACGATTAAAGTTTATTAACGTCCTTAATTGGACGCTAGCCGCCATGGAGGAAACAGTTCGCCACACAAATATGTCACAAACATATTAACTCGAGACTCGCGGGGAAAATTGTGTGTGCGGGAGCGTCGCAGTACTCTCTAATTGGACTGTTGTCACAACACACTCGCTGGTTTCTCGTCTTTGAATTGTGGGAACAGTGGTAGGAGACACGCAGTAATGGAATTGTGAATGCTAATAGACTTGGTACTTAGTACTATGGATGTAATAATTGACAGTAAGTTGTAACCTGTAAGTATGCCGGTAATTATTTTATAGGCTTCCGAACTGTGGATTGAGAGCTGGAAAACAATTGAATGTATAATAAATAAATACACCCAACATACACAGTCCTGTCCCCACACTAAGAACAAGTCTTGGGTCGTCGGCAATCAGAAGTTTTGAAAGACTTTTCGGTCTCACAAACACTGTGGATCACACAAATATTTGTTTCGGTGCGGGGATCAAACCCGCGGCCTCTCGTTTCACAGCTGGAGTCTAACCAACTGCGCCACGGAGGCTGTATTAAGTATTATTTCTTAAATCCTAGTATTGTTTGTAGTAGTAAAGCTAGAAGTAAGACATTCATATTATTTTGGATAGCCATCACAGTACAAGACGGAAAGCAGTTCATAATGTTTCTTGCACGTGTCGCATTTGAAGTTCAGTCTGTATATCCGATTCCAATCAGGTCGAAACATTCGGTGCATTTAACTCAGTTCGTCTTGCCAGCATGACGTAAAAAGTAAATACATCGATTTCACTTCAGATACCAAATGTCCATAGAACTATGGACACACATGAAGTCACAATTCTATTTCTTCATGTGGTTTGTCATACTGTCCTCATATTAAACATGCATTCCTTTCGTGGTTCGTAGAGCAAATTAACAGTCGGCGATGTGTGATCCTTAAATGTCGGCGTTTTTGTAAGACATTAAACTGTATACACAATGTGTTTACTCTGTAATCTCCGTCCTTTTGTTAGTGAATACTGGCAGTATCAAGTTTTTATGACCTCACACCGATACAAAGAATTTACGACTGTCGTTTAGATAGCGTTGGCATATTGCCGTATTAAAGGATTTTAATCGAAGTCTGTAGTTTCGATACAATACCACTTTATTGAGAAGTTTATTTTCATTGGAATAGATCATGAACAAAATCACCAAATTGGTTAAAAAAAGAGGACAAACTACGCAATAATTGAAATATTTTTTGGTCTATCTAAATAATAATAATAAATAATAAATACACCCAACAGTCACATACATAGTCCTGACCTCACATTCAAATCGAGTCTTGTGTCGAAGTCTTGAATCAGAAGCTACGAGAGACTTTTCGGTCTCACAAATACCCAGACCCAACACAAATATTTGTGGACCACACAAACATTTGCCTTGGTGCGGGGATCGAACCCACGGCCTCTCGTTTCACAGTCGGCGTCTAACCAACTACGCCACGGAGGCTGTCGATGGTAGGTACAGTCCAGACTCAAAACGCAACTTACGCGGTTTATAATGACCTACTTGCTAACCACTGTACGGTGGTCGCTCCCGGTATTTGACCTTATCGAATTCATATATCACAGGATTAATTATAAAGAGATATGTCAGGATCGAGCAAAGTGGAGATACATACTTTGCCTACCCCCAAGGGTTGCTGGCATGACAATTATTTATGCGTGTGTGTGTGACAATTATTAATCATGCTCGAGAGTGTCATAGCAGACTTTCTTCGGAAGCCCTTTACAGTACTTGCGTGTCGTAATCATGCAGATAGGAAAGGCGTGAAAGTGTAAGCACGTTGGACATGTCACGCATAGCTTTCGCTAGTCAGGCTTGATGGATGTTTCTTGAGTTGTCGGTCGCTATAGGAAAATGTTTCTTGAGTTCTCCTTTTTATTGAGTCTCTATAGCATCAAGCTTTTGGTTGGATTTAAAAAAGAAATGGCTACCTTATATGCAAAAATACAAAGAATTCTTGATTATGGTCTAAGCCCTCTTAATTGCAGAGGAAGCTCATGCAATGCTGTAGGAGGTATTTAGGTAGATATTTATTATATTAACATTCATGTGGCGTTATCATAATGGCATCTCGATATTTTTTAAATAAACTTGATAGTTGTCTAGCAAAATTTTCTTCGGAAGCCCTTTACATTACTTTCACGTAGAAAGCATGTAGATATTAGAAAGTAAAGCATCTCTCTGGCTAGTCGGTAGTCAGTAGTCAGGCTCGGGGAATGTCGCCAGTGTACGCGACGCACATGGCACATGGCGTAATTGTGCCCCGCTGACGAATCAAAAGGCTACACAGTTGATTATACAACAGTTAGTCGGCTTGGTTTAGATCATAGGCGTTTTTAACGGTCGTACACATAATCCTGATTTCATAGTTAGATGCAAGTTTTGTGTTGTGCATAACAATAACTACGAAATATGTTTTGGTGTCAACACCCAGGCTGGGAAAAAAACATTGTGAATAACACATTTGCCTCGGTGCGAGGATCGTACTCGTTGCCTTCTCTTTCACAGGCGGCATGTCAACTATCTTTGCAACGAAAGCTGTAAATATACTGAAATAAAGAAATAACAATTAAGTTAACTTGTTTCCCCAACAATTCTAAAGCTTTAATCGAAATCATATGACAAATAATTCTCGCCCTACATACGAATACAAGAGCTGGTTATGAAAAGTCCAAATTTTAATTTGATAATTTATCCAATTAAATATGTATATCTTAATTATAATCACAGGTCGATACATCTTAGCTATTAAATTTCCTAAATAAGACGGCCGGAAACCGCTGACCTGACCGTTTGATGTTACAATTTTTAATGGTGGTAGGCCTTTCATATGTGAGAGGCCGCCTGGGTAGGTACCACCGCAGTGTCTATTTCTTCCGCCAAATAGCAGTGTAAATGTACTGTTGTGTTCCGGTTTGATGGACATTGTAGCCAGAGTAATTACTGGACATAATGAGACTTAAAGTATTATTTTTCATGATCTTGAGCGCAGTGGAAAGCCAATCATTGCTTCATAATACATGGCGTTGCTTGGTTTTGCCACTGTCCATGAGCGATCGTATCCTTACCATCAGGCGTATGGCGTGCTCGTCTCACCATTCATCGAAATAAAAAAAAGCAATTAAACGTATTTCAGTATTTAAGTATGCAGTAAAAGTGTGGAGTTGTAAACCTGTTTACTGTGCGGGTTACGTGCGGTGATTATTTGCTGTCGACTGTGGACGTAATGCGAGTAATTATGACTTATGAGTAATTGCGGTGCTTACGTTATGTGCATCAGAGGTAGCAGTTTTATGTGACGCTTAAAATTCGGTATTTTAATAGCAATATTTACGCAATGCACATTTTGTGGTAACGTTTATAAGGCGCTAAAAGCTATTTTTATTACCGGTATTAAATTAATGAGTTAATTTTTAATTAATAGACTTATTAATTCAAATTAGTTTACTGCAATCAGTAATTCAACAATCACAATCAACTGTACCTTAACATTCTCAAACCGCGACTGTACACTGAACTGTACAAAAATACCTCACTAAGGTTTATTGCACCTTTACCTTGGCATGCGCTGTGTCAAAGGGGAACCGCAGGGCTCCGAAAATAGTGTAAATGGGTGGGGGAGTGCACGGCGGCGCGCAGTTCCCGTCGACACGCGATCGAGCTCGCTCCTCCGGCCTCTGCCGACTTACACGCGTATTTTGGGACCAAAGCACGCGAGTGTGGGACCAAACGGATTTCAAGTGCAGTGGGTTTAAAGTAAGTGATGCTCTGTGGGACCAACGGTGCGGTGGCTGCGATGGACCGCGCCTACATGTCTCTACGCGCGCGCAAGCCGCTCAACAATAAAACGGTAACGTATACCGGTGCGCCTGATTGTTTATTGTTTGGCGGTTATAAAAAGATACGGTGCAGAGTTGACCTCCGATTGGGTTTTGTTAACGGATATACGGATATGTTAGGAATATTGGTCCTACGGTTTTTGATACGGTTTTGTAATGTTAGTCAATATAAAGACGCACCATTCAATTTCATTTGTTCCAATAGACTCTAGAAAGCAGGTAGTTTTTTTGTAAATATGTTCTTTGTTTTAATTTTTGGCATTGCATGGAAATTTTTAAAAGGATGTGGTTTATGAAGGATGTGGATGCAATTTACTAAAATTGATTTGCTATTAAAATAAATTCAATGATACAGTGATACTTTATTAATATCCTTACCAAGACGTTTCCTGATTCTCACATTAATTTCGTTTTTTCTATATATTTTTTTCACTTGTTGGACTTGTTTTTTAGTATTATCTATGCTTATAAAAATACTTATCCAGTATTTTATAGCAACAGTATTCCTTAGAGTGTCTATCGGCAGTTAAATTGTTTCGGCCACTTCCAGGAAAACGAATTGGATTTAACTAGTAGCTCCGAGAAAGCCTAATAAAGAGGCTCATTCAAAGAAATATGTGTATGCGAGTATTTGAGTCATGAGTCGCAATGAGTCCGACTCATTACGTCATCAATGGAGACAAAGGCGGCAACAATGCGCGCGGTATTGGGTTCAAAATTACATTACAAAAGTAGTATATTTTTTAGGGATTTTATCCTTTGTGTGTAGTATAGATTAGTAAAACAGGGATTGAATACATAATGCTGCATTGTAAACCTATTTTAATGATGTTCCTTTTGCGGCGTTACTTCAGAACCTGTGAGACGAGTCTGTTGGTTCGATCCTAGCACTTAATAACATTTTCTGTGACCCATGAGTAATTTTTGTTATGCCTGCGTTGTCATTTCGTTATGAACTCTTTATGAAACGAGAGACTGCAAGTTGTATCCCTGTATATAGTAAAATGTTTGTGTGAAACGCAAATATTTGTTATGACTTATGAGTCTGGGTGTTGTGAGACCCAAATGTCTCTCGTAGATTCTGATAGATATAGTGAGTTTGGAATTATCGGTATGACTCTTAGGTGTTTTTTTTTATAAATTAATATTTGATTTTTTTTTGAGACTGCCTCGGTGTCGCAGTTGTACTACGGTATGATTGCAAAGCTGAGGTCTCGAGTTCGAATCGCGGATCGGGCAGTGCTATTGGATTTTTCTATTCATTATCCGCCCGAAGTCGGGAATTTGTGCCCGATACGGCGATAGGCTCGCCCCCTATCACATCATGGGACGGAAAATACAAGGCGAAACGTGGGTGTCCTAGTTACACTTCTGCCTACCCCTTCTGGGGAAAAGGCGTGAGTTTGTGTATGTATATGTATGTTAATATTTAAAAAATCTGGACTGAAATCAACTATAAAGCGTAGATTATCTACCAACAAACATTGTCAATATCCCCTCACAAAGCGGAGTATTTCAAATATTTTCCTGCATGCTTGGTAAAATGTATGTATATTATAACGAGTGCATCTCCATAATAATTTCCCATGATCACGACTTTTCAGTCACGTGAAATGTCTATATTCGGTGTTAACATAAACAAATGCAGTTCGTTTGACTTATTTGTTTTGGTATGTGCATGTATTTATTTAATGGCAGCTTGTTATTCGTTCTAAAAATAACAATTTATTAGCATAAACATAGTTTAAACTGTGTATGCAAATTATTTTCATGGTAAATGGTTTTGGATACCCATAGGTAGACATTGCTCATATTCTTACAAACCTACGTACAAGACAATTATAAATAAATATTAAGAAGAAAGTTAAAAAGCAATTTAACATGCCGATGTGATTGTATCGATAGTAGATAGATGATTGTCGCTAATCGATACTTTATTTGGAGAGCTCTTACCATTAGGTATAGTGCTCATTGTCGATCTAGGATATACATAATATTATAACAGGATAGCGACTAGCCTCTCAAAAGCCTTTTGACTACACTGGACTAAAACTCAAGTGCCTCTAGATAAGGTGTGGAATAGGGACAGACCCGTGCGTAATGCTGGAATTAATATAGATAAAAGATTAATACTTAATTGTGAACATACGTCATACATGGCATAAATAGACCTCGTATTAGAGAACTCAAGATACCATGGTACATTAATTTTATCGCGTTGGAAATAAATATGTTTATATGCTAATCTCAGGGGCTAACTATCCAAACTCGAACAAAATATGTTACGTAGCTTGATTATGTAAGAACGCGTTATAATATCATTTTCTGAAGCCAAAATATTCAAGTTTTAAACTACAAGTAAACTAATATGTCCGATTTTAGTATTCGAATGACAGAACCGAGTATGTTACAAATTTAAAACATGTGAAAAGACTTGAATACAACTAATGTTTTTTATAAAACTTTTTCCAGTAATGATCCCACAGATCTAGCACAATTATACTTATTTCACGGCTTACGTAAGACTATTTCAAATCAAACGTACACACAATGATTTAGGCCTGGGTTTTTGGTTAACGACGAGCGGCGGCAGTTAAAAACGCTAATGTACGCCACAGCCGCGCTCGCGAGCCACACTGACTCATCTGTAAGGTGACTATGTATGTGGAAGATTAGGGACATTCTCCTGATACATCATAAAAACATTAGCTAATAAGTTTTTATAGCGATTAATTTGTCTATACTGGTACGAGAAACTGACTATAATATTACTGATAATAAGTAGTACAAACTGAATAAGGTATAACTCGGTGAGATATGGCTATCTTCTTGTGGTCGATACAATTAACTGCTCGATGCCCAATATGCACAGGCTAAACCCTAGACACGTCCAATTGTGAAATGTGTGGTTTACAATAATGGGGTTTTCCACAATGACATGAAATGATTATCCTACCATCAGTTAGCCCAAAAGATTATTTCGATCCAGCAGATTTCATGCTTCCTCTATTACGAGTTCCTAGTTAATCCTTAAAACGGTGAATGAAGCCTTTTTCAAAAGTTCATCGCGATATTATCAACTTACTCTGTCCTCGTACCAAAAATAAAATACTTACTCAAAACTAAAATCACGGTGTTTATAATCCCAAAATTGAATCTAAAAAGTCCCAAATAATTCACATCGTGTGGTGGTCATGTTTATGTCATTTTGTCGAACAAGGATATATTTGTTTACTCGTACATAATCCGCGTATGTAACGCGTATCGGAAGTGCAGCGACATTACGTGCTCGTGATTTACAGCTTCCACGCTGAAACGTTGAGATTTTATTCTGTTTGTTTATACTATCGGTTATGATCGGTGCTGATGTTTTTTGATAGGATGCGTTTCCGGGAAAACAGTTTTATTATGACTTAAAACTCGAAGGCCTGATTTTTTTATATCAAATTATAAAGTAGTTTTATAATGCGTGTCTTGAAACTTGTATAAATAATTCAGTGTCCATCTTTTGAGTTGTGAATGAGTGAAGTTTGTATATAGACAATCCGTGTCCTAAATAAGTCAGCGAACTCAACAGGTTTTTATAGATATGCGTAATGTACGAATCCCATTTGGAATATATGATGAAATAGTCATGTAGTTTGAGCGTGCAGGTTATGATTTTACTAGCAACAATTTAATAATGTCTTATCTTTTTGCGTATCCAAATGTAAAAGCTTCATTTAGCTCTAGTACGTGGAAAGCACAACGCAGCGTCATAAATGTCTCCCACTGGCGATGAATGCTTCGACCAAACATCACGATTTTTTGAGGTTTTTTTGTTTTGTATTTCAATTAAGAGATCAAGGAAAGCGAAACAATTCGAAAGAGATTCATACCCAACTGTAGGGTATGTCCATATGTCTATAGTACAGTTCCAGCTACAATACGCAGTAGTTTCATACTCCAGATTGAACCACTGTTAACATTGCACCAATGGAATATTTACTGTAACGATCGCTCACTGCTATCTGCGCGCCATGCCCATCAATCAACCTATGTGGACACAGACGTTTATATATAGAACTTTACCATCGCTCGGATCACTTTTTTATAAGCAGACATATTTTGAAGTTTTGTAATACGCCATTTGAAATTATAGAGAAAAAACTGCGTCTTTATCTTCTCTCACTCTTCAGCCACAGAAAATCCACTGCTGAACGTAGGCCTCCCCCAAGGATCTCCACATTTACCTGTTGGAAGCAGCCTGCATCCAGTGACTTCCTGCAATCTTCTGCCTGTTATTATAGGGGGTGTTATGAGATCAAAGGTCTCTCGGAACTCCTAAAGCCTATAGCACTATTATTTGAATGTTCATGTGGGGTCAGGACTTTTAGTATGTCTTTTTGGTGGGGTTTTATGATGGAGCAAGACTTTGCCGATGTGTCTCATTGAGTTCGCAAATATGTTGGCTCGTGGATTTTTTTATTCCTGGACTGCTTTAGTAAAGAAGCATTTGAGAGGCTGATTTATTTTTATTGAATGTGTAGAGTTAAATTACCGCCTCTATAGTGCACTTAACGTGCATGTATAAAAATATTTTCATAAGCAAGAAATTGAAAAAGAAATCACATTAGATTTATTTGGATATCAAAGTCTTGAACTCAAAGGCCTTAAAACCTTCACAGTCTAGGAACGCGCTGTTCAAGAATTTCTCACACATTAAGTCCGTGTTTAAAATGTAAATAAACGACATAGACGAACCATATTGGCATGGGAACAAATTTTCTAGAATGTTCTATATCCTATTGACATTATTCCATTACTGTTCCAAAGTATTCCATAAAATTCCGTTGCACATGGCGTTGTGTGCACAGGTGAGTGCACACCTGCTGTGGTTCGGGGTTCGGGTCGCCGTCACGGCAGGTGGACACCCCTGTTACATCGAGCCTTTTGAAGTAATACTCCTGACCTATGCTCAGTATTGTATTTTTAAATTTAATTATGTTATTGGAGATAGTTTTGTTGCGAGAAAAATACTACCTTTTGAACTGGAAGTGGAAGGGGGAGGTAATGTTTTTTCTTTATATATCTATACCAGCCATTGTACAATATCCTGCTAAAGAGGTTGTCTTTGGCAATTGAAAGCTTAAGCTTACTAATCCACGATGGTCTCATGCGGATTGGTGCCAATCTTTAAAATTCTTGTGAAGAAGTCTCAGCAGTGGTTTGAAGAACCACCGGAATTGTTTGAGCATCTATTTTTTTTTTTTTTGTATCAGCCCATATACGACCCACTGCAGGGCACGGACCTCCTCTACAATCGAGAGTACGATTGAGAGTGGTTAGGCCATATAGTCCACCACGCTGGCCTAGTGCAGGTTGGCGGACTTACACACCGTAGAATTTTTTTTAAAATCGCTACGGTATGCAGGTTTCCTCACGATGTTTTCCTTCACCGTTAAAGTGCGTGGTTATTGACTATCAATACACACATAACTCCGAAAAGTCAGAGGTGTGCCCTGGGATTTGAACCCGCGACCACCGTGAACATGTAGGCAGCCGAGTTTGGTCCGATACCACGAGGCCACCACGCAATATTAGGATTAGTAAACCTAATTACATTTAAAAAATGTTAGTGTTTTTCATTCAAATGTATTGGTAATTCATTAAAACATGCGGAATCAAATTTCTAACGATGGTAATTCAATGAATGGTAGTTTCTAAAGGAGGACATGGAATAATATCACGATGAATAAAACTTTTTGTGTTGTGTAATTGTCCGCCCTCAAAACCAACATTTGTCTTTAAAACCCTTTGATATTCAACCCTTTTCCTTTTATACATTATTTGACATAAAACCTTAGAAATCAATTCATTCATAGGAATAAAAGCGGATTTTTTATTTTAGACCCACGATAATGGAGAAACTATAAAAAAATATCTAGTAATAATAGTACAAGTAGAAAGAGACCCATAAAAAACCCATTAAAACTCTTGAAAATTCTTATACATTTTAGTTTCATCTACAAACGGATTGTTGGATAAAGTCATCTTGTTTAAAAATAGATCTAAGTTTAGCTTTAATCACATACAAGACAGGTTCATGATACATAACAAGAAAGATATTAAATATAATGACATAGATGTTAACATTGAATGATGTTCTAAAGACTCAATAAATTATATCCTATTATGCAATTTATCTGCACGTGATGAATCGTTCATCATACTATAACTCATTGTTTTGAAAATCCCGCGAATCTCGTCGATGTTTCCGAGTTTGTGGCGTAACTAGCATACATAATTGCCCTTCCGTTACATGCATCTCTGTAGTAATCTGTGCTAGTAATTAATTACTTAATAATTAATAATCGCTGCCTGAGAATTCTTGTTTTTATGGTACTAAGTGGAATTTATCAGGGCAGTCGTATACAAAAAACTGTTTTAATTAAAATTACACGCAATTCTTTGCAGCGCAACTGTCCTAAGTCTATACCTAATGTCAAATGATAAAAACAATCCTTATGGGATAACTTCTATATCGTCTGTGATGTGTTAACAATTTCATAAATAATAACTATATTGACACTACCGGCCTGATTCATAGACAGTTTTAAAACCTATTTTAGTTATTGTATATTTTGTCCATTTTGTACGACCCGATATGGCGATAGGCTCGCCCCCTATCACATCGTGGGACGGAATATACAAGGCGAAACGTGGGTGTTCTAGTAGCACCTCTGCCTACCCCTTCTGGGAAAAAGGCGTGTGGTTATGTATGTATGTTTGTACGACTTTTGAATAAAGTTCGAGCGAAGAATACAAAACATTCGATAACTAAATTACGCTGTAAATCTGTCTATGAATAAGGCCGTATGACTATAAATTGCGTTAGAATTCCTTTCCTCGTGACTCCAGTCAAACTTAGTATAATTTCTAATTCACCGACGTCATCGTCAGCCACAGACACATAAACATAGTTCCAGACAATTTATCTAGAAAAGCTATAATAAATAAAAATGATTATACTATCGGCTTGATATTCACGGTAGTATGTGACTGTAGATTAGTATGCGTTTGGTGTAAGCAACGTGACGCACGTGCGCGACTACGGATTCGGCGATCGCCATCTATATGCCACGATGGTTTAATGAGCTTGCTGCACGTTAAATTAATTAATGTGTTTGACCTTTGCATTATAGGATTGTATAATGCAGATTGCCAGCACCCTCCCCCCATTCTCAGTCATCATTCCTTTATACAGTATGCTTTTTATTGCTTGCAATTCATAGATACAAAATGGTTACCTCGACAGGGATACGAAATGTCACCGTTCCTATGATGTTTAAAAAGGGTTGCCTACAAAATTTAACTTGTGGCGAATTTAGAAAAACTTCAATTCTGTTAAAAATTTCATCGTTGACACCAAGTGTTGTACCGTCACTCTTATATTTTACTCACAAACAGCTGTATTTATTTCTGCAGATTAAGCAGTAGATGTTAAACTGGAACAGAAAAGATAAGTAAGACTTTTCGAACAAGAATTGTTATTTATTGTCCATTTAACGAAGAAGACCAATTAAAACAAAGTGACAAGAGATTATACAATGTAAGTAAATAGAGTGACAATATAATACGTCAGGAACAATGATGTATGTTATTGATTGCGAGCAATTTGTCGCCTCGTGAGAAAACATGAGAAACTGCCCCAACACACGGAACGATTACGTCGCGACTTTTATTTTATTTTTATTTTTACTTTTACTTTTATTTTATTAGGGCTGCTTATTTACTTCACTTTTACTTACTACATACTTAGATGCATTCCAGGTAATCAAAGTATTATGTATTAACTCTAAATTGTCTTTTGAGGTCCCTACCGAGATTAAAATTTAGTAAAGGATGAGAAATATATAAAAATAGGAATGTCAGAAGTTGAATAAGGTTCTAAATCAATTATTTAATATTGGTTATTATAATAACATACATTTTACAACAAAATAATTATCGACGGGTTGTCCTTTGCTGAACATAGACCTTTCCCGAAAGATTTCCATAACAACTTGTGGAAAGCTGTCAGCGCCTAGTGGCTTTCTAGCTTCTACCGCCTTCGTCATGTTATGTTTCCTATGTTACTCTTGCTGTCCTTCGTCACAGTTAGATTTAGCTTCCAAGTTTCGTTAATTGTTTATTTTACTGTTCTCTCCATTTTCATAGGTTTCTGTTTTTTATTTTTATGTAGTCATCGCTAGGTTGTCATACGTTTTGAAAATTGCCAACCATACATGCAATTCTTGTCTATTTATAGCGTTGAAGTCGTCATTAATGTGCATTTGTTAAACGAGTTTTAATAGGATCATTTTTTGCTCACTGTTGTCGTCTGGTCTTAGAGTTATTGCATTTGCGTCAAAGATTTAGACATAACATGCTAGTGGTTTAGTTATTTTAGTCGTTTAGCTCAGAATTATTTACCTTTATACCACTCTTACTACTCCACTGTTGATTTTGCTTTGAAACTTATTCTTTTTCGTATCAACTACGAAAGGAACCTCATCTGTCCTTATAACATAAGGTGATGTACTGATGCTGTATCAAAATAGTACATATTAACTTTCTAGAACCTAAAAAGCTTAGTGATAAAATATTTTTACCAATAAACATCGTTTTTGGACATCAAAAAAGTCTCATAGAAAACGAGAGCGGAACTACAGGAAAAGCCATTGCTCAAAGACTCGAATAACTTATTCCGAATGTAAATATTCTAATGCATGCAAGCTGAATTGATACTGACGCATATGGTAAGACGTAAGTTTTGTTGGTACAAATCAGTTTTTTAATAGAGCACTCAGGTGTGTCCGTGTTTGCCATCGTTTAACTGGCACGCGGCTCCACATGGCATGTGACGTCAATGCGCCACAATGGACGCTTGTTTAGCGCCTTGCCGAGGCTCGCGGTATGCCCGGGGTCACGTAGGCCTTTGTAATGTCTTGCGACATACTTTTGATGGTTGTGCTTGTTTAATTTTGAGGGGTGAGTGCAATTAGTCCACCAGAAATGAGGTGATTGCAAAGAGGTTGATTAATTAAGTTGCTGTTGCGGACGTCCTTTCTGATGCTTTTGTTATGGGTTTATTATGAATATTTCTGAACGACGCAACGGAAGCTATCGTGCATATAACCTTTATAAACTTGATAATAGTTAACCATTTATCATTGTCAACATCAACGACACCATCTTCCCGTTAAACATACTTATTATCCTTCTTTTCTTCATTAAGTAGGTACAGCTATTTGTTACAAATATATTTTAAATTCTAATGTAAAAATGGTGACACCTAGCGGGACCTGTTTGAACTATACATTTTCCCACTTGGTTCACCTAGATAATATTCTAAATTATCATCTAACATTATTTCAAAACCAAACAAAATGTGGAATCACCGGAAGACATATCCTATATAAATCTTACCCTAATATATACGACCTTATATACGTATGATTTATATACCATAGTTATAATACAAACAAATGCATCATCGTAGCTCCGAAACGTATTATGTCACGTCTGAGTCGTGCGCGTGTAGACTCGCGGCCTCCACGTAAACGAGATAATATCCTTCCGTACGTTGACATTCACAGGTTTAAGGCCACCGGACTGGACGCTTATCCTAAACCCACGCGTTGCACTCTCATATTATTATGCACTTCATCTTCATTGTTGACGTCATCAGGATTACTCACTTATTTAAGAGTAGGAGCAGTGAAGATGCTGGTGACAGTACAAAAATTAGAGGGTTTTTTCTCGTCATTGCAAATATTATGGTTTGCTAGTATTTTGCGGTTTGGATGTTTGTAGTTCGTGATATATAATTGATAAATTCAGACGTGAAAATTTGTAATGTCACTTGATACGCAATTTAGATCGTCAAATGTCTAGTGACTTGTGTATGTCACTTTGTGTCGTAAGACTAGAATCACTGACTAAAACTACGAGTATTAAAGAGTTCGTGTTCCAAAAAGTATAGTAAGAAGTCAACACTGTTTATTTTCAAGCATTTGTAAACTGAAGACTCGTGGGAAGATTAAAATGTTCACACCAAACAAAAGATTAACTGTCAACAAATAACTTGCAGATAGCCATGGGTTTTTCCTAGTCGTTATTTATTTTGGAAGGCGGAAGTTTCAGTTCCATAGTAGCTACAAACGAAAATGAAGTAAATATTTATCGAAGTGAATCGTTTAAACCAATTGTTGGTGGCGTCCTTTGTTATCGCGAAGGGTCGGCCTCAGAAGCTCGTGTTTTACGCATAACGCTGCGCAAACAGACGGCTATTAAACAAAATTTTATGTGTAAATAATACAGAAGGTTAATGCGTGTTGTACATCCGTTTTCAGAATACGAATCCGGCGTGTAATATTTTCTAAGACATCGGAATCTGGTTTAATGACGGACATGATAGTTATGTTTGAACTATCTTTGATACATATTGGGTTCGTTTTATCTACATCCTTGTTTTTATTTGCGTTCTCGTCTTTTATATTATATTTGTCTATGGCAAACATGGCCACTGTTGGTTGTTTGGGCTTCATTCAACCAATCCAGTAATTTTTTAGTGTAGTAACAGTCAAGAATTCTTTCGCATCCTTCTAGTTTGTAGTTTATTGATTTCTGCGTGAATCACATCCACTAATATTTTACAAAGAAGTGACGCTCTGTTACTTAATTTCCCGAGAGCGCTGTTTCTCTTTTAAGAAAATTGGGCTCCTTATATGTATTTTTACTATTCAATAATTCGATAAACCTGGCGTTTTAAAAATATTTACAAAAAAAATGATCGATTTTAGAAATGTCAAGAAATCTATTCATTACATCAAATTGAGTACAAATAGAGTAACAAATAACGTTGTTTTAATATTGCTATGATTTAATTACAGCTTCCAACTGATGACGTGATGAAAAAAAATTGTTTATTTGTTACAATTAGTAACCGATCGTTTGTATGTTTACGAAATTACAAGCATGTAATACGTGTAAAATATTAAAATTGCAGTGTACTCGTGTGTGTAATATTCATTAGGAGTTGATGTGATCCGGTGGTAATTGGTCACGATCTGGTTACGTGAATTTGTTTACAGATTAAACTCGTTTTGTACGAGTAGTTGTGATCGATGACAGTAATGTACAAATAAGAAATTGTATTGATCAATAGTATTATATTTAACACTTGAGTTAATGGGTTCTAGGTCATCAATGGTATTTGTAAATGTAATTATTACCTTGAGCATTTAGAATTGCATTACTACATCTTTGGTCGGAAAAAAGCTCAGCAAACTGTGTCTGGCATTAATATCTCCTCAGCCTACCCTTCGAGAGTACAGGTGTGAGCTTCTGTATGTACGTGTGTATTTTGTTGTGCTTGTCAAGATAAGTTGTTAAAGCTGTTAAATAAATTGTATTTTTAGAAAAATTTTAAACCTAATATTTTTCTTAACATTTAAAATCGTACATTTTTACACTTGTGAATTGTAATGCAAATCCTCTCAGCCAGTGTACTGAAACTAAATCAGTCTACTCGTATATCCAACGAGTTACAGTTGGTCGGAGCGTCGTTCCACGCCCCGCTCGATAAACAAATCAATTTTCACAGTGCATGTGCTAAGTTGAGGCTCATCTTGCGCTCGTGACACGCTGTGTCGTTAATGTGATTCGCGTACGCTCGTTAATGAGACACGGAGTGAGCGGCCAGCCAGCATGTACCCTATCACAGAATTTTCCGAACGGTACAGGTAGAAATGCGAAATTTTGCTTCCAATCCGGCTCGAAGGACCAAAAATTTTTTTAAGAATTTCAAAAGCAAACAATTTTTTATCGGGTTAAACGGTCGTTGACGTTACTGTCGTTAAGACTGTTTGTAACGACAAATATTTTTTGCTCGCACAGCTAGCGACGTTCAAAATATGTTTTTAACTTGTTATTTTCAGGAAGAATTTTTCACGAACCAAGCCCTGTTGTGTCAGTCGACAGTCGGACACATGTTTACAGTTCCACATATGGAAGTATGAACTTTTGTACAACGATTTTGTAACTGCGTTTAATTCTAAAATTAGAACGGAAAAAAATATATTTACTTAGACCGACACATGTGGAGTGGGTCGTCTGCATGTAGTCACTGTCAGATTGGTTACGGATAAAACGTGACATCAAGAAAGGCGTGGCAATTATGTTGCCGTTTACAATGCATTTGCTAAACACGTGATTTGGCAAAAATATGACAATTTGTTATTCTCAATTAGTGATATGCCTTTCCAGTCCAGATAGTCACGGCGAAAATGTTGTTCCAGTGATTCATTCTTATGTCATGTCAGTATTAACTAGAACAAGTCAAGCAGAGTTGAGCTGATAAGTCTGTCAAGTGTTTTATTGTTATTGAATTATACTGCTTTGATTGTTAATGGTTTTACTTTTACCTCACTGCTGTCTTTTTGAGATATTACATCTAGATGAGGTCATTGCTATACGAGTATAGTTTTAAAGTAATATTATTTTAATGGTAAAGGTCGCGGGACGTCGCTGGATGCAGGCTGCCTCCAATAGGTCACTGTGGAAATCATTAGGAGAGGCCTATGTTCAGCAGTGGACTTCCTTTGGCTGATGGATGGATGGATGATTTTAATGAGTTGGTTTACGATTTACGATTATATCTAACGTGATACTGCAAGAAATAATCTGATCTCAAGCGCATCTTGCGTTGCGAATTGAAAAATTGATACGCATTGGATTACCCGACCTAGCTAACGGTTCTTCGATTCTCTTGCATAATTCAAAGCACCTGCATCCGATGGAGCAATCGATCGTAATCGCAATAGTTTTGCTCAATCCCTGTCACGCGACCATCAACCGAGCGATGAACCGGCAACGCGTTGCAATCGCCGCCGTAACAGCATCCGACACGCTGCCAAACACTAAGCTATCGCCGGATAGGATTGGATGCCCTTCTTATTGGTTAGGTACGCGTCCATTGAAGACAGGCCTGGCGAGGGTTTTGAAATTTGCTTTTTCGTCTATTTGATACTCTGGTAACAACGCGTAACTGGTGTCAGACAAGTTAGTGTCACTAAGAGTCATTGAGCTTTAGTACCCGATGCAAAAATTTGTTAGCAGAAAGAACTTACTGGCGCACAGCAGATGCTGTGGTGCTCTCAAAAGAGTCAGTCAGTTTAAACGTCGGCTATCAAACGAGAGTTCGATCTCCGCACCGAGACAAATTTTGTGTCATATGCAAATATTTGCTTGGTGTGGGGGCGTTGTGAGAAGAATGTTTTGAATTTTGAGGTATTTGATACCTACAACAAAAGATTTGTGTTTGAATGTGGGATGTTTGTGTGACTGTTGGGCGAACTTTATTTATTTTTGTTTTATTTAATCTTCCGCCAATATCTACTCGATTTCGTTTAAAATGTTTATTAGATATATTTTTACGTTTCATCTATACGTGTTTTAATAGTCGAGGTGGATTCTTACCTTTATGTTGTAATGTTTATTGCTTCATACGTTGGCAACACGCAGTTTTATAGCTGTAATTGAAACTGAGGTTTATTTTATAACTGTTTTTTGTGCTTATAAAATGTAATGTATTTAGAATTTGTAAAGTTTTGTTTAAAATATGGTATTAATAGTTTACTTTGGAATTTTAAAACGAGGAGTATTTGAAAAATTATATTTTAGAATGTTGAAATTTCGCCTATCGATTTTCACGTGTTGTTTCGTCTTATTTCATGAATTGCATGAGATTTACTGTGTCCATAAAAAATATTTATCAAAACGTCAATAGTTGAATCCAAGGCTTATGGGATTTGTCAATCTGCATATGAATCTGGTTCAAAGCGTATGTTTCTAGTTCCATCGGTATTTCCAGATCACGATAAACATTTTAAACACATGTTCATTGTGGAAGGTTGAAGACCTTTGAGCTGATTCGGTGATGTGCACTTGCTATGTTTTTGTGATACTCTTTCATAATCGTATGTAAGATTAATGGTTGACATCAGCTTTAATACGATTTTCTTTTTACTTTTGGTATTTTCTCAAACGACACATAGGATATCGTTTCCGTAAATAAGCCATTTTTGATATTGATGTGATATTTTAAAGTATTTTGATTGAAATGCGGACAATGTATTAAAGTAGAATGTCGTCATGTCTCCACCTCCTGTTTAGCCTTTTATCTATACAATCATTATCAACATTTGTCTTACTTTAGCCAATCATATTAGATGGCGCAATATGTCTTCTCATTTCTCACATTTCTGTTTTCAGCTGCTTTTCTTTACAATCATTTTCTTGTTCAGTTGAGTTCAGTTCTTGATTTTTTTACCATCCTCGTCGCCACTGTTGAGATATGTATACGGAACGTGGTTAGTACCGGGAAAAAATTAAGGTTATTTTACAAAATGATTTATATTACCATCTGCCATGATGTGTCATGTCAACCAGCTAGGTGGATTACACAGTGGAGATTCACACAATCTTTATATTTTTATCTCACCATCTACAGACCAAAGTTAGTCAGTAAGCCTTAAACAGCAGCCATTGTATGCAGTCCCGCAATCCTTACATACGTAGCCGAAGGTCGTCCGGCGTTATCTAGATACCACCATCAAGGAGGATTTCGGTCAAGTGTCGATGTGTCTAGTTCGGCTTCACTTCGCCGCTGTGACGCGCTATCACCCGTCACATTAGCATACGCCTTGTGACGTCAGAACTCCGATCACACTACACAGCCAGTCGGCACTCGACCGCCGTACGGAACACACGTGTAGTAATGCTCATGAAATTAATGCGATAATACGTGAATTAAAACTGTTTGGCGTTTCACAAACAATTTAAGAGATTTTGTTTTATACAAAGTGGATTGTTTATGCACATTATTTTTAGTGTATTTTAATGCAATTAAGTGTATGTAAGTGGACAAAACATGTATATTTTAGATAAATGACAGCTTGTCAAATTGTGATCGGAGGTGTCACAGGGATTAGTGTTTATCTGGCGCATAGTTGCCAGACTCTGACGCAGGAAGCTTTTGTTTGGCAATATGGCACGTCTGGCAACGAGCGCTGCACACTTCTGCCAGAGGTTGCAGGAGTTGTACCCGCAGAAATTGCAGTTTGCTACCAAACAGGTTTGTTTATGTTTTTTGTAGATAAGCTGATATGGTGCACATAAAGAAAATTTTGCACGTAAATAATTTTTTTCAGTATTTCATTCCTTGGCTATACTATACTAGATAAATTAAACACGATTTCCTATTAATTTACGAAATAGACTTTAAATCAATTTTTAATAATTATTTTTAAATATTTGTAAAAAAACGTGCTTTAAAATTCAGGCATATAAAAGATAATTAATACAGCAACATGCAGACGCGAAATAAATCACAACAAATCATTTCTGTCGAGAGCAATTCGTCTTGAGCGCAGGCTCGTTAAAACTACATTGTATTATTATGCAAATATAGGCTTTTATTCAAACATATGCATAACAAGGAAAATCTATATTCTTATTTCAATATTGTATACTGGAATAAACCCGCTACTTGACTTACTTTAGGTTTTCCTATCCAATTTATACTAAGACGCCAGAAAATTGCCAATGTAAGCAGCTAAAATATTAATCGTGAGTAATTACGCTTTACTTACTCAAAAAGCTTAAAAACATTACCTGGCTCTCAAACCCAGGTCCTGACAGTTCATAGCTTATTCACGATACCACGTAAACGTTGAAGCTACGTATTTGAATGTATACGAAAAATGTAACAGGTATTTTTAACCCGAAGTCATAAATATTTTCAAACGCTTACAAGCTCTATTCGTTCCGTGTCTGTCGCGATAAACACACGAGGTTCGTAAAGTAAACAAATAATTGTTTTAATAACCTGTCGTATAGTTTCCTATCCCCGTTTAGGATAACATTGTTGTTATCCGCCATTGTTGTATGTATGTTAAGATAACACTATTGTAGATTCAAGATAAACGAAATGAAGCATGCACGTTTGAACTTAGCAGATTAAACTGTAGAGAATTGAGCCATTCATCTAACAGCAGTGTAAAATGACTGTTGGAATTTAAATTGGAAGTGCAATTCCATAACCGAGTATTTTGTTGTGTTAGTGTCAATTTAAACATTATGGTATTGCAAAGACTGAACAACTATATGTCAAAGTTGCATATTTTAGCAGCCACTATTGAAATAAGTAATATTGTCTCACAACAAACTATCACAAATTAGTAGTATTTTTAATCGAATTTAAAAAAACAGACTATTCGATCTGTACGTATGTAATATTGTTAGAATTGCACCGTTTTTGGTTATGTTAGTCTGCACCAGTTTCTAAACATGTGTGCCAAATGTCATAAATGTATGTTTGTTTGTGTATTTTTGTGTCGTGTTTTAGCCCCAGGGGCGTTTTATACTAGCACAACAAAGTGACAGAGTAGTGTAGTCCGTCGAGATGCTTGTCTCGCCAATCGATACAAATACGACAGATACCATGCCTTTGCCAAAAGATCTCAATTCTCCCTTGTTCACATTCATAATATTCCAAAATCGCAACGTCTTAGCATAGATTTTCATATACGTCGTAGTCCATAAATGATCCGCTTACTCCTTCACCGGTATTCTACTTCAAAACATTAGTAATGCCAATGTCACACAGGTCGATTACACACTGAATCCTCACTTGACAAAAGTCGGCGACCGAGAAATCATTGCAAATTCTTTTGTACATTCGCGAAGGCATACGTTTCATAATGATGCCTCATTTGAAACTCGATTGTTATCGTCGCGTAATCAGCGGACGCTATCTCAACCTTGCTAATGTTATGTCGAAATTTTGTCACACAAGGTGCCATTTTATCAGGCACTTTGGCCTCTTTAGTTTTAATATCGGCCAGGGCCAAGGATTTGTTCTGGCCTTAATTGTAATGTGATAGTTGTTATGGCCTTAGAGTTTCTTATTCATGTCAAGTAGGCTTTGTTTTTTTGTGATGCGAGTGCGTATTGGCACAGATAAACGTTGGTTTTAACTAGGCTGTGTATACTAGGATACATGATGTTACAAAATCTAATACAAATTCCATTGAATATTGTATGAAAGTATATATGAAACAAAACGTCTCAAACTCTTGCCCGCTTTACCCTAACTGAATGGAACATGTCACATATAATAACGACAAAATAAAAAAAAACACCGTCATAAGAAATTCACAATTTACAAATCTTTTATTATGTAATTGCAAAGTAAAGTGCAATTTTTTACACCGAGTTTTTTATTCGTGGAATGTCTTGTATTGCAGTCACGTAGAAGTCGTTTGCAAAAAATGTGTTATGAAATATGTTTTTTATTATACCTATAGTAAGTACTATTCGTTGAAATTCCGTCACTATTTGAACCAGAAGTCAATAAAAATGACGCTGTCTTTTTTATAATATTGTATTACTATAATTCTTAAGCCACAACTGTGACAAACCACGCCACTATTTGAAACCGTGATCCATGAAACCAATTTTCCTGTACACAGACCAATTTACGCAATTGAAACTCAAGAATTCTGAGTGAAAATTAAAAATATCGTCGACACACCTTGTTTGAAACGCGTGAGATCCCTGTTTGGAATACATTTTCAGTGAGTAACTGGGAATTACTTACTACTATAACCGTATAAGTTATGCCTGTGAAGGAATTGCTGGGATTAATGTCAATTAATTTGTTCGGAAAATATTGTTTTATATTCATGCGACAAAATATTTGGAGTGCATAGAAATAGATACATCTCATGCAATCTTCCATAATTCTTGTTTTACGTTTTGTAGTTCTATTAATGAATACAGTAATGTTCTACCGTCTCTTCTTATGGACACACAAAATTGTAATGCATAAAGTGGAATTATCATATGCGACATATAACATTTGTCACAACAATTCATGGAAATCGCCCATTTCGAACAGTTGGCTGTACATTATTTATGCTACCCCAATCAAATAATTTTCTTTATCATATAAAGTTATGGCTGAGTTTTACAACTTACTGATACAAATAATTTATATCTGTCATATTGTTTAAAATCTTTATCGAGTGAATGCAACGATAGCGCTGTGTTTTGCGACGCCCCGTCTCTTGTAACGTTTGTTGACGTCTTCCTACGACGTACAATCCTCATTCAAACAAATATTTGAATCCAATCCAAACCATCAGCCAAAGGAAGTTCACTGCTGAACATAGGCCTTTCCCAATGATTTCCACAGTGACCTGTTGGAGGCAGCCTGCATTCAGCGGCGTCCCGCGACCGTTACCAGGTCGTCTGACCAACTAGTGGTTGGACGTCCCACGCTGCACTTTACGCTAAATTAAATACATTATATATATTTGAATATTTGTAATAATTGCAGAGATACACACTGTCTCTTAAAATAGCTTCTTTCTATCTCTTTCGTCAGTCACAGGAAGCCCACTGCTGAACATAGGCCTCCCCCAAGGATCTCCACATCGACTGTTGTACTCTGTTGTATAGGCTTACCTAGTTTGAAAGTAAGTATGTGTTTTACCAGCAGATCGGAGTAACAGATGATTAACTATTTTTTTAAAGTCCTAGTAGATGACACCCACGGCACAAAACTAAGTGGACAGTCGACCTAATAAAGATCGCAGGAAGCCACTGAACGCAGGCCACTTCCGACAGCTCAATGTGGAAATTCTAAGGCAAGGTTTTAGTTTAGTTGTGGGCTTCTTTTAGTTCAAGATTATATTTGACATTTCAGTTATAATTGTTACTTCAGTCTAGTTAAATGTACTGTGCATAAGGTGTTAAGTTCTATCTCCAGATTATTTAATGTTCTTTTACGTTTGATTTAAGCACCGAGATCTGCCCTTAATTTGATATTTTCGCGACATAATGAGCCTCGATGTTGTCTGATCAGGAAAGCTTAAAGATACAAGGCTCATTCCTCATATAATTATAATTCAATAAGAATGCAATTAATCAATCAGGAATATTGAATTAACAGGAACTAATAGGACATATGTGTGTATTGTTAATTACATTAATTAACAGTCTCCAATCGAAGTTCATTGTTGTTTAAGGATAACTATTTAAATTTAATACCTATGGCATACAGGCAAATGATAATTGAAGATGCGACCACAACGCACTGGGTACAGAAGGTTAACTCCCCGCACTTATTTGCGCCAACTGTTGGAGGAAAAAAATAAGTGTAATGCATTTTCCCTGTAATTAAAATAATTTTATGGAAATGTAACCTCTCGCTCAACCTTCGAAGAGGGAGATATATTATGTGCCTCTTGATACCCGTCCGCTGGTCCGGATTTTCAACATATGTACATGAGCTTGACGTGACATATTTATTGTTAAAGTTGCAAAACATTTGGTTGATAATTATTTATGGTTGGCCGTCTGGCTTAAATCTAAGTACCTATTTCGGAAATAGACTCTCGCGGTTGACGCTACCCATATGCGAATTCGTAGAACAAATAAACTTTTAAATTCTTGTTTGGTATGCAGGCATGCCAGTTTCCTTACGATGCTTACCTTCGTCGCTAAGCGGACGGTAATTAAACAATAAATAGATACGAAACTTCAAGAAATATAACTTCAATGGGATTAAAGAAAAATTCTGATTGAAATACGAGGGGTCAATGTCCTGCTAATTTTGCATTGTTTTGACTGTTTTAGCCAAGAATGACGTCAATGTATGTTATTAAAGAAATATATTGTATTAATAATACGTACGAGTTCGGTGAATTTATTTTGAGTTTCAAAGTAGATTGTTACACATATTTTCGGCAATTTGTATGTTAATGTTTGTACACACAATGGATCTGTGATAACAATAAAGTAATACAGGGTTTTTACACTGAATAAGTGTAAATTGAATTTTGTCGGTCCAAAGGTTCCGCAGATTCAATACTGTTATATATAATGGATGTAGTGTGGTATTAGAATAAGCGGATAGTGTGATAAACAACATAGAAATAAATATTGTAAACGTGACTTATGTATGACTAATACTGATGGATTTCAGTTACGACCACTTGATTATCTTTCTTCAGTTTGTGCTTACGTCCGTCGTATTATATATATAGTCTTTTCTATGTTTTTTTTCATAAATAAATCCAATTAATAAATAAGATATTAAAAGATGTCCGAATTTTCTGAATCCGTACGCCGCGCTGTACAAAATTAATCAATTTAGAGATTAATTAACCTAAGATATACTAAGTGAAAGCCAATATTAGAAATTCCAATAAATCATTCGAATGTTGCCAGATTGGGAAAGTGATTTCTTATTTTATCACCAAGAGATTGGTCTAAATGTCTGATAGAAATAGTGAAAAAGATTTGCTTATGTGAGTGACATAGAGCTTAAGAGGAACAACATATATTGCGTTTGAAAAACACGTAATACCAGTAAAGTGATCCTTCTCTAAACATCACGTGCTGTGACCGCGGACAAAGCGCTCCGCAGTAGTTGAGGTTTAATTAATCATGACACAATTAGTGGCCGTTCCGAGAAATTGACCACTTTTGAGAATGTGTTTGTTGTTTTTATGTCTATTGCACGGATGCTATTTTTAAACATTCTGTTGGTGCACTTTTGTGGTGTATAAATATTGATGTTGCATATTTAAACAAATATGTAAAATAACTTAGAATTTTCATGATTTATGTTTCACTGGAAATAGCTCTAGACACAGTCTGGTGAGTCTAAGAATAAAATAATTGTGGAATTAGTAAATTCGTACTGCAAGTATAAAATCGATAAGTCATATGATAAGGATGACTTTCCCAATTCGAATCAATTAAAAATGAAATGATTATATTATCGATTTGATTTAGAAAGCGATTGAAATCGATTAAGTTCGAGAACAGCCTAGTTCCCGCCAACTCGTCAGCAGAAGCATTGTGCACATTATCTAATTTCGTTATTGAACAAAGCGTTTATCTTATCAAGAGAAGGCTAAATCAATTGCCGCTGCTCCTATCGATGCGTACTGTGTGTACTTATACGGCATGTAAACGGGTCTTGTATGCTTTCTATATTTGCTGATATTTACTTAGGGTATCGACTAGTAAAGAACCTTTATGATCCATGCAAATGGCAGTTTCTGTGAAATCGCCAGTTCAGGTTAATTATATTCTTTCTGCTGTCTTTCAGCGTAGTACTAGTAGTGGTGGGTGGTACAATTCGACAGTCTTTAGTATTATTTTCGTCCAGTTAACATTGACAATCTTGAAATACGCCAATGCATTTATGATTGAGTCCTTATAGGCGGTGATCACACCTAACTTACTAAGACGTGTTTGCTTATTATTCCAGTATTGGAAACGTTCATATTTCGGGTTGTATATTAGAGGAAAAGCATCAAATTATTGTTTGTGATACTCACGACTCGACACAATGAAATTAACCACTGATAATATTCAATCATACTACTTGAATGAGACTTAAAAGGTAATGATAAGCCAGTACATTTACTATAGATTTACCTTAATAACAATATCTTCAAGCACGCTTTGGACACTCAAAACAATACAAAAAAAGTATAATTGGACACTTATCTTAATCCATCAAATTCGTATGAAAATCGGCAGTAAAGATAGGGGCAATTGTTAGTAGAAGATAGTATCAATGATCGATATAAGTTATATATAGAGTGTTACATGTTATATAAAACATTACATGTGTACTTTTGAATCAGATATATATTTGATAAGTATTAAAGATTTTATCTCTTAATCGTGCAGGCTGTGTGGCGCCTTTGAAGATAATATTATGTCAACATTGTTTTATTTATAATATTAAATTCATCACGGTATTTCGTTTTTGATTATCCATGATTTTATATGTTTATATTATTAGTAGTCCAATAACTAGAATTAATTATATTAATTATAACTAGATTTTGGTTGGGAGTTAGCAACGTTTATCTGCTAAACACGTTTTCGTTTATTGTTGATTGTTTTCTTTCTTAGATATTAAGATATTGAAATTCTTTGCAATGGTAATATTATCTGCGTGTTAATCCTTAATCCAACATAATAACACATTTCCGCTTTTTGTTTGTGAATCATTCGCATACTTTAAAATTAGACGAATCACGTTGTAATTGTGGGAATTGTGATAAACTATGATGTGCCTTGTTTTTTTTTGGTTCCATCTTAATGTGAAATAGACCTGCTTTGCTCCATGCCTGCTTCACCCAAAGGTAGACTATAATAGAATGCATCTTGTATTAAGTCCGCCTGTATACATTTTAGTATATAAAGCAAATAAACAAATAAATAAATAAACGACAGCTTCCGTGGCGCAGTTGGTTAGACGCCGGCTGTGAAACGAGATGTCGAGGGTTCGATCCTCGCACCGAAATAAATATTTGTGTGAACCATAGGTATTTGTTTCGGGTCTGGGTGTTTGTGAGACCGAAAAGTCTCTTGTAGTTTGTGATACCCACGACACAAGACTAGATCTTAGTGTGGGGTCAGGACAATGTATGTGACTGTTGGGTGTGTTTATTATTATATTTAATTTATTAAATAAACTCGGGTGAGCAATGAACGTTACGCTATCCGTACAATTGACAAAATAATTCTTTTTCATTGCTTTATTTATCTATTTAAATAATGTATGTTGCAGTAATGGCTTGGATATATTAATAAATATATATATATATGGGTTGAAAAAGCCTCATGAAATTAATTAACCTTTATAAAGAAATAATTTGTCTGAAGTTTCTAAACGGAGCGACGCGACGAGTACTTGATTTTTTTTCTACATTTAATTAATACATTATGATTTATTGTCTCATAAATCTAAGTAACATGTATGGGTATCACGTGAGATAATAACACAAGGTGCTGATTTCATACATATCATTCATACAGAAACAAATTGAGTTGTATATCGTTAAAAATATTGCTGGCTATTTAGAGACCAATTTTATTCCACTGTCTGTATCTTTATGTAATTTATAGACATAAAAGTTGAATCTATTAAAGGGCCGCCACAAACCCAATTCAAATGGCCATGTGGCATATCATGAGTTTGACTGTGAGATTGTGTCGCATTTATAAAGTTTTTGATGACAGTGCATAGATAAAATGTAAAATATTTTTTTTCGCATTTTTGTTTTTGATCTTGCACTGAAACCGTATTCTTGATTCTATTCATAATCGAGAAATAGTTCTGGACCGGTCATTACGTTTGAAATAAATATTTTTATTTATATATCATGTTAAATATAATACCATAACAGCTTTCAAAACTCAGGCGGCATTATACTATTGTACTCTTCATACAGCTACTTAAACTACACTTAGAATAAACAAAAATAATAAAACAACAAGTACACCTAATTAACAAGAATTTTATAACAGAGATTAATGTATGTATTAATTAAGTTGATTATGATAGCTCAAAACAAGAATTTATTTTGATGTGCACAAAGCATAGGATTTAAAATCTGAGAACTTCATTTAAATACGATATTCTAATAGTAACATATAAATCATTATAACACAGCAGTTATCTAGTACACACTATGCTAACTCAACAATGACTCGGCAATGCAACCGCCTCAGCAAACAGTGCCGACAAAACAAACGCGACTATCGCACAGTCAACAGTTGTGCATTGTCGATTGTTTGTTTGTTCGTTTGTTTGATAGAAGCACGCAGTCAGGTGGATTTGTTGGATGCTTGAACGGAGATACTAGAGAGTGTGTTGATTTCTAAATTTGAAATTATATATATATGTTACTAGGCCTTATACAAGGCGAAAACATAAGTAACTGCCGTATTCAGAGATTTTCACTGCGTTATTCATAGATAGATTTAAAACCTATTTTAGTTATCGTATGTTTTGTCCCTTTGAAAGACTTTTGAATTCAGTTTGAGCGGAGATACTATATACTTATGTTTTAATAATGCATACACTCAATAGTTTGACACAACTCCCGACCTAATATGAAATGATCCATCTTATTCTTTGGAGTGTATATTGACTATTCGACTCCACTTCTCACAACATACAAACCAAAAATATACTTGTCAATAACAGACGTTTGTCAGCACGTGGATTTAAACTTCGGCCTCTCGTATCACAGCCGGCTTCCCGTCCACTTGACGGAAGTTTTCAGTATCTGATAAGATTGCATATACATAGATTAATGATTTAAAAATGATCCTCGACTGTCGTTTTACAAATTGCGCCACAGGAGCTGTCAATTTTGAATCAATATCAAAATTCCGAACAGCATTCGTTAAGTAGTTCGTTAAGATCGGGCTGTTAAACGAGAGATCGCGGGTTCAATTCCCGCAACAAGACAAATGTTTGTAATTAGCTGCTGACAAATATTCCTTTAGAATCCGAGTGTTGTGGGACTGAAATATTCTCGTAGTTTCTGATGTCTATGACAGAAGACTTGTAAGTTATTGTGGCGTCAAGGCAACTATAGCATATATTTATTTATTGAGCAAAATATTATATCTGTCCATTCTAATAAGTCGAGTAGAAACACCCGTTTATTCAATAGCCCATAGTTTTAATACACAAATGGTATAATAGGTAACGGTGCGGCGAGCGAGTACTGACCGCAGTGTGATGGCACTCCGCAATTGAAGCAGAGGTCCGCTACCCGATGTGGAAATAAAATCAATTTGCCGTGTTTATACCTAGGAATTTATTGTATATGTCGTATTATAATTTAGTGTATTGTATTTATTATTTATTTATTTAATCTTTATTGTACACAAAAAAAAAAGAAAATTAGAAAGACATAACATATAAAAATAACATATAATAAAAATACAGAGATACATGTACGAAATTACTCAATAAAAATAATAGTACAAGTGGCGGTCTTGTCACACTAGGTAATTTCTTACAGGCAACCATGGGATGGATATATAAATAGGAGAAAAAAAAAATGTAGATTCCAGTTGTCCTAAACTCTTGAGCTTTGCATGATATTATGTGAAGCCAATAGAGTCTGATATTTATAAAAAATATGGTTGTCAGCACATGAGATAATTAAAATGCGGTGTTGAGGAGACAAAAATATTGAAGTTCAATTTATTATTCCTGCGCATGCAATACAGGAGAATTTATGTAGAGTAATTAAATTGCAGCTTTTCCGCAACAGTATTATAAAATAGTTCATTACGAAGTTCAATCGTTTGTCAACAGATGGCGCGACACGCATGTCAATCAATAAAATATACTTTAATTTAATTTGATTCGCATGTTTGCCGTACTAATATTCATGTCATAATGGTACAAGTACAATCGACAACGCATGTTATGTAATTGGTTGAGCGTGTTTTGTACGTGTACGTGAACCTTTGTTGCCTAGTGTACGATATCACGATTCATTAGAGGCTCTTTACGACGCCATTTCTTTGTACAACGCTGGTCATTTGAAAGGAGCGTGATTTTCTAAGAATACTTCGGTGTTTCAATTGTTGAAATAACTTCAGTACTCAATATGGTTGTTTAATTTCAACTTCCACATACGAGTATTAAAAAATAGCTTGAAATTTACTGTTTTTTAAACGGTTTGATAAAGCTTGTCCTGTTTGTTTGTTTATTTGTTTAAGCGTGCGAGAAGCATCCAACGACTTCATGCAACCGTCTTTAAGTCGTCTGTTGAAACAATGGGTAGATTCATTCAAATTCTAATCGATCGTTTTGAAAATACTGGAGTTAGAACTATGCATTTTTAGGCTTGATTATAAGTGGATTACTTGATGGAAGGTGAGGGCAATATCATTGCCCGACTCGCGATAATTATGATATTAATATACATTGCTACTGTGTGAAACAGTGGCGCCATCTCGACCGGGTCCTAACACTTACTTGGCTAGCAACTAGCACAAAGTCACCTCTAGGATTTTCTCAGTTCGTGGTGAATGGATGGTTATAATTGAAATTTATGTCAATTGTAAATGATACTTCATTGTTCAGACGACCGGTTGACATAAAGGGTAATAAGTTAGCTTCTGCGCGGGAGGTCGCGAGTTCGACGTCCGTTTCGATAATTATTTTTATAGTTTGATATTTTCCCGAGTATGGACATTTGTGATTTTGAAGTTTATTAAAGATCTAATATGCGTAGACACGTTTAAAAAAATCTGGAAAATAATTGTAGTATAATCATCATCATGTTTAGCTACAAGAAGTCCACTGCTAAACAGTAAACATAGGTCTCAATGAATATAGCGGGTTTTGTCAATTACTCGGCACACTTGTCAGTCAGATTTCCGACCTTAAGGCATTATTTCCTTCACTGACACCACAGTCCATCACCAGCCAGTGATTTCAGTACGCCATATTTATGGTAGATATCCTGACATGTGCCGCCAGACCTTTGTCCCTTGGCTAGGTTGTATACCTTAAGGACCTTATTAATAAACTCGGATGAGCGAAGGATTAACTTTAGTCCAAGTCTTAGATTTGGCTCAATTATTTTGACTATCAATTTGACTATGATATTGAATAATGTAACTACAATACGATAGTGGCCTAGCCCTATATACAATTCCGTGTTTATTAATAAACTCGTGAATAATTTCGCTATACAAAAGAATGGAGTCAAATCTAAAGCGTTGGACTAAAGTTAATCCTTCTCTCATCTGAGTTTATTAATAAGATCCTTTAAAGCGATATAACTTAGCAACTTATAGCTAAAACATATGTAGCTTGCGTCCCTGAAAATTTTGCCCAAAGTATATTATATTAAAATGTAGATAAATGGACTGCCATATGCAAAATATATTATAATGGATACACACGGGTGTTTGGTAGGCAATGTTTGGTTTATACTGTAACTTGTTTGTTCAAGTGTTGGCCTGTTGTCTGGCACCACCGTGGCGCGTGCGCGAGCGACGCGTGCAAACTATTGTGTGGATATTGTATTAGGATTCGAGCATATGTAGTATAAATCTATATTTTTTAAATATATTTTTGTATTTTTAAAAATATTTTGTTCATAAATATTTTTGTATTTTTTAATTTTTCTTTAATTACATATGGGTATAATGTAGAAAAGTTCATAGCGAAAATGTTATAGGAAATTTTGAAACTAATTACTCACCTCACTAATAAACATCGACAACACTGATTAGATACTTTTTGCGAATTTTGTCAATTTTGATAACATGAATGGCCCACGATGATCGAATCGGTAGGTAAACGCTTGGTTGCTGAGAGATTTGTTATAAATATCCGCAAGTGTCGAGTGTACAGCATGCTTAATATCTCGTTAGCAACACATTTTACTTCTGACATTGATATATCTACGGCTTAACACATTTCGTATTGTTCTCCAATTTCTCGAAAATTGTATTTACTTTGCCTTTGTTTAATATTCAATAATGTAAAATGCGATATTTATTTTAATATATAACCTACACAGTTTATATTGGAATTCGCCACACTAAAAGGAACTCGTTAAAATATGCTCGTTTTATAAATAAGATAATATATTGCAAGTATAAAAATAATTTATGACCATTTTAAAACTACTTAATATATTTAATATTCATAGAATATTGAACTATTATTATACAAAATATATCTGATATCTAAATTGATATATTTACTAATTTCAAACTCTACATAGCACGAATCAAATTATTTTTCAAGGTTGATATGTTATGTCACGCACATACTATGTTCCTCTACTGCATACGTGAATGCCCCTATTCTTATTAAATTTCAAGAGCATATTCCACCTTTTTTGTATGATTTTCCCTATCTCAGCCAAACTTTGGATTTTTGATTACATCTCAAATGTCGTATCTTCCTTGACATAATTCGACCATATTAGTCAGACCTTGGGGCATTACTATTTAACTCCGACAGCCTCCCTGGCGCAGTTGGTTAGACGCCGACTGTGAAACGAGAGGCCGCGGGTTCGATCCCCGCACCGAGACAAATGTTTGTGTGAACAAGTATTTGTCTCGGGTCTGGGTGTTTGTGAGACCGAAAAAGTCTCTCGTAGTTCCTGATACCCACGATACAAAACTCGATCTTAGTGTGGGGTCATGACTATGTATGAGGCTGTTGGGTGTATTTATTTATTAACTACTTCACTTATAAATAAAAGCCAACTTGACCTGCTTGAATGGAACTGTGACGTTCAGTCGGCACCGTTTGTTTCAGCTAACACAAGTCAATAGTCATCCACATGTTTATCGTATTATCTGATGCAGACGCCGTGATAACCCACTTCCTAGCTGTTATTTTGGGACGTATCGATTGACATCAATACGTGAAGGTTGCGAGTGGAAACGAGAGGTATAGAACGCGACAGGTCGACATGGCAATCGGGATATGAATTGACGCGTGGTGGAGGAGAGAAATGACTGCAGTACCTTTTAAAGCTGAAGAAAAAAACAATTCATTCTACTCTCATTCTTACGTTTGTATTCCGTTCATATATTGCCTCCATGATACATTTTCCCCATATATCTTCCATCTGTTCTTCTAAATTGTAGATAAAATATTTTGTCATTTTGCATAAAGTTGACTTAATTATTTGTAATCTTTTGTCGTTGCCATGCAAAAAAAATGTAAGCTACTTAGAACATGATACTATGATATGGTAGAAAACCCTTCAGGGTGTCCCAAGTTTATTTGAAGATTTGCAACTCAAAACTCTCTTGAAAGTTCAAACTGTTAAAGTGTCTGATAGTCATCAGCACTAAACTCTATATCAAACACATTAAGATCTAAATTAGTCCGCCACGTCTTGACGTACGTACTCGGCACTCGTAAGATGTGGCGGTTTATCTGAACGTATTAACGCGCGGAATGCAAGCGTAAACAATGTACGTCACTTGTAAACATAGTTGAGAGGGGATATATCGCAGGAGCGTGTTAGCAACCAGTACTACTGACAGAGAGCTAACTCCGGCTATGACCAACGCCTGCTGTATCATATGTTGTATACAAGGTGATATGATATTAACACGTGGTATTTAAATGAAACCGCGTGTTCCTAGCCACCCCAGGTAACATTTTACTAAGTTTAAAAAAAAGAACTGCCTGTTAGTTTTATCAAAAATCTTGATTTTAGATTCAAAGCCTTGGATCAACCCTTATAAGTTCGATTCTTTTTACGGCTCAGGTAAGTTCCCGAACTGAGCTAACGTTCAGCTAAACGGTAAAATACTTGTAATCAATATGGAGTGGCCAAAAACCGTGAAAACTAAAATCACGATTTTTTTTTAATTTTATACAATATGACCTGGGGTGATGAAGAAAATGTGGGTTAAATTAAGTTACATAATATGTCATCATCACCCTGTAGGTATACATATTTAGTATAAGTTAGTGATCACTGCCGCCCATGAACATCCACAACGCTTGGATCATGGATATCTTGCCGGTTCATCAAACTGCGAGGGGAGCAGGAAGGAAAACGGATGGGAAGAGAAAAGGGGAATTGGGCAATATCTTAAATGTAGGAATAGGCGATGTCGATTTTAAAGTTCGGTATGCATTTTCACTTTTAACCTCTCTATCGTCATAGATTACAAATTAAAAAGCTAAACCAATACTCGATAGTTACTTCACTTGTTACTCTGCATAGGAAATATGCTCACTTGGAAATAGCTCAAAACGCACTTTTAGAACGTCTGGAATTAAACATGAAATGCTGAGCTTAAAATTCATTTTAACATTTTAATAGTAATTTCATTTGATAGATATAATACATATGTACATACATATTAAATTCGCGTATGTATTTAATTATTTGAATTTAAAAGACGAAATTGTAAAAACATAGCTATATTAACAGCTGTTTCTATTAAATACGTGTAAACCAAGCACTTTATAATTTGTAAAGAGAACTCTGTCAATAATGATACCGATCTTTCTATAAAATAAATTCGTAGCCATTAAGATAGCTCGTAGTCAACAACAATGCGTAGCGCGATCACGTAGCACTTCACGCGTAAACTGCATAACACACGCGTAGCAGTACAGCATTTACGAATGTTTTCCATTTCCACGCTCCACGCATACATTCATTTAATTTTCTGTAGCATTTTAATCCAATTCACAGAAAATTATGTACGGGTTAAGTGATTATGTATTCTGTGGAAACAGCCAACCCCATTGCGACATGATTCGAAGAACTCAGTTGCACGACAGGTTAGTGTAGATTTATTAGTTTAGTAAACCTATTTTTTAACCACACTTATTTACATATGACCAGAGTATTTACTTTAATTACATTCTTTATTTCAATTAAGTTTTTTTTGGGTTGAGCGTTTCTTTGTAGCGGCGAATAAAAGCTTGAAATAAATGAAAATGAATTAGGCGGTGCTTATAATACACAGTTATAAAGAAAAAAGTTTTATGAATTGGTTTCGTTTACGTATCATCGTGGAGAGAGTTGTAATTAATAGACGTATTAAAGAAATTGTCACTCGTCAAATTATAAACAATCACGGTTATTGACATATAAATCCGCCAAAATCTATCGTAATATTTACGTTTCGCTTTATAATTATATTTCATAAAGTAAAGTTAATATTACACATACATGCACTACCCTATCGCATGATGTAGGCCTATCCAAGCATGAGCTAAGCAGAAGTCAAAATTTATAACTAAAGATTATAATAAAATAATTATTAAAGAAAAACTGTCTCGGTGGCGTAGTTTTGCTACGGCACGATTCCAAAGCTGAGGTCTCTAAATTCGAATTCCGGGCAAAGTGATATTGGATTTTTCTATTCATTATCAGCCCAGAGGCTCGACACTACCACATCGCGGAACAGAAAATACAAGGCGAAACGTGGGTGTCCTAGTTGCACCTCTGCCTACCCCTATTGTTACAAAGGCGTGATGTTTATGTATGTATTAAACAAAAACAAAGTTACTGCGTATCATACCAAGGGGGCTTTTATACCACTTTTCCGAGGTTGTAAAAGTTCTGTAACCATACTGTTTTCTTTACACCAAGCAAGCCTCCTCCAAAACCAAGTAAATACATACACATACACAACAGCCAACACATACAGCAGGTCGCAACATTTCCTCGAAGCCACCTTCAGTGATCAATTAAGGCTATGGTATGTAATTAGTACGCCACGAGCCTCGTACAGTTACCAGTCGCCGCGCGCTCGTCGGCGCCGCCTGCCGGCGCACCGCTAGTGAAAGTACTGCAGAAATCAAGCAACATTTCTATGTAATTACCGAGTATAGAAAGAGGCTATATCGTGTGATTTAGAACTGTTTGGTTTTAGAAAATCCGGTGATTATACTGCTGTATAGTTGGGAAACTGTGCCAAAGATGTATGGTGTTTTTGTGCGATTATAGTTCGTAAGTATTTGAAACGTCAAACTTGTTTTAGTGTTTTTGGAAGATGTTATATTAATAGTTAATGATTAAAAGTACTAAAAGTGCACCACTGCAACTCTTGCTCGCCAGGATCAATAGTGGCACGCAAAGAATTAGCACCGAGCTCCGGAGCTCGGCCAGTCTCGTAGGGACTCTAGCTTGTCTTTAAACCGCACCGAAATTAATCAGAAAAAAAAAACTAATGGGGAGAGTTGGAAACAAAGGGGCGATTGCTGGATCTCGTTATTGTGTTAAAAGTAATGTCAAATACTGCATAATTTACTGTGTCAGTATGAGTTCTTACACACAAGTGTGGCAAAATCGTGCCAAGTATTCCACTTAAAAGATTGCGAGGTACTTCTTCTTATTCTACTTGGCGTTATCCCGGACGGTGAGAGTCTGCCTTCTGGCTGAGGTCTCTACCATTAGATCTTCACTCTCTTAATTAAATGTGTAAATCGAGTATACCAGTAATCCCAAGTATAAGGACGCCGGTATAACTGCCACTAAGCTGATAACGAACCGGAAATTGACCAGTGAGTGTAATCTCGGCAGATACCCGTTACGACCACCGTGCTCGCAGCAGATATCTGATCACAAACCCGTATTACATGTGATGGACAGAGCTCCCGTTTCTAACAGAATCTTTATCTCTGTTAGAGTTGGTTTCATTATATACTTTAATATTATTAGATTGGGCTATATAAGTTGATGAAATAAGTGCAATAACATATAGTTTTGTAAGCTTTCAGGTTAAGGTTTTATTTAATTTACTTAAATGCTTTTAATTAGCCTTACAAGTGACGATACCAAAATCCGAGTGAAATGCTAGCCCGAATAGTATAACTGATAAAAAAAGAATATTAAACAATTGTTTGAAAATTCTTGAAACACGGAATAAAGCGGCGTGGTGGTAGGAAACTTGGGTAAATCTTTTAAATTATGCATAAGTCGCGTGCCGCGTGGCACTACCGTAATTAACAGGACTTATTATAAGCACAGGGTGACCTTAGCCCCACGACATTGGTTTAAACGTTTAGTCGATACGTCAAATGCGGTAACTTATGTAAGAAAAAATACCAGCAACTTAGTCCGCAACGATGACGCATGGATTTTTAAAGAAATTGTAATAAAAAGCGTTGTAAGGTTATATTTGAGCAGGTCAATCTAAATGATTGTTAGCTCAACGTATATTCTAGATACAATAAGTGAAAGATTTTTATAATAAGTTACTTGATAGGGATTTTGTTTATGTACTCCTTTTAGCATAGACGCAATAACATTAAAGTTACTAGTAAATTTTAAGTAATTTACAATCTGTGTTTAGTTCATACGATTGGAATATATAATTATTCAAAAAGAACTTTTACAAATTTCTTATCAATGAATGTTTATATTTCGCTAATGAATCACCACGCACTTTAACGGTGAAGGAAAACATCGTGAGGAAACCTGCATACCGTAGCGATTTTAAAAGAATTTCTACGGTATGTAAGTCCGCCAACACGCACTAGGCCAGCGTGGTGGACTATATGGCCTAACCACTCTCAATCGATTCTCTCGATTGTAGAGTAGGCCGGTGCCCAGCAATGGGACGTATATGGGCTGAAAAAAAAATGAATTCATGGACCCTTAAACTTAAGTAATTGATTTGTTAATTAGTATACTTTTATAAGTAAAATGTACAGGACTGACTTTTGAACTGTAACATCTACTGTAAAAAATACCTACATTTACAAATAAATTATTTTGATTTGTATATTAAGTAAGTATCACTTTTATGAATTAGCGATTTAGCCTCGTCAAGAGTTACTTCTCTGACATTTCAGATACACATTAACAGATACAAATATAAAGTTTATTATAACTACACAATCATGAACAATTAATTAACGAATAGTACATGATAATAGTAACGATAATGTCAATTTGCGTGGCCTCGAACTTTATTGCAATTTTAGAAATTGCGCCAGATTACATTAACACGTCTGCTTGTGACGATGTCCCGTGTAATACGTCGCTGTGCATATAACTACAATTATGACGTATATTTCAATTTCAATAAACATTAGTACTGTCTGACTAGTATGTCTGTATCAGTACATATACGTCGCACTGCAGGCACGGGCCTCCTCCACAATCGAGAGTACGATTGAGTGGGGTTAGGCATACGTTTACCACGCAGGCCTAGTGCGGGTTAGCGGACTTTGCATTCCATAGAAATTTTAACACACAATTTTCATACTTTGGTATAATTTTAATTCAGTTCTTTCATAATTTACATAACCCAGCTACGTACGAGCCATTCTCTACATATTGTAAGAGACCGATATGCTATAAGAATCGAAATTTTAGCCACCATACCGATCGATTGTATGTTGGTTTACAATCTACGTTAACTTTATATCGTGACGTCAGAAAGGTAACCTTGTCTAAATCAGTTTTTTTTTTTTTTTGGAAATTATTGGAATCATTTTACGGAAACTCCATTAAAGTTAGATAGTCTTAATTTAGTGCATGAAATGTACATATTGATAAGAGAAATCGTAATGTAACTGAATCAGAAGAAAAAGCAATAATCAAACGTAAAGTTCATTTCCAAATACAATTTCTGGCATGTAACGCTTGGCCGGTCCGTGGAATTGTATAGTATCTTCCATTGTCTTCCATTACATACATACATAAACACACGCCTTTTTCCCAGAAGGGGTAGGCAGAGGTGCTACCAGAACACCCACGTTTCGCCTTTTTTATATTCCGTCCCACGATGTGATAGGGGGCGAGCCTATCGCCATATCGGGCACAAATTCCTGACTCCGGGCTGATAATGAATAGAAAAATCCAATATCACTTTGCCCGACCCGGGATTCGAACCCGAGACCTCAGCTTTGCAATCATACCGTAGTACCACTACGCCACCGAGGCAGTCTGTCTTCCATTAGGTTATTTCAACTATTTGATTTCAACTTTCTATCCAGTTCGATGCAATTTTTCTTCGGATTGCTATTTATATGGCATTTCATTTCTTGCAGTGAGATTTAAAATTACCTCTATGGTACCACTCACACTGCTAGTTGACAGAACGATATTAATTGCACGGAATACTTGTTGTAGTAATTTTGGCATCAAATAAACAAACTACAAAATAAATTCCAATTCCCAGAATGGTCTAATCCTTTACATTCAAACTCTCATGGCCCTTTTCATAGACAGTTTTAAAACCTATTTTAGCTAACGAATGTTTTGTCTTCTTCGCTCAAACTGAATTCAAAAGTCGTTCGAAAAGGACAAAACATCCGATAACTAAAATAGGTTGTAACTGTCTATTAATAAGGCCGTCAATCGTTAAATGCCGTGCTCAGATGTGAGCTATGAGGGACTGATCAAGAACAGCACGCAAAATGCGCGCATATACTTAACTATATCATAATCTGACTTAACTCTTCGGACCTAATTATAAACTCGGATGAGCGAAGGATTAACTTTACTCCAAGGGTTTAGAATTGACTCGATTATTTTGACTATTAATTTTACTATAATATTGAACAATGTAACTACAATACGATGGTTGCCTATCCCTCAATGCAATTCCGTGTTTATTAACAAAGTCGTGAATACCTCGCTATTCAAAATAATCGAGTGAATTCTAAAACCTTGGAGTAAATTTAATCCTTTGCTCATCCGAGTTTATTAATAAGGCTCATGATGTTTAAAAATAAACCCACACATGGTGGGATCAAATATACCGTGATACCGTGATCAAAGCGTCGTAATGTGATTTTTATGTCCGATTGAAATAACAGCACGAGATAACTATGATAGTATCGATAGTTCCACTAACACAAATTTGAGTTATCTTTGTTTCCGAGAATAATGTAACAAAAAATATATCAGCCCATATACGCCTACAGTAGACACAGGACCACTATGAAATGAATTTCGTTAATTGGAATAAAGTGAAATTCGTTTAATGAAATGAAATAAAATTCTACAATCAAGAGTTCTATTTAGTGGGCTTTAATCACAATTTATCCCTGGTTTGGCGCCTTGGAGGACTTTGCATGCCCTATAACTTTTCTAAAAATCTGTATGGTATGCAGGTGTGTTGCTAAAAGCTTCCTTCACCGTTAAAGTGCTTGGTAATTGACTGCAAACTAAGTTAGGTGTCTCATATGTGAGAGGCCGCCTGGGTAGGTACCACCGCGATGTCTATTTCCCCCGCCAAATAGCAGTGAACATCCACTGTTGTGTTGTTGTTTGAAGAATATTATAGAAAGAGTGACTACTGAACTAATAAGACTTAACATCTGTCTCATGATGACGAGCGCAGTGGAATGCCAAGCGTTGCTTTGTAATTCATGTCGTTTGGTTATGCTACAGTCCATGAGCGGTCGTATCGCTTACCATCAGGCGATTGGCATGCTCGTCTCGCAGTTCGACGCAATAAAAAAAACAAACTTGACGTAGAAGTGTGATGTGTGCTCTGGGATTCGATATCACGGGTAAATCTGTTGTAAATACTCGTAAGTAATGGGGAATTCTTAAGAATGAAGGTAACACACTTTGCCCAGAGGATCAATAAGTTGTAGTAATTATGAATAGTGGGCGGGTGGTAAAAACCACACACCGACACAGCATTGTAATGAATATTTGCTAAGAATTCAATCTTATTTTATATCTGTTATCTGAGTTATCTCGCATTGTTTGAATTTCTATTTTAGTTGTTCTTATTTGCGTTGATGCTATTTTAGTCGTGTATTGACGCAGTGTTTTCATTATTAGTCATTTGTAACTGCTAGAACTAAATCTTTGTGTTTGCTTTATATTTACAGTTAATTCTCTTTGTTTAATCCATGTGCTTGTATGTCTTTGGTTTATGTGTCAGTACTGTTTTCATCTGTTATCTGAGTAGCAACGAGGGTAGATGCTATGTTTCAGTAACCCATCCCACTTTTTTTATTATCATCATTAACAGCCTATAGGAGATCATTGTCGAAAGGCTTCTTTTATTTGACGCACCTCCCGCATTCTGCTGGCTTTAATGGAGAAACAAATACACAATTACTCTCAATCGTACACTCGATTGTAGAGGATGCCCGTGCCCTGCAGTGGGACGTATATAGGCTGACACAGTACAGTACTCACAATTCTTGTCTTGTTTTGTGGGCATCATAAACTACGATTTGCGAATCTCAAAAACACTTGTCACGTTAAATCGATCTGCTGCCTCTAGTTCATAGCTCGCCTTAATCAATCCGCAAGGAAGTTGTTTTATATCACCGGGACATATATAGGCCGACATAATAATACAATAAACACCTTGACCGTGTCAGCCATAATTCGATTATAATACACCATCTACAAACGAAGCAACAACTGCCGCGTGTCCACGATAAGATTTATTGCACGTTCGTAAATTCAAACATTATCAATTTACGACAATCATTACGCACGCTTTAATTTTTATTGAGTGTATGGAATTCTTATGTTTTTTTTTACTTTATTTATCGGCGTTTTGTTTTGTTGAAGTGAAGATTAGGTTCAACGAACTGAAATTGAAGCGGGTTGTCGAATGAGCGGTATTTGGGTAAATGGTGAGCTGGATGGCGTGCGAATTCTAATGATAGCATATATGTTCGTTTACAATCATGTAGACGTGAGGTATTTGTTTAGTCTTAGAGGATCGCGCTCTTTCAAACGGGTGACCTTGTGGCATCGCGTATATCAATAAGTGAAATGAAAAGTGAAAACAGATGGAATCTGCATGCTAATATTTAAACTGTAATAATTCTCCTTTTCATTCCGCCCTTGCATTATATTTACATATTTATGTGGAATCGGCGCAATGTGATTATTGTTCATTAAACGCTTAGTCGCAAATGTTATCACAGAAAGTATTTTGTGAAATGTTTTGTTTTTAGACTAACAAAAACATAAATGACCAGTAATAACTGTTGGTGTACACAATTCATCATCAGTATCATTTCTAGCTATAAAGAGTCAACTTGAATTCCCGAACAAGAATTTCCAAGCATTTTCCGAATTCAGTCTACATTCATACCGTATCTATATACTATCGTTGGGTACCAAATAAAACATCCACGCACATAGTACAACGCCCACAAATAATTGTACATAGGCAAACAATGATAAAAATAGTATTCCGCTTACCACTCGAGTGTTTTTCTAATCATTGCATACATTGCAAAGCTGAGGTCTCGGGTTCGAATCCCGTGTCGGGCAAAGTGATATTGGATTTTTCTATTCATTATCAGCCCGGAGTCAGGAATTTGTTCCCGATATGGCGATAGGCTCGCCCCCTATCACATCGTGGGACGGAATATATAAGGCGAAACGTGGGTGTTCTGTTAACACCTCTGCCTACCCCTTCTGGGAAAAAGGCGTGTGTTTATGTATGTATGTATGTATGTATGATATATCTTACAGCTCATATAGCTGTATACGAGTATATCTTATACCACATATAGCTGTATACATATCTGCATTGATTGGTATCGCACCCGGATATTAATAGCATAGATTATAAAAGAAATGATATCTGCAACATTACTCAGTGGTGTCACAACAGTATTATCTTATCTGCACACACGTATCCTAATGCCAAGGAGCTTACTGGAATAAGAATCAAATCCAAGGGGCCGAACTAAATCACATCTCATATGGTAGGACAAACCTGAGGCCCCGTATATTTTACATTTATTTTAGAAATATTAATAAATAAAATAAATACCCCTCAATCCCCCAATACCTATATCCTCTTCCCATCCTTTTTCCTTCCGCTCCCCTCCCAATTGGACCGGCAACACATCCATGATCCAGCGTTGCGGATGATTATGGGCGGCATTGGTCACTTACCACCAGGTGATCTGTTTGCTCGTTTGCTAGACCTATGCAATAAAAAAAATACACCCAACAGTCACATAATCTTGAACGCACACTAAGATCGAATCTTGTGTCGTGGGTATCAGGAACACCCAGACCCAAGACAAATATCTGTAGACGACACAAATATTTGTCTCGGTGCGGGGATCGACCCGCGGCCTCGCGTTTCACAGCCGGCGTCTAACCAACTGCGCCACGGAGGGTGTCAATTAAATCTTTAATTCAGAAAGTAAAATAATAAGAAAACATCAATTTTTGCGATAAAAAATTAACAATAACCTAAATTTAATTTTCCAATAATTTTGTTTTTTGCATGTCCGACAATCTCTGTGACTGAAGGAAATGCCGCAACATATCTACACGTCGCGTCGGTCTCGTAACATAAGATATTGGATACTATCCATAATCCATTGATACTGTAGCTTTAACAAGCAAACCTCCACTTCATGTAACACATTATTATGAATACTAACCATACTCATACATGTGATTTAACCATCACAACGACAGTGGTGACCTCTACAGATCTCTTGATTCAAAGATTACATTATCGGATAATTAAAAAACACTGATAACAGCGATCAGTTGGCATTGTAGTGCGATTGTTAAACGCTTTGTTATGCAAACAAATGGCATCGTTAACATTCCACGTTGTAGCTAATTGACCATTGTTAATCAGTTTAGTGGCTTTTGAAATCATTTTACTGATGTTTTTGTGAGTTATTTGGTTTGGTTGGACGTGTTGTCTGGAATTTGCACCCGGAGCTGAGTAGCGATTCTCGATTATACAGGAGGGCTGGGCCAAGGGGGGCTACTCTATGATCCGAAACGAAACTCGAATGTTCGGACGTCGAACGTAAAACTGTACGAATGTGCCTAGGTGCTCCACAAAAAGTTCGAATCCTCTATCGTACGTCCTAACTATAGATTTAGTTTGGAGTAAATGATAAGTATCATAGAGAATAGTGCTGATTTCTAGAAGTGGAAAACTTATAACTTACTTGATACTTCGAACGTCCGAACTTTCGAGTTTCGTTTCAAATTATAGAGTAACCCCCTGCAGTGGGACGTATATGAGCTGATACAAACAGAAAGTGATAATAGATTCAACTGTCGCATCTTAGGACAGTAGAAAACTAGGCAAGCTATAGATGGCGCTTGTTTCTTATGGAATCATCATCATCATCATCATCAGCTCATTGCAGTCCACTGCTGGACATAGGCCTCTACCAAGGTACGCCGCAGAGCCCGGCCTGATGCTTTATGCATCCAGTCGCTGCCGACCCTCTTGTGCAAGTCGTCTTATGGAATACAGACGTGAAATTATATGTTTATGTTGATAATATTCATTATTTATTTTAATAAAAGAGCCAACGGGTTTTTACGTTTATCGACTAATTCAATATCTGTATGTTACTTTCAATGAACCAAATCAGGGAAAATTTTGACACATATTTAATACATATTCGTTTTATCTACTGGATAAGATGACGAAATATGACCTTTATCTTTGTATATTTATACCAGTGCTATTAAATTTAATCATAGCTTAAATCAAAAAAAGTGATTATAAACCATTGATATAGTATTGTTTCCGTCGAAATATCTCATGAATGCAAGCCACGCCTTAATTATATAACGGTACTATTATACATCGATTAAATATAAAAGAAGAAAATGGCTCTTATATACCTAAGTTACATTGTATCAGCCCATATACGTCCCACTGCAGGGCTTACTCTATAATCAAGAGAATCGATTGAGAGCGGTTAGGCCATATAGTTAATCACGCTGGTCTAGGGCGGGTTGACGGACTTTAAATACCATAGAAGTTCTTACAAATCGCTATTGTTTGTAGCTTTGGTCACTGAGCATGTAGACACCCGCGTCTGGTCCGTTACCAACAGCCCACGACGCACTGCTAAGTTGCATAAACAATTTAAATTCAGGAAAACTTCAGTAAATCATTCACACCCTCAAATCACCCTTTTCAGTCTTATCACATTTTACCTGTATTTGAAGTGAACCCACGACGATAGCGACACGATAACAGCTCCTAATTATAACACCTCCGCGACAGCGCGGTAATTGCGTTTCAGTTTTAAACCGGCCGCCGCGGTTAACGCACGCGCGCTCTCCGCGAATATTTTAATTATAAGTGATAAGTGTTGGATCCAAACATGCCTACGGACGCTTTGGAGAGGTTCCTCGCTAAACTATTGAGACTTGTGAGTTTTATATGTGGTTTATTTATTAATTTAATTACTGGAGAAATTAATTTTAAAAAATTGGGTATGTAATAGCTCGGGCATTATGTATATAAGAAGTTATAAATAATTTCCAGTACGATTGTTTAATTTGCCGTTTGTGTTTAGTGAATTGTATTTTAATTTTATTTTATTTGATTGGCAACGTTTTTTTAGAGCAACAAGATAAAGCGTTTGATGAAGTCTCCATCATCCAGAACGGAAAATAACTTTCATTGCCCCGTTTCGTTAAAATAGTGTGTGTTAAAATATTCTTTAACAAAATTAGAAAAGTTGCGCGGTGTTGGTTTTAATTTTAGCGTTGTGTAAACATTGATGAGGTGCGGAGATTTTGATAAATTGCTCGGGCGTAAAGCGTAGCTTGCCGGTTTCAGGCGTCTCAGGTTTTTGAAGATTTTTATAGAAGCTCTCGATGACTTTTAGGTTATAGGATATGGAGGCATTCCCAGGTAATAGCATCATCAGGTGTCCCAAATTATTTTGCGGGGTTTTTTGCGAATGAGTAATACTGCAAGATTGCAATAGCGCCTTTCTGTGACCCCTGCCTTTTTGTGCTGTGCCTTTTCTTGTAAAGTATTTTGATAATATTACTAAACGTTCCATGGAACATATTAGTGTATTATTTAATTTTTATTTAATTATTAATGACTGCAATGGAGATCAGATATCATGACTATGCCCTATAATATCTGGAAATTCTATCAAACTCAGCTGATGATACTAACCGGTTTTCTTTACTGTTTAACATTATTATAAAATGAGTTAAGTTGATCAACCTCCGCCAAGGTTAATGTCTGTCCACCTTTAAATGTAAAGATTGATTTTATCTCTCCTGATATGCAAAGTAAGTACGTAAAACTTTCCTACCTACTGTGTGTGGTATAAAGAATTAATTAGTGATATTTTTAATTTTCAACGTATTATGCATACTTTATTGACAGCCTTCGTGGCGCAGTTGGCTAGACACCGACGTTGAAACGAGAGGCCGCGGGTTCGATTCCCGCACCGAGACAAATATTTGTGTGAACCACAAGTATTTGTTTCGGGTCTGGGTGTTTGTGAGACCGAAAGTCGTAGTTTCTGATACCCACGACACAAGACTCGAACTTGGTGTGGGTCAGAAATATATATATGTGACTGTATGGTGTATTTATTTTTAGTGTGTAACAAAAAGAATAACAATATACCTATACTAATTGTTTTTAGACTATTAATATACAAAAAAAATGTTTATTGATGCCATGCGTCAATCTTTTGGAGTGGAGAATTGGCGTATTTCTCACTGAATCCAATGTTAAATTTTCCACTGATTACAATAGTTTGTGTGTACTCACGTAGGTAATTAGCTCAGTAACAGCGTGGAATGCGGCATAAACTTTATTGAAGTGAAGAACTTTATAGTGTGATGGTTTTGGCTCAATGATAACGTTTTGTTTCTATATTAATCTTACTGCAATCTTCATTTCACGGTGATAACGATCTGACACTTTTTTTCATTGTGATAACCTACTTGGTTTAGGGGTGTTTTTGATCTAGTTTTTAGGTTATATGCGGTGTCTATCAGAATATGTGTGTTATTAATTATAATCATTGTCAAGTACAGTGTAGTAGACCTAATTCATAGAAGTATCATGTTGTTAATTACATATCAGAAAATTCATGACACTTAATACGGTCTTGGAAAATGACAGACATGTTTTCAGTTGTGGTTTAAAAGGAACTTTAATGATGATTAATATAATATACTATTAAGCCTTACAAAATTGCGGGTAAATAATAAATACACCCAACAGCCACATACATACATCATGCCAACCCCATATTAAGATCAATTAAATCGTGTGTCGTAGGTATCAGAAACTACGAGAGGCTTTTCGGTCTCACAAACATCCAGACCCGAGACAAATACTTGTGGACCTCACAAACACTTGTCTCGATTTCACACCGGTTTCAAACCCGCGACCTCTAGTTTCACAGCCGGCGTCTAACCAACTGCGCCACGGAGGCTGCCAATACATAAAAGATATCTGTTTTGTGTTACAAGCGTGGCGTAGTTGTTAATTTTGTATTCTTTAAGAATAGAACAGTGTTATCAAAAGCAAGAAAGTGTACTGTGTTTGATCCACGCATGAGTATCACGATAGTAGCACGTGTAAGAAAATGCATTGATGATGGAACGCCTTATTGTATGCGATGTTTTTTCGCACATCGACGCAAAAATTCCAAGACTCCGGCGCGATAATTCATGGTTATTTCAAGAACGGTTTTACAAAGGCGTAGAGGCATTGGTGGGTGTTAGTGTAAACTTTGTATAGTAATATATATATATATATATAAGTGTATATAATGCGGTTTCTTTCTGCGTTCCACTTGCGGTTGATGTGCTCGACCGCAGAAACTTGTCTATAAAAATAAATGCCGTGTATTTGTCGCATACAACTAGTATAATAATTAATAGAGCTATATTATCTTTATGAATACGCTGGAATACTAATAAAGTAAGTATAAGGCTGGACCGTGCTATTCAATCATATATGTTAAAATGTAGCGTCAAGGTTACGTGAAATCTCCTTTGTGTGCTCAACGACATAATCTGAAAAGATATAGACTGCACTTCTTCAACACGGACTTAAAAGCATTTAATTTAACATTTTATGCACATTTAACTATATCACGATCGCTGCGAGTTTGAAATGATTAAATTTTATATCACATTAACATTGAAAAATCGGTATTTTCAAACAAATTACACGGAAAATAATCTTTTAACGAAATCTATTTAGAAAAAATCCGTCGTGGCAAAACCGTTATAAACTATAGTGGTCTTATTCATAGACAGTTTATAAACAAATTTTGTTATGGAATGTTTTGTCACTTTCGAACCGACTTTAGAATTCAGTTTGAACGAAGAAGACAAAACATTCGATAGCTAAAATAGGTTTTAAAACTGTCTATGAATATGGCGCTAAGTATCCAACTCCCAATATATCTCGATGAACACTAAAATAGCATTTATCAAAATAATAATAAAAATTCTACTGAATATTTTATTTGCATTACATAATAGATATTACCAGTATTCCCTCGGACACTTTTATTGCCGTGTTGATCGTAAATCACGATTACTGTACAGATACAACCAAACAACGAGTTAAAAGGAAAACATTTGGCACAGTCAGTTCAGTAGGGTTCCAGGAAACGTAACCATTCTCAAAATATTATTGTTTACTAATAGGAATTCAAGTGCTAATATAAATTGTTTGTGTTATTTTTTTCTTTTATTAATTTAGAACCGGATTTGATTGCTTTAATCCTATTGCAATGGCATTTGAAAAATATACTTTATTCTTTATGAGTTAAGGTGCAATACGCGTTATTCCGGAAAACGTTTCTGGGTAGACCGAGGCGCAACATTTTCCCAGTATTTCTATCCCATTTAGTGTGAATAATTGGTAATGATCATTCTAGGATTTATCCAAAATCCCAAACTACAATTTAGATGTATAATAGCCGCTGAGGTATCTCGTTATGCAGCTTAAGCCTTTTTTTGCCGCACTGTTGAGCTGTAGAGCTGTTTGCCGGCTCACTCTTTATAATCCGAGAACCTTCACCAAAGAACCAGTTATGTAACCCAGGTTCTTCATCAAAGCAAAGAAACAGTAATGTTTTACGGCATATTTGTATCAAACGGCAGAATATCACTGTCAACCAAACGATATTGTATTTGAACAGCATATTCTTACCATTATGTGCGTGGTGGCCTCGTGGTATCGGACCAGACTCGGCTGCCTACATGTTCACGGTGGTCGCGGGTTCAAATCCCAGGGCACACCTCTGACTTTTCGGAGTTATGTGTGTATTGATAGTCAATCACCACGCACTTTAACGGTGAAAGAAAACATCGTGAGGAAACCTGCATACCGTAGCGATTTAAAAAAAAAAAATCTACGGTGTGTAAGTCCGCCAACCCGCACTAGGCCAGCGTGGTGGACTATATGGCCTAACCACTCTCAATCGTACTCTCGATTGTAGAGGAGGCCCGTGCCCTGCAGTGGGTCGTATATGGGCTGATACAATACAATTCTTACCATTAAATACATGTAAGTTTCTTTGCCAAAAAAGCAGATTATTGAGAACTGAAATTTAAGAAATACTACATAAAATTCTAAATTACTTTGTAGCTCTAATGGCGCAGTCTTTGTATGCATGCTAGAGAATAATGAAAAACAACATGTATAGTTTATTTCGATACTATAACATCACTTTGTTGTCGGTAATATTTTTATCTCGCACAGATAACGGCGCAGTTAAATATAAACTGGTCGATAACCGATCACAGTATCAATTAGTAAATGGACGAATGTGTCCAGAGTAACAATGAAGTTATTGGGCGAAAAACTAGTTGGAAAACGAGTAGCCGCGGGTTCAATCTCCGCGTTGATTTGAATTTTTGCTGGATCTAAAAATATTTGTTACGGACTTGTACGTTTTTGGCCAAATTCTTCTAGTTTTTAATACACAGACCAATAGATTGTGTCTTAGTATGTGCGGTGACAATTTATTTGTCTCTTGGGAGTATGCATGCAAGTCGATCCTTCTTGTTATGCCGGCTCGGTTCATTCATAGTAAGAGAACGTAGGCGGTACTTAAAGCTCACACGTTTTCATTGATCTTTGTAGTTTTATTCTGCGTATTGAATTACTTGTGTATCGCGTCATTGGGTTAATAGGTTTGCAAATATTTTTTGCCAATGTTGCCAATGTATTTATCGCACATTGTACTAACACCATGTCATTGAATTTTAAGATATTTTCCCATTCAGGAAAGTACCTACCACAAATAATCATAAACATTCGAATTTTCATAAATTGCATATAATTATATCCTGCGTTTAGATTTATAGATACAATGTTTACAATATCCAATTACATGCAAATAAACATAGATCTGAATGAGCGGTGGCAACTGGCAAGTGACTGAGTCACGTCCATTCATCATTCCCCAGTTCGGGAGCGTGGGCCGGCGCGAAAATATGCGGCCGTGAAAACAACCGGACGTGCTTTGTTTACAATCTACATGTTTCAGATTGTGTGACTGAAGGCTTATGATGAATCGACCGCGCCGGAGAAATTTAGCAGTGCTATCTAAAAATGTTTGTTCTGTCTAGCGTGAACCCCACCGAAACATCGGTTAATATGTAAAATTTCAGCGTGTACTTTATTAATAGGATCTAAATGTGATGGAAAAAAAATAGTTTCGATTAAAATAAAATATTACGGACAAAAATGTATGTATGTATCTATGTATCAGCCCATATTCGTCCCACTGCTGGGCAAGGGCCTACCCTACAATCGAGAGAATCGATTGAGAGTGGATAGGTCATATACACTATAGTCAACCACGCTGGCCTTGTGCGGGTTGGCGGACTTACATACCGTAGAAATGAAAAAAATCTACAAAAATAATTGAAAAAATATTTTTTAATTTGGCTAAAGAAGGAAAAAATACAGCTCAAATATTTTTAGTTGACATTCGCGTGCACCGCCGAAACAAGTTGCGCAGGTGTATGGTTTCTAAAATCTTAACGACATCGCAACTGGAAATATCACTTTCACTTGCGTGGATTTAATTATTTATTGTTCAATTAATGTGCGTTTTATTTAATACTGGCACGGCAAAGTGATTACACTGCACCTGGCAGCAAACGCAATCCCATCTAGATATAATATCGATTTGCGAAAGTCGATTATCTCTCCGTTCCACGCCATTATGTCGGCATTGCGTATAATCGTTTTATGAAAATACGTAATGAAAAAGATAAAGAAATTCATGGAAACGGTTCACCCAATGTTTATCCAACATAACTCAACCGTAGTTTCGTAATAAATGTGATTCATTTGCGGTACGGCATTCACAATGCAGTGATTTTTTCCCGCTGTCATGGTGTGATAGTACAGTCGACGCAAAAGGAATAATCCAGTGTGAAGTTGGTGCGTATTGCTCATTTATGAATAAATTCGGGTGACAGCGGGGCTCCCGTGCCTAACTTCACGGTGGACTAATTGTTTTACCATGATTAAATTTAGCATGTGCTTTTATGAATGAATTATTTAAAGGAAATTTGCATTTATTTTGACACAATTTTCCTTCCTTTTCGTGTGTTGTATTTGGGTGTTTTTATACGTAAATAGTTGTAACATCAAGTTAGCATATTATACATGGTTTTGCACTTTAAGTGGCAGAGTCACGATGTAGCTTTGATTTCATGAATAGTCCGGGTTGACTAAAATGTAAATTTATGCATTAGTAGTTTTGTTATATTCATAATTTCATTCATTAAGGTGGATGAAGACCTCAGAAAGATTACCCTTCAGCACCTTACATTATCAAGCATGCCTGTCAAGAAATCTATGGTTCTCTAGCTATAGCAGTGGCAGCTAATTTCATTCAAGTGAATACAATAAAGAACGGCTCTCACAACTCACATACACAGTAGTACACTCCAATAAATATTTGTCATCGGTTGTTTGAAGCCAAATAAATAACAAATGATAAATTATAACAATTAATTGACCTAATTAGAGTAATGAATCAGTGATGTTAGTACACACACACGATGACAGTTCTTATTAAATTCGAATCAATGTGATGAAACATTGCTCTAATTTCTCTCCTATATTCAGATTAATTCCCGTTGCCTAGCAACCACAATAAACTACTTACCCATTATCTCCATGCTCCAGTGAATCTGCCAATATACGCTTATTTAGAAAAGTAGGACGCTACACATTCATAGACAACACAATGGTCACCTAGCAACCTTATACAATACTCTATGGGCTATAGCCTATAGTGTTGTTTATGGTGCGGCCTACGTGCTAATACAGGATTGACGTCAAGCCGTCCTGAATGCAGCGCCACATTCACCAGAAACGTATGGACGATAGCCAGAAATGATAATACTGTCCTCTTATGGCTTAGTGGCATAACATGTGACGCGTCAACGTTGTGTGCCCCGTGCGGTGCGAGGCACGAGAGGTCGCGGGAGCGATTTTAGAAATTCACTTTGGAGTATGGAATCCGTTTCTGTTAGTGTAATGGACTGTAGTATAGGAATTGATTTGATTTTTGAACAAAATAAAATTGAATAATTAATGTAATCATCCAATTATTTGTTATTAACCTTAGATGAGGAGGTAAAGCATTTTTGTTTTCATTTCTACATGTATAGTATTTAAGTAAAAGATTATACAAAAGAAATCCTTAATACATGCCGAATGTCGCCGCTATAATGCCCGAATTGTTCTAATCGCCGGATCAATTAGTAGGTGGCGACCAAAAACCCTGATTAATATGGCGCGTCGGTTTTTTCCGTATTAATAAACTAGTGGAGTAGGGGTTTTTCCAAACAACTGCCAATTCGCACAACGCCTAAGAAGTCAGAATTCTTAGCCTACGATTGTGGGTTCTTTCCGCGTGCAAGTGAATACTTGAGTGGCCGACAAATATTGTATCTCCAAGACTTTTTTTATCTTAACGGTGCAGCATAAATATTAGTTTAAAAATTGCCCTACATTATTACTAATCTAAGTAGTGCTTTATGAAAAAATACGTTATTTCCTCAGTAACAGTATTGTTTGTACAAGTATCAAAAATCGCGCACATGAAATAACTTGCGTCGCGCCATGGCCGCCGGAAACTGTTTAGTTAGCGTTGTGTATTGTTATTATAATTTCGCATTGTGTGAGTGAGGATGACTGGGCGTCCGCGGTCGGGCTTCGGGACTGCACAGTTTGTTCGCGAGACCACTGGAGGGAACACCTCGGTTTATCCTCTTTACAAAAAAAAAGATTCACGAGTTCTAATTTCGAATTGTTAAATTCCTATTTTAAATTACGCTTTCTAATTTCGAATCTATAAAAACTTAAAAAAAAATACGCGTTCTAATTTTGAACTCTTGAAAAACTCAAATCGCTTATCGCTTGTGCTACAGTGAAAGTGTTTTTGGAAAATATATGATAGTGATATTATCGAGATTGCGTAAAGTGCGTTAATAAAAAATGTGCTGCTGAATCGTTTGTGTGAAAATGGTTGTATGGTATACGCTTGACATTATTAAAGAAGAGGTATTTATTGTTTTGTCTCTATTATTGATTTAAAAGTTGGATATTTTGATTTTTGATATTTTGTGTCAAGTAAAATAGCAATTAAACATACGCCTCTATTCTAACTGCATTTACTATGTACTATAAGTCTTTAACAGTGAAGTATGCATTCTGACGAAATCTGCGCACCTAAGAGCTCTCGAGAACTTCAAGGGTATGTGAAGTTCATGAAATCACATTAAGCCAGGGGGTTGAAATAAGGGTTATCACCTACCAATGTGGAGGAAGCCTATCCCTCCTCCTCCTATATCTCCCTCAATTGCATTAACATAAATTAATATAGAGTATAAGTCTAACTCTATAACGGTGAAGGAAAACATCGTGAGGAAACCTGCATACCATAGCGATTTGTATAAATTTCTGTGGTATGTAAAAGTCCGCCAACCCGCATTAGGCCAGCGTGGTGGACTATATGGCCTAACCACTCTCAATCGTACTCTCGATTGTAGAGGAGGCCCGTGCCCTGCAGTGGGTCGTATATGGGCTGATACAATACAATACTATACAATAAGTCTAAGTTTTCGGTACCGTTAGTGTTTACGTGCAACACCATAACAAGAGGAAGGAAAAATCGATTGTATGGCACATTCAGATATTAATTGGTACGTGTTCCGATGAATTGGAACGGAATGTATGGCTTACGTAAACTTCTAACGTAAATTACAAAGCGATTTTTTCCTCTTTATTATGGAAACGGAGCGTGTTCGTTGTTTACGATTTGCGAACTCGTCATGCGATTTGAGGATGCCGTTGGGCTTTATGTCTGGGTATGAGGTACCACGTGGTGCGTCAGTGTTAGTTAAAATAACACAAGACATCGCGGCAACAGTTAATCATAAATATTAAGTTATATTCAACGGTACCTATACTTCTAGCGGCTTTCTAGTTTGATGTTTTTGCTAGATCGATTGCTCTGGAGAAACCACTGTTAATAATAAAAAAGACTCAACTGTTAAAACATTTTGTAAACATAATTATGAACAAACTCAGTACGAACCTATTTTGCAAAAAATATACCTAATATACAATAACATAATGTCCACCTGAAAAATAAATTACAAACAAAGATAACAGATAGATCGATCAATGATTTTTGTTATATTAAAGCGATTATTGTGACAAGATATGGAGTAACGAGATCAGACCGAGATAAAATATTGCCAAATCACTGTGTCACATGGCGCCGGTGAAACTGGGCTTTTCCGCTCGCAAACACTGTCCGTCAAGACTTATCCCTTCCACACACAAACACGCACAGACATGCACACACACGCACATAAACACACACAAACTCGCACAATCTCATCTAAATACAGTACGCAGTGAATGTATGAGTAGTCTTTAATGTAGACTCTCGTATTGTCCTATTTAAATATGACACAACACAGAATTTTTTTCCTTGTAACAGCAAATAGATCTGAAATGAAGTAGTGAAAACTGAGTATTTAAAGTACTAAGTAGGTTTAAATATATTTTTAATAAGGTTTTTTCCTTTCTACTTCATCATTTGGTCAGCCTACTATGTAACAAGGACAAGTAATGATTTCCAAATTTAACTTATAGTTCTCATTTTTAAAACCATCATCTGTGGTATCTTCTTACGTGACAAGCCTGTCACCTCATGATCTAGAGTTAGAAGTACCTCATTGCCCACTATATTAGATACCCTTAGCCATAATTATCCATCCATCCATCAGCCAAAGGAAGTCCACTGCTGAACATCAGGCTGAACATCAGGTTGGAGGCAACCTGCATCCAGCGACGTCCCGCGACCTTTACCAGGTGGCCAGCCATAACTATACTGCCGAAATATACCTAATTCTCCATCATATGAATGAAGTGTATAACATGTTTGTTTGTTTGTCCTCAGAGCGAACAGTCGTCGCCGTTCCGACGGTGGACGACGGGCAGCGGCACCGGCAGCTCGTACCGCCACCACGACCATCGCACCATGTATAACAAGGTAACCACTTAATAACCTATGTTTGTGTAACTGGAGTGAGGTCCAGGTGGAATGTAGGTAGGAGATCATTTCTTGCGAACGACATCGTCAGAGTTACGCTGATCTAGTCTAAATTGTGCGGAGTAATACATTAGGTTTTAGATTTTTTATATACTACCAAGGAAGCAAAAAAGATTACAGCCCATCGTAAAAATTTATGTAGTGTGGTGTCATCCGCCATATACGAATATCTGGTTGGATATTTGTGTTCAAGAATATTCAAAACAGTCTTAATTTCTCCGACAATAAGCCTTTCACATGTTCGTTTACCATCAAAACGGTAAAACTTTCCAAACTAATAAAACGAATGTCTAGAATGGAGGGAAGTCACTCGCGGGTAATTCCGAGTACAGGATACGACACACATAGCAATGATTTCACCTGCGTCGACAACTTACTGTGAAGTTTTATTTACAAGTTTATTTATAACCGCACCACTGACCTCACTTGTGTGTGAGCAGGCAGAATTCCGAAAAAGACGAATCCTAAACATACGTAAATGTTATTATTGAGACTCAAATGTGAGCTGTAGTTTTTGGTATTTCAACGCAATATTGGTTTGGTGACGAAGGCTATGAAAAATGAAATTTTACTCAAAGTAGAGCCTTTGTCATTAAAGCTACACTACAAATAGGTTAGCTTGACTATGATGGCCAATTTGTCTCACAGAAAACCTACTTAAAATAACAGTTTTCTTATTGCATTTCGATAAGTGAAATTAACAGAGACCGTAAAGCTGATAGAAGATTTGTTTAATTGCGTTTCGATGATTTAGATTTATTACCTGAGACCCTAAATGACTTCATTTACCGGCCTTGCGGAAGACCAGCGTTGGTTACCACCAGCACATGCTGACCATCAGCCGTTTTGTCACAAGCACTGTTTCATTAGTACCATACTAGTTAATTTAAATATAAGCATAGCTGTAATTAATTAAGACGACCTGGTAAAGGTCGCGGAACGTCGCTGGATACAGGCTGCCTCCAACAGGTCACTGTGGAAATCATTGGGAGAGGCCTATGTTCAGCAGTGGACTTCCTTTGGCTGATGGATTTGATTGATTGGATTGTAATTAACTGCTTGTAACAAATAAATGTTTATTTCTTTCTAAATCTGATAGTAAGATATTTGCATAAGTAGATTCTCTGCTTTTTATAAATGTGCCACAAATTGGTGACGGCGATGTTTATCTGCATCGCAGTCAGTTGTTGAATGGGCGACAGTATAAGACGCGGGACATTCCGTATCTCAACGAATTAAAACAAACAGTCTCGATAAAGTGTAACGATGATTGTAGACCTATAATGATTCTAACAGTTGAAACTTTATTACTCTTAGTGTAATTTACCAAGGCTCTGGGTTGATTTGTAATATTTTCAACGCTAAATAACTGAGCATTTAAAACCGAATAAAAGTTTCCTTAAAAATAACTACAACTAGAAAGTAAACCTTATATTACCGAACAGTTTTAGCAGCAATACTTCTTCTTAATTTCATATTAGCTAAATGCCAACATGCAAAAAGGCATATTTCTGATATCCCAAATTCCTGACTCCGGGCATCAGCCCGGATTGGGATTCATTTGATAATGAATGATCAAATGGATTTATCTATTCATTTGATCATTCATTATCAAATGAATAGATAAATCCAATATCACTTCACCTGACCCGGGAGACGTACCCGACACCTCAGTCTTGTAATCATACCGTAGTAAAACTAAGCTACCGAGGCAGTCCGTTAGTACAACAGCAACTAAAGTAGTTTAATCATAACTAAAATAAATTCAGACGACCGCAATTGTACGTTTCTAAACAAATAAATTCAAGACTTCATTGTTCCCTTTATGGAATTAACTGTGATAATGATGAAAATTTTACTATCAATAACAATGTGTTGCACGTTGTACATTAATCTGCATCTCACGATGAGATGTATCGTGCATTGTAGAAGTGTTTCTTGTTTGCCATGGGATACGTGAGCGCTCGGTGTGTGCTGAACTGATGCAACTGTTTGCACTGCGGTGAAGCTATTTCATTATCTACATTCTAGAATGTGGGGGAAATATTGACTTCTTGTTGTGGGGCAATATTGTGCAAGAGGAAATCCAAAAAAATATATCTAAATCTTGAACTCCATAACTTTCTAGAATGAAAATGGTAGTTACTGTCTCTAAGTGTACAAAATGACATTCTAACATAGCATTATCATCATCATCCCAAGCCATAAGAAGTCCTCTGTTACTTGCATCCAGCAAGATAACCACAAATTAACCCACATGACGACGCTTTGATAGTCGATAGCCTGGACACAGCAAAATCAACCCAAATTACACGACGATCACCTAAATCATATCTTCCACATCCACAATAAGATCTGCATTTATTCTGTTTAATGTGCAATAGTTGTTTTTTGTGCAGCAAATGAGCGAGGGCTCGACTCCGGTGTCGGGCACGGGCGGCGGCAGCTCGTCGAGCGTGGCGCGCTGGTCTCTCGGCCTGGAGCAGCTGCTGGCAGACCCGGCTGGAGCAGCCGCCTTCGCGCACTTCCTGGCTAAGGAGTTCGCCGCTGAGAATATACGGTAGGTTGCACAACAAGCTACAATGGATCTGGTAGTAAATGTCTAGAAGTATCAATCGATGTGACGCTTGTGCCGGGCTGATTGTATCCGGATGTACACAGGTCAACGCATGTCATGGAGAATCGTGTGTTCTGACAATTGGCCTAATGAAGCGACCTGTTAATGTATATTATTTTGGCAAATTAACTAAAACAGACCATCTTAAGTTAAGAACAGAAAGACCAAGATGTACCGACATTTCCACCTTAAAAAACACACGCCCACATATAAACCAATTGTGTTTTTTATCCCTTAGTTTCTGGTGGTCGTGCGAGCAGTACAGCAGCACGGAGGACCCTGGCAGGCGCACGGCCCTGGCCAATGAGATCTGGCAGCGGCACTTGGGCGAGGGTGCGTCGGAGCCCGTCAACGTGGACGCCGCCGCGCGCCGCGCCGCCGCCCTGCTGCTGTACCACGACCCGCCGCCGCCTGACCTCTTCCAACAGGTAATATCATAAATACTTTTTATAGCATAAATCTGGTAAACGAGCATACAACTTTTGGCAGAACATTTACAACTGCTAGTATCTCGATGTGAGAACAGAATGTGAGGGAATAGGGTTTGGAAGAGGATAGGAGTTTTTCACAGTTCATAAATATTTTTCTATCATTTTGGCGTAATAGAATAGCTCCTCATATAAGTCATGTGGACCTAAAATACAATGTATTATATTAGATTGTATTCTGCTGTCTTATCCAACATTGCAACTTCCGACAGCTAGGGTTGACGCAAACAATTTCCACCGAGCATCGAATTTCACGAGTCTCCTAAGGACGTTTCTTGTCCATAATCTATAACTAACTGAATATTATTCTTCCCCCCAGGCTCAGAAGCAGATCTTCAACGTGATGAAGTTCGACAGCTACCCGCGCTTCCTCCGCTCGGCCGTGCACGCGGAGTGCGCGCGCGCCGACCTGCGCGGCCTGCCGCCACCCTACGCGCCGCAGCACCCGCACCCCGCGCACACCACCCCGCCACGCTCGCCCAACAAGGTACATATCTCCCCCTTTCTCTACAGCCTCAGGAACTCATTGCTGAACACAGTCCAACAAGGCAACTTCCAACCAGTCGCAGTGGAGATTGAGAAATGAATGCATCCAGCAGTCACATACATAGTCTTCCCCCCATACAAATCAACAAAATGTATCGGAAACTACGAGATACAACATACATTTGTCTTGGTAGGGGATCGTCATGGGCTCTCATTGTACTGCCGGCGTGGCGTCTAACCGACTGCGCCGCGGACGTTGTCATACCAATCTCTCTTCAGCCATAGGAAGTCCACTGCTGAACGTAGGCCTCCCCCCAAATTTCTCCACATCGACCTGTTGGAAGTGGCCTGCATTCAGCGACTTCCTGCAATCTTAACCAGGGCGTTCGACATTGAGCTTGCCTGTGCGTGACAACTCCAGAACCTTCCGGCCCCAACGGCATCAACATCAGTTCAACGGCCCAGACTAATAACTCAATGATAATGCAATAAATGTAGTATTGATTGTGAACAAATTGGTTGCAGTTAAAGAAGTCTGCGAGCAACGCGTCAGAGCGTCGTCGCAGCGGCGGCGCGTCCTTGTTGCCTTGGAAACTGCGCGCCACCTCGCGGGAACGGAACGCCACGCCGACAGAGAACAACGCGCCACCCGTTACTGATGTAAGTAACTTGTACTACCATCTGTAATGTTAATAGTTAATGTTACAGTTTAGATAAATTGACCGACCTGATATATTTCTTTATGATGCTGAATAAAGATCATTTTGGAATTAATTTTAAGGTACTGATATAGGTCGTACGAGATTGATGTATGCATCGTGGAATATGACATTTTATTACACATTTGTTGAACAAAAAATCTCAGTCTATAACCCAATTTTACGTCAAAATAGACAATTTATTTGTAGTGAATTAGACGTCCCATCCTTAAAAAACTCCCAGCAACTAACAATGGATTATCGCTTGCACACAAGGATGTTTAGGCCGTATCATTTCATGCTCTATAAACTGCGCTTACCTCAACATGACATATAGGTTAATTTAAACGCGTTCTTAATGCACTCCAGTGGACTGATTTCAATGAAAAACAATTCCCAGTAAAAGATTAAGGTTGTCGTGAATTGTTTCGTCGGAACAAATAACGTTGTATCGGACAATGATAACGGAAAAAAACTTACGTCTCGTACCGTCTATTATTATCTCACAGTGCGCAAATTGCGTGTAAAAGTAGAAATAACTCTCCGCGTCCATTGTTACGTGATTATAAATATTTGCGCTGACGATAATGTATTTTTCCACCAAGCATTCAATGCTATACAGACTCGCATGATTGAAATGTCGCAGGAGGAGAGAAATTGTGATGGAAATAAGATGTTTTCTCAAAAATAATAAAGACCAAATTAAGAATAATTTCATTTTTAGTAAAAAAAAGAGTCGTATTCAGCAAACATGAATTCTAAACAGCTTGCATTTAGGAATGTTCTGGATATACTATCTTTAGTTTGCCAATAATCTAATGTTATTTTAATTGAGCAATTGTGACGCAATTGTAATTAAACATCAAACAACATGTCTAGATCGTGGTATTTTGCCCTTTATAAACTTTCTCTACTCGTATTCAACGTAAGCGTGATACAAAATAAAGAATGAAATCAACGTTTACTAAAAATTCCCACTACAATTCTAAACAAAATACCCATTCAGGTTACCTAAACACCCATCATGTCTATAATGAACGTACAAACGTGTTCGATAAAGATCGTTACACGCACGGATCACGGTCGTTCTTATCTGCGTGCAATTGTTCAGGCAAATAAGCTATTTCTGAGCCTCTGAGCTTCCAGCACACACACTATAAATAGATGTTTGTACGCATTGTTTGCTGTATTTGTACGAACTGATTGTATATTGTTGGTTTTGTGTCGACCTTGTTGGTCGGGCCGTGGAAGGCGTGGCCAGATGTGTGCAATGACTGATAGGATGGCTCGTAGTAAATGCATAATTTGAGGTATTTGGGGCGAATAGAAGGCACAGTAGTTTTGTTTTAATATTTTATCCCTTCCCTTAGTGTGAAGGGAAGTGCACAATAATTGATGTTTAATTATTTCTGATTAAGGACAATTTAGATACTTTACAACACAGACTTATTAACCTTCAGTTTTTGTCAAAATAATAAATGTGTCGGTATTGATTCTGGCTTACTAAGAGTTGTATAGATTAAGGGAGGAATAATCGGAGACTATTCCTCTAGAATTTTAGAGGGACTATCCTTCATGAACTATAGACTACAGACTTTCTAGTACCTTCACATTAAGCGGCTTTACAGCATCCGTGATTTCCTTCAGCAATTTATGATTAGTTTATTTTTCGTTTCGCAGGTGGTGAAGTCAAGTCAGATAGTCCCGGGACAGTGTTCCTTGTGCCGCGTGGTGTTGCCTGACGGTGCCACGTCGGTGGTTGAAGTAGATGCTGCAGTCACAGTGGGGAAGCTGGTAGATCGGCTGTTGCAGCGCCGCAATCTGTTATGCACTGCTTATGATGTTCTTGTCAAGAATGGCAATCAGGTAAGAATAGTGAAATGATCTTTTGTAATATGTTTCGCAATATGTAGTGTTTAAAATGATAATTAAACTTAGATGTGGTTATAGCTGATGAAATTGTTTCGTTGTCTAAAAATTCTTGTTAAGATCTATCATAGGATCAGTTTTAATAGTTACTATTGGAATATTAGTTTAGAAGTTATTAGCAATAGCTCTGAAAGTACTTAGCAGTGGATTTGTTGTATTTGATGTGGCGGATGAGTGTGTACTTAATACGTTGTATGAGTGGTATATTTATTTATTTAACTTCATATATAGACAATGTATATAGGCGGACTTAATGTCATAAGCATTCTCTGCCAGCCTACCTTGAGATGGTGCTGAGATGACAGAAGTATGAATATACATACATAAAAATAATAATATAAGTACAGTGGTATAATGTTTGTGCGTGTCAGAGCGGCGTGGTGGAGGCGGGCAGCGCGTCGCTGGTGCTGGGCGGGCGCGAGGCCGTGGTGGAGCGGCGCGCCGTGGTGCGCGTGGTGCTGGGCGCGCGCTGCGTGGCCGTGCGCTGCCGCCCCGCGCGCCGCCTGCGCCACGTGCTGCGCCCCGTGCTGGCGCGCCTGGCGCCCGCGCACGCGCGCGCCGCGGTGCTCAGGGACGGCGCGCCGCTGCACCCCGACACGCTCATGCAGGTGCACATCTCTAATGCCCTCACTCACTAAATAAACAACAAATTCAAAATATAATACGATAATTAACAAGTACCCTTCCTTACAGGAGCTAGACGGCGCCCGCCTGCAGATAGTAGAGTTGTCGGAGGAGGGTGAGACAGAGGAGCCCCGCGTGGGTTCCCGTGCGGAGGCGCGCGACGACGACGCGGACTCGCTCAGCGACCTCGCGCTGCGACTCCACGATGAACAAGACGCACAGGTAATACTCCCTACCACTAGTTACCTTCACATTCAAGTCAAGTACCTAGTTAAGTCGTATTTTCCTACTTTTCAATTAAAATCATTAGTCGAGCTCATGAAAAATATTTATGTCTCGAAATTTCTTTGCACTCATGATTTGGACTTGTTATTCTGATTAATAATAATAGCGTTGTTTTGATATGTTCATTATGTTTTAATATTTAAAAAATCGTCTATATTACATCATACTGGTAACCTCGAAACATTAGGCATAGATATCAGCAAGTTAGCCAAATTTATTTAAATCCTAAAATGTAACATTGGGTGAGCCCCCCACCATTCCAGACACAAATATTTTATTTGAATTCAATCCATTCCATCAGCCAAAGCAAGTTCACTGCTGAACATACGCCTCTCCCAATGATTCCCACATTCTGCATCCAGCGACGTCCCGCGACCTTCACCAGGTCGTCTGACCACCAAATGGGTGGACGTATATTTGAATAGTATGAATAATATGTATAATCTGTTTGTCAGAGCGGCGCCACGGCCGGCGACAGTCGCAGCAGCACGTGGAGCGGCGCGGGCGTGGGCGGGGGCGGGGGCGCGGGCGCAGGCGCGGGCGGGGGAGCGGGCAGGGTGCGCGCCGCGCTGCGCCCCGGCCCGCCGCTGCACCACCACCCGCCTGGTGAGCTGCATTTATTTAGTTCTACAAATCCGACAAGGAGAAATTACTCATCTATTTTAAGTAATACTAAGGGTCGGCCGAGTTCCACATCAGCAACATACTATTTACCGTACTGTTTTATTTATATTCAATGCCGTCTTCTGTACAAATTTATTATATGTATAGTATGTAATGATATCATTATTTATTACAGCGAAACATACAAGTCGATAATCATTTTTTGAAATATCAAGTGATTGGTCGTATTAAATACATATAAAAAACTGTTCCTTTGGTCGCTTGCCTATATAATACACTATATTGACAATTTAACTATGGATTTGCCTCAAAACACACCCCAAACATTAACAGTGTTGTTTATTTCCAGACTTCCTTGAGAATCTCCGAGAGACGCAGCGTCAGCGGTTGCAAGGCAAAGAGCCGCTGCCCGGCGCCCCCGCACCCGCCCCGCTCACGCCCCTCACACCCCTCGCGCCCCCCGCCGCGTCAGCAGCGCCCTCCACGCCGCGCACCCCGCCGCCCCTGCCGCCAAAACCACCGCAAAGAACCGCCCCCACAGTAGTCTGAAGATACGAGAGAACATTCTGGACTAAGCCTACCGAGATTTAATTCTCGAGACCATATTGACGACAAACGTTTGGCTCCAAACAGAGGGCCAAGTGCTGGTTCGCGCTTCGTTACTGAGTAGTAACGAAGAACTTGGAGATGTCGATTGTCGAAAAAAAGAGGATATAAGAAGACCGAATGCCGATGTTCCATGATGAGACTTTTCATTTCGCTAAAGCTTTAAGGATACTTCTAACTAGCTGTATTGAGAGTCTAGAATCAAGCAAGATTGTCTCTAATCGATTGTAAAAATGAAACTGCTCGCTCTTTTTAAAGAACTTATCGATAATAGCTGTGACATCGATTGTGGCGAAAAATCTACCTTTTTCTCGCCATTTATGAACCTGCTATCGTTCGGACTCCAGGTGTTTCATTACGTCCCATCTAACGGACAATGCAAAGCTTTAATTTGGACCTAATTTAGTGTATTACGGAGGGCTATGTTATCGATTTTTACTTATTCACGGACGCTAACTTACGTCAAGTGTGTATAAACAAGTATGTGATGTCTATATTTTGAGATACATTTTATATAAGCACCGTAGTTGCGATTTTAATGTGTAAATGTAATCGATTTTAGTATCAACGATTCTCAGTGAGTGATTATAGTGACTACACTGTGGTCTATGAGTGAAATGTTGTAAAAGACTGGACGGAATTTCATATAAGATGTGTAACAAATATGAATTGTAACATAGACATAGAGCATGGACTAAGCATGGCTATGAGAGTGACAAAAAGAGGGAATGCCTTTTTTTGTATACTCATTATTTTGTAGTTCAATCAGTGCTCTGTGCCTATGTTAACTAATCGATAAATATTAATAATATTATCGATAAATTTTAACACTATTATCGATTAACCTTAAAATTATTATCGATAAAATTGTCATGAAACCCAGTGTAGTGAAAAATATTTAAGGCATTTAACAAATCTCATAATTTCGTACAAATGCTTGGCCATGTATAAATCATTCCAGTAGCCCGTACAAACGTGTGAATGTTAAGTTAATGTATGTAAATATTGTTGTAGCATATGTTGGTGCCTTCCATAGTGTTAGACTGCATTAACAGCCTTGAAAATGTGTGTAATTCTTTCACTTAAGTGGATGTGGTGACACTTCTTACTCGTTTTAAATCGTAAAGCTGCTGCAAAATGATAAAAAAAGAGACATTTTTCATATGAATAAAGGACTACACTGCACTTAAATATTAAGAGCAGCAGTGTGATCTTAAAAGAATCTATAAGGGAGATATGATTAAATCTTACTTATTGATGAAATTGTAGCTGTTTGTTTGAGACCCGGAATATTAGTTGATCGAAAAACACTTGTGTGGGTCACTAATTGCTTTAATGAGTTTCATATCTAATTTAAAATGGTCGCTTTTCAGACCGACCTAAATCATACTACCTGATTTTTATTAAGTTTCATTTATAAATGAGGGTAGTAGTCGCCACGTTTTCATCGACAAGTGGAAGGGTTAAGTGTGTTCATGATTGGATACTAAGTATTCACTCGCAACGAGAGTATTTTGTCTATGGTCAAAATGTAATTATACTTTTCTACATTTAAACTAATTTGTACACTAACTCGTCGCGTATCGGTAAGACGTAGCCGTAGGTAATTTATTATTAATGAAATTGTGAAATGCACCCAGAGTATTGATTTATAGAAATATAAATGTAATTATGATTGCTATTTTGCGTTTTATTTCGTTACCTTTATGAACTGGCACGATTGTTACTACAAGGCATCTAATGGCAATTTATTGCTGGTCGACAAAACTATATAAGTCTGGGGGGTTACTCTATGAGCCGAAACGAAACTCGAATGTTCGGACATCGCAAGTAAAACTGTACGAATATGCCTAGGTACTCTACAAAATGTACAAATCCTCTATCGTACGTAACCTTACACTTAGTTCGGAGTGAATAATAAGTATCATAGAGAATAGAAATGATTTTCAAAGTGGAAAACTTATAACTTCGGACGTCGAACGTCCGAAAATTCGAACTTCGTTTCTGATCATAGTTACCCCCCTACTTAGAACCAAATATTCACAGGCTGTCCTTTACAATTGCTATCCTGAGAGATACCCTTATCCTACCACAAAGCACTCTGCCAGCCATATGATCCCCCGTGATAAGTAAACATCCTGTTAGGTATTCAGTTATTAAAGATTTACTACTGCAATTCTAAGACTGCAATACGTAACTTCCCAAGGAACACAAAAAAAAAGCCGCCATCTCTCTATCTACAATTTATTTACATCAAACTATTTATCCGCTATAGCAGGAACTTCTTCCGTTTTCTCCGGCGCTGCTATCTCTAAAGGCTCTGGATCTGGGGCGATCCTGGTCAACTTCGACGGTTCCTTGGGAGGGGCCCAATCCGGGATAATCTTGTCGTGTATGCGCCAAGTGCCATATAAATTGGAGACGTGCTTCTCGTAAACAATGTATTCTAGTACGTCTTTGGCTAAGATTTCGCTGCCGTGGATGAGGCGTCCGAATCTGTCATACACTGCCAGCTGTTGACGCGTGTGGAAACGGACCGTTATCTGGAAATAAAAGTTTTAATGTGAGAAGTTTTTTGGGGCAAGAAACCACAATTCCGATTCCTATATAAAGATAATGCGTGGTGAATTCGTTAACTGCCGCGCCACATTCAATGACTATGACAAGACTGTCGTGTGTTAACATATTAACAAACTAGGGGCCGGCCCGACTCCGCCCGGGTGCAGATACATTTTTAATACAGTCCACATTAGCAACATATTATTTTCCTGTGCAGTTTTATTTATACTCAAACTCAATACCGGCATCTGTACTGTTTTTCCCGTCCCATACCGTCCCGTTATATCCCGCCCTGTCCCGTCTTATTCTCACTTAAGGCATATAATCCAGCCCCATCCCATCCCTTTGGATTATAAAAAAGTAATAAACATCTGAATTTCTTCCTCATCCCACGGAAACACATTTTTGGGGATAAAAAATAGCCTAAGTGATAATCCAGAGTGTCAGCTACCATCAATCCAAATTTCATCGAAATCCATTAACCCGCATCTGAGGTCATCATGCACAACCACACAAACAGACAAAAATTCTAAAAATCCATATTATTTTTTCTCATTTCTCTTCCATGTACATCAATTGGTTACTAATTCATTATATGTATAGAAGATAGTATTAACAATATCAACATTAATATAAATAATACATCAGGTTAATAAACCAGGAATCCAACTACACCCAAAACTCTCCTTACCTGGCCAAATATATTTTCTTTATTAATGACATCAGTACACCTAGCATGCACAACCCTCGGTGGCTCCAGTGATTCTAAGAATTTCCATCTAATAGTCCTCATAGAAGCATTGTGCCTAAACTCCGGATATGCTTTCTCAGTCACGTATAACCGCAGAGCTTTCTTATCTTTATTAGCTAAGCTCTCATGGGCTTTAATGTATACATCCTGGGCATGTTGGCAAAAGGCCTTAGTATCAAAGTCTTCATCAAATGATTTAATTTTACGTATGGCCATCATAGATCGTGATTTCTTCTCGAGTAACTGTACAGCCTGCTTGGCGCGTGTTGGCGAAACAAGAGATGCTTTACCATCACCCTCTGGTGGGATATAGGCTTCAAATACTCCACCTGGAAAATAGAAAAGAAAAATGTTATGATGAAAAGATTAAATTTTGAAGTTGACAATAATTAGTATTATAGCCAAACAAACACTTATTTATATATATACATACAACATTATATTAAAATTTAGAAGCCCTCAATTCCTATTAGGGTTGGCATAATCCAGACAAATCACAAAAATATAAGAGAACGCCCTGTACAGCTCTGGTATTTTTATAAATAAACATAGTAATTCTTATTGAATCACCATTTTTTCTTATTTCATTTCATATATTAAAAATTTCATGTCTCCTGTTTTTATGGATAGGTCCTAAAAGGGATGAGGGCCTGGTGATCTGCATTCTGCACCATAGGTTTTAAGCCTATAGCAGACACCAGCTTCTCACAAATACATTAAGGAAAAAATTGTGTTAAGGCTTGTCATATATTTGTTAAAATTATTAATGCTAATGTGGGTAATTGCTAATAGTTGATCAATAAATCAGTTTGTAGCTTATGAGTGAACATGTTGTTTCTTTTATTGGCGACTGCGGAAAATTAATGTAATTGTGTGGAAAATGGCGTCAAAAATTGCGAACATAGTATTTCCTGGAGAATTTAACCCTAAAACTGATAAGTGGAGTGATTACAAAGAACAATTATTGTGTGCTCTCGATGCCGCCGGTTATAACAAAGACAACATCGACAAAGCACGTTCTGTATTTTTGTCTCAATGCGGAAAACAGACATTTTCATTGATTGCATCACTTCTGATTCCAAACCGGCCAAGTGATGTGGAATTTAAAGAAATTCTACGTATTTTAGATCAGTTTTATGAGCCTAAGGTTAACGAAATACTGCAAGCAGGAAAATTCCACAAACGTCAACAATTACATGGCGAAAGCGTGCAAGATTTTGTTTCGGCGATACATACCCTGGGTGTTACATGCAATTTTAATGATTTAAAACGTCAGCTGAGAGACCGTTTGGTATTAGGATTATGTGATGATCGCTTAAAAAGAGAATTATTAAAAACTCAAAATCTCACTTATGAGTCAGCATTGCAGATGTGCCTTAATTTCCAAGCTACATTCCCTGATCTATATCCTAATACTGATATCAAACCAACCCCAGATCACATGAATGAACCTATGGAGATTGGTAAAATAAGAGCAAATGAGTGCCAACATTGTGCACGTGTACATAAAGCCGGGGAAAAATGTCAGTTTATGAAAGCTCGATGTTACTACTGTAAGAAATTTGGACACATTGTAGCTGCTTGTACTAAAAGATCTGGAAGATTGAATGAGATATCTAAGCTGGAGAACTGTAGTCAGAATACAACATGGAATAATGAAGCTATGATGGGAATATATGCCTGCTCTGAAACTTATCAACCACCGATAACAGCAGACATTATCATAGATGGTGCTAAATTAGTCATGGAAATTGATTCTGGAGCATCAAGAAGTATTATATCTGAAAGTGCTTATAGAAAACTATGGTCCATTCCTCCCCCATTAAGGTCCACCAATATAAAACTTGTGACATGGACCCGGGAGGCATTAAAAGTACTTGGTCTGATAAATGTACATGTAAAATTGGGTGGAAAAGAAGCCCAATGTGATTTGATAGTGGTATCGGGCAATGGGCCAAGTCTTTTGGGACGTAATTGGTTTCACATGCTGAATATTGAGATTGCTGGTCTCAATTGGTCTGAAGATCGGATATCGAAATTAGTCTCTGACTTTCCTGGCTTGTTTGCTGATGGCCTTGGAGAGTATAAAGGTCCACAGGTGTCCTTACATGTACGTGCTGATGCGGTACCGAGATTCATGAAAGCGCGACCCATACCATTCCCAATGAAACAATTAGTTAATGAAGAGTTGCATAAGATGGTCAATCAGGGTATCCTCACTCCGGTGAATTATTCCAATTGGGCGACCCCATTGCGAATTGTTAAGAAAGAAGATGGTACTCTGCGTATATGTGGTGACTATAGAGCAACAGTTAATGCAGCAATCAATGTTGATTCATTTCCACTGCCTAAATCCATTGAAGCTTTCGCTAAATTAAGTGGTGGTTCTATTTTTAGTAAGCTGGATTTGAAACAGGCTTATACTCAGTTGAAAGTAGATGATAAGACAGCTATGCTTTTAACACTAAATACGCCAATTGGATTAATGAAAATGAATCGACTAGCATTTGGTGTAAATGCAGCGCCAGCAATTTTCCAGCGGGTAATGTCTACAGCTTTTGCAGATATGGAGGGTGTTGCTTGTCTTTTGGATGATATTGCAATTATGGGACGGAATAAAGCCGAGCATGAAAAACGTCTCTATGAAGTTCTGCATAAATTAAATAATATGGGATTTCGCCTGAATGTTTCAAAATGTATTTTTGCTGCTGAATGTATTACTTTTCTTGGTCATATGATTGATGCAAACGGCTTACATCCTGCACCAGCGAAAGTCAAGGAGATTCGTGAAAAGCCAGCTCCAACAAATAGAGAAACATTAAGAGCATTTCTGGGTTTATACAACTTCTATGAAAAGTTTTTGCCAGACAGAGCCACATTATTAGAACCACTATATCGGTTGCTAGATACTAAAGCACCTTGGAGATGGGGCAAATCAGAACAGGTGGCTTTTGATACTGCCAAGAACTTGCGGTCTTCAGATTTGACATTAGTGGGATATGAACTTGAGAGAGAATTGCTTCTCATATGTGACTCCTCAGATTATGGCTTGGGAGCAATTATAGCTCATGTTATGGATGATGGTTCTGAGAAACCAATAATGATGGCATCAAGGACATTACAAAAGCATGAAAGACGTTATGGCCAAATAGATAAAGAGGCTTTAGCTATAATGTTTGGCCTATCAAAATTCCACGAGTATTTAGCAGGACGTCGCTTTTGTATTATTACAGACCATAAGCCGTTAATTGGATTATTCAATCCGGCTAAACCTATTCCAGATCAAATATCTCCAAGAATGTTACGTTGGTCTTTAAAATTAAGTTGCTACCAGTACTCTATTAAGTATAGGGCAGGAAAACTAATTGGCAATGCAGACGCTTTGAGTAGATGGACGGCCCCCACAGGAACTACATTGGAAAAACCTTTCAAAGATGTATTGTTATTGGACGAGGCACCACCGGGTTGGACCTTGGATGCTAATAAAGTGGCTTCGGAGACGAAATCAGATCCTACTCTACAGAAGGTTATGTTCCACCTGCTTCATGGATGGCCTCGTATGAATACTGATCCAATCTTGAAACCATTTTATCTGCGTAAAGAGGCTCTTTCACACAGTAAGGATTGTTTATTGTGGTGCAATAGAGTCATAATTCCAGCATCGCTACAAAAGGAAGTGCTAAAATTATTACATGCTCCGCATGCTGGAATAGAGCAAACGAAAGCATACGCGAGGGGATATGTATGGTGGGTCGGAATGGATAAACAGATAGAGAATGTTGTATCAGAATGTGGACGTTGCCAAATGGTGAGGAATAATCCACCTAAAACTCCACAGTCATGGATAGTGTCTGATAAGCCATGGAAAAGACTGCATATCGATTTTGCTGGCCCTTTTCAGGGCAAAACCTTCCTGTTGCTAATAGACAGCTATAGTAAATGGCTTGAAGCAGAGATAATTCCATCACTGAACAGTACCATAGTGATAAATGTTCTCAGAAAAATGTTTGCCTCTCAGGGATTACCAGATACAATAGTTTCTGACAATGGAAAAACTTTTATTTCAAGTGAATTTAATATGTTTTTAAAAAAGAATGGAATCCAGCATTTGTATTCTCCACCATACCATCCTGCTACAAATGGTCAGATTGAAAGAGCTGTACAATCTTTTAAGAATAAATTAAAGAAGATGTCAGATTCTAATTTGTCTTGGAATGAGAAACTTTCTAAAGTGTTATATTATCTTCGCACAGTGCCATGTTCTAGTACTGGTAAGAGTTCTGCTGAATTGTTGAATGGCCGTAAATACAGGACAGCTATATCTATTTTACATCCAGATGCTGTACCAAGTCGCTCTGACATTCAATTAGATAGTCAAGCACAAGGCTCACCGAAGAGATCATTTAAAGTTAATCACCCAGTACTGATTCGAATGTATGGGCCTGGTGAGAAATGGAAAAAAGCTGTAGTAGAGGTGGTAGAAGGTCCCAGTTCATATATGGTGAGAACGGAAGATGGTGAGTTGCAACGGAGGCATGTGGACCAAATGTTGTCACGGAGAGAGAATCAACCTGCAGAACTAAATACTGCACCAAGCCGTAGATCACCAGAAATAGAGTTAGATTCAGAACCACTGATAGATATTCCTCCTCCTGAAATGTGGCCTGAAATCATTGGCATACCAAATGAATCTTGATTATATGATTGTTAAATTGTTATGATGTATAATTGTAATTAACTAACCTAAGTTTAAGAAAGAAAGATATGTCATATATTTGTTAAAATTATTAATGCTAATGTGGGTAATTGCTAATAGTTGATCAATAAATCAGTTTGTAGCTTATGAGTGAACATGTTGTTTCTTTTAAGGCTATTATGTTACTATGCCATTATTATGTTACTATTTTGTGCGGAGAAATAAAGTTTATTATTATTATCCTCACACAAGATTGGTTTAAAGGCAAGAAGGAAAACAAAGAGTAGATTATGCCATTATGTCTATTGTTGGGATTACAATAAATTAAACTAGTTTCACATGTTACCTGTAGCTGATATATAGAAAGGCCTCTCCACCCAATGCCTCGGAGGCTGGATGCCTCGCTCCATCATCTTCTGCCGCATCTTTTGTAGAGAAAATGTTTTGGGATCCTCATTCATATCAGGCAGCTCAAGTTTAAGGAATTTGGCTTTCCTCTCCTTCTTGAATTTTGGGTCCCAGTGCTTGGTGGTGGTAGTGCGGCATTGCTGGTTGCATACCAGTACTGGAGCTAAGCGGAGATTTCCAAACTGAAAATGAAAAATATTTGTATTTTACTTTTTGTCAAATTATTATGCAGCATATTACCCAACAATGGGTTGTATATTTTAAGCTATACTTTTAAGGAATACATTTAATATGTTAGTATGTACCATTTAGCCACAGTAGTTTAATATAATATTTAATAAGAGATGTATCTTTAAAATTGTACATTCTTTTGTTAGAATGTATATAGGTTTTACGCGTATATTTCATCTTGTATATTCCTACGGGAATTATTTCCTTCAAGATAATAAGACAAAAAGTAAACAACATTCGTGATAAATGCATTTCTAACATAATTATTAGGTAATTTTGTAAATGTTATTAAATACCTTGGAAAGAATGGATGCAGACATTGTTTTCTTCTTTATTACGAAGTGTTTCACATAAATATACTCTAAATGAGGCAATTCTTTATATATTAAATATTTATTCTCCCCATTAATTCCTAACCTAAGATGAAATTTAAAACTTCAAAGTTAACAAATAAAGCATAAGATTTTCCCTATCCCAAAATGTATTAACATACGTATAAAATTATTAATTCATAAAATAAAGGCAGAATAAATAATATATTATTCAATTTATGTTAACATAAAATAAAATAATCAAAATTGCTAGGCTGTTCAAAATTATATCAATACCAGCATTGAGGGATTATAAAAAGAAAATAATGTCTATGGTGTTTTGTTTTTCTGCCATTTTTAGTCAAATACATTTCCTTCAAATTGTGATTTTTAAAATAAGCGTCGCAAAATTTAACAAATTTATTGTGAGGTCTTTGAAAATATTTATATTTTTATTGATGCTTATATCGTGCCCATTTTATCAATAAGAAATTTTCTGTTGTGTGTTTTGAAAAAGTTACTCAGTCGCGCTGAAGTCTTAAATCTCAGTGTGTTTTAGTTACTTAATCAATTATAATTTATTTTTTAATATACTAATTGGTTTATCTATCAAAAACAATTCTAAAAGTTAATTTTAAATAAACTTTGTCGACTCATTTGAATCGATCTTAACTGTAACACCGGAAATCCGGCGACTCCATACACGTTGTCTCTAGCACAAGGGAATAGAGATCGTCGCAGCGTTTCTTTCTTTTCTGAACAGGCGCAGTCCTAGAGAACTCGCAAAAGGAGTAAAAGGCTCCTACATAACCTGTCAATATGTAAGTACTAGTGTACGATATAAGTTGCATTGTAATTAGGCTCGGTCGCGTCGTAATTAGTGTTTGAAGTTGTTAAATCGAAACTTCTTGTACGTTGCTGAGTCATAGGCAGGTGAACTCACTATCAGTACTTGAATTTTGGCTTGCACCTCCGGGATTTTCGGGATATCTGCCACATTTGCAGCGAGTGGAGGTAGGAACGCAGGCGGACGCCATAATAGGGCAAAGGGCCGAGTTGAGGGATAGGTGTTGCGTGGCGCGGCTAGCGGCCGATGACCTTACGTTACTTACCTTTTACTCTTATTAATCGCCACGTGTTTTCTTTTCAGCAATATATTGTATGAGTCAGAAGGTAGAAAAACCAGTATTATCGGGTCAACGGATCAAGACCAGAAAAAGAGGTAAGACATTTTGTTGTTAATGTTATGAAATGTTGTTGAAATTTTGGCACGCTGGATGCTAATTGCGTTCACCTTGGCCGTGGATGTCGGAGGAAGCTTTGTGAATTGGATGTGTTGTGTAAAAGTAGCAGCACATTATCTAGGTCATGCATTGCCATTAAACGCTGGGGGGAGCTAGGTGCTGTTGGTGCAATTACAAATCCTCTGTCATATCGTACAAAGGATCAAAATCACCCACAATGCGCCGTGACCCACTTAGCACAAGTTAGGCGATTTGAATCATTTGATTTCGCAAGTGTTTTCGATTCATTGTGACAGTGGGTATGATTCAAGTACTTGCAATAATAGTCAAATGGATGATCAATATTTAGGGAATATTTTGCTTTTCTTAAGAATTGTATGTTAAACCAACTTTCATCCTATAACTGGTCTGAATCATTGTTGACTAAATGTGTAAATTCATACGAACATCGTTTTCTCACGCGAAACACAGACGCTAACTGTGTTAATATAATAATAACATTGCGATAAATGACGTACCTACTTATTATGTTGTAGAGAATAATGTCTGCTTACTTTCAGAAAAGTAGTATCTAGTGTGTAGCACTTACCTTTATTATTTTATGTCCCTATTTTGAACTAATTGTATCCCGCCGTTTTACTCGGATTAAAAATCGTCATAGTATGACCTCTGTCTCACAGAAACCTTGCAAGTTTTTAGTAATAAAAAGTAACCTTTGGGATACAAATTCTATGCTTAATTTGTGCTTATATGTTCCCCATTAATATAACAAGGATATACACATTTATTACTATAGACCTCATAAATATGTCGCCCAGATACTCAAGACACTCAATACTTTATTTGCAAGAAACATTCAGCCTGTATGAAGGAAAACAACTCTGGTTGTAAACAAGCAAGCTACGGCCGGTATGATAATGACTACTGCACTTCAAACTGAGAAAAACATTACAATAACTTGTTTGGTACAGTGTTGTTGTATATTACGAATGTTTACGTTTTGCAGTACAGATCAGAGAACATTGGTGGTCTGATCATATAGCTTAAGATCATACACGTGTTAATTTATTCCCCCTAGTTTAAATACAATGTAACATCAACAAATTAAGTGATGCAAAGAATAAAATCGTATCTGAAATACAGAAGCATACGGATTGTTTTTGATTATTAAATCAGATTTTACCCATAATTATAGGGCCTCGCAAGACGAATTTACTTTTAAAGGGGTACCCTTCGAAACAAAATATTTACGACCTAGTTTAATTTATTTTCAATACTACATAAACCTGCGTGTATACGAAACTTTAAATGAATAAAATTTAATAATTGATTGACCAGTAATGGTAGCTATTTTAACCTCTTGTTAAAGATAGATATTATACAGACCGACCGTTAGATAGTGTCTTATCTATCAGTACTTTGTAAATATTTACAGTAATTTAGAAAAATATAGATTATATATACAAAGTTACAAATATTCATCTAAAATCTAAACTAATAGGTATAATGCGGTCTCCATGACTACCGTACGCCTATGTATTTAGCGGAAATATGTGTCTACTCGATGTTATTGTCAATACCGTGAAGAATGTATCCTTGTGTAAAAATAAAACGTTTGACATCATTAACTCCTTCCCGAGTTTAATAAGCGCATTCCGACTGATAAAAACTCATACGAGACGACAAAATGAATAATGTTGTCAGTAGTATTTTAAAGATATAAGAAGTACTGCTTTTATCCGACTTGTAAAGGTATATGTTTCGGATGTAGTGTTTTATTTCAAATTAAGAAATGCTTTTCCCTTTAGAAATGTGGCTTGATTACATGGACAGGAAACAAACAAAAAAATGTCTACTACGCGTAACAATATTTTTAGATAAATACAAAATTATAGTTTATGGTTTACTGAAACATTTTATACATACACAAATAGATACGAAGTTGTTGAGATTCTATTATGAAGTGCTTCGTGGCCTGTCCCTCAGTAAAACCACTCGTGACTATTATTCACAGATTAGATTACGTTTGTGAGAATAAATTATTCTAGCAATGCAATTAAGATAAGTTTCACCCATTCGGAATAGCTTTCCCCACTTGTCATTGCGTATCGGGCTGTAATTAAACAAAAATAGTAAATACGTATGTAATATCATTTCACATACGTACCCCAATATATTCATCTGTACGCGATAAACGTGTATTAACCCACCCTTACCCCTTATGCGGTTTGGTTGACTAGAAATTTAATAAGTGGTCAAAATTGTTTATCGGCCCATATGTGTATGTCCCACTTCAGGGCACGGGCCTCGTCTGCAATCGCGAGTACGATTGAGACGGGTTAGGCCATAATCCACCACGCTGGCCTAGAGCGGGTTGGCTCCAATTATGTGTCCCTAATATCAAAACGGAATGTCTGTTGAAAATAAATAGATTTAGTTATACCAATAGGTTTTTTATTTTAATAACCAACTGACGGACGAAAGCCTTAGATAGAGGAGTGGAAGAAGGAATGGGAAGCCCTTGCCCTGCAGTAAGATAGTATAGGCTAGTAAAAAAAAATAGATTTGTTTTTCATGGTACGTGACATGAACATACCGGAATATTGCGCAGTGTAACTTAGCTAAACCTAGATACACTCATAATGTGCTATGATAAGGAATTAACGACTAAAATATTTAAGAATAAAAATAGAAGAACACTATTCACGTAATAGGAGATAATAGCTAGAATGCGAGGCACCGCCCGGCGCCCGTCCAACAGTTAAGTTATTAGAATGGCCATAGTTTTAGAGTATTACCTCCAACTTGGCAACTATATTACTAAATATAGCTTTTAAAACAATGGTAAGTCTTACGTGTGTGTATTTTAAGCGTATTTCCTAGAATGAATTATAACGATATTACTTCTACACTTTTATCATTTATTTCTCTAAGTATCTGGACTACAATGCAATAGATGGTTTCCTTTTGTCGATCGTCACATTACGCCCGTCTGTAAAGCATTCCACAAATATGTTCATACAGCCAAATTATATCACAGATGTAGTAGCTATTCGAGTAGGTACAAAGCTAATTTTCATACGAAAACAAAATCGTTTAAATCAATATTTATCCAGTCTGGATGTGAACGAGTAAATTTCGGCTCCGTCCTTGACATATTTCGGAATCGACCCGGCCCTGACATGACCCGGGAGACGGAATTATGGATAGACCAGTCAGCCATTTGTACCAGGTCGTTGAGGGTCTGTAAAGTAGCTTAGAGTCCGTGACCTAATAACACTTAACCAAATATCGTTGAGAATAGGCGATTTTTGTGCGCTAAATCGAGAGAATCGCCGAATCTTGGAGCTAAAATACTGTAATACGTAGATGCTTTCTGCTAAAACAAAAAAGCAAGAAAGCGAAACGGTCAATGTATCAAGTTGTAAAGTTTCAACAGCGGTTTTCTAGGGATAGGTGGGAGAAACCAAAGTTTATGTTCGTAAGCGAATATTCAAGAGGCCCGTGTCTATCAAACGATTGTACAATCGATCATCTCAAGAGACATGTTTGTACAAACATGAGATTTTAATTATCTTGAAAAATAAGTGACAATTTAAACAAGCAATTAAAAGAAAACACTTCAAATTATGAACCGCCCGTAAGATTTATTACGCAAACTATAGGTTTCAATTAGCAAAATGGCACTCGGAAACATCAGGCGGGATTGAGGATTTCGCACGACGTCCATCTTGTGTTGATAAAAAAGACAGACGGACGCATTAACGTGGTAACTGTAAAGTCACAGTTAGGTTGTATGTGGGACAAAGGCGATCCGTACGCAGCTCTGCACCAATGTAACGTCGTGTCATGTCGACCGTGTCTGAACTCATGAGTTTTGGCGCGCGTTTATTTTTTTTTTTTCTTGATGCGTAAAGGAATCATTATCATGGTGCCTTGTCCGTCATATTATGACTAATTGAATGTCGCAAAAGGAGTTTGGTTATAAAACATTCGCATTTTAAATTGTGCAATATTTACAATAACAAATATTGATAGTCCTCAAATTGGTTCGGAAGTATTGACCGCATTTAATTTATCGACACGTAGAAAGTCCACTACTATATGAGAGTACATACCTCATATCAAATCTAACATTTTGTTGTCGGGAAATGTCAACAGAAGATTCCTAATAGTTTGCTGTTCAGCTAGAAAATTAGAGTATACTCAAAAAGTTGTTATTGTTTTTCTAGTCATATGATTTTTAAGACATTACATAACACATTACAAAAGTTTAGTAGGTAAACTATTCAATAATCTGCCAACGTGTCGTCAAATTTAGCTAAAGTTAAAATATAAAATTTTCAACATGTTCGCTAATTATTTGATGACTCATGGTGTTAGTATAAGTTGACTATATTGTCATACAGCACAGTGGAAAATTCCATTGATTGTGTTTATACATTAACGCTAGCAATGGTCTTGAGGAAAACATGTTGTTTTTGTGTAGGAAGCGTTTTTTCTCAATACACCTCTGCGACTCTGTGATGCGTGTAATGTCAAACCATTCGGCCGCCATTTTGTTTAGTTTATCCTCCATGGTATTGTCATTTGAGAATAAGCGAATTTTGTAAATATTTTTTTTATAGTACCTGGATATTTAAAAGCAACGGTAAAACTTTGGCAATATATACCTCCTAATATACATACGTGCGAATTATTATTACTAACCGTATATTATATGTCTTAAATATACTAGGTTAAAAAAATTGTAATCATACAAAACATGTTCAAATTTTACCAGACGTGTTTATGACCGTATTGAAGAACAAAATATTATAAACACGTTATCACGAATAAATCTCTTGTGTATTTATTGTCTATGCTTTATCTGTAATCGCTTATCAACCCACGGTCGAAATGCCCCGTCAAGGATCTCGTAATCCCAATGCCTTTAACAACCAGGTAGTAATTTGAGCTAGGTTTATCTATTAACCAAGTGATAAAAAGACTAAAAAGACAAATACGGCATTTGTTTATTTGTGTTACTATGAAGTATGATTTTATTTTGTAACTAATATTTGCCCATTATAACATAGGTACTAGGCAATGCTTTCCTTTCATGCTAACCAGATTTGACATGGTATTGTAAATATGTTTAGTGTGTAATTTCTGTTATATCGTCAACAAGCAGTAAACAAAAAAATAACACATGACGGTTCAATAAATGGCGTTAATTTACATGTAAAACAGTAAGTTATTGTGAAGTGTCGTAATCACATGTTTTTAATATCAGGTAGGAAATGTGAAAACAAGCGTCGATAACGCCCATTATCTTTGTCTGGGACCTGTACGAATGACCACGTGGTACAAATAAGTAATAGATAAAATGAGGTCATTAAGTTAATAAATAAAATCCACTGAATCGATAGTTTGTTTCCCCGTAACGGATTTCAATGACGCCAATTCTAATTCTACAAAACGTCCGCCAGTGCATCATACTCAATTTCTCTAATCCATCGCTGACTAGTCATTCTGCGAAGGTCTTCGATCTGCATAGCCTAAGAGATTTTTCTCTGAATTCTGATTCAACCAACTTATGGAGAGAATTTTCAAACGAAAGTGTGTCACCACTTTGTACAATAAATAATATAAATACGTGATTGAACTTGTAAAAAACCTGAAACGAAATAGTTTTTTTTTAATGCTGTAGGTAACAGTAACATATAAAGTGGTAAACTCAGCTGACAAGTCACAAGACTGTGTTCGACCTTGTCCGCAAGATATCATTGTTTTGCTCGGACGCCTTCCTGATTGCGCGGCCGGCTCGTACTAATTGCATCACCACGCTCTGTTATTTCACTAACACCATGTTATCAATATAAATATGTAGTTGAAAGTTTAATGAACGCGGTGGGGTGGTGTGATAACTGATGATTTATGAATTGCGTTTAAAAGTTAGAATTCTTAAATTCACTTAGTGTTTGAGAACGGTCACTATAACAGGCTTATTGAATGACGTACGTACAAATGACGTGCAAAGATGGATGAGTAAATTGTTATAACACAATTATAGATTTTTTGACGCGATAAAATCGTTTACACAGTTAAAAAGGCAACTCAATATTTTCGACCCCACTTTAAGATACATCTCTTACGTCGACAGTACTAGAAACTAAGGACTTATCTGTTGACTGTATATATTTGTCGAACACAAATCATATAAAAATATGTTTGGGTTCGAGAATACGTCCAACAATTGCATACATTGTCCTAAACCGACATCCAAACTTAGAGGCAAATATTTGTTGATCACAAACATGTTTTGTCTTGGTGAAGCGAAGTTTCTTTATCGTGCTTAACCAACAGCGCCAGTAAACCCCATAGACGAATCCCTGACATGTACGTATATATTTTCTTATATTAATAAAAAACCAACAGCGCCACAAAGAATGAGTGGATTCTATACTTAAGACGTTTGCGTGCCTTTGAGTAGAAGTAGCCTTTGAGGATTTTGGGGATAAGGATATATATTTATGTGGGAAAGGTTAAACATAAAGCAAATGACTGCGTGTTCACTCTAACTGTATTTATTCGCGACTACTAGGTAAACTTAATCGGCGGGCGCAGCCGCCTCTAATTACTCAACGTTGACACACACATACATATCCCTTACATGCATATACTCGTACATACAAAACTCAGTCATACTGTACCTACAAGGATGTAGTGTCAATTTGAAGATAACTAACCATGCACGTGTTACAGATGAGAAAGAGAAGTACGACCCGAACGGGTTCCGCGACGCACTGGTGTCGGGGCTGGAGCGCGCGGGCGGCGACCTGGACGCCGCCTACAAGTTCCTAGACACTGCCGGCTCCAAGCTCGACTACCGCCGCTATGGAGAGGTCATATTCGACGTGCTCATCGCCGGCGGCTTGTTGCGTTAGTATTATATCATCTTACGTCATTTAAAAGCCTAATATGCTTGATTGTGGTCTAATTACCTTGGTCTTGGTGGTATAAAGTTTCAATAGCCCTAACTGCTGTTGGGCTTATTCGTATTTGTTCTGATAGCGACCACAATGCAAAAGACAAATATTTATAAATAGTACGAAAGTTTAACTACAAGATATCTGCAGATGTCAGAGACGTGCAGACTGCAGAGTAATGACAACACAGTATTTATTTTTACCAGTAATTATGCAAGCCTATCCAGACTGAATATAGACAGTCTTAATTCGATGGCAAACACTTGGCATGAGCTTTCAACATCTGTGTAAGATGGTTTATACCAGGTAGATGGCAATATCCAATATATTTAGGTCTTTTGCATTTAGAAAGACTATTTGGACCTTACTTTTTTTTATTGCGATGAATGGTGAGAAAAGTATGCCATTCGCCTGATGGTAAGCGATACAACCGCGCATGAACAGTAGCAACACCAAACAACACCATGAATTACAAAGTAATGCTTGGCATTCCACTGCGCTCGCCATACTGAGACATAAGATGTTAAATCTCATTATGTCCAGTAGTTACTCTGGCTACAATGTCCTTCAAACCGAAACTCAACAATGCATTTACACTGCTGTTTGACGGGAGAAATACTCATTGCGGTGGTACCTACCCAGGCGGCCTCTCACATATAAGAGACCTACCAGCAATACAATTATTTTGAAGGTTTCAACATGATGAAAAATCTAGGCTAGAGTCCTGACACTCATGATCGACAAACTCGTTCGTTCACATCTGATGTTGCCCCATACATCTCATAATGTGTGTTTGTCTGTATGTGTGTTTGACTGAGCGTTGTGTGCAGTGCCGGGTGGGTCGGTGTCGATGGACGGCGAATCTCCCAAGACCAACATGTGTATCTTTGCCGCCAACGAAGATATGGAAACCATGCGCAACTTCGAACAGGTAACACTATTAATTTTTGTCATTCCTTAGTATATTGATGCATTTAGTTGAAGGTGATATTTTGAAACATTAATAATTTCAAATGTAGTAAAAGAATAGAGGCTGATAGATGGGTGGTATAATAATCAAACTGCTATTAAAACCATGGCCAGTTGGTGAATGTGAAGCCAATTTTTAAGATTTAACATTGCGCAACATGTCTGAAAAAATCATGTTGGCCCCATGACCACCTTGTATGGAGTAGGTATAGGCATATTGATGGTTTACGAAGAAAAATCATGTGATTTCAAAATTGCATTTGTTGATTTGATTACTAATGTATGTAATTACTATGTAAATAAGAATCATATAAATGAGACTATTTAAAATGATGAAAAAAACGGCTAGAGTCCTGAAAACAAGTGTTGAGAAACCCTTTCTCGTTCAATCTATACTGACTTACCACAACATCCACACACTACACAAAAAGTACTGGACGATATTAAATAATTCTATTCTTTTGTAGGTATTCGTGAAGCTGATGCGTCGGTACAAATACCTGGAGAAGATGTTCGAGGAGGAAATGAAAAAGGTAAAAAAGTTTAATTTTATTACATTAGTCTGTATTATGAAAATAAGGCGTTTTGAATTTAAAGTATCAGTTGTAATAGAACACATTGAAGAATGATAAGCAGGAAAATAATTTGACTATTGGCATTATGAGGATCAGAATTAAAATCCAGTTTTAGCTCGAAACATTATTAACCGCAAAATTGTTTCTTGAGAATTACAATGTCAAAAATGGATCCTGACACAAAAAACTAAGACAATATTTTGCATTTTACATATTGTTATTCAGCCGAAGTCTTTATTTACTTTTTGTATGTATACTAGCCTATTTTAAAACACCCTCTCCCTATATCAATATAGAGTATAGCACCCTATTAGAACCGGGCCACGGACTGTACGTGTCCCGGTGTCGAAGTGTGCGACAGTGACGTACGGGAACATGCTCGGGTCGCGTCAGCGCGCCATCTGATTACTGTTTCCGCACTACATTCCCTTTATGTACGCTCTTATGGCGTTGTTATATTTGCACGTTGAACAATTAGATTGGACATTTTACGGCCGGTCTCTATTGTTGCATATGGCCTTAACAGTATCGTCATTATAGGTTGAGTAGTCGCCTGTAGAACTCGAAATTAAGACTCCACAGGCCTCACTGCTTTACGCTTTGATTTGATTTGCCAATATGGGGCTGTGGAAGGTTATGTATAGTCGCATAGAAATCTGTTTTTCTACATTGTAATTAAGCTAAGGGTTTCCAATTATGGATGATTTTCTTGACATACTTGTGGATGTTTATTTGACAACTATGTATTGTCGCAGGTCCTGGTATATCTGAAGGGCTTCGAGCCGCTAAATCGCATCAAACTGGCACGCATGACCGCGCTATGGATTGGTATGTATTCATTTTATAACTTTAAACCTAGGCTTGAAATACATATTTATAAATCTTACAAACATTTGCCTTGTGTAGATGATCAAACACCCCGGTCACTCTTTTCAAAGCTCTGTTCTTGGCTAACTGTGCAACAACGGTTTTCTGTTTGGAATATTATTTTTTATTTGTTCACTAGATAAAGGATTTCTTATAGAATATTTTGGGTACTTGTTAGGTTATTAAGGGATTAATAGGGTAGCAGATATGCACACAATTAGAGCCATATTGAGCATTATGCTCAGTGCGGTGTCGAAGTAGTGCTACATTATGTGTGTGGAACATCCTCGTACAACATGCTGTGTGTTGTACGATCACACTGGCCACACAACACTCAATCTCAACAAAATGTTTACTACAATTATTCACACAAATATTGTGTTTACTTGACTTAAAATTGTCAATTGACCATGTAAAAATTCCTGACAACTTTTAACAGAACTATTTTACTGAATAAAATATTTATATTATTTATTTCTGTACTGTTAACTACTATCTGCTTATAAATACTTAATGTACTCCAATATTCCACATCCTACAATTATTGTTTTTGAGGTAGTGTGACATTAATTATAATTAGTATAGCCAAGGATTGTTACAATATTATTGCTGTTAAAGAACAACACAGATACACTAACAAGTATTATAAGTAAATATGAATATACTGTAATATATGTAATATGTGGTAATGTGCAGGTAACGGGTGCGTGCCGCCGGGCGTGCTGCTGGTGCTGGTGAACGAGCACCTGCTGAAGGACAACCTGGCGTTGGACTTCGTGCTGGAAGTGTTCTCCACCGTGAAGCAGGAGCGCGGCGTCGCCTCGCTCATCGCGGCGCTCAAGCGCGGACAGCTCGAGGGCAGGTAAACTACACTTTATATCACTGTTGCAGCTAATAAATAATACTTATTTCCTGTATATGAAAGAGTTGTGGATTGAGCATACTGGACCATACTAAGCAAATAAATAACCCCTAAAAATGAATTAATAAAACAGTTTGCTTCGGTTTGTTAAAATAATTACTGTAATACACACATCTTATTTCTTTAAACGAAACTTTGAAACGAGGCTATTGTACCACCAGGCGTGTTATTAATTATTACATTGGAACATTCGACTACAATGTAGTGGGCCGTAGCAGAAGAGAATTCATATACAATTGAGATAAATTTTGAATCCAGACATGAGGCATGTGACTAACAATCACTTGTGTTAAAGTTATGATAGCAAGAAGGTTCCGATGATTTTTCTTCCATTGAAATGCAAACTCAGAGAGATCATATTTTGTTTTAAGTGTAATTCCCTGACATGTTATCAAAGGCTGTTTGTTAGAGATCAGTCTGCTATGTCGGGGGTATAGCGACGCGTCATGTACTGGCTCGCTGTGATCATTGCAGTGCTGTCATTAATGGTGCTACATTTTTATTGACTATATAATACAGATCGATTTGAATCACTTATGTCCTTTATTAAAAAACACTATGCTTCACAAAGTTTTCTAATATTTGAACTATATTGTACAGTGCATATTGCATTTGAATAATGCTATAATGGGTGGTGTCTTATAGATAATATTTTAGCTTTTAGTGAGATAAAATAGTTGTTTGCTCTATAGAAAGTTGCAGTTTTCGGGCTAAATAGCGAATCACTAACAAAGTTGTTTGAATTGTAATGTATTTGGTTCCCAGGCTGCTGGAGTTCCTGCCGCTGAACCGTCGCAGCGAGGAGGCGCTGGCGACGTCGTTCGGCGCGCGCGGGCTGGGCGAGCTGCTGTGCCTGCACCGCGCGCAGGCGTCGCAGGAGGCGCGCCGCGACCTCACCGCCGCGCTGCTGGACGACCTGGCCGACGACAAGCCCGTGCGCGACCTCATCCAGGACCTGCGCGACACGGCCGTCAAGCACGCCATACCCGACCACGAGGTCATCGGCATCGTGAGTACCACTGCATCATATGCACTCTATTATTCATCTAATTTGATCATACAGATAGGCGAAAAACAGTTTAACTTCATTTGTCTAAGATACTAAATTAAAATTGTAGGCGTAGTTTATTATCATAGGTTTTAATCTAGGTTTATAAATACATTATTTCATGTCTTATTGCTTCATGATTAAGAAGTAACAAACTAATATAATTAGAAACGGTAACTGTTGTCGTATTGTCACATAACTTGGTAAATTATTTTTACAGCTAATGTATCGATTCTATTATTTTCTATTTATTTTCTAAATCAATATAAAAATGAAAACCTTATATCTAAATGATGATACCCGATGACGAGTCTTAGCGTCGCGCTCCAACGTCGCGTGCTCACCTCGATCGAGTCTTTCGGTCGTTTTGAAGCGCGCTTCGTTTACGCGCGAACGCTATGGAGATATGGCAGCCTGATTGACACCCCCCATATACTATAGTTAATTAATATTTATATATAGATGTTAATGTGTAGTGGCTGTGTTTAGATCTGGCAGTGCGTGATGTCCCGCAGCGAGTGGAACAAGAAGGAGGAGTTGTTGGCGGAACAAGCCGCGAAGCATCTCCGCCAGTACACGCCGCTGCTGGCCGCCTTCGCGCAGTCCGCCAAGGCTGAGCTCGCTTTGCTGACAAAGGTGAGATTTGTGCTCTAATAAAAGTATTTGTTGCGTTGGGAAAGAGTAAAGCAGCAACTAATAGACAAATTGTGTATGATTTTCCATATTTAAATAGGTCCAGATTAAAAAGATTTTAAATTCGACCAGTTTGGTTGCTATCTACACCTGTATTTTATTCACGCAAGATTTGAATTTTCAACAGGACGGCTGGCTAGTCTAGAGTTGGTAATTTATTTCCAATTTCTAATAATCTATTTCACAGAGTATTCTTTTGTTCACGGGTGTTGGTAAATCATGGTTTTCGGCCCCGTGTATCCATGAAATATTAATTTTTTTGCCAGTTTTCCTCTCTATTAATCTCGTACAATTGATGTTTTAGGTACAAGAGTACTGCTATGAGAACATGAACTTCATGCGCGCGTTCAGCAAGCTGGTGGTGATGCTGTACAAGACCAACGTACTGTCGGAGGAGGTGATCCTCAAGTGGTACCGCGAGCCCAACTCCAGCAAGGGCAAGATGATGTTCCTCGACCAGATGAAGAAGTTCGTCGAGTGGCTGCAGAGCGCCGAGGAAGGTATGATCACAGCACACCGTAAAGTATTTGCCAAACTTTCTTTGATCTTACTGTGGATGTAGCTAATTTGATTTATATATTTAGTCTTTATTGTACACAAGAATGAAACACAATATAAGTACAGAAATAATAAAAATAGTACAAGTGGCGATTTTGTAGAATATGTAGTTATTTCATCACCATCTTCAGCCAACTAACTAGACATGCACTGTTGATCATAATCTGTTGATTTGTGGAAGTTGCCTGCGTTAATTGACTTCCTACATTACCTTTGTGCATTTCATCATTTCAATTCACATTGTTCAGTTATTCACTACACTGAAATTTGATTTCACTGTTTCTTAGATAAGATCTGTAAGATAAAGTGTGGCCATCTTCTTATATCTTTTAGAGATTTGGATCAATGAAATTTATTTACAATAACACCTAAATGTTTAAACAATAAAAAATTGTTTGTGTGATGTCTTTAAAATATCCTCCCATTCCAGAGTCGGAGAGCGGTGAAGACGATGATTAGTTTAAGAGCAGCGAGTGAGACTGACAACACCCCATGCATAATGTTCCGGAACACAAGACACCATACAACACAAACCCCAAGACAACACTACGCCAGCCACCGTCGCGACCGCTGCCGCGTCGTCCGCGCAACTAGCCAAATATCATATATCCATCAGTAATCACCTCGCCTCTATACACCACCGCTGGACTGGAGATAAACAAAATGTGCCGAGGTATTTAGTTGTCGCCATTTTGGCGCTGTTAGCACTGAGGCCGGTGGGAGGCCACGGAACTAATTACAGTTTTCAACTGTCAAATTTACTTGAGCAAATGTCAAATTTGGTTCTTGAGACTTAAAAATTGGCACAAAATAATTCGTTTTCTAGTACATATCCAGTCCAGCGTAGGGTATTGGAGGTGAGTGATAATGTATAATAAATAACTGTTGAAGTGCCGCCGCGCCCCGCGCCCCGCGGGATGCAATGGTTTTCTACAACTGTATAATATTCATGTCTAAAATAACATGTTGATGAAATAACAATATTTTTTATTCAATTTTTTTAGTAAAATTCCAATAAATGGTGGTAACACGCTGTTGTTGTTTTATTACTGAGTATTAACAGTTTGATTGGCTAATCTAGAGCAATTTGGCTAAATTGCTCTAGTGGCAATGTATATGAGCTGCAAACCATGCTCGTCAGAGTTAGATTCCTAGGTCTGACAAACCTTGTGCGAGATGTCATGTTTTTAGAGCGTTTTGTAATCATAAATAAAGTGAAGTTTTACTGCAAGCGCATATTCAGTGGTCAGGGTCAATAACATGCGCTACACAGCTACACATGATTACAGTACTGATGGTAAATGTGCTTTAGTCATTCTTCTGAGGGTAAATGCAATGTAAACCAAGCAAGCACAATCCAAAATAATTTTACACAATGGATATACGGTCCGATTCGACACCCTAGCGTGGGTCACTGAGGACTTCGCCGTCGTTTAGTGGTCTCTAGACGGGCGTGTATATTGTCACCAACTGATACCTATCAGTGACCTCCAGCAGTATAAAAGTATCCTATATAAATTGACCTATTTTTTATGTACGAAAAGTGCCGACATTGCAGTCCAGATAGGATATCCAGTGACGCGAGATAACTACCCTCGCCAGTCGAAAAAATAATGCCAGCCTGTGTCTAGTTAAACAGGATAATCTCGATACTTGATGAAGTGCGTGGTGGCCTATTAGTAACAGTCCAGACGTGAGACGCGGCTGCCCATATTTACACGGTAGTCGTGGGTTCAAGTCCCAGGGTACATCTCTGACTTTTGGAGTCATGTTTGTAACACATTATAACGATGAAGGAAGACATAGTGAGAAAACCTGCATGCCATGGCGATTTTTAATTTCTATAGTATGTAAAGTCCGCCAACCCGCACCTAGCCAACGTGGTGGATTATATGGCCTAATCCTTCTGAATGGTACTGTCCATGGTAAAGGCCCGTGTCCTGCAGTGGGACCTTTAAGGGCTGATACAAACTCGAAACGTGACACTTCGTGGTCTCTTTGACAAATCCATTATCGCTATGGATGTTCGCTATCTGAGCGGTAACTTAAGCGCCATTAACACGGGTTGAGTTTCTCGCGGCCAGAATCATATGCGATTATCGCATGACATAGTAACAAAGTAACGCACATAATTATTCTGATTCCAAAATAAGATATTAGATACCAAGTACGAGTCGTGGGTGTCAGGAACTACAAGCGACTTGTTAGCATCGCAATGTCCTCACCCAGATCGAATTAATATGAACATTTTTGTCCGTGCGAAGATCGAACACGCTATCCCTCTTCACAGCCAGCTCTGAAGCAACTGCACCACAAAGACTGTGGTAATTTCTCTACAGTTTCTTCACATAGAATGGAGACATGGTTTTTAAACATACATAATATAGGATTTTTCTATTCATTATCAGCCCGGAGTATGGAATTAGTACCCGATATGGCGATAGGCTCGCCCTCTATCACATCCCAGGACGGAACAGACAAGGCGAAATGTAGGTGTCCTGGGGGGTAGCTCTACAATCTGAAACGAAACTCGAATGTTAAAACGTTCGACGTCTGCAGTACGTTTTTATTTTTCCATTCTAAAAATCAACACTATTCTCTATGATACTTATCATTCACTCCGAACTAAGTCTATAGTTAGGACGTACGATAGAGGATTCGAACATTTTCTGGAGTACCTAGGCACATTCGTACAGTTTTAGGTGCGACGTCCGAATTTTCGAGTTTATTTTCGGATCATAGAGTAACCCCCCTAGTTACTACGTGGACAATCTCTGTCTACCCCTTCTGGGGAAAAGGCGCGACTCTATGTATGTATGGTTTTTATCTGTGCTCCAAAAAGATTGTGTTCTGTAGATCATCAGAACCGCCGATATTGATTGAATAAATGAAAACGACAGAAAGGTCAGGTTTATAAAAAGTTGATAAAATTTTCGTGATGAGCATAGAAAATAATAAAAAAACTACCAAAATCAGAAATTCTAGAAGTGTATTACTGTTTCTATGCCTACATGACGTAGGCTCTTCGTTATTAGGCCTTTATTTATCTATTTAAATTCTACACATGGTATCCTTCGAAACCATTGTTTTGTCGAAAACAAAGAGCACGTTAGATTATTATTTCAAAGTCATGCAAAGCACCTTCACCGTTAACTTTGCGTGAAGAAAATAAATTATTTACTAAAAAACAAATTTGTCTATGATCAATAATATCGCAGTTTGTTTGGCAAATACAAACAAATCATATTTATACAGTCGAGTTTTTATATGACAAAGGTAAAATAGATAAACGTATTATGCTGTAACGTTATTTAGGGCACATAAACCGAACCAAAGTATACCTCAAATAACTTGATAACGAATTGAGTTACTTGACTTGGGATTCCAATTGACGGCCTCTCGGTTGAGAGCCGAATAATCTAAGAACCGTCATAAAACAAGTTTTATAATTCCATCGGAATGCCTCGGTGGCATGGTATGTTTACAAAGCTGAGGTCTCGGGATCGAATCCCGGGTCGGGCAAAGTTATATTGGATTTTTCTATTAATTATTAGCCCGGAGTCAGGAATTTGTGCCCGATATGGGCTTGCCCACTGTCACATCCTGGGACAGAACAGACAAGGCGGAACATAGGTATCCTGGTTACTACCAGAAAAAACCTCTGCATACCCCTTCTGGGAAAAAAGCGTGAGTTTGTGTGTGTGTATTATAATTCCAATTAAAACAACAATCAGAAGAAGACATACGAGGATTACTTAGGTAAATTTCAATTTTGTGTTTTGAATAATCACAAATGAAATAAGATTTTAAAACTTAATGTATAGGTAGAATGTAAGTGGCGATTTATGCTACCATTTGACAGCCTCTGTGGCGCAGTTGGTTAGACGCCTCTCGACGGCTGTAAAACGAGAGGCAGCGTGATTTGTGAGATCTGGTTCTTGGTCTCGTTTCGGTCTGGTTGTGTTTGTGAGGGTGAAGAGTCTCGTAGTTCCTGATACCCCCGACACAAGACTTAATCTTAGTGTGGGGCCAGGACTATGTATATGACTATTGGACATGTTTAAATATTTATATAAGTACACCTACTGCTTACCACATTACAGTAGCACGCCTAGTAAGTAAATAAGATAAAAAGAATCTAACATACAGTTGAAAACCATTACACCGTTTTCTTTTATGATGGTCTTATTATCGTAATATAAAGAGCCGTTGACCGGTTTCGCCCCTCAATTCGAAAAACGTTTGTTAATTTCCTTTCAAAAGCAGCGGTTCACAGTATTCGCTTATAATTGTGCAATTTGCATGGCAACAAAGAAATATATTGAAAGCGTTGTGATACAAATATATTTCCGTTAGCCATCTGGTCGTTTTACAGCCGCGAACAAACTCAGCGAATACTTTGCGAAGGAATTTTGTGCGCAGCATTTATGCTTACATTACTCAAATCTTAATTATTATGTATGTGAGGATTACAGTGAAAACTTCGTTTGCTGATAATTTTTTGTATGAACGATCGAAAAATCAACGCATTTCTTCTTAAAATAGTAGTAAACTATACTTTCATGATATTTAGTACATTAGTTACTCAGTGTCATTCAGGAACTCAGCAAATAAGAAAGTGGTAGCAAGTCTAGAGAAGCCTAAGAAAGGAAGTTGTGAATAACAATCTTACATGCGACAACAATTCAATAACCCAAAATATTATTTAAATTAGTAAAGTACATTTAGGACTTAGCTACTTTCAAAGGTAGAAGAGACCTGTCTCGTATAGCTGAAGTATTGGGGATATTAATATCACGTGAAAGATGTTATTTTTCCTCGTAGTATCTAATTTGCTATGATAGAACTTTCGGTTTGTGTCTCGCCTACTTCCAATCTTGAGAACAATAAAGCTACCTTTAAATATGAATTGCTTAGTACAAAGCGAGCTCTAGTTCAATGGAAGAGCGAGATTATATATACGGACGGAGTTATGCCAAATCATTAATCCAGTTAATAAAGAATGATACGGGATTTTGTTCTTTACTGCGCAAATAAATAACAGCCCGGGTTTGTCAAGCCTGGTCAAGCTTAGCTAAGTTCAGGCGAACGTGTGAAATCAATTGTATTGTATTGTATCAGCCTATATACGACCCACTGCAGGGCACGGGCCTCCTCTACAATCGAGATTACGATTGAGAGTGGTTAGGCCATATAGTCCACCACGCTGGCCTAGTGCGGGTTGGCGGACTTACATACCGTAGAAATTCTTTAAAATCGCTACGGTATGCAGGTTTCCTCACGATGTTTTCCTTCACCGTTATAGTAAATAAATTATACTTTCCTAATTGATGATGTCATTTCATCTGATCTAGAACAACTTCCGTAATAGTTTATTGGTCTCACGTCAATGACAAACTATTACAAGTCTTTTTTTATAGCATATGTCCGGCAAACGAGCAAGCAGGTCACCTGATGGTAAGTGATCACTGCCGCCCATGCACATCCACAACGGTGGATCGGTGGAACGGTGGATGTGTTGCCGGCCCATCAGCTTTTTATGGGAGCGGGAAGGAAAAATGATGGGAAGAGGAAAGGGGTGTTGGGCATCCAGCAGTCTCACTCACCGAACGAAACCCGACGGTAAAGCTGTCGCTTCACGACGATCTCCTGTGAGACAGTGGTACCACCTCGGGCGAGCCTGCCCATTCACGCTGAGTCATGGTTGACAACAGCGTGGCTCTACCACTAGTAAAGTAGTAAAGTCTTCCCTAGTTTTCCCAATATCCCTACTCATAATTGGCTAATTTTGTTGGTTTACTTACGTAGGGTCATAAGTGCCATAAATGTAACTTCGGGTTTCGGGAGCAGTGTTTCTGATAATTGAGCCGACTTTTTGTGCACGACTTGAATCTATGACAAACTTTCTAACGTCATTTTGTCTATCGGCTACCTATTTATGAAGTAAAACTGTAACGTGGAACATATTTAGTAGGTACTTATACCAGGGCCAAATCTACTTCCACTCAAGTACATAGCAACATCCAAGCTCCCTTGTCCACTCAATGCGCGGATAGGCAAATCATTAAACCGACAGATCACACACAGACCTTGGGAAGGCGAATTTCCTGACCATTCATTGGAGACTCGTTTAACGGCTGCGTTTTGTGGGGCTGCGTATTATGCGCGCCCCTCGCTTTGTCAAGGACACGACGACTCGCCGTTTCAAGGTCGCTCAGGTGGTAAAATATTACTATTAAACACGTGTTTATTATAATGTATTTCGCCTTTAACCCGTTAATTCTTTATGGCGAAATCAATTCACAGTGCGCAGCTTTAATTCCAGTTTGGAACATTATATTGTCACCTTTGTGCGCGAATTCATACAGAGCATGGGACAATTCTTTTGAACACTTTGTGTTAAGATGTGAATAAGCTCTCATGTATCTAGACTTTTGCCGATATTGTTATGCTAATCGCATGGGAAAGACTCATTTCGCAGATGTACTACAGCTTCACAAAAGGGCTTTTTATTCCTGAACACGGCATTCATATAATGCATGTATTACCAGCTTATAATAACCCGTCAAAATATTATATTTTAGTTTAAATTGCGGTTATATAACACTTTTGTAGTGTATGTTGTAACACAGCAATTGGTGTATGCAAACTACAAATGCTGATGGTAAGGACATAAATTGTAAAAGATTCGAATATATCGTACCTAACAAATAAAGCGAAAGAAATATTTTATTTAATTCATTTGTTGAATAAAGAAACAGGTAAGTAGATACATGGAGGGGAACCTCAATCAGTTGCTGTGAATCGAAACGTTCCAATAGCTTGGGAAGCAAAAGAATTTGATGGTGAAATTCTTGAGTTTCTCCGTGTACGTATCTCACGGTAATTAATACGTTTTGTTTGTTGGCATTTGGCCATTATTGCTAGCCGTTAATCCGACGACAAGTCAAAATGATGGACAATGTGGGAGCCCTATTGAATAACATTTGATTTCGCAAAATATAAAATTAACACGCTTCAAATCAAAGCAAGCACTTACATTCTGTCTTCATTCATCATCATGATCATCAGCTCGTTGCAGTCCACTGCTGGACATAGACCTTTCTTAAGTTATGCCACAGAGCCCATCATATGTATTGGTCTTCGTTTATTAAAAAAAAAACGAGAGTTCAAAAACCAAATATAGTAATTAAGAATCTATAACATTAAGTAAGTATTTATTTATCCTATGATTATTTTGGACTGTTAAATGGTTGATGTAATGACAACATTTCTACATTTGTATCCCAATTTGGTATTATGCGAAATTGTCGTTGGCGAGTAGCGGTTGGTTTGCTCTCCGTCACACAACAGACCTATTGGCGAATGTGTAAAATTGTGCACCTTGTATCCATCAAATTTGATAGCCTTTATTGTGCAATCAGTGTCAACTCAGCAGGGAAACGAAAGGATGCGGGAACACCCGGGCACCGAGGCAAGTATTTGTGATTTCAATTATAATATTTTGCGGTTTGCGTATTGTGTGATGATAATCCTCAAATCTACACATTTACTATTGAGCCCGGGTTTTGCAAGTAATTGTTTTGCGTAGAAAGAGTTTAACACTAAGTAAAATTGACCTCGTCATGATTCGAAGCTAACAAATCAAATACATCAACCGTTAATCTACTAAACAAGGTTCACTAATCGCTCCATGGTATTAGCACACAAAACAAAGATACACGGGTACATGCGCACGGCAGCTGCGCGAAGGGAAATACATACAGCCGAAAAGAGGTCGCTCATTGTACGAACCCACCTGCGTATTGAATCATACAGTCCCTTTACATCCCCGGAGATTTCAATACGACAATCAACGAGGGTACCAGATAAAGACGGGTATTTTCTGTTAGCGATACCTGAGAACGAAAAAAATCTTTAACAAGCCCATGCGCTTTGTACCGCGCTGTACTTAGAGTTTGGAATGTCACTCAAATCTCTCTGCGTTTTATTATTACATTTTATGAGACTTTGTAACTGAATAAAAGATTAACGATGGTTTTGTTACGTGTTTTGGGATTAATCAGCCGGCTAATTTCAGTGGTGTAGCGTCAATTAAATTCTATTCATTATAACATGTCTGTGAATAAAAGACATTCATGTTTACTGACGGAATGGTTTTATAATATAATTTAATGTATGGACCCAACTATTGATGAAAGCATGAATGGGTTTGCCATACCGGAATTGTTCCATTGTCTCAGTAGGTAACTTAGTTCTTAAATTTAGCAAGTACTAAATTATAATACGGAGGCATTTTTCATAGCAGAGTTTCTCGCATATCTTCTGCTCAGCGTGATTGTCTCAATAAACATAATAAATGTAATATTTGTCGTCGGTAACACACCTATACTTTTCTCCCGTAGATATTGTGGATATTTAAGATCGGCAGTGATCAGTTTAACTTCATAAGTATTTGCTGGCCGCGCTCACACTATGTATTAAAAATCGATATTAAGGAAAAAAGGGGTGCACATTGTAAACAAGTACATATGTAGATTGTCGGTACGCACATAGTGCGTAGGTAATAGAACCCTAGGGTTGTTTATGAACATGGTATGCAATTGAAACAAGAAATTACGCGCAATTTCTATCTTTCACTTTAAATTGAATATCGTTGGGCACAATCAAAAGCGTCCTTTTCCACTCTTACAAATGTGTAACTGACATCCGGCGCAACATTATATGTTTAGAAAGCCTAAAAAATCAAAAGATGCCCCGATATTGGAGAGTGCATTCAAAACTTTCTATTTTATTGTCAACATTATATTTCGTAAATCATAAAGTTGGAAATAATGCCTCGATCACAATGCTGTGTACCTGTGTACCTGTGCAAGTACCATGTACACCCGTTTTCCTGGAACCCATCCCTTATAATGAAGGTTACGGTACCCGATCCTTTGTGCTCAATTTCCGGGGACTTGCGCTTTTGTGTGTTTTGAGAAAGATCTATAAAGCATTCATGTAAAATAAGACGAGACTCCAATTTACTGGCAAAAAGTTCTAGGTAAATCAAGTTAGTATGCCTAGCAGTTTCATTTTCATTGGCGATCATCTAAAAATGTATATAATGTAGGGGCGATTTCGTTAAAATCCCATGGCATTTCTTTGGGAATCCAGAAGTGTTCAAACGTATTAAATAACGATAATTCCTGTAGGAATTTGGTTAGTGTGACCGTGTGCAATTTTTTGGAGGGCGTCGACTGATTTAGCATGATGGACTTAAGTCTGGCAATGCAACACATTAAATTCAAATATGTAGACTGGTTTAGATAAATATCTATCATCAGCCCATAAAACATGATATAATTTAGAAGTCGAAAGAAAATCATTAGAGTCAGTGACCTTGTCACGTGTATTCAAGTATTGCTTATTTGCTGTTTTTAGAACGACGCAGGTTGCCATAAGATTCCCGTGTTAAGGAACTTTCAATAATTTTAATTGCAATCAAAAGGCCTAACAATTAAGAAAACTTGTTTGAGATACAAAAAATGTGTAGTACATGACGATTTTTTATGTTTTTGCTAAATTTAGTGATAGTTTTTTGTTTAAGTTGCTTTTCACGGTGATTTCGCATCTACCAGGTGGTCCATACTCCGAGGTATGTTTGTCTTTTTATTTTTCTATTGCAAACATGCTGTATTATGATGGAATATTCCGTAAAATACCATTCTAATGGCGGTACAAATGAGTTGGGAAATACGAGGGTTGATTCTTAGGTCTTGCAGGCAGCAAGTCACGTTGTAATGGTTTGCTAATTCATTTGAAGAGCATAAAATGACTGGCTGATGACGGACTGCAATGTTATAAGTGTAAAAACATGGCCCTGTGCATTTCAACTCAGCTGCCAAACGTAGCGAGTATTGGTTAGAATACTCCAAATGGTCATTTGAGGGAGGCATATGATTTAGTTTGGTCATAAGACGACTTCCTGTGGCTCGAGATTTTAATAAATTATACATAATATTATAAGATTTGTAAAGATTTTAAACCTCAATCCTAACTTTGCTATGGACGTATAATAATATCGTAATTGTTAATTTATTAACATTTAAAATTTACCACTAAACATGAATTATGTTTTATATTAACTGAACTTAATTGTTTTACATTCTTTGTTATTGCAGATTAACATTTTTGCACGATACAGCAATGCTATTTTTTTGGGTTAATATGTTACATATTCGGCGGGCAAACATATTAAAATGTTGATTTCCAACAATTTCTTCTTAATATAGAAATACTTTACATTTCTATAATAACCTTGACAGCCTTTATGGAGCAATTGGTCAAGCCTTTGGTTGCGAAACTAGCGGCCGCAGATTCGATTCCCGCACAAAAACATGATTCCATTGATTTAAATATTAATTAAGGCAATTGTCCTCAAGTATTTGTTTTGAGTCTCTATATTGTAAGACCAAAAACTCTTGTAGTTTTTGAAACCTACGACTTAAGACTTTTATCTTAGTTTGGCTCCATGAATTTTTGTGTGACTGTTAGGTAAAAATATTCTGTTAATTTATATACAAATTGGGCATTAATTGGTCTTCATAAATTGATTTTAAGGTTGCTTCCTTACGTCCTTCAGATTTTTTATCAACCACGTACATTGGCCATAAAAAATATTGTTTCAATGAAGAGAAGTGGCGTAAAGAATCGGTTATTATACTTTATTAATTTAATTCTTATACTGACTTGCTCAAAATATTTTTTTTTACATTTACAAAAATGTTTGGTCACAGCACTCACTGTAGTTTGATTATTGCAGTTATTTAATAAGAAATCTGTATTAATGTATATATTGTTGGAGAACCTAAATTCAATAAATAAATAAATTACTTCTCTTGTAGGAGTAACCCACCTTGTCCGGGATCAAAGATGTTAGTGGTGCCACCATTTCTCCAAAGGCGACGTGAAGTAACCATTTTGCTGTTGTGTTCTGTTCGGTGAGTGAGATTGCCGGAGACATGTTATCCCTCCTTCCTCCCCTTTTCTTCCCTTTATTTATACTGTATTTGTACAAGGCGTCTTTAAATGCTTTCCGTACATTTTTACACACATTGTAGACAGACTTCTTGCATATAAAATTAAACCACATCAATATGTACTATCAAAATAAATAACTTGTTGAACCCTAAAAAATAAGCACTCATAATGTCAACACCTAATTTGAACCACTCGAGTCACAACTATTTGCTTTTTAAGTTTTTTCCTCATAGGAACTGAACCTACTTCCACGCAGTATGAGGTGTCGTTAATAATGTTACTCGCATCTCGTATTATGTTTACATAAGCGGCGTTTTTGTGCCGTACAGTTATGTTTAAGTAACTCTTTAATTGGAGTGCCTAACATCGCCACAGGATATTCGCAACAGTAAATCAACTTACAAAAAATATTAAGCAGCTTTATAGACTGCGTGGCGCTGTTGGTTTAAAGTTTAGACCTCGGCTGTAAAACGGAAAGTGGCAGTTCATTTTAATATCTTTTCGTTTCTGATACCCACGATATAAGACTTGAATAGGTGTCAGTAACTAGTAAGTACTGTGGGTACGATTTGTTTTTTATTTATTTAATAAGTACTTAGACATTTACATAGGTACAATCATAACTATGTATTATGATATACATATTTGCTACTTTAGCTAATTTCTGTACAACCTTACATGTTCCATACATAAAATGAAACGCAATAAAACTGTAAATATGAGCATTCACACCCAGCGATTTAACAATTAACAACCACAGTACACAAGGCATATAACCCGCAGTACTACCCCACGCAAGTGTAACGTGTTCCGGGATTAGTGTACGTCCGATTGCGAGCAGGCCGGCATAATTGTGTCGACCGGCGAGAGATACCCATCGCGTGTTGTGTGCTTAGCCGAGCCAATATAAAAAACTGACAGACGTGAAATACCAGTATATTGTTGTGTTTTTAGGTGAGTTAGGTTAGGTTTATTATAATATCATAGTTACTTGTTATTAATATTCTCTCTAGTTCTTATTTAAAAGCTCAGTAGCTTTTGGTTTTATGACTAAAATACTAACGGCCTTATTCATAGGCAATTTTAAACCCTATTTTTGTTAACGAATGTTTTTTTCTTTTCGACTTTTGAATTCAGTTTGAGCGAAGAAGGCAAACCATTCGATAACTAAAATAGGTTTTTAAAACGGTATTTTACATAACATACCTGTGAAATAAATACATAGTGCAGAGTTAACTTTCTGTTATACATTCCTCTGTGTCTCGCGGCGTTTGTCGCCACATCGTGTGATATTTGACCCCAAGCGGAGTGTTCACGGGGCCGCTACACTAAGAACATTGCGTTAATAAATTACATTTATTTATACCTTCGTTACATAAACAATTGTTCTCGCTCAATGTTCTGACTTAATTCAATGTCGGCCAACGAGAGGAAATTTCGAATGATTAGTTATGTACATTGACGAAAATATTGATTTCATTTAATTAATGTAATTAAATGATTTTAAAACAAATTCGTATATAATTGTGATCAAAAGTAGGTATTTAAAACATCTATAAAGTTAAATCCATTCACAAATAACATTTATGAATTACAATAAGAGTTGTATGTATTAAATTGGTTCAAAATTAACTTTTATGTCTTTGAAAACTAATCAATATGTACTTCAAAAAAACTTGTAACATATTGGCAAAACAAACTGACTAGAAGAAGTACCTAATAACAGTTTCAGTAGAAATAATTTAAATCATAAAAAAAGTTTCAAACATCGCAAGCCTCCTTTTATTTTCCTAACAAAAATCATAGCCAATTTCACAGGCGAAGGTAAATCCTTTACAGCCTTATGAAAGACAGTCAGATCTCCAATTATCGAATTCCTTAGTTTACCAGCAGAGTACAGTATAAAACTTACCAGCTTGGTGTCGGATGCCCGACCGGGCACGTGGGCTGCCTAACGGTCGCCCTGTATGGGACCGGTTAACCACGGCGCGTCCACCGCGCAACTCAACTGTGTTATCCGTAATGGAATTTTTGAATTTGATTTTATGAATGTTACGTAATGTTAAATATTGTTAAAATATCTGTTGTGGAGTTGGTTGATTGATGTTGTGCGCGGAATTCTTGGAGATAAATTAAGGAAATTAATTTACTCAGTATATTGTTTCTATGCGGCTGTCGATTCAGAATTGTCGAAGAAGTGCAAAAGAGACACAGCGAATGTGCAGCGTGTAACACGCAACAGCATTGACGACGGGTAGATTAGGTAAGTTTCATTTTATTATGAGAATGGTAGATTTGTACCGTTTAAGTCAGCTTTGTTGTACATAACTTAAACATTAATATAATTTCGCTTTTAAAGAATAGAATTAAAAATAGTTATTAATGTAGTGAAAGTAGGTATATACACTTACATTGAGTATTGAGCGTAAAATCCATGAATGACGACACTGTATTCTATTCTCATAGGTACTATATTTACTTTAACATAGTACATGCTGGGAGAATTGTTTTTGATTTAAATAAATGTATTGATTTTTTCTATCATTATGAGTCCGTTGCAGTCCACTGTTGGACATAGGCTTCTCTCCAGGTACGCCAATGAGCCCGGTCTGCTGCTTTAGGCATCCAGTCGCTGCCGGCCCTCTTGTGCAAGTCGTCCCGCCGTGCCGTGCAGTGGAACGTATGTGGTCTTATACAGAGACAGATATAAAGTGATCCTTTACAGACGGAGACAAATATACCAACAAACGTGACTGCTTACCCCATCAAAGACACAGGATTATATGTAAATCGACTAGAAAGGTCACCAGGCCACCTAGCACAGGTCTCTCAGACTAGTATACAGTTAGGAATAACATTGGCGAGTAAAATACAAAGTAATCTGGTTTTAACAGTTCGCTAAATGCTTCCGTGGCGGAGTTGGTTACGACGCCTGTGATACAATAAGTGGGACGTTAGATCTTCGCGCCGAGGCACCGAAAAAAATGCTTTTAACATCCACGAGTAATTTGTATCAGAGGGGAAAATATTGTCAAGTAGTTTTTAATCACAACAATTTTTAATTCTCTTTTTGCACCTCTGGTAAAACAATCTGTTATTGTAAAATTGTGTATTTTTCAGGTAAAAGTAGCGTCAGAACCCTAAATAACGCCAGGTCATCAGTATCCTTAACCAACGAGATTGCAGAGCTTGATGAAAATAAAGTGAAGCGAAAGTAATATGTCAGGATAAAGTGGCGATCCATAGTTTCTGCCTACCCTATGGGATGCAGGCGTGAGATTATCTATGTACATTTTATATGTGGGATAAAACTCCCTAATATTTTCATATTTCGTAATGCACAGCCAGTTAGTAATTTTGAAATCTAGCAACCCTGGCAAGATGGCGGCGTGCGCACTGCGCGGTGCAATCTGCGAGCGCGCAGCTGCGGCGACAGCTGTGCGGTGCACCTAGCGCCGCATGTTAATCTCACATGTAATAAACAATCTAGACGCCCTAAAAACCTGCTGCGCCGTCGTGTGAATCTGTCGCAGGCCTGTGTTATGTTATTGTGAGGTAATATGGTTCATCCCACCGCAGTAACTTTTTGTTGACGTTACCAAGTGTTACCCAGCAACATCTGATAGCAAAATGTTATTTATTGTTAGTAATGTTGTCGAGTTAGTATATGTTATATAATGTTGCCTAATGTGGTAACAATCGATAACATTGTTGCAGTGTTTCTCAACAAAAGCTAACAGCGGATTGGATGCACGGTGCACCAATACACGCAAGTTAATATACAATAATATTTGACCCCTTTTTGTCACGGCGCGGCGTCGCTCTGAGTTGACTGGAAGAAAATGCGTCATTTAGTAAGTTCCAAGTGTGAGATTGCCTCAGGCATTATCACCTACACACAGAATTGTGTAAAGTGGAAATAAATATAATTAATAAAGTTGATTAAGATAAAGTCAAGAAACACGGGAAGTCGCTGGATCTTGGCTGCTTCCAACAGCTCGGTTTGCAAACCTTTGGGGGAGATTTATGCTCACTGTCAATAGTAGACTTCCTGTGAGTTAATGATGATGCTGAAAAACTTGCACTGAAGAGTGACAAAGATGCAACTAACACCTTCTTGTTTGCGATGTTGTCCACTCGCTACGCCCATTTGCTAGAGAATGGACATATTCGGAGGACTATTATAGAATCTTTGCTTTAAATACCCCTATGTGACCATGATGATTTTTTTTTTGTATCAGCCCATATACGACCCACTGCAGGGCACGGGCCTCCTCTACAATCGAGAGTACGATTGAGAGTGGGTATTGATTGAGTATGATGATTAGGGGTGGTTAATCTACGTATAGCAAGGAAACTACTTAAGTGGTAGCTGTATAAGAGATACTTAACAAGAAAAAAAATTATTAAACATGAATTCCGTAGACATATTAAATGAACCACTTCACCCGTTACATAACGATAAATACTTAATAATGATATTTGACTTAATTTGAAATAAATTTGCTAATTTATCCATTTGCGACCAAATTCGTTTCTTAATTTTAATTGTAGACAACTGTCTATCTTATAAAAACAATTTACCCGTTGTTCCTTTGCAGGAATCAAAGTCACGACATTGTACCTACTTTCGACGCCCCGCATGCGTAGTAGCACCAAGGCAACCTACAATTAAATTCTGTTAACATTTCCCACGCTGTCAGTTTTTATGTCACAAAATAAACACGCTTAATTTGCATTAACAAGTTCCAAAAATACATACGATATAAAAAAAAAACAACTTTTCTCATAATAAATTCGTAATTTTTATAATTATACTTTGTTTATCACTCGAATTATGCAACAAAGAAAACATGTAACAATTTAAAAAGTTACAACATGCACCTTTTTGCGGAGTGTACTTTAAGGGAATTTTATTACTTTTTAATAGTTTGACATGAATATAGAAACAGTGGCATATTTTATCGCAACACGACATCAGGAAGCCTCCTAATGAATTGTACTCGTAAATTAAAGAATAGTGACACATTGACCTCTAAAAATATTATCCTTCCACTTAACTAAACCATTGGAGGTTATTAAAATACAATTTAAATAAATACACCCCATAGTCACATACATAGTACTGACCCCACACTAAGATCGAGTCTTGTGTCGTGGGTATCACAAACCACGAGAGACTTTTCGGTCTCACAAACACCCAGACCCGAAACAAATACTTGTGGTTCACACAAACATTTGACCCGGTGCGAGGTGCGAACCCGCGGGCTCAGGTTTCACAGCCGGGGTCTGACCAACTGCACCACGGAGGCTGTCAAAATATAGGCTAGATATTTTGCAGAATAATTAATAACGTCTGACACCTCATTAATCAAAATTGAATGACAAGTGAAGGTGCTACAGTAGATCATCGTGCATACATGCATGGCACTTCATTTTAGGTTTTTGCCTCACTCGGCTAAATAGTGGGTTGCATTAAAGTTACAGAAACGCTTATACGTGCATGTTAAATTGGAAAATAACAACGTGGTGAATATTTCATTTCTAATACACCACTGTAGAACTCTGAGGACTGAGGATTGAGGAATATGAGGTTTTGAAGTGAATATTTTGTGGTTGAAGATGATCCAACAACGGATTTTATTGCTCACTATGCCAAGCCCCTTTCGAGTGTTTTCGTGCTGTGTTTAAGTAGCTTTGTTTCTTTAAATACATTTGGGTTTGGTTGCCATAGAAGTAGTTGTAGCATCTGAAAAGACCTTTCCAATAGCATATCTCTCGTCGTTATCGGCCAGCAGGCTGGGATGCCCCTTCTCCTTTACATTTATTTATAAACCTACTTTCGCATACCTGAGAAGTCTCATATCATAATAAGAATTTCTCCCGAAAAGGTGGATATCGGGCAGGCAGCCGGTTGTAAAATTATAAGTCAAGTAAATAAGTTACATCCCTGAAAAGTTCTGCTGCGCCTGTTCCAATTACCAATGTATGTATGCAGAGTGGCATAAGGCCAGGCAGAAGATGTTTAGCTAATTATATATCAGCATAATCAATTAATTAAACATTGCAGTAGCTATTTAATTAATAAAAATATATTCATAGTAAAGTCACTGTCAACTACATAAAAATATAAATAGTAAAGTTTAAGTGCATTACGCACCTCCACAAGCCATTTGTACGAACAGGTGTGACGCTTCGACCTATAATTTATTCAAAAATATATTTATCGATGTGTTAAAAGTCAGTATAAACCTATCTCCATTGCACATGTTTATCTGATGTAACTTTAATTTATTCTCGTTATATTGCACCAACTGCTACTGTTATTAAAAAATCTCACCTATTTTAATCAAAAGTTGACAGATGGCCTCATGTTGATTTGAGTTAGTCAGCGGTTCCCAAACTCTATCATAGGTTACAGGTGGCATGGTTAATTTATTTAAATTATGTTTAGTATGAAGATGGTAAAATAATTTCTTACCATTGGCATATGCCTCTATGAACCTAGGTTCAAAGCTTCATTTGGCTATCCTATGAGTTACCTCGTACTGTCCCGCCCATAAATAGCTATGGGTACTGAGTACTGTTGAAATAAGTAGGGGGGTGGTAGGGTGCCGCCAAGGAAATTATACTCTTAGTTTCTTGGATACCGCAGTATGAATTCACGGATGGCTCTTAGCCAACTGTGTACGTTTAAGGCAACCCCCATGGGTTAAACACACTTGGAGGTTTCCAGAGATTGATTCTATTCGGTTCTGGTATACAGGAATATGAGTAGCGGGTGTGACAGTCTCTATCACTTAAATGTCAGGTTGATATTTTTGTTTTAAAACGTAGATGCAAGTAAGTTTGGGAGGCGCTGTGTGAGGCTATGCAGGCCAGATGACACGATGACCAGGGGTGCGGGGGTGCGGTGGTGCGCGGCGCGGGGGCGGCCGGCAGATGCACGCGCAGCTGTTGCGCGCACGCGCCGCCGCCGCGCCGCGCCGCTAGTGAGCACCTTTTGTTACCCGCCATTTTTTGTTCCCATTGTACTATCATGATTTCAGATTAGTGTGATTGATAGAAAGCTTTGATTGTAGAATTAATTCGGATTAGACGATGTATGAAATTTAAGTATTGTTATGCGTAAATTGTGAAGGTATCCATTACTTTTGTTGTGCCTGAATTCAAATTTTCGCAGTGAAAAGTGAATAAGTATTTTTAAAATTTTAACGTAGTTGGGCTAACTCCATAGGCCCTGTATTTTTTCGAATATATTTTACACATATTATGCGTTGGAATAGAATAAAATTGACCTAAAATTGAGGCTATTGCATTTTTCCATACATTTTTCTAATATAGTGGCTATAATTCACCTGATACGTAGTGCATACCAACCATGCAAATAGATCCACCGGCGAGACATAAGCATCTGGAAAAAAATATGACCTGTCTAATGTTATTGCTTTGGTAAAAAAATATTATACGACGTTCTACGCTAATAGTATAGATAAATATCTCTGAAATATTGCTACAGAACCCTATTGAGGCGTGACCGATACGCACTTTGCTTTTAACATTTGGATTAGGTAATACTTTGCTGAGGGAGATACTTGCACCATTTTATAACACCCTTTCTTTATAATTATAATATCTGCCTGATGCTTAGTGATTAAAGATCTTTAACAGGGTTTGTTGATGGTTGGTTCAAATCCGACCGAATTGCAACCAGGGACGGTGGTGAAGAACCCATCATTATACTCCATGTTTTCGTCTGGGGTTGTATGCATGTGTGTAGGTGATGGACATGCCACTGGCAAAACTACATTTTATTAAAGTTTTAGGATATCGTAATGTTGTTGTCTGGCAGAAATCGCTTAAAGCGATAAGACCGCCAATTGTACCTACATTATTTTTAGTTACAAGTTTAAGTTTATACTGTCCATGTAAATGTGTATGCAATAAAGAATAGCATATTGTAATATAATTTTGTAGTATAACAGCTGAATTTTATAAATGTTTATAAGGCAACTATCAAAAGATGTTTCTTGACATCCGTACACTGTTGATGTTTCTTTCGTCTTGCCAGACGCATTAAAGCTGATAACTCCCAAAGCCATCTCGATCAGAACTTCTTGATAGCTGTTCGTGTGATGCCTATGTTAGAGACAAGTGCAGGCAAACTTTCAGCTTTTTTTAAATGACGAAAGTGTGGCGGCCCCGGTCTCTTGGTCTATATTGCGTTGACTAGGGAAAGATAACTCACCCATGGATCCTCAATGTGAATTGACGCACTAACCAACAGTTGTGTTGTAAAACTTTATAAGGGCTGTGTAAGAAAATATCAACAAACAGTCAGTCATTAAAAGCCTCTGTGGTGCAGTTGGTTAGACGCTGACTGTGATATGAGAGGTAGCGGATTCGATCCCCGCACTGAAACAAATGTGTGTATGAACTGTGATCCACAGGTATTTGTTTGCTTGGGTCTTTGTGAGACCGAAGTTTCTTGTAATTTCTGATACCCGCGACACAAGACTGGAACTTAGTGTGGGGTCAGGACTATGTTTGAGACTGTTGAGTGTATTATATACTGACTTATGACTGAATCTAAATAATGTTGAACATTTTAATGGGTTCAATAAATTATTTTCATTTTTATTTTACTTAAGTTTATTTATAAACAACTTTATTTCTTACAGAATTCTAAACCTTTCTCCTATATATGGATAGGACGAAGAGTTGACGCTTACCATTAGTCTAGACTCTAAAGGTTAATTTTACGTACTTATGCTCACTTAAAAAAACACTGAAGCAGTAATTTTCCATAGCAATAATCCTCGATGCGAACACCTATCTACAATAGTTCACATACAAATAACCTTCCTGAGAATCGAACCTACTCAGTGTCGCGTTACGCCAGCCTCGCGAGGTGGCCGATTAGTCAGCAACATAGCAGTCTAAACATCCTGTAGGTAACATATCTGGGTAGATAAGAGTGAGTAAGAAACATATTAATAAATAGTCATAAGTTCAGACTAGTATACCTGAACGGGTATTGGGTAGGCAGTAATACTTTTATTGGAAGTTGAAGCCCGCAGCCTGCTGAGATGATTCCTGTCTTGAGATATGAAGCAAGCGTATGGCCATCTGTATCAGCTCATATACGTCCCACTGCATGGCACAGGCCTCCTCTACTGTCGTGGGCACGATTGAGAGGGGTTAGGCCGTATCGTCCACCACGCTGGCCTAGTGCGGGTTGCCGGTTTCCACACGATGTTTTCCTTCACAGTTATAGTGCGTGGTGATTGACTATCAATACACACATGACTCAGAAAAGTCAGAGGTGTGCCCTGGTTTTGAACTCGTGACCATCGTGAATTGCCATGACGGGCACAAATTCTAGTTCCGAGCTACGGCTTTAACAGATAGAAAAAATCGCACGTACATAGTTGATTGTCCCACGTGAGAACGGAATCCTAGACCTCACGGTTCAAGCCTCATACCTGCTGTCAATAAACAATTAAAATATTGGGTTACCACTTGCCACTCACAGCAATGAGAAAAAATAATCATGATTAAGGAATGTTCTCTAAAATGAAATATAAGTACATAAGTAGAAAAATAATCCCAAAGTTTCTTTTGTGGAACACATACATAACCTATATCTGAAATGTACACATTTTTATATCGCATATTTTGTTAAATATTTCGCTATAAAATCCGTAAAAATGAGTTTTATTTCAATGTGTAACATTCTCATATACTCGAAATTAATATTTATAGACCATACAAATATTTGTGAGGAGAATCGAACCCGCGCGGCGGCCTCTCGTTTCTTATAGGCGTTTTAACCAATTGCGTCATAGAGGTTGACAAAAAAATTTAAAAGAACCTGACATGGGCAAATCTATTCATTTGATGGATAATGAGCTCACCCTTGACTTTTCGAAATTAATATTAAAATAAATAATTATTTTGAACCTGTACACCTGAGAACTTTTCATAAGAATTTCACTAATGTGTCTACTCTAGCTTCTGTTACCGACTAAATTGCAATCGTAAAAGATCAAATATAGTACTCAAAAGTACTAAAGAATATTCTGTATCAGCCCAAATACGTCCCACTGCGGGGCACGAGCCTTTTCTACAATCAAGAGTACGATTAAGAGTGGTTAGGTTATATATATAGTCCACCACGCGGGTCTAGTGCGGGTTGGCGGACTTTACATACCATAGAAATTATTACAAATTGCTATGGTCTGCAGATTTCCTCACGATGTTTTCCTTCACCGTTATAGTGCGTGGTGATCGACTATCAATACACATAGGACTCCGAAAAGTCAACGGTGTGCACTGGGATTTGATCTCGCAACCGCCGTGAACACATTGGCAGCCGCGTCTGGTCCGTTTACCAACAGGCAACAGGCCACCACGCACTAAAGAATATTAAACAATTTTAAATAAGTATCTTTAAACAAATCTACTAACCAACTAAAACATTATTAAAAATGGTAACAATAGCTAGCATCAGAAGTTGTGCACAAAAATTTCAATGGCATGGGCATTTTTATGTTTTCCAAGAAGCGCCGCTCCATAGCTTCGGTTGAACACTTACCGGCGCAAAAACACATTATAATCCTTATACAATAGAACTTAAGGCTCACAAACTATTTTGGGAAGGTCTTAATTGCACGCCGATTCGTTTTGTTCTAAATTGAAGCGAAATTTGCAAGCACGGCTTTTGGCATTGGCAAAAAATTAAGGCTCAAAAGGTAGGCAATAAAATCTTTGTCTTTTAACTAAAGAATAATTTGAAATTGAAGTTATCTAGGAGTTTATTGCACGGATTAAAATAAATGTATTGTTTTAAATTGACCCTTTTACAATGAAATTCTAGAAGCATATTAGAGGACTTAAAAATACAACGTTGTTTTTTTACTATTTTTGTAACAACGCTTCGTAGTGATACCTATCATACATGCCGTGTATTATGTGTTAAGGCTATCAGAAACCATGAAACGACTGTTTGGTGTATTTTCCTGATAAGATTTGTCTCATTCCGGATATCGAACTTGCCGCCTCGTCTTTTAGACGTTTAGAGCTGGCTGCTCATCTATTGCGCCACTGGCCACGATTGTGAAAGAAACTTAGCAAGTAGGAACAATTACAAAATACGACACGTGGTTAACCAAAGTCTATTGTGTACATAAAGGTATTTAAACAGAAAAATGGCATGCACTACTTCCGAACTTTAAATTAACATGCTTTATTTCATAGACATAATATTCATTGACAGCCTCAGACAGACATCACTGCCTCGTTGGCGTAGTTGTTACTACATTATGATTTTAAAGCTGAGCTCTCGGTTTCGATTCTCGGGTCGGGCAAAGTGAAATTGGATTTTTCTGCTCATTGTCAGGCCGGGGCAAGAATTTGTGTCCGATATGGCGATAGCCTCGCCCCCTATCCCATCATGGGGCGGAACACATAAGGCGAAACGTGGGTGTCCTGGTTGCACCTCTGCCTACCCTTTCCATGAAAAGGGTGTGATGTTTATGTATGTATATATTCATTGATAACACGAAGCACATTTATCTTAATTTCTTTTCTTTTTCTATTAGCAACACTGAAATTATACACTGCATTCCCACTTAAACAACAATTAAAACACATAATGCGTATAGGTTTCCAATATCGCATTTTGTGAAATAATTAAAAAACTCATTCAAATAGTGCAAAAATGTACAAAAACCATCAAGGGCCTCAATGGTGTTTTTTGTTAACTTTTGGCTGCACGTGGGATTTTCCTTGGTGAAATAAAAAAAACGAATGCAACAATGAAACCTTCTTCGTATTGCGATTTTTTTACCTGAACTTACAACCATAAAGTTTTTTGGCATATAGAAAAGTTTTTTTAACTAAGTATCATGTTCGAAGATCAGATATTTTAGCAGCTTCAGTAGGATAAAACAACATATTTTTTATTCCTAGCTGCAGTATTGCAATAGGGTATTTCGGTTTCTAAAAAAATCTAAAAAGAGAGGGTACACAGCAACACGCAATAATAGTTTAAAGTTTTAATTCTGTCCATCGTATCGGAATTTGTATTTTCAAAGGAATCCTGATTGTTATCAGTTTCATTCAAACGCGGCAAAAATCGGAGAAAGTTGTTTCGAAAACGATTCAGCTTTTTCGCTTTTTAGTCGTAAACGAGAGCAATAAAAAAATATTATTATGTGTGAAAGCATCCCTTATTGAAACCGTAATAATATCACGATGATTGTATGAAAACCTTCAGTATTGTTGCGTCTGGACTCTGGACTCGGCGAGTAAGTAGAAAAAAATGGAGGTAGTTTATTATCATGGACAATCTGATGACGTCATTATGTCCCATAAACTGAATTTATCACCACGTGTCGCGTGCCTCGCCGATATACTTTTTCCCTTTGAAAATGGAATATGTGTCCCTCTATTTCGATGTATGTAATCTATGTTCGATTGCAACTCGGGCGCAGGTAGCGGGCCCTGGATGGACGGTTTGAATGTCGAATATTTCAGTGTTGCCAATTTTAAAATCATTTTACGTTTTTCGGTTAAAATTGGTCCCTGAAATAAATAATTAATTAATATTTTCGTTATTTTGAAGATAATTGTATTTTAATGGTAATTTTTACTGTAAATATTTATTTGCTAATGGTATTCCTTAAGCAAGATGAATCAGATTTAGATTATTTTCTACGCTATAATTATTCCTAAAATACCTAAAGAAGCCCTTGGAATATTTTATTATTATTTTATTTTTCAATATAATAAGTACTCAAAAAGAGTATTTGAAGTATTTATACATTTTAATATACTTTAACAATACCTAACTGAAGTATGAATGGTATTATATTCTTACTTAAAATATATCAACAATATGTTAACCAAGTGGTAAATGTCCGTTAAGTATGAGATTATTAACCAGATCGAATATATAAACTTAGTATTGACTAAAGCGAAAAGCTTGAACATGCGTCATACGACCGATATGTTGATCGCCATCATTAAACGTGTCAAGGATCACAACTTTCAAATGTGGCGGCGACGCGATGTATTTCCCTACTATTGGCGTAAAGTTCTCACGTTGACAACACCGTCGGGAAGTTCAGGAACCACTTCCCAGAACGATAAAGGGCCGGAGGGTGTGCAGCGGAGCGCGGGGGGGAAGACGGCGCGACAGCTGCGCGCGCGTCGCTCTCCCCGCGCCATCGTCACGGCACTCAGCAATCGGCGCTCACACGAGTCGCACGTTTGCGCCGATCATTTCGCGAAATACGCGCGTAACATTTCCGTTAAAGACGAGTGCGTGAGTTCAAACTTTCCATTTAACAAATGGAGCGTTCACGTGTGCCCAAGGAGATCGTCGGAGGCGTCGCGTCGGCGAAGGACGCGCGCCGGGCGCGGCGCAGGAGCGGCCGTCGGCATCCTTTGTCCGGGAGGCCCGTTTGGCTGGGCGGTGACTGGCGCTATATTCGGTACGTTTGCGATATTGCACCAGTCCCGGCCTATCCAAGCGGGCCGGGTCGTCGGGGACCGCTAGTCGGGCGCTCCGCCGCTCCGTCGCTCAGCATCCGCGGCGCGCGGTCCCGTTAGGCGGCCGGTCGGTCGTTCACTGCGGTGGCCACGCTTAGGTCGCGATTAGGTGTAAACTTTGTGTTTGTTAATCAAATTGCACCTATCCCGGCCTGCCTGGGGTCGCCATGCCGCGAGCAACCGCCGCCGCCGGCGCCGCACGTGCTGCCGCGACGTGGAGACTGCAACTTACACTTACCCCCCTTCGACATTTTATAACCTACACTGTCAACTTTTATTAGCTGAGGTAGGTCAACTCGTTTGGCCGATTTGCATTTCTCTAACGCTGTGTTGCATGTTTTATGTATAGATTGAATAATGTGCGGTAGAAAGTATAGTAAGACCGAAAATGATGTGTTTTTTTTGTATAAAAGTCGATTGTCGGCGGTGAGTGCTACGTGAACCGCTCGGAGACCGGTTCGTTCGTCCATAAATCGTAATATATAAGTATATAAGGCAAATGACGAGTTCGGTGGCGCGCCGCCGCGACCGCGCCGAACCACAGCGGCGAGTGTTTTAGACTACGTCAGTCTAGGAACAGCTGATTTCTCATTCATGTTTTATTTATTAAATGCTAAGTCATTCCGTCTCTTTCGGGTTGTTGCTCGTAAGTGGGTCAGTGCAGGACAGCGTTTGATCGGAAAAACTCGGATCCTCAATATCAATTATCCTTATAACTCTAGTCATCTGAAGTATGACTGTTATCTCAAGAATTCAATAACTTTTTGAATCTAATGAGCAATACAAAACTGGGGGTAGGTGAATAATACGTTAAAATCCTCTAGTCGTTTCTTTCTCTAGTTTGAAACTGTGTAACGGTAATTTATATTTATTTAGCAGTATTGTTTGATAAGTAAGAGTTAATACTGTACTAGCTGGGATATTGAAATAACAGTAACATTTTGCGTTGAAGCCCGGAAATATATTAGTAAATCATGCTCGCTAAAATTAGGAACATTAGAACAATTTAAAACTCATGTCGATTGTCATTTACATTTTCGCTTTTCTCCAACATCATATTAATAAGGAATGATGCTCAAAGGATATGATCGGATAAAGATGTCTTAATTACATTCAAATTTCGAATATTTGATACCATGTTTCATATTTTTTACATGGAAATGATATAGTCATTAATAAGTATAAAACACACCTAATTAATATTAATTCGCGATAATCTAGCGAAACGGGTGCTTATTCAAATGAAATTGATGTTTTATGTTATAGGCTTAGCTAACAGTCAATAATTTAGTATCTTCAGGGTGAAAGACTGCTTAACGACGTTTTAAATTGCTAAACCGTTAGTCTTTGACGTAATCAATCTAGAATTTTAAGATTACCCACACATCATAGTTTTGGGTCATTGGTAAAGGAATGCTAATCGATATTCAATATTTGATCCTTAGAGTATTTATTATGTTTATGTAGAGGGAGCGCTGGTACTTCAAAAACGTAGATAAAAATGGTCGTACTGACTGCCAGGCCTCCTGTTTCTTCCCTCCTATTGACATTTAACAGGTTGTCCAACATGTACGAATTATTTGAAAAAAAAAAATTGTTTAGAGCTCTTGAATTCCACTCGAACTCGTTTTATACGGGTAAGAACTAAATATTATACTTCCGGTTAGGTACCAACGGAATTTATAACAATTTGTTGTTAAATAATTAGTTCAATTTTCACAAATAAAGCAGTGCCACCAACATTAGGAACAAAAAATATCTACGTTTTTATAGACGCAACAACTTTTTTCAATTTTTGAGAGTGCTTTGAGAAATTGATCTCGTTACGAAATATTTCAGATATTTTGATTACCTAGATAAAACTACATGCCAAAGGTCAAAGTGCAGTTGCAATTTCTTGTAAAATAATTTTTTCATTAATTCACTTGCAAAACACCCTTCGTTTTTAAATTGGAATATCCTGTAGGTACAATTAAAGTTATATGGTTCTCACTTCTTTTGTTAGGCGGGAAACGAAAAATCGATCGTAAGTTAGTGATGCGACTGTTACAACCGGTTTTGTAACAATACGGTTTTTGAATTGCAATTTTATTAACACTGTTTCTAATAACCTCATTTTTTTCCTGCCTGTAGCGCTACTCTTATTTATTAGCGGCCTTATTCTTAGACAGTTTTAAAACTTATTTTAGTTATGGAATCTTTTGTGGACGAAACGAATAAGGCCGTAATGTTTATTGCCACGTAAATTTTTCGAGCAGTTTAATCCGTTTGTATTTGAATCGGTTAGCTATGGTTCCTTGTAACGAAAATTGACAATCTGTTCAATTAATTATAATGAGTTTAAGATTGTTTCTGATTACCCATTTAAAGTTATTTTATGTAAAACTTACAAATCACTAGTTTCTTATCAGTGACCTTAATATTTTTTTATTATAACTTTGACTAGGACGTCCGGTGAGGCGGGTTACCGTCACAAACAGTTAAAAAAACTCGCTGATCAAGATTTTGTTTATTCTAACAGCGTTAATATTCAAAACTAAATAGCGATTTGTTTTATCAGAATGATAATTTAACACACATCATTAACATCAGTTATTGTATAATAGATTCAAATTATTATTCAATACAATAGAGCTTTAAGCATGTTACGGTGAAAGATACATGACAAATATTTGTTACCTATTTTAGTCATTTCTCGATCTACCTCTGGCATTAATTTTATTAAAATAATGAAATATCAAGGACAAAGCATACAATAAAAATGTTGGTGGGTAGGTGCATTACAAAGCAAATTTTAGGAAGAAGATTTAGGGAATGTCCACATGACATCTGACGTATCAGAGGTAGGAAGGTTGGCGGAAGTCTTTAGGTTATTACATTATAGCTACTTTAATGAAATTTAGACTAATTGGGTGCAAAATGTATTTTATTCGTAAAACATTCTGATCTGTAGCAATATCTTGTGAATTCACAAATATAAAATCGGCTGCGACAAATTCTTAATAACCGCTGAAATATCATCTACTTATATCTATAATTTTTCATAAAGATCTAACATAGTTCGAAATCAAAACAGTCGTCAAGTCATCCTTTGATTTAAAGTGCTGGTGACTGTAAAAATAAAAAGCGTTTAATAAACAATAAAAACCGAAGCATCATCGGACGTGTGACGTGCATTCATTTGTGGCTAGCAGCAGAATACGAATAATCTTGTTGGTTTTTACTACCGATCTTTTAAAACTTTGGATTTATTTACCGTTCTACCTTAGCTTAGTTTGTTAATAACGTGAATTGATAATTAATTATGCAAAGTGGATAATATTTACTTCGATTAGACAAAACAAATTTAACCGGCTTTATATAAGGAATAAAATCAAGTGTTCGTTTTGCCTTACACGATTCCTCAGTAAAATCATGTTTGCTAGATGAGATATAGCATAACTACAAGTTGTGAATATAGTACCGGCGCGACGTACAATGAATCAAGCGGAAAGATGATTCACTAAGTCGAGAAATATAACCGTTATGATTTAAATTGCAACAGCTGTCATGGGGCACTCACGGATTGCGGTACCCACATACCTTGGCCGGGGTATAAACTTTCGACCGCTCGTACTTGGCCGAGTGTTGCGTCAAAAACCGGAAAATACACACCTCGATTCTGTATTATCGGTTTTTGAGTTTCGCTACATTTCTCGATAGTTTTTTTGCCTATAACCTACATTTTAAATGATGAGTTTCGTAGGTAATTTATCAGCTTTTATTGGTGCTAGATCAAGATTTCTTGTTTCAAATATTTTATGTGGTGATTTTGAATGTAAATTGTGGATTTAAGCGATGAAGTGTGTATTTATGTACTAATTTAATGTCAGTAAATATATTTATGGTGAACATTATGCTAAGATAGGTATGGAATGTTTAAGCCAAAGTTTATTATTTGAAATCCCAATATATTGTTCGTTTTATTATTATAGGTCATACTTAACTTTGTGTTTATTGATATACGTTTTTTATGGTAAATTTATACTTTCTGTTACGAACTCGTAAAGGTGTTATGCTGCCCTCGGTTGTAAAACCATGTAATAAAAATAATTAAATCGAGGATTGTTGATTACATAAATTAATATTGTAATTGAATTTTAAGTATGTTCTATATAATTAAGATAGTGTGTTTTTTAAATGTTTTACTTTCAGAATCTTGTAATGATTAATTACCAGGCGAGGCGTCACAATAGGCTATCGCTATTTATTGCCTTTGCCTCACAAGTTTTCTTTTTAAAACAAGATCGGAATAAGAATGGCGGGAACAAAAAGCGTGACGTGTGTGGTAATTTTGTAAGATTCTGTGAAGGCGAGATGGACACGGCGTGTGATTTCAAAAGTGAGTGCATTACGTAATTAATATCATAATTATCGTGAACGTTAATGGTTTTGAGCATAAATATTCCTCGTATTTGAGAATTCGAAATCCAAAGTGATGTGAAGTTCTAGACATTCGGCATAAAATAACACTAAGGTATGTTCAGGCAAGTCTAGGTATTGTTATTATTTAGGCAATTATTACTTTCATTTCGGTTCTTCTTAACTTATACACATACTGCATTAACATCAAAATTGATTACTTTTGTAAATACAATTCAGTAAATTCTCAAAATATATTTCACAGCTGTCGATCGTATAAAAAAATACACTTTGTTGGCTTGCTAATACATTTATAAGTTGAGTATTATATGTAGTATAACTACGTAGACCGAAGGCTCACGCCTGGAGGGTTACTCTATGATCCGAAACGAAACTCGAAACTTCGGACGTCGCACGTAAAACTGAACGAATGTGCCTAGGTACTCCACAAAATGTTCGAATCCTCTATCGTAGGTCCTTATTATAAACTTAGTTCGGAGTGAATGATAAGTATCATAGAGAATAGTGTTTATTTTTAGAAGTGGAACGTACTGCAGTCGTCGAACGTCCGAACATTCGAGTTTCGGATCATAGATTACCCCCCTGTACCCTCGTGGGGTATAGGCAGACCACTTTTCCACCTACAATTCGTTTAGGAGACTGTCTCGCCCTCACACCAAACACGCAACTCCTGTAAGCCAGGATCAACAGTGGCAAGTATTGTAATGACACCGAGCATTGAAGCTCGGCGAGTCTCTGGGAATTTCTACCTTGTCCTTAACCCGCAACGAAATCAATCAATAAGTTAAATTAATAGGAGGTTAATTACAGCCCCGTTAGCTTATTTCTGTTCTAAGATGTGACGGGGAGATACTATCGTCATCCGGAGACATTACAATAAGAAACACGAAAATTGGAATGCCCGATCTAAGACTTGCGCGCAGTACCTTGCAGTTTAGTCCACAAGTTTTGACCAGATCAAAAAGGCGAGTAACCTTATCACTGTAACAAACACTTTATCTTTTTAATTCCTTTGAGTTTTAAAGGTTGATTGGCGCAGCGGATGAGAAGTTGGGCTTTGTCACCGAAGGTTGCGGGTTCTATGCCCGGCAGTGAAGACATTGCTACGGTGTATTTACTTTAGTCCTTATGTAAGTGTAATTGATGATTCAAAAACTTAATAGGAGAATTCTAAAAAGAATAGGCAGATGTTAGGACTTGGGGCGTCATGTTTTAGGACTCAACATTTTAGATTATATTTTGCATGGTATTTTATGTTGTTTCGTTACTTTACTTGATATAAATTTTTTTATGTGTATGGCAATTGATTTTGATTCATTGAGAAAATTACTGCCAATGTCAAATGACTCAGTGACTCATTTATGCGCATTCATTTCATTTTAGAGGGTAAGACATAAAAACGATCAAGACTAAAATCAAAAGAGATTTAAGTTACTGATGCGAATAAGGCTTAAAATGCATGCAAACATGAATGCAAAGATGGTTTCGTATTTTGGCAAATTTAATGTAAAAATTCTAATAGCATTGCAAATGATTGTCATTCCACATAATAACAGAACTCTCGAAGTCAATTATTTTAAAGTGCACTTTCTATGAAAGCCTGATTAATTTCATGATAACCAGTTATTACTGCTATTTTTGGTTTGCGCAAGTATTTGATGTGGTATTATGCTAATTTTTAAAATGTTAATATTCACTATGGATCATAATGTCACTTGCTAGATTACTCTAAATAGCGATTTTTGTTTTCATACCCTCAAATTGTAGAATGACCAATATCATATGATCATAAGGATTTTGTATAATTAAGAATATTTATTAGTTATTTTCGCAGATAGATGGCCATTAAAAAAAGAAGAAAACAGTGCGCACTGCAGTAAAGATGAAATCACTACCATGTTACAAGCCATGGACTTTTCGCCAATGAAATTGTGCAGTCGAAAAATAACCTTACGCAATAAAATATTTCTTCAAGTTATACATGGTATATCAAGATTGCTACAGAAAACGAAGCCAGGTGGTAGTTTAAGTGACTGCAGACACGACGCAACTAAAAATTATCAAAATATTTTTTTTGGGATGTTTTAAATATCATTGTGTTTAGGTGGTAAATCCATAGTTTTTGCTAAACTTATAATTTAAAGCCTTGCGTTCCATAGCGTCTTTAAAAATGTAAGGGTTTACCCTTTTTTTTTTAGGAAAATTATGTATTTGCTACCCAAATAGGATTATGGAAAAAAAATCCAAAAAAAAATCGTCGCTTTTTTTTGCGAAAATTTGAGTTGCATTGTTTCTAGTCACTAAAACCACCACCTGGCTTCTTTTCGGTAGCAGTATTGATATACCCTGTATCTAACATGAACATAATATGCCATAAAATATTTGCAATAGGTCTATTTTTAAAAAGTCCTTAGCAAGATAATCTTGTAAAAAAATCAAGGTGAAAATTCAAGCTTATCTTGTAATCATCCAGAAGCAAGATAGTTAGCGGGTTATTTTTTTTTATCATACCTGCTCCAACCTTTCTGATACAAATCAATATAAATATTCAATAATATAGAAGTACCCTTGCTTCCTGTTGATCGTAGGATATTCGGATCTCCCCAGGTAGCGGTCACGGTGGAAAATGGTGATTAACCTGTCATCGTGATATGCAAGTATACCGCGTTTTGGTTTCAGCCTGTACACAGCTGTTTGCGGGTAGGCCGACATAATTTTGTCGACCAGTAAGCAAAATCTGTTTTCTTTAAACTGTTTAAAATACTAAGTTTACATATATTATTATGTGTTTTGTTTAAGTTTTTTTAAATTTTTTATTGCCGTTATAGGCAGACGAGCTAGCGGCCCGCCTGGTGGAAACCGGCTACCGCTGCCCATAGACCTTCGCAGTGCCAGGGGTCCAGCACAACAAAGTCGCTGCCTACCTTAAGGAGAGTACTCTCTTTATAGTTATAAGAGTTATAAGAATGTTTTAACTTCATAAGTAATTTTAAAACTATAATTCCAGATTGGATATGAAATGGAAAAAGCCAATCCGAGTTCTTGACCTGAAAGTATACATAGCGATGGTTGAATAAACATTAAAAAGAGCCTCACTGTTTGTTATCGTTGTTTGTAAACATTAGATAAGTCGTTTAGGAAATACGTTCCGCTGCGGAAAACCGTTTAACTGCAATACTTTATTGCATCACCGGCTTATCTGCCGATTTAGTGGTAGGCTGTTTGGGCGAAATTCTTTGACCGCCTTATTCATAGACATTTAAAACCTATTTTAGTAAAATGTTCTGTCTTATTCGCTCAAACTGTATTCAAGTCGTTTGAAAGGGACAAAATAATCGTACCTGAAATAGGTTTTTTAAACTGTTGTAAAGGCCGGAATGTTTACGTAAGTGCCTAAGTTTAACTTAGATGTAATATACCTGTTTATATACGTCCTATTACAGGGCATGGGCCTCCTTTACGATGGAGGAGGGCTTGCCATAGTCCACATTTTGCCATAGTTTAGAATTTAGATGAAGTGTCAATGAACATGGTTAAAAATCTGATTTTTGTAAGTCAATCATCATATTTTAAAATTTTGTATAAGATAATGTTAGTTAGATAAACAATGTTTGGAATTTTGTTGAAAATTTTTGTGTTAATGCCCTCTTAATTCAGGATTTATTTATTTGTATTAAATTATTTTCGTATTTTTATGGGGGGTTATTCAGCAGTGGGCGTCCTGTGGCTGAAGAGCGAGAGAGAGAGAGTACCAGTATTAATTTATTTTGCTTGCATTGTTGCAATCAAACTAAGTCAAAAGGACAATTGGAGATAGCAACATTAATGCGTTTACCCAGTATGTGTTTGCCTTTTTATAGCTTATCCAATTGTGACAAAAATTTTAGGGCTATTTTTAGTGAGTCAGCATTTTCCTGTTATTCCCGAAATAGAAGAGAGTAACATATGTAGGAAAACCCATTGTGATGAGTCATTCCGGTGACTCGGAGTTTCAGCATTCATATTATCAGTGTGTAGCCATTAACTAAAAGTATATTTGAATGTTACTAATAAGCCAGTATTGCATATAAATAAATAAATACACCCAACAGTCACATACATAGTCCTGACCCCACACTTAGATCGAGTCTTGTGTCGTGGGTATGAACTACGAGTGACTTTTCGGTCTCACAAACACCCAGACCCGACACAAATACTTCTGTTTCACACAAACATTTATCTCGGTGCGGGGATCGAACTCGTGGCCTCTAGTTTTACAAGCGGCGTCTAACCAACTGCGCCACAGAGGCTGTCAAAATATGTCTATGCGTTTTATTCCGGTACTGTTTTCATCGTTTAAAAGTTATAACTGGGTACCTAATTCAAATAAAATTCAATAAATTCAATTCAATAGTTTTCTGTTAGTTAAACACATGTCATGTTTTTTATAGTAATGGTGGCGCAACGGGCAAGAAGATTGCAATGAAACCAGAGGCGAGGCGTTCGATTTCTGTTTTGTGACAAAGTTTTTATACATAAAAAATATTTAAATAATGTTTCAAATGACAAATAAAGTTTCATAGTTATATATGATATCGAACATTAATAATGTTCGATAACCTTACAAGAATACTACAACTTCCTGTTTCGTTCTGAGAGTGATTGCCAGAGGCCTTCGGCCCGGAGGCCTACTCCCATCATTCTCCTGTTCCTTTTCCTTTCCTCCCCCTTGTTGAGAGGTCGGCATCTACTTACTATCCATGTGTTGTAGATAATATTCATGGCGGTCAGTGGCGAAATGTCTCGATTTTTTAAACGGCAAGACGAAGTCCTTAATGACGTGTTTTATTAAATTATGATAGTGTTTAGTGCTGATAATAAAGCATCGTGTTTGTCCTTTGTAGCCATTATTTTCTAAACGATGTCTTCTTTCTCCATGGCATTGTAAGGAATATAAGTTTTATGACACATTACATAAAAGGGACGCCGATTGGAATCGGGATGTATGGACGCTTCGCCACTGATGGCGGCAATCACTAACCATCAGATGTAAACTGCCAAATCAATGCAATAAACATACTCATGACCCCTAAATAAACTGGAAACTAGCAGTAATTATAATATTTACAGTGTTCCATGTAGGTTGTGTAGGAACAGCGGCGTGTTTACACAACATTTGTTTCATTTGTGTCGGTAGTGGTCAACGGTCTGGTGGTTTTGGTGTCAAGGCCTCGTTCCCCTACCCTTGTGCTAACTGCTAACCCACGTGTCGTGCTTTAGACAATAATAACTGCGAACATAAGTGTTATATGGTTGGTATGGCATTATGTCGACACAATTTGAATATTTTGTATTTGCTTTAGTTACTTCATTGAATAATAAATGTTTAACATTATTGTATTTGTAATGACTGTCGCCTTGTGGGTCTTATGTGGTGTTTCTCATAGTTAGTGAAGACAAATTCTACGAGTCAAAATTCCGCTTTAGATCGCCATTTTGTAACTACAAATACAGACGAATAGTTATTTGTCATACAGCCAATTCTGCAACAGGCTTTGCTAAGAACTTATTGCGCTGACATTGTAATTTGAAGAGTGTCAAGAATATTAGCTTTTTTGCAACCCGTATCGAAAATATTGCCGAGATTTCTACTACGCATGAGGCAGTCAGATATAAGGTCTCGCTGATTTGCCTATATCTGCTCCAAAGTAGTAATTTGTATCAACAGTCAACACTTTCAAATTTAACATTTCAAAAGTGATAAAACGTTTCATGCAGTGATTATCTAAATGAGTATCTCTAAAGATATTTAAAAGTGCATATGTCTAGACTTGTAAGGTCAGAATAAAATGGTAAGTGTTACGGTCACCTCCGACACTAAGCGAACTATGTTACACCCACGTGAACAAGGATTTTGTATTGGTAGTATTAAATATATATATATATATATATATTTTGCTAATAAAACCATGTTTGACTGAGATGCAAAATTAATTTTGCTATCTAAATGTATTAAGGCGTGAAGTACAAATTGAAAAAGGATCAAAAATACTAAATATACCCCACCAGGACCAGTAAGATATCGACTTGAGGGTATCTACACAACAAGATATTTTGGTGTTAAGCCCCAGATCCAATACAAGTCACAAATATTTGCCTCAGATAATCACACGCAGGGCTTTCGTTTCAAAGCTGCTTTCTAAACCGATTGCAACCACAGAGGCTGCCGAAATAAGACTTTAGTATATACAGGACGGATCATACGAGGTGATCCCATCGTCTGTCATTGTCCACCAGTGGTCCATAGAATTCCTCATGTCATGCTTTAGTAAGGCGAAGGCAACCTTACCAAACTTTTGATAGATCCCAGCGAAAAAGTCGAATTAATACTTAAAACACTCTTGCTGTGCTGTTGGTATTGGGGGTTAACCACTTCACTTGTGCACCTTTACAGAATTATATTGAATAAAATGCCATCTACTTAATGCAATAAAACTGTAAAATGCAGCAAATTAAAAATTAAAACGAGAGCTATATATGTCATTTCTACGATTTTTCTGTCAAACTCCTGAATCGCACTTACCAGCTGGGTCGTCGTCTATGCCAGCATAGAACAGAGATTTCAATACGTTTCATAGATATTCATACTTTGTTTAAATTAAATGTAAGAGTAGAGGTGGTATAGATAAGCTTTTGTTTAACGAGTTGAGCAATTTTAAAAATCTGTTTAGATTTACCGTATGTTGGTAGCGTGTGGTATTTATGTCCAGATGGAACTCAAAAACGTAGACAAAAATGATGGTGTCGGGGCCACCCTTTTCTTCCCGGCAACCAGCTTCAAATTGTGACAGCTTCGAATAGGTACGCAAGAATTACATTGAAAAGAAAATAAAAATAATGTAGTTAAATGCCATTAAATTCCACTCTTAATTTTAGGATTTTAAAATTTATATTTATAAGTGTTGCATGGAATTGAAATTTCGTGATTCCGAATATATTTCAGAATATTTTAATGCAAAAATAATAAAAAATATAAAGAGGCAATAAAGGCAAGGGCGAGTTTTAATTTTCATTTATTAATTAATATTTTGAATTCGATAACAAAAAACAATGTAGCGGGAATATTATGCTAATTTCCATTTATTCATTTAATTACTCATATATTTTGACGGAAAATTCATTGAGCGGGTACTATTACCAATATTACGCAATATTACGACGTATTACGAACAAAAAGTCGTTGTTTTTGAGACGCAAATGCATGACAATGATCCCCCTCTAGACAATATATGTACATTACTAAAAACAATGGCGTTTCCTTTCATTTGATGTACGTCCACATAGAATGTATGCAGAGCCCGAGGGCCAGACGCGGGGCTCCGGTGTGGGCGTGTATTGCACCTAAGTAATTATTACCGGTGGAATTTGATACGGGCAGCGCGCTTGATCGCTGATGGCACTGCGCAGCTCCCAAACATGTTTCGGCCGGCGAAGGGCAAACGAAATGCTACATTTTCATAATAAATTACTTAATCTGGTGTTTCGTACAAATTGCGCCTTTGAAATTGGATATTTGTTAATTAAATTGAACTAATAAATGCTTACATAAATTCCGTATTGTAATTTATTTTACTTATATCCTGATTTTTTATTTAGTAATTTTGGTACGCTATGGTCCTCAGGATACCCTATGAAGAAATTGTTGTTACTAGTTACATCTCAAACTCGTAGTCTCATGTTACTTTTCATTAATATCTAACTCCTATTGACATTGCTATTATCTTAAATACTAGATACGTCATACCTACTTATCATATTTTTTTCAATCACAATGTTAAACGCTGAACAAATGTACATCTATCATAATTATTGTCTACTACAATTAGGTTATAATAAATGTAAAGGCACGGTGGTAAAAATAAATGAGACATCAAACACCGGCTACTATGGTAACCTCTGGGTCAACAAGAAACTTTCTGTGACAAGATAAATGAAAATACGGTATGTACTTATAAGATCTCTTTGGTACCATGTGAAAAAATCAAATAATCCTGGATGTTGGTACTTGGTTCGTAAAATGTATATCTACTACATAGTATGTCGTAGGAAATATTACAACTGCTTCAATGGTGTACAGACCGCCATCTCTCATATAAAATTCATCGGAATCTAATGAATGCTGCATTGTTCTATATATAGTGCGTATTATAATTTTATTACATTACGTAATTGTGTACGTAATGTTTTGTTTGTAATGAATTATATATTTTTTTGTTTTGTATACGCTTTGTATTGTTTGCCTTCCGTCATCCGCCAAATATATTTATTGGGCGTTGTTAATGCATTCATAAATGATGATACAAAGTTTCCATGTAGATATCTATGTTAATCTAAGTAGACCAGAACAGCCGGATTGACTATAATGAAATAAAAGTATACAGTCAATAAAATTACTTAGCTAAACGGATTTTTCCGATTTAAACACAGATTTGTTTTGATAAGGGGATCGAACATACAAACTCTTGTTTCACAGCCAGCTTAGCGACGACTGCACGATGAAGTTACTCAAGTTATTCGTTGTGATTTGGAAATTGGATGAAACGAAAAAATGACACTAAAAGAGACACAAAAGGTACTAAGGTAATTGCGGTTAGACATCCTAATGAGGGTAGAACTCTACTAACTGCAATAACCTCCTCCATTCTTTGTCGCCCTAGTACTTTTACGTTTGAGATTTCTTACGCATATTTATTACATAACTTTTAGAAAACTTTCTAACTTACGAGAACTAGTCTTTCTCCGTAGCCTTAATAATTTTTGTGTTCTGGGAAATATGCCACTTTTATTGATGACATATGTTTAACGGAACGTTCTTCCTTTCTCTGTTGCCCCAGTACTTTTTGTATCGCTTTTTCGTTTCATAGAATTTTCAAATCACAAAGGTTCTAAAGAAAGTTCCATTCAATAAAATACATTTCCGTGTTTCCAAAGAAGAAAATACTTAACGATTCCAAAGTACAGTTAAATTTCATTTAAACCTGTAAGCATAAAACGGTAAGTATAAAACGGAGAACTTTGAATAACTTTATTCATGCCTGCCTCGGTGGCGTAGTTGTACTACGGTATGATTACAAATTTGAGGTCTCGGGTTCGAATCCCGGGTTGGGCAAAGTGATATTGGATTTTTCTATGCATTATCATTCCGGAGTCAGAAATTGCAGCCCGATATGGCGATAGGCTCGCCCCCTAGCACATCATGAAACGAAACATACAAGGCGAAATGTGGGTGTCCTGGTAGCACCTCTGCCTACCCCTTCTGAGAGAAAGGCGTGAGTATGTATGTACTTTATTCATAAGCAGAAGAATTTGAAGGTAAAGAACACAGTAGAGTGGCTGCATGGGTACTTAATACTTATATCGGTTGGCAATTGTTCCTCTAGGCAGAGGCGACTTTGGATTTTTTAAACAGATATGGAAAAGTGCTGGCAGTGCATTTAATGAAAATATTTTCGGAATTAGCATATTTAAGCAAGGGAATGGGGTCTGGGGGTAAAGACCCCCAGAGAGATCAACGATCATACATTTGGTGAGGTGGTGAGGTCCCGAGGTCCCTTGGTACTTGGTAGCGCAAGGGGACTTCTGCAATCCCAATAGTATCACAAGCGAGCCCCTAGACTCAAGGCCATAATTCCTCTTGTGTAGTGTTGATTCAAGGAATACTTATCTTTTAATACAATGCGAAATGATTTCTTTACACTTCGCATTATACTGTTTCCATTCGTTTATTTTATTTTTGACAGTTCACGCCTATAAAGTACGACATTACAGTAGAACAATATTTTGAAATAAAAGTAGATACTTTCTTGACGGGTAACGCCCACTTAGAGTTGTGCCATTCGTAACGAATGACCACAGATAACAAAAACGATTTTGAATAGAATCAATCAATCGGAATCATTTGAAATAAAATTACATTAAAATGCTAATGAAAACAGTTAAACGTAATATAGTACCCAATATTAGGATCGAATGTATTTGCTGCAAATTAATTAATATGAATAAAGGTATACGTATTGAAGTGACTTTTAATAAGAGTTTAATTTAAAATAATTACAATGATTACAACGAAAATAAATGTTTAGTACCTACTTGTAATAAACAGTTAAACCATGTTGGAATTCATAGTACTTTAAGGATTAAATAATTAAAACAACTAAAAGGTAATTTGTTAATATTTTTATTTATAAACAATCGTCTGTTTCGTCGGAATCGGCGTCGTCGTCACTCGTATCCCCAGTAACACTAATTATTAATGAGTGCATGGGTAAGTTGTCAAATGCGACATCGCGATCCCAATCAGACATTATTTCTTTCTTCGTCTTATCTACGACACTCGCCCAGTTATGAGGCGTCACATTTTCACACGCATTTTAGTTTTATAAAACAATGCATGGAGCAAAAAATAAAATATGTATTAAATCGATTAAAACTTGTTCAAAAATAAAATCGTTTGTTATAAAAAATTGATTCGATGACGCATCAGGCCATCACTATTTGATTCAGTACTCGATGTGTCAAAAATAAAATAAACGAATGGAAACAGTATAATGTATAAAACCTTTTCAGCAACGCCCTCTATTGACACGTGATATATACTATAATTTATATTATTACACACAGATGGCGTTAGTATAGTAGGTAAGTTTTTTTGGGTGATGCAGTGGGATCATAATTTATCTGATTATAAAATGCAGACATGTATTGTATAATTTTATATTCAAATCATTTGTAATGTATATAGAGATCATAACAATAGTGTAATAAAATGGCCATAAAACGACATAATAATAAAAATGTACACAGTAAAATAACGGTAAAAAAGGACACTTTCATAATATTTAGAAAAACGAGATGTACACTATATAGCGTAAGTTTTCAATACATTAAATATACTCTAGTTTCTACTTGCTATGGCTAAAAATAACAAAGACAAGACAAATTAATGCCATTACTACAATAAAAATACCTGTGTTATGTCATATTAGGCAACAAAAGTTTTTACATAACTGTCGTAACTATGTTTCACAAAATTATAACTTAACATTTAAAATTAACAACACTTGCTGTGATGTTCAAACTTTTTTTTCTCACTTACCATTATCTTGACATAAATATCTTAATTTTAAGACAAGTGCACCAATTATCACCCATTTATTACATATCTTCTTGTTGTCCTCATTCTCGCACTGGCAACACTATCAAACACCCACTTTGAGCTCACTTCACCCGGTTCCACTCCAATCCTTACGTCAAAATCACCTGTAGCCGGTCGGCCATCTTGGATCCTGCCATTTTGACTTTTGACGGGAAGCCCGCCATGTTGTGTAGCGCCGCCATTTTGATAAAGTCCAGCATCTATGGCGGTTGCTCCACAGATTGTGAGTAATTGTATAGCCGCGTCTCTTTGTAGGGCGTCGTTGGTTATTAAGACTCTTGTCCCGGCAAAAACGTCGTAACAGTATTCTGTGTGCTGTAAGCCGAGCGCTGTGCGTTCTACGCGAGCTTTCTGTAATGAATTGTAAAAATTGGTTTGTGGGGTATGTTCAATGCTGCAACTATACGGATTGTACGCCTGGTGGTCGTTTCTTAGAAAATTGACGTGAAGTGACAATCTTGACGTCACTTTACAGTTCGTAAGTATTTAAAACTGCTGGAAGATCATAACCATTTCTCACCATTTTAATCTTCAACTTATTTTCCGACCTATAAAACTTATTGTCGTTCTCAGAGACATTCAATGTCAACTAGATTGTTCCTCTGTTAAGATTTCTTAAAATGTAGGTACCACTATAGAAGCTATATTATATTCCATGATAACCACGCTAAAATAAAGGGCAATGCCTTACCTGCGATATTTTCTTCAAATGCGCCACCTCATACCCCACATGGTGGCGCCACTTGTCGTCGGCGGCGGAGTCGAGCGCCCACTGCGCGCGCAGTACCCGGCAGCCCCGCGCCGCGCCTAACAACGCGTTCAATGTACGCGGCTTTTGTGACTCTATGCTTTGGACTGCGAAACTTGTGTCTGCTGCTGATTGGGCTGTTATACCTGGTGAATTAAATATACGGATAAATAACTTTTTCTAATAGACAATGGTGCTGTTCAATTTACTACATAAATCTTTTTTTATTGATGTTTGAATGAGCATTTACATTTGTTTTTTGATTACAGTTGGCCTGCATGGTGTAAGTTAGAATGAAAAAAAAAATACTTGTTTAAAAGACAAAATAGCTCAGATAGTTAATATTATGGTAATATTTCAGTTATTATATATTTACCAGTTATATCGTTGTTATTGATATTCTCCTTGCAAGAGCCGAGCAACACGTGCGTAGTTTTCTTATCGACAGCACTTTGTATTCTTCCACCGAGAGACCTTATCGCTGTCGATACAGCCCGTTTTTCACTAGAATTCATTCCGGTTAGTACCTAAAATTAACACCATATTTGCAATGATGTATTGTTAGATGTTTGTTGTAAGTAATTTAGTTATATTACATTTATTTCTACTGTTTAATTAGTCTGTAAGCCTGTCTAAGATAAAAAAATGTCTACAAAATAATGTACAATATCAGACATAGGTTATTTCTTATGTTTCCTTCTTTATGTTTTGTCTTATGTATTATGCGGTCAGTTGGAACGTGAAATATTCCTTTGCAGCAAATACATATTTCTTTCCTTCCTGTTTTCTTTCCATTTTGAAAAACTGACAACGCACTTACGATCCAACTGTAGATGTTCCTGAGCGGTAGCCACATGCCATTAGATGATTATTTTACAATTTTTCCAAAGGCATGCATTAAAAAAAGTATGACATAGATATCCATTGATATTTTTATTGCACAGCTCTTTCAATCCAAAAAGGGGAGTAATAGTATACGTACGATGCGCATGCGCGTGTCGCGTGCGTGAGTGCGCGCGTGCGTGCGCGGGAGCGTGCAGGCGGCGAGCATGTTGCGTGCCATGCGCTCTGCACGCGCCAGCTCTCTTCTCTCGCGCTGGGTCAGATTCACGCGGGACCGAGTTGGAGTCTTTTGGGTCTTTTGTACACGGTTTTCTGCTTCTAAAATGGTTTTCAAACGTCAGTATGTTGATTATAAATAAAATTATTTTTAAAAATAAGAAGGAATAAAATCAATCAAGATTGAACTTCAAAATTGATAAGGTATTTAAAGAAGAAATAGGCATGAGTAATGGAAATGCCAATTTTTTTTTACGGATTTTTGAAACTAGCTTTTTAAAGAACATTGACAATAATAATGAAATAAATATTGCTTTCTTATAAATATTAAAACCGCAATAATATACTCAGTTATTTTCTATAAACAAATACGCACTTTACTATGTATCATTTCTTAGATACATCTTGTTCGAAGCAAATACGAAGCAAAATATAATGATAATAATTAATATAATATTTGATATTTTTTCCCTCCCATTCTTACCTGAATCATCAGTTTCGCTAAGATCGGGCTCCTTCTGCGTGAAGAGTTTTCTTTTAGATTTCTTGAGTTCCTTTGAGATTTGTGGACTTGTAGACAAAGACATCGGTAATGCGCGGCGAGGCGCTGTGTTCACTCTGCTCTCTACATCTGAAAAATATTATAGTTTTTAGTTAATTTGATACCAAGACAATTTTTTTAAGAAAACTAAATTATACAAGTGTTATTTCACAGCTTCCCTAGCGCACTTGGTTAGATCTCGACTGTGAAACGAGGGGCCATAAGTTAGTTTTCCGCACCGAGGCAGGTGTCTAAATCTGATCCAAAGGTATCTATTTAGGATCTGGGTATTGTAGTATCACAAACTCTCTCGTGACTTCTGATTTCCACGACACAAGACGTGTTTTACTATGTGGAAAGGACAATGTTTGTGACTATTGGGTCTATTTTTTTTGCATAGGTCTGGTAAACGAGCAAACCACCTGATGGTAAGTGATCACTGCCGCCTATGAACAATCACAACGCTTAGATCAAGGATGTCTTGCCGACCTATTAAATCGGGAGGGGAGCGGGAAGGAAAAAGCATGAGTTTATGGGTATTGGGCATCTTGCAATCTCATTCGCCGAACGAACCGCGACAGCGAAACTGTCGCTTCACGTCGATTTCCTGTAAGACTGGTACCAACCCGGACGATTAGGCCTGCCCATTCACGCTGAGTCATGACTGACAAGAGCTCTGTCACAATAATAAGATTTTAATTTAGGATGGAGGTAGTATATTCGTATCCACTCGGATAATGACTACCATACTGTCATTAAAAACCCGTAAGTCACTAAGAATCCGGATACCCGATCTGGATTGGTCCAGCATAATAGGGTATTTTACAATTATTTTGCGTACAAACACAAATACAATTAAAATAAAACATTTCTGCCAAAACAGTATTAAAATAGCTTGTAACATGAGGCGAATATTAGTATTTTAAATTAAACAGTGGAAGTGTAGTGCGGTCATCTTACCGTCTCTTTCACACGCGCACACTGTCATGCATGTTAAGCGTAGTGACGTCACTTGTATTTGTTTTGCATCCCTTTCCCACTCCACTAAAAGATTTAAAACGTTTGTAACTTATTTAATTTTGAACGGATTCACAAAATTCTTTCTTTGTTATATTTTGGATATGGATACCTTTTGATAAATACAATAAAAAATGAAATACTCTATTGTGTCAACCATTTTACATCTGTGGTCACTATAATAAGCCTGCACTGGATATGCATTGTAGTAATAATATTAATGAGCTTACCAGTCGTATCGGATTTATCGTGCGACTTATCGTTAGTCTTATCGAGCGTAGTGTCGCGCGTAGTGTTGGTGACGTCACTGCTAGTGTTGCGCTCCGTCTCGCTGGATATCCTGAGGCGCATCTCGTTGACTTCCTTCTCTTCTTTGCTGTCTGATAGAAGATCGCCTAGGGGCAGGTTCTCCATGTCTGCTTTTTTCTAGAAGTGTAAAAGATTTTTTAACTTACTATAATTCTGATTATTATGATGGATAATTTAAAAGCATCAATAATTTTGAATTTGATGACTATTTTTTTAGTTTTGTTAATTCTATGCCAAAATTAAAACGAAATAGGACTTCATTACCTTGGTCATTCTATGCAAAAAATCTTTCACAGTTTTCGTGATCCTAACATTTTATCGCAAGTTTGAAACCTAAAAATTAATCAACTTATTGGCACATATTGAAGTACATATAAACTGTAAATTTTTCATCACATAATTTTTTCTCAACTAAAGCAAAATTAAATCATTGTATACAAACCCTACTCATGATTAAAATTATTAAACAAAATTCTAAGTAATGAACAATAACAATTCTATTATCTAACCAGCATTTGCTTTAGTGTCCTTGGTGAAGGTAGATCAGAATCTCTAGGTGCTGCGTGGAAGGCTTGCTCCGGCAGTCTCTTGGCTGATGATGCACAGGCCTCCACCCATAGCGGAGACACCAGCCTGCACGCTAGGGCTCGAGCCTTGGCGCGGATGAGTCGGTCTCCACCTGTGGACATGATAGAATGTTGAATTGGAGTGTTGGTGTGTTGCAATAACGTAATACGAGCACCACTACTTACAATTTCTTATTCCAGCAAAGTGGGGCATTGCACAGTGTCTACACAAGTAAATAGTAGCTACTTACTATACTCAAAATCATGTTACCTTGAGACCATATAAGATGTGTGACCAATGGGCTCCATTTAGGCACCACACTGGCTCCTAGTGCAGTAAGAGCTGCCCTTAATGCTAGGGCACGGGGCTCTGACCCCACATCGACCAGCGCCACCACTCCTCGAAGCACATCACTGGTCTGTGGCTTGTTGTTGATGAGCTATGAAGTGGTAATAATTAAGTGTATTGTATTATCAACTAGTTGGAATATTGTGAGTAGATCAATTAATATATACTACAAATTTAGTTAAACACACATTGTCTAAAATACTAAAAATATTGTACTTTAAGGATACTAAAACAATAAATAAAAATACATTGTCCTTCCTAAGAAAGTTATGACAATCGTAAAGTACCAGATTTAAGGAAAACTATTTGAGATCTAAAGTGAAGTTGTTTAGTAAATTAGCAATCCATCCATTCATCCATCAGCCGAAGGAAGTCCACTGCTTAACGTAGGCCTCTCCCAATAATTTCCACAGTGACCTGTTGGAGGCAGCCTGCATCCAGCGACGTCCTGCGACCTTTACCAGGAAGTCTGACCACCTTATGGGTGGACGTCGTATGCTGTGCTTTCCGCTATGTGGCCTCCATTCGATGATTTTTTGGACCTATCAGCCATCAATTCTCCACGCTATGTGCCCTGCCCGTGTTAATTATATTATAAATAAATTATGACCAAAATACTACATTCTACATTAGTGGCATGTTTTAAGTATAGCATTTAACCTTGGAATGGGACAGTGACAAATCTTTGATTAATCATATAGAGATGTTTTTATTTCTTTGTTATAAAATTCTGTGTTACGTTTCTTGTGTTCCTTACAGGGATAATATTCTTGCTTGTAAAATGAGTGTTTTGTTTCTTTTCATTGTTTTCAATATTAGACAGTTTTTTGGCGAGTATATGGGTTTGCTTATCATCTGGTGAAGTGATGAGGTTGTCGTTTTCCTTGAGTCTTGACCATTCCTCTCTAATTCTCATTCTTGCTGAGCATCTCTGGGAACATGGAGAAAACAGAAATTACATGTATAGTTTTGACATTTTGAGACTAAATTATTGAAGTTGTGCTGTTTTGTCATTAGAAGAGATTGTGTTTTATGAATTATTATTGTGTTATTATTTATTTAATAGTTGTAACATACTGCATACATGAGTTGAGAAAGATGGATACATAAGTTAATATCCAGATGAGTACGCTTTGTATTCAAAACATTATTTATTTTGAAATAAATTGACAATGGAAGTCATACTAAATACATTTGATAAAAGGTAGGCTAGGAAAAGTAATTTGATTCCATTTATTTGCAAAGGACACAGGTCACAGACCTCCCCCAAGGATTTGTACATAGATTTATTGGAAGTAGCCTGCATCTGCAGACGTTCTGCCAAGTGTATTAATTTATTAATGTGTTGTTTATAGCCTTCGCGTTGGTTTCACAGAACGTAGAATAGAATGTTATTTGTAGTAGTAGTATAACGTAGAATAGAGTGCAGTGATATAATAAAGCAGAAGACTTCAACATACACAAAAAGCATTTACCTTTTTGTGTATGTTGAAGATTTACTTACCAGACTCGATGCACTTCTAAATTCTTTATTCATCGTGCTCCTTGTGGTTTTAACTTTATAACTAACTATACTACTGTTTACAATCAAGGATATGTAATTATTTACTATGATTGAAGTTTTTTTTAAATAATATTTACCTTGGATAAAATTCTACATGTCTCAACTTGTCAACAAACATGAAGTTCTGTGGCATGAACTGTCAAATCTAAAACGTCAAATACGTTTGTTTTTCATACGGAATCGGCTAAAGTCGAAGAACATACTCCCAAGTGTAAAGTAGAAAATAAAAACACATTTTTTGTTACGATTAATAGATTTACTTGATTTTTCTTAACCTATAGACTAACTAATAATAACGTACATGATAGAAACAACTCTACTTTAATAATGTAGTACTTAGAAATTATGAAGTTGTTTGAACTTCAAAAAGACTTTTGAGTGTAAAACCTTCTTTCAATGGTTCTATAGCCAATCCTAAATATGGGCTATATACAGGCATTGCGTCTGTCTCCGTTTTGTTATGGGCCAACTGTGATGCCAAGTACAAGTTTGGTCCCATTTCACCGCGAGGTTCCCCTATTTCTTCTAGCTCTTCTATATCATCGGCGGGGGACGATGTAGTCTGAAAAATACATAAGAATAAACTCTTATTCATGTTATGGGTCAAGAAAATAATCTTAAATAAAAATTTGCGAGAATTTGCTAGACCTAAAACTGTCTCATAACTCTACGTATCTCTACCTAAATCCACCTTCATATGAATGTGAACAAATGGCAACGAATATGTTTTTATGTACATGAATAATAAAAAAATACATTGAGCCGTTGTTACATACCTCCTCATCCCAATTGATGTCAACGCCAAAAATAGGTTTGTCATTATAAGCTTTATGTAAGGCCTGGAATTCTGTCAGCAATGGACGCAGTCTCTCACGTGGGTCAGCTCTAAAACCTAGGACATAGCCCCCTGAAGACTGGCGTATGACAAACACTAGAGCTTCGCAGAATTTAGATTCGCGGATTGTAATCTGTAGGACCGAAAGAGGGTGGTATTTAATGAAAATTAATAATAACCTTTAAATACAAGATATAGAGTGCATCTAATGATCATAAAACCAACTTAATGAGCACCAACGGAAGCTAAAAATGATAAAATAAATAACTTTAAAATTTCATTTAGAAAAAATACTATTTTAGAAGAATGCAATACTCGTAGTCTCGCAACAATGTAAAACTTTTTAAAATTTTATACGGTCAGTGTTCACAACTTTAGAGATTTAAAAAAATATTTGTTTATTAATAAATAATTATACTGACGCTTTCAATAGTAATATAGGGCATGGAAACATTGAATGCCTCGTTTATATCAGCAAACCAAACAACGCGTACGTTTGTTACTATCATAGTTCCGAGGTTTCCAGAGTCGCTAGATAGATTCCAAATTCCATTTTCGAGTAGGCATATCTGAAAATAGAGGCAATTTTTAAAGTTTTTATACTTACGACAAAGAATATATAAATAAAAAGATACGAAGGAAATATTAAAAATAACAATAGTAATTAATTAAATACATTTAAATGCGGACGGAACACGTTGGGGGTATTTGAGTCTTTGATGGCATCCAAGTATGAACTGAGCTCTCAATTTAGTAAAATTATTGTAACGGGTGATTTTTATAAGCAACGAGTAAAGCAATCTATTTTAGCACGACGATGTTGCTGGCAGTTACATTAAGAAGAATAGAATAAGGATTTGAACACAGAACGGAGTTGTAAACGGCTGATGTGAAAGATGGCCGAGTCGGAAAATATCACGCCACGATTATTTAAGTTGTCTTAATATTATATTAATCCTCAATGCCTAACTGACCTGCCATTTAACCAAATTACAAAGTAGACTGTAGACTTCTGTTCAAGATTCTCCCGTTCCGAAGATAATTCTGAGGTTTTGGTGCAGGATGTTGCGCCCTCTTAGGAAACCTGTTATTACTAGTTTGAACGCTCTGAGTTCACATACCTTTTCCAGCGGCAGCACTCGTAATTGCTTGTTATGTATGATTGCTCCTCTTAGCTTAAGATCTCTGTACAGCCTCGACCCCATGTAAGCTCTAGAAAAAAACCATGAACATTTTTTATCAATACTAGCCGTAGTCAACCCGCTCTTTTTATAAATACACAGAGTGCCCGATCCGCATTCATAGTCGACGCGTAGCATTTTTAGATTAAATCCATTAGCAATAAATCAGTGCATTTTTATCATTCCCACGAAGCGAATTCATGTTTGTGCACTCGATTGTATAATTACACTTTCTATTATTCGTACGCTAAAACAGTCCATGGTATTTCCAAATATACAGGGTATATCAAGATTGCTACCGATAACGAAGTCAGGTGTTAGTTTGAGTAACTACAGACACGATGCAACTAAACATTTTGCAAAGAAACACGATGTTTTTTGTGTAATGTTTTAAATATCATTGTGTTTGCGTGGTAAATCCATAGTTATTGCTAAAATTATAATTTAATACCTTGCGTACTATAACGTCTTTAAAAATAAAAGGGGTGTACGTTATTTTATTAGGAAAATGTATGCATTTACCACCCAAATACGATGACAGGAAAGAAATTACAAAAAAAAATCGTCGCTTTTTTTTGCAATAATTTTAGTTGCATTGTGTCTAAAGTCACTAAAACTACCACCTGCCTTCGTTTTCGGTAGCAGTTTTGATATACCCTGTATAATAGGTTTTTACTTTTAGATTCCATATGTTCATCTTTGGAATAGTGGCAGGTTATATGGGCTGTGATCCATGAAGTCCTATAGGTACTAGATATACGGAAGCTTTTTATATTTAAAATGTCATATAAGTGCTACTGTCATTAAGATTTAAAATAGCGTTATAACTGTAGATTGTATTGTATTGTATTGTATCAGCCCATATACGACCTACTGCAGGGCACGGGCCTCTTCTACAATCGAGAGTACGATTGAGAGTGGTTAGGCCATATAGTCCACCACGCTGGCCTAATGAGGGTTGGCGGACTTTTACATACCATAGAAATTTATACAAATCGCTATGGTATGCAGGTTTCCTCACGATGTTTTCCTTCACCGTTATAGTGCGTGGTGATTGACTATCAATATACACATGACTCCTAAAAGTCAGAGGTGTGCCCTGGGATTTGAACCTGCGACCACCGTGAACATGTAGGCAGCTGCGTCTGGTCCGTTTACCAACAGGCCACCACGCACTTAACTGTAGATGCCAATAGCTATAGCCTCTGCTTCCTCTTCAAGGATGTTTACATCAGCTCATGTAAGTAATACTTACTTATGAACTCCAACAACAGAAGTATAGTGTCTTATGCAGTTCGGCGACAGGTTGGTGAAGATGAACTCATATTTGCCGGTCTTGTACGACGCTAGCAAGTACAGCGCCTGTGTGGTGCCTCGGAGACCGGAGTTCACCACCTTCGTGTTGGTCGTTGTTACGCAATTCAGTCCTATTGCTAAGCGGAAAGCAATAGGAGTTATTAAAAAAGTTAATTATATTCATGAATATACTCAGGTTCTGTTGCATCAACGTTCAATAAATGTTTGTTTGAACTACAAGTATTTGTTTCGGGTCTGTGTGTTTGTGAGACCGAAAAGTCTCGTAGTTCGTGATACCCGCGACACAAGACTCGATCTTAGCGTGGGGTCCGGACTATGTATGTGACTGTTGGGTGTATTTATTTATTTATCAACCAACTTTGACCATAACTCTGGTTTTGAATATATCTTTGCAATACTTGTGATGTCAAATATATGGCGTTAACGCTGTCCACGCGAAAGTTATCGTCAAAGTTAGTTTATGCAATTGGATGTGAGAATATTAACGGCCTGTTTCACGGACAAATTTAAAACCTATTTTAGTTATGTAATTTTTTGTCCTTTTCGAAAGACTTTAGAATTGAGTTCGAACGAAAAAGACAAAACATTCGACAACTAAAATAGGTTTTAAATCTGACTATGAATAAGGCTGTGAAAGTTAGGCACAGGGGTAGTATAAGCAGGAAGACAATCCATTGTATCAATGTGGGTTACATTGTCCGCTCGGTGTCGTAATGCTTGAGAACTCCTATTTCGATAAAAAGTCAGGCTTGACTTTACTTAAAATTGCGTCATCATCTTCATAACTTGGATAACTCTCTCTTTTTCTCTCTCTCTCACTTCCAAGCTATGAATCCCACAAGGTGATGGGGTCAGCTTTCTTCGTTTTTCTTCTCCACTTCATAACTCAGACTATAATGTCAGTAATTCAAGGTTGGACACAGGCCTTAGCAATTTAACTATCTGAGTAGGTACGATTGCGAACTAAATAGAAAATTAAGCGAGCTAAAAGTAACAAAGAGTTTATTCTTCTTACAGAGGTTTATTCTGGGCGAGGCCAACGAATGCCAGATTATCCGAAGGTTGGTAACCACCATACGACCCTTGGTTCCACTGTTGCCCTTAGTATCTTCGATGGGTTCTATTCTGTCGAATATCTTCTCGCCAGGTCTCAATTTTAAGTACCTGAATACAAAAATACACACGAATTTATTTTGTAAAATGTGTTTTAGTTTAATAAGATTTTTATTTGCAGCAAGGCACAATCCTCAGGTGCCAATAATAGATTTATGTTTGTTTGAAATCTAATCATATTTTTATAGAGCGTTCAGCTGTATTCATTATAAAATAATTGATTATACAAAAACTGAAAGAAAATTTTATAAACACAGTGAAGTAAAAGATAAATAAAAAGTAGTGAAAACAAAACACATCAGATTGTTTGGTTTTTCGAATCTAGAACCAAAGTTTTAAAATTGTTTGAAGGTATTAAATATGTTTATCATATTCATAATCACTTACGCAAACGGGAGATCGAAGAGTACTTCTCGATCTTCCCAAACAGCTCCTGTTTTTCCTTTACACATGATTATTTATTACATAGCAAAGGTTTTGGCAAAGACGGTTCATAAAGTAAGCACTACGTTAGACGATGTTTTGTTACCATTACTGTTGCCATAGCAACGGCTATTAACCTTGCCAGATAAATAATTATATTGCTACTAAATTCTACCAAATGGAAAAATTATTTAATATGTACGTTAATTTACATTATAACATACAATCAACAACAAGTGCGTGGTGGCCTGTTGGTAACGGACCAGACGTGGCTGCCTACATGTTCACGGTGGTCGCGGGTTCAAATCCCAGGGCACACCTCTGACTTTTCGGAGTCATGTGTGTATTGATAGTCAATCACCACGCACTATAACGGTGAAGGAAAACATCGTGAGGAAACCTGCATACCATAGCGATTTGTATAAATTTCTATGGTATGTAAAAGTCTGCCAACCCGCACTGGGCCAGCGTGGTGGACTATATGGCCTAACCACTCTCAATCGTACTCTCGATTGTAGAGGAGGCTTGTGCCCTGCAGTGGGTCGTGTATGGGCAGATACAGTATACAATCAACAATGTTACTATATAGCAGTATTACAATATAAAGCTGCCTCCAACAGGTCACTGTGGAATTAACTGGGATAGGCCTATGTTCAGCAGTGGACTTCCTGGGTGATGGATGGATACAATATAAAGTTACCTAGTTACTACATCTGTTCCTACCATTTTTCTCTTTATTTACTAGAACTAGAATGATAGAAGTACCGCAGAACAATAAATAAACAAATGTTGTAGCACTTACACATCTTTAAATAAATATTTCAAAGTTAATGCGAATATTTTGGAGAATATGCAACAACAATTGCATTTGTAATATCCACTTGATTAATTACGTAATGAAACTTAACTTGAAGCTAATGAACGTACTTACAAAGGAGGGAACTAAGTGTCACAGTTGTGTCATAACTTGGCGCGGTACGAACTGGCAAACTTAGTTCTTGGTCTGCACCAAAATAGTAATCATTAAAACATTTTAGTTACCTGTTATTGTACTAGGTACTTCCGTAAATATTACATCTATGGCTAAGAGTCAGGTTTTCGTGTTATGATTATATAAATACAGTTTTTAACAACTTTCCTTGCCTTTAATTTCTCATTTTGGGTGTGCCCACGCTGTTCTCAGCCACGACTCAGCATGAATGGGCAAGCTCTTCCCGGAGGGGAACCACGGTCTCATAGTAATATAGTTGCCGGATGCCCAATACCCCTTCCCTCTTCCCATCCTTCTTCTTTCCCGCTACCTTCCCGATTTGATGTGCTGGCAACATATGCAAGCGTTGTGGATGTTCATGGGCGGCAGTGATAACTTACCATCAGGTGACCTGTTTGCTCGTATGCCGGACCTATGCAATGAAAAAAAAAGAGATGTTGGTGACGCATCAACGATTCAACTGTTGTAGACGTTTATATGCAGCGGTAATTAATTATTATCTATCTCTATAGAGTGAATGAGTGAATGACTCTTCATTCACTCATTTGTCGGATTTTGGTAACAAAATAATTACTAGCAGACTGTGTCGCGTGTTAATGCAAAATTTTAAACTTTAACGCAACTGAAAGTATTAAAATTAACCTAAAACAAAATTAGACAACTAATTCGACAGCTGAAGCCAAATCTGATAATTTTCATAGACATTATAAGACGTTTTCATCAATTTAAATCATGCCACGAGCACTTAACAGCTTTTAAACTGAATGACGTTTAGCTGATAATAAAATTACGCGCCATTTGCAAGAGACGATGTCAAAACGCCACGCTTTTCATTAATTTAATGTCCGGTATATGTTAATAGAGATTGTGCTAAAAGCTCTTTCTTATATTGTTATCAATCACCGGGAGTACATTACTTTTATGTAATGCTTTGTAGTGGGATGTTGGAGGGATTTTGAGTTCGTTTTTGGTTTATATACTTGGGTTTTGTAGATCGTTTGAATTATTTTTTAATGCCACTTATGACGTTATGACGTCATAAATTGGCTTTATATTCAACTGTCAATATATCCGAAAATAATATATTTTAACATCTTGCCTGCGCCTGGCTTCAATGGTTTGGAGGGAGTGTAACGCGGTTCTCAAACTCCATATATTACGAATACACACGTAACATCAAAAAGTTCCAGACTGTGCCTTGGTTTGAACTCGCGACCTCCAATTTAGTGGGCGACTCCTCATACGACTGAGCTATAGCTTTTAATGATTCACACGTGACGAAGATGATTATTTAATAACAATAAAAACATAAAATTGCATTGTATTACATAATACCCCTTTCCTCTTCCCATCCTTTTCCTTCCCGCTCCCATCCCGATCTGATGGGCCGGCAACACATCCATGATCCAAGCGTTGTGGATGTTCAAGGGCGGCAGTGATCACTTATCATCAGGTGACCAGTTCGCTTGTCTGCCGGTCCCATTGTTTAAAAAAAATGGAAAGCCCACCAAAAAATAATTCTAATCTATATACTTCATTCATAACTACCTAATAACATGATAACTCCGTAAATACCGCGCCTTGCAAATCGAAAACAGACAACACAAATATAACTAAAATATCTGCAATTATCCGTCTAGTGACGTTAATCAGCGGCCGGCAGAGCCGCCCGGCCGGGTGCGCGACCGTCGGCCGGCGGACGCTCACTTCCGCCCATACACCCAGTTCCGGCGCCTCCGGACGTACACACCAATTTCCGATACAGTTTGCGCCGTCCTACTTGCAGAGCGTTAGATCACTTCGAATTTCGAAATATAATAAATAACGCCGTACCGTTTTATTTAGTTTTGTAAAATCTATTGTAAATTGATTCGTTTTTATTGGGGCGTGAGGCTAAAAAGTCCCTTGTAGTCTCTGAAATCCACGGCACAATACTAGAGTGAGAGTGCCGAAGACTCAATGCCCTTTACTCTTCCCTCCTCCCATTTTCAGTGGCCGGCAACGTACCTACGATCCAAGAGGTGTAGCTGTTTATAAGCAATAAAAAAAAGCAATCGCTTATCACCAGCAACTCCTCTATAACCGAGGCTTCAATTAAGAGAGTTTAGCTTTAGAACTTCAGGTCATAGTCTAGTAAGCCATAGTTCGGGTTGGCGGAATTCGCATAGGTACCATACATAATTCTGTGAAGATCTGTACAGTATGCAGGCTTCCTCTCGGTCTTTTCGTTCATCTGCGTGGTAAGACTGTCAATGCACATACTATGACTATATTATCTCAGGAAAAAACTTGTACTTTTATAATAAATATGTACAATAAAGCACTTAAGTAAACTCGGAGTACGCTTTCCTTGGTTATTTGTTATGAAGATGTTTCGGTGCGTGTTTTAGCGGCAGATCCTGATATGAAGATAAACGCGCTCCGTGATAGGTCGAGAGGGGTCGACAGAAATCATAATTCTTTGGAAAAGGAATAGTGATGGTCGGGGCTAATATCCGACGGTTAGATGAAAAAGGATTTATTAATAGGATGGATGATCTAAGAATGGATTACATAAGAGAATTACTTGTATGAAAAAAAAAACAAACGAACTACGAGAATGGTGTAAATTTGCATTGTACTTTATTACAGGTTTAGTACCAGTATATTACACGTGAACCAATAAATCTTGGGTTTGAATTCCAAGTTCGAGTATTTACTTCAGTATTTCGGTTTCAAAATTTCATATGACATAATAAATTCTAATCTATTTTGTGTTTATTCTTGTAAAATATTAGTCGACATATGTTGCATTGTCTGTCTTTAATCTGCTGTCTATTCACATAGCATTCTCTCTCCCTTTAGCAAAAGAAAATACACTGCTGAACGTAAGTCTCATCCAAGGATTATCATGGCGATCTTTTATAAGCGGCGTGCATCCAGCGGCATCACTGGTAACTGAACATTTTCGTCGAAAACGTCTTGCTAACTTGGTCAAATCATTCGATTTTCTATTTGTACCTTTTAGCAACATCAAAAACATTCGCGTGCATATCCGTATGAGTCGGATAAACGAAATATCCGCGGCGGTACGTGGCATCTCTAAATCTGCCAGCGCAGTTGCGGATTAGGAGATCCGTTGAGGCGTAATGTCGGTACAAATTTAATTTATCTCATATCTCATCTGTACCAAATAAATGTGCCTATGTACATATGCTGATATACTGATTCTACTGATTTTACTGATTCCACTGATTCTACTGATTCTACAATTACGTAACCAAGTATGTTTTACAATTATATTGCTCAGGCTTCGTATACTGAAGTGGTGGGTAGTGACAGTGATATCCTTAATTGGACAGCATAATTCTGTTCCAGGATATAAGTATATGATTTTTCATACATACATAAAGTCCCGCCTTTTCCCCAGAAGGGGTAGGTAGAGGTTATGCCGGTAGTAACCACGATACCCACGTTTCGCCTTGTGTGTTCCGTCCCACCATGTGACAGGAGCGAGGCTATCGCCATATCGGGTACAAACTCCTGACTTCGGGCTCATAATGAATAGAAAAATCCAATTTCACTATGTAAAGTATACGTATATACATACGTATGTAACCATACCGTAATACAACAACGCCACCGAGGTAGTATGAGATTTTTCAAGTCTAAAATATTCGTACTATTTTGCTCTGAGCCCAATAATACGAGTAATCGTTTAATTTTTCTACAGCTTCCGTATTCTGTTTAACCACTGGTAAGCACTGATAATGTTGCTGATATTATGGGATTCTATGAGCGATGCATTCACCATCAGGTGGTTTGTATGTTCTATTATATTCCATTTCATAAAAGATATGTAAGTAATTAGGCAGATGTGCTGGTTTTACTATAATAGTATTAACCATCAGTACAAACCATAGACTATCACGCGTATGGTTTGTCTCTGCTAGTTTTGAAATTAACGGTCTTGCTCAAATAATAAATTATAACTAATTTTTTGAATTTGGAATATAACCAAATTTTTGAAATTCGAATTTTATCAAAAACTCCTTGTTAAATACCGCGTGGCTAATTATCTCAGACTCGTCAGAAATCATTTTGTTAATGCCAACCCCATTACACTTCGGATTGCTTAATACGGGGTTATGGTCTCTGGCAAAATCCACTGCGGTTTCCTTCGACCTTATTCGTATATCATTAAAGGTGATTATCGCGTGTTTTGTATATAATTAACTTTGCAAATGTCTCCTAATTAGGTCTTTTGTAATTAAGTAAAATGAGTTTGGAGGTTGATGACTTCAAGAAAATGTCCAGATGCGTAAGATTGTCGGGGAAGTTTTTTGAGATAAATTGATTTTGTCGTTCTTCTTGTTATACCTGCCATTCCCCAAGCTTATTTCAGGCATAAATGTTTGTTTTATGTACATTACAAAATTTCGTTTATTTTCGATTGTTTTACGTAGGATTACGCATTATAGAAACCTGCATTCCAAATCGGATGGTAGACAATGTATGACAAGTTAAATGATGCAAGTATAGCAATTTATTAATTCAATGAATTTTAATTGCATAATGGAAACCGCACGCCAACCACTACAGGATCCCCTAAATTCTTATCCTTAAAGCTTTACCATCTTGTTTTTCCGGTCTCATTTCACGGTAATAAAACAATAAATGAATTAACATCCCTAAACCATGTTTTCCTTGAATTTCGATAGCTGTGTTACTACACAGTAAGTCTAGCGGGGTAGTGGACGCCACGAGGGGTGAAAGGGGACGGGAGGCGTTATTTTCACTTTACCAACGTTTATTGCCACAATAAATAACATTAGGTTTATGACGCGTATAAAAAAATACTCAGACGCGCATGCGAGGCTGAATTTTTAATTTTCCTTCGCCACAAGAAGCATACGTGTGTAAGTTACGTATATGGACTAGAAGTGTTGGATGTAGAGCTGTTTTACTGTCGGTGGTTTAAGTGGAGATATATTCGTTTTTTATATGTTTGTGGACCAAAGAGTCCTACAAGGAATCAGCGCTAAACGGCCAGTCGATTTTAATAACATGACATGCGTCATTTGTAAATCTGTGTAAAATATTTTGTCATTGTAAAACTATTAATTTGTACAATCTTTGTAAATATATAATTGTACATACTCGTACATGTGGTTTAAATGCGCCACATGTTAACAATTTAGTAAGAATAAACAAAATCAACAATTTGTGTTAATTAATTGTATAGTTCATCCTTTATTGAAATTGTTGGATTCATAGCATATTCCCTTAAAGTATTTATAATACGTGCGTGGTGGCCTGTTGGTAACGGACCAGAAGCGGCGGCCTACATGTTCACGGTGGTCGCGGGTTCAAATCCCAGGGCACACCTCTGACTTTTCGGAGTTATGTGTGTATTGATAGTCAATCACCACGCATTTTAACGGTGAAGGAAAACATCGTGAGGAAACCTGCATACCGTAGCGATTTTAAAGAATTTCTACGGTATGTAAGTCCGCCAATCCGCACTAGGCCAGCGTGGTGGACTATATGGCCTAACCACTCTCAATCGTACTCTCGATTGTAGAGTAGGCCCGTGCCCTGCAGTGGGTCGTATATGGGCTGATACAATACAAAAAATTGTATAGTTAATTCTTTATTGAAATTGTTGGAATTATAGCGTATTTCCTTAAAGTATTTTTAATACAGAGGGAGCGCTGGTACCTGCAATGCTTAGATACCATTGACAACTGGCTTGTTTTTACATTATCGACTTTCAGGTTGCTAAGTACTATATGACAAGGTGCGTGCTCAGATTTATTTGAAATGTTGGATGGTCACAATTATCTAAAAAGTTTTTTATATATATGTTTTTGGTCACTTAATGTGTAGCACTTTATGAACTCCACACGTGCTTAGCTACTTTTGGTGTACTGTACTTCAAAAACGTAGATAAAAATGGTGGTGTTGGGCCACCTTTTTCTGCCCTCTTATTGGCTGACATTTGACAGCTTGTCCAACATGCGCGTATCATTTGGAAAAATTAAAAAGTTAACAAGTATTTTAAGGCTATTGAATGCCACTCAAACTCCTTTTAGATGGATAATAACTAAATATACTTTACCAATGGAATTTATAGCAATTAATTTTTAAATATTAAGTTAAATTTTCGCTAATATAACAGTGTTACCAAGATTACGAACAACAACTTATCTACGGTTTTGAAGACGCAAATATATGAGAGCGCTCCCTCTATATTATAATCCATCAGCCAAAGGAAGTCCACTGCTGAACATAGGCTCTCCCAATGATTTCTACAGTGACCTGTTGGAGGCAGCCTGCATCCAGCGACGTCCCGCGACCTTTACCAGGTCGTCTGACCACCTAGTGGGTAGACGTCCCACGCTGCGCTTTCTGCTTCGTCCAAAATACCTCAGTGCCTCAAATCGAAAGTCTTCGATAGTTGCGTGTTACCAGTGATGACATACGGCACCGAGACGTGGCCTCTTACTATGGTCTCTTGCTACTACTATGGTATTATAATATTATAAAGACTCTAAGCATATTCCATAATAATAGGATTTCCATGGTCCCAGAATTTCTTACTTCTCCTTTTTTACTATAGAGCTTAGATCATTCAGAAGGATTTAGATTTAGTTAAAACGCTATCCTAGAGCGGGTTGGCGAAATAAGATTTCTTTAAATGTTTCTTTCTAAAAGAGTGCTGAAAAGTGAAGGGCGTGGACAATTGTATTCAATATTAATTTGTGTACAGTGCCCGTGATTGTTTTCTTGTTATTGTTTTTTATTGTTCTTCATGCGCAACGTTTTTGTACTTTTACTTTGCTAATTTAATTAATTTATTTTAGTCACAAAATTAAATACGTAGATATGTATGTAGTTAGTTATTTAATGCTGTGTCTGCTTTAGTATTATCATGTACTTAGATATAGTTTTTCAAAATTGTTTTCTTATAATTTTTATGTATTGGTATGTGACAGTTAGTAGATAGTGAGATTGTTAAAAAAAAATAAACAAATTCAACTCGTAACTCATGTAAACGCGTTTAAAATTAATGTTTTTTATACTTACGATTTTGTTTAAGCATTCTAGTCATCTCTCAAGTAATTGCTCAATAGTCCTTATCAGTATATCACTACAAAGTGTAAAACAAAGTCGCTTCCCGCTGTCTGTCTGTCCCTATGTATGCTTAGATCTTTAAAACTACGCAACGGATTTTGATGCGTTTTTTTTAATAGATAGAGAGATTCAAGAGGAAGGTTTATATATATATATATATATAATATATCTACAAGGTGTCACAATTTGTACGAAAAATAACATGTATCTGATGTGGAGTGGATTAAAAAACATCTGCAGCCAGGCGAAGCAGGGACGGGCCGCTAGTACAATATATTTGACAGTCTTCAACTAAAGATTAATCGCAAATCCTTTACCAAATTGTCTAAACCTTTCAAGATTTACTAACACAACATTGTTCCATTATTCCAAGTATTTATTATTAACCGCGGTATCACCTGTCTGTTATGAGTTTTCGCGCCAACTACAAGAATCCGTTTGAATAAGTAATGAGACTGGTGTGAAAGGAGGTTGGTTTATAGACACGGAAAACTCCTTGCTAAGGGATCATTCTTTTAAGTAGATGGATAAAAGACAAAATGTATGCATTAAGAGTGAGATGATAAGCATTAGTCAACAGGTGGAACTAAAAACATTTTACAAAATTAATCTGTGGTTAGGTTTGTCAACTTGAATACAATGAATTGTATGAATTATTTTGACTCAATATTTCTTTATATCGATGATAGAATAGATAAGTAGATATTGACAGCCAACGTTTCGCAGTTGGTAAGACGCCGGCTGTGAAACGTGAGGCCGCGGGTCCGAGTCCCGCACCGAGACAAATATTTCAGTGATCTTCAGGCATGCCGGGTTTGTGTGTTTGTGACACTGAAAACTGTCCCGTAGTTCCTGATACCCACGACACAAGACTCGATCTTAGTGTGGGACTATGTATGTGACTGTTGGGTGTATTTATTTACTACTAGGGGCCGGCTTAGCTCCGGTGTCAATCCAGTCCCATCCTTTGAATATAAAAAAGTGACAAATATATCTGAATTCCTCCCATCGTCTCATTCATCCTATGTACATATAAACACTACATTTTCTGGATAAAAAGTAACCTAAATGTTAATCCAAGGTATCGGCTATCACCATACCAAATTTCATAGAAATCGGTCAAGCCATTTCTGAGACTATAGCGAACAATCGCACAGACAAACAGACAAAAATTCCAACAATCATTATTTTGGATTCTATTACGTATAAACACTTCCCCATATTAGTTTTTCTGAAATATCTTCCAGGTACTGACATCGATCAGTTACAAATGATGTATATAGAAGATGGATAAATAAGTTTTGTACATGGTATGTGAAGTCGTGAGATCGATATTTAGATCTCATAATCTATTTTGCAGTCACATCTCCGGGGTGATATAATTTCTTATAAAGGTTGATTGTCATAAATAACCTTGTACTGATCATATCCTTTGTTTTCATTTACCAATGGTGGCAAAGGGACATCAGAAATAAATTAAGGTATTAGTAAACCACTTGACCATAAAATATGTGTACCGGGTTCCCTAAGGCGATAATTTGAGTATTATGATAATCAAAATCCTCAATTAAACTGTCTATGCCTAACAAAGGCAAATAATAAACATTCTAAATTATACCAAATACCTTACTTAATATAATTAACACAGAAATCCAATTCATGAATTCAAGTAAAAATACATTGTTGAATTTGTCGGGGCGTATGATTAATTGTCATTACATAAGCTTATAAGCTAAGAAATTGGACTCGAAATGTTTGTCGCGAACTTTTTTTTAATAAAACGTGGAAAATTTGAATGGCCGCTCGCCATCTGGCGGGGAGTTGTTTAAACTCTCCCCCGGGTGGGGAGGGGCGTCTCCGGAGAAAATTATGGCGCACCTTATAGGGAAAGTTGTGAATTTTTTTACGAGCCGGCATGAAAATGAAAGGGATCCTGCTTTCAAGATAATAGTTTACATTCGCTTGCGTACATTTTTGATTGGATAAAGTCAGTTTTCACGAAACTTTGATCATCATCATCAAGGATTAGACTTGCCTTTAAATTACAAAAGAGCGTCTTACGATATTATACAGGGTATATCAAGACTTCGACCGAAAACGAAGCCAGGTGGTAGTTTTAGTGATTGCAGACACGATGCAACAATTTTTTTTCAAAATAGCGACAGGATCTTTTTGCAATTTTTTAAATATCGTTGTGTTTAGGTGGTAAATACCTAGTTTTCGTTAAAATTATAATTTAAACTGTTTCTTACCATTGTGTCTTTAAATGAAAAGGTGAACATTAATATTTTTGGAAAAGGATGTATTTACCATTCAAATATGACGATAAATAAAAAATTACAACAAAAAGGTTTCGATTTTTTTTGCGAAAATTTTAGTTGCATTGTGTCTAAAGTCACCAATACCACTTCAGTCTTCACACTTCACTTCATACTTCGTTTTCAGTCTTGATACACCCTGTAGAATATGGACAAAGATTTCTTATGTAATTTTGTGGTGATATGTTACGGAATAGGGCCGGTCACAAATATATTAACATAAAAACAAACATACACTTGTTCATTTTAATATTAAGACAAACTATGAATTCGACGTAGGTTTGCCTAAAGGAAAAGCGTCTCCTTTGAATAAAGATTTTTTGTGATAATACTTGCCAATTATCATAAGGAGATACCGCGAAAAAAAAAACAAAAAAGTACGGCTTCGTGCCGCATTTCTGCTCTTTCATTCCCACGCAGTTTTTTCAAGAATCCGCTTTACTAAAATATCCAACATAAAGAATAATTCTATCTCCTAAATTTCAAACGAAACAATGTCATTATCAAATCAAATATTGAGATATCCTACGCAATTTTTTATGTATATTTAAAGAGAGCATTTTTCTAAGAGTTTCGTGAATTAAATCATACCTTTTGCTAAATTGTGACTGAGGGAAATCAAGTTTATTTAGCAACCTTGACGTGTAATTCTACGCCTTGTCCCGAGCCGTTTTCGGGGAAATAAATTATCATTTAGGAGGATTTCACAAAACAATTGTATACCGCCGGCCTCATATTTTCTCTTAAGGAATTTACATTTGTTTGTGGTCTTTCTTTTTTGTCTTGAGGATTACATCGCGGTCCAATAAATAGTGACCTGGTTGACAATTGGCGGAATATCAACATTTATACTTTTTAAATACTGGGAGATTTACTCCAATGCTGCTGAATGAGGGTACATTCTGTGTTGTTAAAACCCAGCATTATTCTTCGCAGATTGAAATAAGTATGCCAGTATGCTCAATACTGAAGGTACTTTCTACTTACACGGGCTGATGACGAACGCGATACAATTGCAAGCCGGACTTACACAAGGTGTAGATGTAGCACCCACGATCTGAACTGACCTCACACATCGGACATCCTGCAACTTTTTCTAACTAAAAAAGTTATTTATCTGAAATCTTATTCAAGAGGATTGACCGAGCGAGGAGAAAGGCACAGATTACAGACTCCACGGATCTTATAGAATGCAAACTTCTCTTTAATTAGCAATTAAATCGATACTTAAAAAACTAGAAAAACCAAGGGGGAATAAAAGTAAGTATTTAGGCAAATACTTACTTCTAATAAATATTAAAATAAACGCTTGAACATGTAAAACTCACAACGTTTTCAGTGAATTGTTAATGTTTTCTAATTACATCTCCATTACAACAACCGCATCCCTCTGAATAAGCGATACGGTCCGCCATATTTAATATCGTCCGCCATCTTTCTTTCAAGAGTCCGCGAACCACGCATAATTGTCAGTCATTTATTATTTTAATTCACTAGAAAGGCGATTAAATACGCCGACCTACCATTTTTATTTCACTTGTTTTCGCCCAAATATATTGCAGTATTTAAAATTTTTATTTAGGTGCTCACCCCACGAATCTGAAATGAGGAGTGAACATAAAATATTTAATATGACCGACGGCCGAGAGGTTTTTATTTTTTTAATAATCTCTGTGAAATGATTAAAAATTTTAACTGGGCAACATGTATTTGAGGATCGCTTCAGCGGCCTTTTAGCTTTAAAAAAGTAATTATTTATTTTATTTCGCAGATTTGATGCGCGAGTTTCATTTGGATTAAAGTATGGTTTTGTCTTTTTTCAGATTATGTCGCCGTTTTAAAAATATAACGTTTAAAAAGTTTTACTGTTTTATCTACATTGATATATAAAGCTGAAAAGTTTGTTTGTTTGAACGCATTAGTCTCGGGAAGTACTGGTTCGTATTAATCCAAAAATCTCTGCACCTGGGCGAAGCCGAGCTTATTTTGCATGTATTACTTTTATTTACTGCCTCGGTGGCGTAGTGGTACTACGGTATGATTGCAAAGCTGAGGTCTCGGGTTCGAATCCCGGGTCGGGCAAAGTGATTTTGGATTTTTCTATTAATTATCAGCCCGGAGTCAGGAATTTGTGCCCGATATGGCGATAGGCTCACCCCCTATTAAATCGTGGGACGGAAAATACAAGGCGAAACGTGGGTGTTCTGGTAGCACCTCTGCCTACCCCTTCTGGGAAAAAGGCGTGTGTTTATGTATGTTTATGTATGTATTACTTTTATTTAAAATAAAAGTAATCTTTGTCGACGAAAGATAACTGTGGGTTACTTAAACAAATATAGCTTTGTTTGAAAGCACTAATCTAAGGAATTGCTGCCTCGCATTAAAAACTAATTTTGGTGTTGGATAGCCCATTTATCGAGGAAGGCTTTAGGTCATTTATCATCACACTATAACACTTGCTACAGCGTCGCTCCACTGCTTTTATAAAAGTAAATAAATACTAAACAATAAATACACCCAACAGTCACATACACAGTCCTGATCCCACACTTAGATCGAGTCTTGTATCGTGGGTATCAGAAGCTACGAGAGACTTTTCGGTCTCAGAAACACCCAGACCCGAAACAAATACTTGTGGGCCTCACAGACATTTGTCTCGGTGCGGGGATCGAACCCGCGGCCTCTCGTTTCACAGGCGGCGTCTAACCAACCGCGCCACGGAGGCTGTCGAAAATTATATGATCATGATATTTTTGAAATCACATGGTGTTGATTTCCTTTTTTAAACAATTATATGACAAAGTGCTATGCTCCTGACAGGGTAGGGAAATTAAACTATAGTATTCATCGGCAAGTAATATATATCTCTCTGCAGCCAAAGGAAGTCCACTGCTGATGATAGGCATCTCCCAGGGATCCCCACATATACCTGTTGGAAGCGGCCTGCATCTTGCGACCTATCATCTGTACCTAATATCTGCCTGATCAAAACCCAATAGCTGATGATGCGGCAGTGACCACTTACCATCGGGTGAACTGTATGCTCGTTTGCCCCCTATAATATTAAAAATGAATGTAGACTCTACAGTGGTCATTATAAGAATACGTACACCTACCACGAGCTTTTGCGCGTTCAGCAATCTCACATAGGTCGATGGAGGAAACATAATTCTTCAACAGTTAAAAATCATGTTGCACCATTCCCATGCCTAGGATATAGGCAAGGTAACTTAGTAGATGCCAAAGCAAACGGCGGTTATCTGAAACACACCGGCCACGTAAGCGGAACTTACCTGAAATTCAGCAAGAATAATCAATTAGGTGAATACATCTGCCAACAAAAGTTGCTTACGAGTACGTAAATTCTGTTTGGCTTTAGGGCCGTATTTATAGTGTCGCTTTTAGGCGTGGACTAGAGAAAAAATAAGTAACGGATGAGTGAAACGGTGAAGGATAACATCGTAACGAAACTTGTATACCATAGCGATTTTTATAAATTTCTATGGTATGTAAAAGTTCGCCAACCCGCACTAGGCCAGCGTGGTGGACTATATGGCCTAACCACTCTCAATCGTACTCTCGATTGTAGAGGAGGCCCGTGCCCTGCAGTGGGTCTTATATGGGCTGATACAATACAAAAGACGGATGAGTATTGAGGATTTGGCATGTCATACTCGTAGTCATATCTTAATGTTTAAGGCCCAGTTGCAGAAATTAATTTTGACGATAACTTTAATTTTGACAATGTCATCGCCATACATTTGTGACGTATTTGACTTTGCTAATGTATGGGATTGACTTTTCAAAATTATGGGCTTAGTTAGTTTGTGGAATTCGCCCTGTTTGATTTTATGATGATCTTTTGTTTTGGTATTAATGCAGATGAAGAATTTATTATCGCAGTATCGGTCATAAATTACTACAAAAACTTAAAAATCCCAGTTTTATGCTTATTTGTATTTTGCATGTAAGGTTTTATATTTTACTGTGTTATTTAAAATACAGTAAGAGAGGTCTCTTCCGTGATCATTGGTTGAGATCATAATAGCAATTTTCAGATAGGAAAAGTCCAATTTATGAACACAGACCTCCTTCGTAGTGTATTATGTGTTGATTTTTTTTCTTTTGTAAAGATTACCATATTTGCACTGTTATGTTCTTTATCAGTCTGTGATTACTAAATACCAACATTACAGTAAAAATATGAAGCGCCGTACTACACATTCGACAGTATCGCACAGTTTCCCCCCCGACCGACAGATGGCGCGAGCGTGATTGATGAGAGCCAACTTAATTATAATACCAACGTTTATTCTTAAACATTTTTTCACTTTACCTCACTTTCGCCTCGGAAACCGCAATGTATGAACAATATTTGGAATATTAAACACGTGGGTTGCTTGCGTGGGTATTATAGCGATTTGGGAGCTTAAAGGTATTTTTTTATTTGGCAAAGTGAGAAAAGACAATATTAATGTTCATCACTTTTTGACGGTGGTTCAAATCCCAGGGCACACCTCTCTTTCCGGAGTCATGTGTGTATTGATAGTCAATCACCACGCACTATAACAGTGAAGGAAAACATCGTAAGGAAACCTGATTACCGCAGAGATTTTAAAGAATTTGTACGGTATGTAAAGTCCGCCAACCCGCACTAGACCAGGGTGGTGGACTATATGGCCTAACCCCGACCCGCACTCTCGATTGTAGAGGCCTATACACTGCAAGTGGGATGTATATGGGCTGATACAAATAAAGATAAGTACAGCATGTTTATCAAAATTCAACAGATCGGTATGAAAATCCCTGAGGCAAGCTTATGTTCAGCAGTGGACTTCTTGTGGCCGAGGATTATGATGATGATATACATATTTAATGCCTTTCCACTACTGAAAGACCCCCTTTACTCACTACAAACAAACTCTACAAAACATCAGAATACTCCATTCGATACAATATCTCGAACTCCAAACTAAAAAGCTCAAAGAAATTCCGACGCGAAACGGCCACACCGACATTCAAGTGACATCTGTCGTACGTCGATGGGAATCCTAGATAGGGTATATCTGGCCATATCTGGGTATATCTGAGGATTTGTGGGCCATTAATGATGTCTCCGAGCCTGGGGACGCATCGGCCGGACCCTTAGATTTTATGAGGCTACGTTATTGGCCACCGACCGAGTTCTCGACGATATATGAAAGTTTCACATGATTTGTGAAGTAGCAGATCGCTGGAAACATTGGCCCGAAATCTAATATTGTGGACCTATAAGTATTGGTGTTTAATAATGTTAAATTGTATTTGGTGAGGGATTTATTGACCGTTACAGCTGACTGGTAAAAACTGGTAAGTAATCGTGAACGATCTGCTTAAACGGGTCGCGGGTTGGAATTTCAAGAGCATACATTCCAGGTAGAGTATTCATCGAGGCGGTTTGGCTACCTCGCTGGTCGACATAATTTTGCAGCCTTTATTCTATCCTATACACCCGATGAATCCGCACCACGACCCATTAACATGGGTCACAATACCGGGTCCTTAAATGCTGTGTGATTTTGTGGCTATTTCGGCAGGTGCGAATATCTTCTGGCCGGCTGGATGCATAAAGCAGCAGACCGGGCTCTGTGGCGTACCTTGGGAGAGGCCTACGTCCGGCAGTGGACTGCAACGGGCTGATGATGATGATGATTAATATCTTCTCTCTCTCTCTTCAGCCAAGGAAGTGCACTGAACATAGGCCTCCCCAAGGATCTCCACATCGACCCATTGGAAGCAGCTTGCACCCTTGGACTTCCTGCATATGCTTTCCTTTCCGATACGCGAAGTTACCACGAGCAAAATATACCTTTCTATAGGGTTACTTCTTACTAATTGCACTCGGGTGAAGCGGGACCGGGTCGCCAGTGTCTATATAAAAGCCGAAAGTTGCGATTCATTGCAGGCTTTTCATCACACTCAAAGGCTCTCTATTTATGTGCATTGAGTTGGTCGTGTTTTTCACAGGCGACGATGTTAAGTTTCCATTAGTTTTCTTTATACTTTCGTTTAGTATTTTGCTCGTTTCCCGGCTCGATATTATACATACAGATTACAGATGGCTTTATTAATAAAGTAGCCAAATATATAATATTGGTCTAGTGTTAATAATGTAACCAAATATGCTTCTATTGGTCTAATGGCAGCATATATGAGTTAAGTTTGAATTCTCGGATATCTTTTTCAAAGGCGAGCATAAATTTTTGTGTGAATTTTTTAGTTAGAAAGATCAAAGCTGGAATTAGTGGCAGTAAACTAGCCCCGTCTCACATTTTAAGAGGGAAATAAGGCCATCGAACTGTACACTCACAGAAATATATCGAGATGTACTCTAGTGGCATCACTACCCCTTTGGGAATACAATCCAATCCATCAGCCATAGGAAGTCCGCTGCTGAACATAGGCCTCTCCTAATGATTTCCACAGTGACCTGTTGGAGGCAGCCTGCATCCAGCGACGTCCCGCGACCTTTACCAGAATACCTTTACCTTTAATGATACCTTTACCTTTGATTTTACCTTTGGGAACACAGCTCCAACCTTATTTTACAGGTTGCGTGGCGCAGTTAGACGCCGACTATGTAACGAGTGGCCGTGGGTTCGATCCCCGCACCGAAACAAATATTTGTGCAGTTGACAGATATTTGTTTCAGGTCTGTGTGCTTGAGATCGAAAAGTTTCACGTAGTTTCTGATACCCACAAGACTCGATCTTAGTGTGGGGTCAGGACTATGTAAATGAATGTTGCGTGTATTTTTTATTTTTTATCGGAACTCCGTCTAGCCAGCGCTTTATTTGCCATAAAGCGCAGTGCAGGGTCATCAAGGATCAGGTCAAAAGTACCCTAAACCGACGAGCATGCACGAAGAGATTGATGCAAGTGGATGAAGCGAAAGTAGTATGTCAGGATCGAGCAATCGATCCATAGTCTCTGCCTACCCCTATGGGATACATGCGTAACGATTATGTATGTATGTAAAGCGCAGTGCAGTCACTTTTCCAAGCGGGAATAAAAAGGCTATATTCCTTCCTGTTCTTACTATGCTCTTCGTCTTAATTTAAAAGATAATCTAGCATCCTCTTTATACATTTTCTACGTGGCCCATCGCCGAGTAAGCTAGAAAATTTCTTACGTACAATTTTGCGCTGAAATGTGACGTCTACGTAAGTGTCAGTAATCTTGTCTGATTTAGGCAAATTCAGGTTTAAATTATTAATACCGAAAGATAATTTTACCATTATTAGATACTAGCGGCACGTCCCAGCTTCGCCTCGGTGCGGATGTTTTTTGATTCCTCTCCACACAAGATACATGTTATTTTTCGTATAAACTGGGACACCGGTATATGTATTATAAACATACATATAAACCTTCCTCTTGAATCACTCTATCTGTTATAAAGACCGCATCAAAATCCGTTCTGTAGTTTTAAAGATCTAAGCATAGCGACAGACAGACAGCGGGAAGGGACTCTGTGTTTACTATGTAGTGATTTTTACTGTCTCCGGAATTTGGTAAATAGGATTATAACAAAGATGCGAGGTTAAGACTTTACCCCACCAACTTTACCGTAAAGTACATCTATTTAAGAAATTAAATTATTTTCATTCACTCGTAACGATTAGTTAAAAGTGTCACGTTTCCACCATCTTGTAAACATTTCGTTTACTGAATATCATATGTATATTAACATAATACTCATATAACAAACTGTATAAAAACATAATATTATATGTTATTGAGTGTTTGTTTCACATCGTCAGCGCTGTTTCCAATCCAGTCAGTTCCATTTATTTTAAAGATGTTTTGCAGCACGCCTCATGTCTGCTGCTTTCATTTCGCGACGAAGTTAAATAAAAAATAGGTACGTCATAACGAATTCTTTTATATTCGTCTTTGTATTATTTTCATTATAAATGGGCGTATTGGCTATTCATAGTTAATTATAGTGATTTGGATGGTGAAGCAAAGAAAAGGATATAGAGGAAACCCCGGGCAATCATCATAAAATTCCAAAATAATCCGCACCAGGCCAGCGTGGTAGACTAAACTTCATGGAGACCAATATGGAGCCATCTAAGTCCTCGCCCAGCCGTGGAATGTATTTGGGCTAGTATTGTTATTGCCATAAGTCCAAATTGTAGTATTAAGATTGACCTTAAAATCCCTAGGTCAGACAATATTTTGTATGTTTGTCTCAAATCTCAGAAACAAAACCTTATTACATTCCACAGATTAAATATTAAAAATATTAAACATGGCTAGAAATTGGTATATTTTATAAAAGCGTAAAATGTAAGTAAAGAATTTTACACGTCGCGAGTCGTCAAGATATTTCTAGTTTAACTTCACAGTTCTTTCAACGTCGCGCTGTACTTACAACAGCTTGTTGTTAAAGACCCTTTACACTGGCGGATTAGACGCGCGATTGACGGGAGATATTTTGTATTTTATGCTTATTTGTAATGACTGAATAAGCAGTCAAGAGGCATTTTACCTTTTTTATAATCATAATGTATATTTATATTTTTTATAATAAAATTATTTGTATTGACCATACTTTTCGTTCTTAGCTCCTTTCTTTACACTTTAGACAGCTCTCTGTTTATTCTTTTCGTAAATCTATGCCATGGTTGTCTGTAAGACATCTCCTTTGAGCGATAAGACCGCCAGTAGTACTTTTATTTTTATTGATTTCTGATTGCGTTTTGTGTGCAATAAAGTGTATATAAATAAGGATAATGGACTTCTTCTTCTAAAACGTATCAAATCTAGATAGTGCTTTGAATGTATCAGGTAAGGAAAGGAGTTGTACTGGGCAGAATCTTCTAGAATAAAAAAGGTGCGATTTTAGACTACTGCTTGCTGCTTTTACAGTTATGGTAGGAAGAATGATTGTGAATCGATTAGAAAACGCAGCTTAGTAGTCTCTATTACATTATTTATATATTTCACAAGTATTTTTAAAGAATGTGACTGTTTCAACAGACTTGTAATCGTAGAGAAAAAAAACAATAATTCGTTAATACGACACAATTTACATTATACAATAATACAACAAGTAGGTCAAAAATGTAAATAATTTCATTTTAATTCGCATTTATTATTTATCATTCGCAATAATGCTGTTGTCAATGAGCAATTGCTCAGTCTTTTGGTTAATGTAAAACAATGAAACGTTATGACAATTAACATCAATGATTACAAAACATGCAACATTTTACTGAATTTAATGAAACAAATTCATTTTATTGTTGATTTCTGACATAATGACCTTGTCTTATGGGAGCCGGAATTAAATTATTCAGTTGTGTTACAAACTCCACCTTTTATTACTTCTTTAACTTTTAAATGACATTTTATGTCTACCGAGAACTTTGGAGACAACACGAAGCATTTACGATGCGAAATCTCTGTGGATCACACAAATATTTAATTTACGGAATCTCATTTCAGTGTTTTTGCGCACCATCACATAACCTTTAGTTTTACTTGGTTTCGTTCTTGCTGGTATCAGGGGCTATTTTTTTGCAAAGCCTCTTTATCCAATCTTAAGCTTCCTCGTTTATATGACCTTTGACTCTCGCACCTACTTTGACAAACCTACGCTTTTTTATTAGTATGTCAAAGTGAGTACAGCACATCTAATGGCAAGTGCAATGCAATGCTAATATAGTATCTACAGGCAGGGTACCTATCATAAATAAATAAATACACCCAACAGTCACATACATAGTCCTGTCCCCTCACTAAGATCGAATCTTGTGTCGTGGGTATCAGGAACTACGAGAGACTTTTCGGCCTCACGAACACCCAGACCCGAGACAACTACTTGTGGGTCTCACAAACATTTTTGTCGGTGCGGAGATCGAACCCGCGGCCTCATGTTTCACAGGCGGCGTTTAACCAACCGTACCGCGGAGGCTGTCGAGTATGCAGGTAGAGGATGTTACCATACCTATCAACAAAATTATACCAGACTCATCGAAACTAGATGACGCAGAGACTGAACTCCTGAACACTTGCATATCTATGACGGTTTTCTAACTTTTATTTTTGATCGACCTTGAAACCGCAGTCTTGCTATATCAAGACTGCTAATACTGACTTCTATCCCTTATGTTTGATCGATCTTGAAATTGTGGTCCAGGTACAATGTAGTCAAGACTGCTAGTACTGACGCACCTTCCACTGCGTCTGTCTGGCCAGTGTGAACCCTCCTCTCCCCGGTTGATTCGCGCCTCGCAATGAATTCAATAAGAAGCTCCCCAGCCACCAAGTAGCGCGGCTCTAGTAAATTAGCCTCGGCGCTCTTTTTCCGCTCCCACTATGTAGTCACGTAATAACATTACCACTCGACGAGATTAAAACTCGCAAAACACTTTTTATCCAGCGCGGACCCGCTTGATTTATCGTCTAAAACGAATGCACTGTGTTTCGTTGGATTGGGGATTACTCTTGTATGTTTCTAGTGTTTTTGTGGTCTGATTAACTTCAATTCGTTGTTATTCATATTGGTTTTGTTATTTTTGACGGTATTTTGAGAGTTTGGGACTAGTAACGCTTATCTCGCTGGCTCGACTGCCTCGTTATCGTAGTTGTACTTTGGTACGATTACAATGCTGAGGTCTCGGGTTCGAGTCCCGGGTCGGGCAACGTGATATTGGAGTTTTCTATTCATTATCAGTCCGGAGTCAGGAGTTTGTGCCCGATATGGTGATAGGCTCGTCCCGTATCACATCGTGGGACGGAACAAAGGCGAAACGCGGGTGACCTGGTTACTACCAGGAGAAACTCTACCCCTTCTGGGAAAAAGGCGTGAGCTTATGTATATATCTCGCTATTTGACTTTCATGATTGCGAGAAGTAACACTGTATTGCAAACTTCTGATGAAAAGAGAAACGCTAGAGATTCTTGCCCGTTCTTCTCTGGCGAAGACCGCCTTGTGAATCGGGTGGTAGTGAAAAAAAGTGACAGAATCTAAATAATGTATGACATTTTATGGATTCAATAAATATTTTTATTTCATTTCGTTTCAGATGGAGGAACTTACGGGTTACTTAACGTATGGTGATCGTTATTAACCATCAACACATACATGACTCAATCTCAACCCAGACATATTTTTAGCGACAATTTCTCTCAATTTGTATTTGAAATACAATTCAAAACTAACACATATTTTAGCGACAACAACCTCATGAAGACGCTTATCGAAAAATCCGTCTCAATTACCAGTAATCCGTGGGGGTGGCATTACCCTAACATCCCAGGGGGGCGGGTTACGTGTTAACTGCTAATTGGAACTGTTGCCGTAACTGTTATTGCCGTGTTGTTTTAGACGACAGACAGCTATGCACTGCCGGAGTTGGCGTCGATCAATATTGCCATTTAGAGTCAGGCTTGCAACCGACAAATACTACCCATATGTGAGATCGGTAATTATGTTTAATACGTCACTTAAATAGATTGAAAAGAGGAATTTTGATAGTGCTTTATGACAGCTGAATTCGGAGAGGTTTAATTGAGTTAGCGGATTAGCAAGTTGAAGTGGCAATGGGCGGGGCACATAGCACGGAGAACTGATGGCCGATGGGGCCAAAAAGTTCTCGAATGGAGGCCACGAAGTGGAAAGCGCAGCGTGGGACGTCCACCCACTAGGTGGTCAGACGACCTGGTAAAGGTCGCGGGACGTCGCTGAATGCAGACTGCCTCCAACAGGTCACTGTGGAAATCATTAGGATAGACCTATGTTCAGCAGTGGACTTCCTTTAGCTGATGGATGAATGGATGATGATAATTGAGTTACGTATGCTATTGCAAAATCAAAATAACTGATGAAAAATCATCGAGAAGTAAAAAGTTTTGTGTGGCGTGTCCTTCAGTAAGTGTGATTGCCGGAGACCTTAACGCTTGTGATTAGAGTATTCATAATATAGAGGGAGCGCTGGTACTTCAAAGCGTAGATAAAATGGTGTCGCCGGGCCACCTATCTGCCCTCCTATTGGCTTACATTTGACAGGTTGTTCAACATTCACGAATTATTTGAAAAAAGAAAAAATTTAAATAATAGTTTAGGGCTATTCAATTCCACTCAAACTCGTATAAGATGGATCATAACTAAATATACTTTCTGTTACCAACGGAATTTCTATCTATTTGTTGTTAACGAATTAGTTCAATTTTGAATAATATAGCAATAATACCATCATTACAATCAACAAAGTATCTACGTTTTTGAAGACGCAAAAGTATGATAGCGCTCCCTTTATATTATAACTACTCTAAGTACTTGTGGTCGGATATTTTTTTCAGCTTGAAAAGCGACCAGCGATTTCGGGTTCCGCCAGTGTACATCCAACTTCGTACAAACCACCATAATTGTTTCAATTTGGATTTAATTGCATTACATTAGAGCTGTATTGTAGTCGTATTGTCATACATAAATTCATAAATTCACGCCTCTTTTCCCAGAAGGGTAGGCAGAGGTTCTCTTGGTTACTACCAGGATCACCCACGTTTTTCCTTGTCTGTTCCGTCCCAGAAGGTGATAGCCGGCGAGTCTGTCGCCATATCGGACACAAATTCCTGACTCCGAACTGATAATGAATAGAAAAATCCAATGTCACTTTGCCCGACTCGGGATTCGAACCCGAGACCTCAACGCTGTAACCGTACCGTAGTACAACTATGCCACCGAAGCAGTCGTATTGTCGTATGAGTATAAAGCTGCCCATCTATTTTGATGTGAAAGTTTAAAAACTACATTTTTTAAAAAAAAAAAACATTTTCAAACACTAGAACAAAACCAATATTAATCAAAGTTTTTTTTTTACCGTCTGTATCTATCGAAAGGCGTATTTAAAGCTAAGCCCTCAATCCAACCCAGCGCGTCTCCATTTTCTGTTTTTCTACGAATTCAATCAGTTTATTTAAAAAATCTGTAGCCTGTATAGCCGCAATGGCGGTGCAAATTGCGATAAGGCTCTATACATGCCACGGACAAAGCGTACGTGACGGCGCATAGACAATCGTTTTCTATTTTTGAAAACTTTTTTGCAATGAAGGTTCTATTTGAATTTAATTCTTTTTTTTATGTGTAAAGACTTTTTACGAAACAGAACTGAATGCTTTTTTATGTAAAATATTTTTTTACCGTGGTAGTATTTCATGTGGTAATTAAGATGTGGTCTTAGCATTGGAAGGTATATACTGCTGTTCAGACAGTTTTTCATCTTTCCTATTATTCAAGCTGTATAGATTATGACTATTCGCTCAGCTGAGCATGGGAATCCTCTACGATCGAAATTTCGATTGGGAGGCATATGCGACCATTTTGGTTTGCAGACTAGAGTGGCTTACCATACTTTAGAAATTCATGTAAAAATCTTTATGGTATGCAAGTTTCCTCACGATGTTTTCCTTTACCATTAAATTGCGTGGTGATTGACTATCAAAACACATGACTGAAAACTCAGAGTAATCCCCTTGGATTTAATCGAATTGAATCATCATTACCAATCCAATCTGTAAAATGGTTTGCAATAGTCATTGCTGTAGCACGAAATCAAAACAGTTATAACAAAAACACAGTTCAGGTGGTTTAATTCGCGGCAACAATGGAGTGGAGCCCGCAATGTATAATAAATCGCTGGCGCTGAGTCGCCGCGGCCAGGTGTGCTCTACGTCTCATACTTCGGCACACTTGACGCGCCCAGGGCTGGGGGAAGGGGGGTAGTATTATTAGAATTTAGGGTGTTCATGGGACTGAAGTCTTTGATTAAAAAAAAATGCGATGACAGTTACGAGTCTGAAGTAGGCTAATGCGATGTTAGATTTGTCGCGTAAATATGGTTTATTTGTATTTTACACATAACGGTTTTATTGACAAAACACAGCGATACATTTTACATGTTATTTAGGGCACAGTGATCACGTATTAATTCGCGGCAACAATGGAGTGTAGCCCGCAATGTATAATAAATCGCTGGCGCTGAGTCGCCGCGGCCAGGTGTGCTCTACGTCTCATACTTCGGCACACTTGACGCGCCCAGGGCTGGGGGAAGGGGGGGTAGTATTATTAGAATTTAGGGTGTTCCTGAGAGGGATTTTTTTTAAATATTTGATGAGAAACAAATTGCACTTTTGACAATATTTTCCTAGATTGTATAAATGTAGGAAAAGTCAAGTCAAGATTTAGTAACGCAGGGAGCCCAGTATTTGTGATTCGCAAGCATTATGACAAAATCTGCTTAGCAGAAAGTTCTGTACGACATTTTCGAAGGTAGAAAAAGCTTGACTACAGTGTAACATTTTTGCTTAATTATTAAAACGGCCCGTGCTCATCACGAGGATGTATACGAAGTAAAATAAATAAATAATATTACATATGTATACGTACATTAATATCACGCATTTCTCGCAGAAGGGGTAGGCAGAGGTGCAACCAGGACCCTCACGTTCCACCTTACCTATGTGTTCCGTCCCATCATGTGACAGGGGGCGAGTCTATCGACATATCGGGCAAACTCCTGACTCCAAGCTGATAATGCATAGAAAAATCCAATAACACTTTGCCCGACCCGGGATTCGAACGCGAGACCTCAGCCTTGTAATCATACTATAGTACAACATACAACATAAATAATATTAGTATGTAAATAAAAGCAATAATTCTCAAAATTAAATTAAAATTCAACAGTTATTTCCGAGAATAAATTGTGCCAGCCCTGCGCTTATTCATGTCCCCGACTGAATGTTATGGAAAATTCCGTTGATTTATACGTACTCGTGATATTTAGGGTCACCTTATGCTCGTAATGACCTATGGGCTGGTTGATGCTGTGCCGGCAAAATAAAGCGGAGTTCATGAATATCTATTGTAATGGTTTTTGTAACGTATTGGTGAAATATGACTGTTGTTTTTGGAAAAAACGCTAGTGTTGAAGATTTGCATAAAAGCTTGCTGAAATTCAGATTTGTCCGAGGTCTTTTTTAATTATTGCGTGATATTTTTTCGTGTCCTGTGCTTTTAACTTTTCCTTTTTGCCGAATTCTTTATTTAAGAGTTTCTTCACAGCTGGCGTGGGGTTTCACGACAAGTAAGAGAAATCAAAATGTGAAGTACAGAATATTATTAATGTTGCTGGGTTTAATTATTTTATTGATTACATATCAGAGGCAAAAAGAAATCTCATCATCATCAGCTTCAACGATTTCTAGATTTACACCTCTCCAGCGGTAAGCCACATATTACCAACACAATTATCCCATTGCGATAGGCTCACTATCACATCGTGGGACGGATAATACGAGGCGAAACGTGGGTGTCCTGGTTATACCTCTGCCTACTCCTTCTCAGAAAAAAGCGTGAGTTTATGTATGTATAATTCTCCCACCCACATCCATTTAGCTACATTACGCTCTACTAAGCATACCAGCATCTCATACTGCCTTTGTCAAGCCTCAATTTACATTTCAAGACATGTCTATTGTTTTTATCATAAAATATCCTTCTAATCTGTATTAAACTCCACAGCATTGCAACACAACTTGTTAGTACTTCGACACATTTCGTGCAACGCCTTTTAGCTGTCAGGCGTCTTTGCTTTAACCGATACTGAGCTCAAGACTTTGAAAGTGCAACTACGAAAGATGTCATTTGATGTACCTGCACTTAGATTTCAGTCATTTGTATCATTTCCAGTAATAAATATTTATCTGTTGTAATGAAACATGTTGTTGGTTTAAGGATAGAAAATAACGAAAGAAAATAAGATTATTGACCCACATTAGGAAGAACAAGAACACAATACAGTATACTGTAAATAGTCTAGTTAATGATACGCTTATATTTTGCTCCACTACTACCAACAAGACTACTACTAAAAATAAACAAAAAAAAGTGAGGATGGCCTGGACCTAGACTGCCCTGCAGCGCTGATTTTCAATGGGGAGTCTGTGCGATGGCCGGATCGATATTTTAATGCCATTCAAACCTATTTAATATTTATACATTTACTAGCGGCCCGGCCCAGCTTCGCCTGGGTGCTAAGATGTTTAGACTCCACTCCACACCAGAAATATCTTATTCCCGTTCAAACTTTTGTACTCCTGAACTCAACCTAAGTACCTACTATCCCTCTTCCTATCGTATCCCATCCCATCTCATCTGGCTCCTTTTCTTTCTGTTACATCCCGTCCCATTATTTCCCATCGAATGCAATCCGGATCCGACCAGTTTCATCGCGTTCGTCCCACTTTATCCCATTTCATCCCTTAATGCCTAAGTAGGCAAGTTGTAAATTTTTTGTAATTGCTTTTATTTTGTAGATAGGCCTTATTATATAAACACGAAAATACGACGAATATCATTTAAAAAATACGCAAACACAAATACTTTGCAAAATTCCTGCTAAAACTTTCCGCTCAGCCAAAATTCTGACTACGAAATTGATTTTTTAAAGTATAATGAACTACTTATTTTAAATTTAATTAATTTTATAGCGTCAACAACACGTGGTAATTATACTGTTAAAATGTAGCTTATATGACACGTTCGTAGATTTACCATAGCAGCGCCATCTATTGATTACTTACTCAACCCAGTCGAAAGGTATCGACATCTGTTAGAATCATTTGGAGTTAACAGATGATTGTGACTGTCAAATAATAACAGACAAATAATTAGCAATAAATTAAAATTGCGACTATAATTTGAGATTTAAACTATCCTATCTCTCAAGTTGGATCGAACTGCACATGGTGTGCAAATTTTATTATAATCGGTTAAGTAGTTTAGGAGTCCATTGAGGACAAACATTGTGACACGAGATTTATATATATTAAGATATATACAATGAATCTAAATTCCTACACGCGTTCATGCGAGAGTTTATCTCATTGTAAATTCCTAAATGCACAATTACATGATTATATATTATTGCTAAATAAGCATTACATTACACTGCAGCACAGAACGATGTGAAAACGAAAAATTAAACTATATGATTATTGTTACGTAAAACGAAATATTTGAGTGTTTTTAATGGATCCAGAAACAGCATCGACTGACAAATTTGTGATATTCCACCATTCGACACAATTTTCGTTTAGCTCTACCGTTTCTCGTTATATTTACCGTCTTGACTAACAAGACACATATTTTCCTCGATTATATGAAATAAATGTTTTTGACACCCCCCATCGTCGCAGAATACGTCCCCGTCCACATTTTTGGTTAACAATAACGCAGCAGGTTACAAATCGATAGTTAATTACCGTACGAACAGGTTCATTGTCGGCCTGACATCCTGACGCCACGCAAATAATTTCGATTGTGTTGAATGAATTTTCTTTTTCAATTTGTGAGTAACATGTGCGCCTGTATTCTTAATGTTTTGTGTTACGAAGCTGTTGCTGACAAAAGGATTTTCTTTGTAACGGCGCTTTGAAGGGAGGCATTATTCTGTGTGTTTAAGCAAGGTTTTCTAGGTCGGAAAGTTTTGTAGTAAAATTAGGTTATAGTGTTTTTCGATAACTCACTCACTGTGGTTGTGGGTTAAAATCCCAAAGCACACCTCTGACTTTTCGGAGTCATGTGTGTATTGATAGTTAATCAACACGCACTATAACGGTGAGAGAAAACATCGTGAGGAAACCTGCATACCATAGCGATTTGTATAAATTTCTATGGTATGTAAAAGTCCACCAACCCGCACTAGGCCAACATGGTGGACTATATGGCCTAACCACTCTCGATTGTAGAGGAGGCCCATGCCTGCAGTGGGACGTATATGGGCTAATACAGTACAGTTTTTGGTCCGGCGTAAATAAATGAAGTCGAGATGCAGTGGAGCAGCACCTTTATCTCAGAACATCTATGTGATCTAAATGAAGCAGTAAAATGTATCATTTTGTATGGCCGATAATGTTATACAATACATACATACATATTCGTCACGCCTGTATCCTATAGGGGTAGGCAGAGACTATGGATCGCCACTTTGCTCGATCCTGACATACTACTTTCGCTTCATCCACATTTATCAATCAATATAACATATTATGTTATACAATACTTATTTGATATAAGCTGGTAACATATGGAAACGCTGTTGATCGTGGATTTACCTACAGCATCCATCATCCATCAGCCAAAGGAAGTCCACTGCTGAACACAGGCCTCTCCCAATGATTTCCACAGTGACCTGTTGGAGGCAGCCTGCATCCAGCGACGTCCCGCGACCTTTACCAGGTCGTCTGACCACCTAGTGGGTGGATGTCCTACGCCGCTACCTACAGCATACTGTGTATCTATATACAATATACAATGTACAATTGTTTGTTTACCCAAATAAAAAAAAATGTTTTGAAAGTTCCTAAATCTCTTACATTTCCACAGAAATTTCAGTCTTCGTCTTCAAAAGTTGGATAATGCTCTACGATTATCTGTTGTTGATGTTATTAACAATCATCACTTTCTATGTGATACCCTCTGTTAAACATTGACAGCTTTAAACCTAATTACTATTTAATAAATTATCTTAATAGGCTAGTTCAGCATTTCCCATATACCCAGCGGCGTGCACAGGATTATGACACTGGGTATGCGGCGGAGTACTCAATCACAAAAACTTTTTCTTTTATAGATGTTTAGCATAGCCACAGCCACGCGACAGATCTCTTAAGTCGGAAACCATGCCAACAGAACAAGTCTTAGATGTACTACTATTTATGTACATCTTCTACGGCAACGCAGACAAAACAGCGATCGATCGTCGCGGCGGAAGAAATTCTAATAAGTAAAATTACTAGAAATTACACTGTACTAGAATTACTAAACAATATGCAAGGAAAACAATATAATTTAATCGTGTGTACACAACCACACAGCCAGTTATACGTTTCATAACTTTTAACATGAAACTTTCGAGTTACATTCCCTTTTTGCTGGTTTAATTGTTGTAACTCGGGTACACACCAACCTTTAGACACAATTTGAAGCTTTTCACGGAATGACAATTGTGAGAACTTGTTATTTTTTATTTATTTGTATTGAGTTATTTTTTTAATTTTTAATAAACACACATTTTCAACATAAACCTCACAATCAAATAACATTTCAAAAAAATCAACAAACGCACTAGTAAAAGCAAATCACTACAATGATTATAAAAACTCAGTAATAAACTGTAAAATGTACACACTTTCAAATGTTAAAATGAAAAATATTTTAAGGAAACTATAAATATACTAGCGCAAACAAAATAGTAAACAATGCTTATCACATGAAAAAAGCAAAATGGCCCCCGCAAAACACAAAACATTTCTGCTATTTAAACAAATAAAACCTTACTAAACAAAAATACATAATATGCATACGTGATTTATTAGATTTCCGTCTATTATTTTTACTAGGATTATAGGCAACGAACATTTCCGATTACTCCCGACAACTGCCGAACTTCCGTAGCCGCCTGCCGCTGGAGTCGCGGCTTTCGATATTCATGGGTGTGTGCGTTTGCGAACTGTGCACGGACTCATCATAGAGTAACCCCAGCTTAGGATTAAAAGTATGAAGTGGGTCACGAACGGACAGTGTAAAAATTACCGGGCCATGTAGAACAATGTTTGGGAAACACAGGGAATAGTGAATATAACTAAAAACACCAGCAGGTAAATAACTGACAACAACGCATAAAAAAGCTTATTAATTAACAGCGTCCAATAAAATTATAAAGCGAACCTCATAATCTATGCTAGATCGGAATTATATTCTGGGCGGAAACGGCCAGTTATTCCCACGCAAACCGACTCCGCCTGCGGGGGTACATAAGTGATACAGATAAACGTTAGCCGCGTAGCCGATGTCGTATCGATGGCGTGTGTCGGACACGCCGCCGTAAATAAACCATGGAGCATGGCGCACCTGCTGGCCGGGGTACGCCGCACGACAGATTGGATCGAGAGTTTGTTTATTATTTTGTGTTGTTATGAGGCTATTTATAGAGGAATCGATCAATTGATCGCAATTGCTTCATTAATGACATCTGCTGTTATGAATAGTTTAGTATTGTTTACATTGATACGTCGTAGTAACACTGAGAATGGTATAATTTTATGTTGATCAGTTCTCTCGTTATTCAACATAATATATAGATTCCTTATTTTATGTATGCGTTTTGTAAATGTCTTGTCAAAAGAGAGGAAGTTAAAATTGTTGCAGCAATAAATGTTAGTAATTATGAACCCGCTAGTAACCAATTAAATTCTAAACCCCATATAAAATATTATAGGCAAATAAAACAAGCGATAATTGTAAATTCCTTTTCAATTTTCGCAGTAATGTTACTGAGTGTGGCGATATGCTTATTCCTTTGTAAGTAATCAACTGACTGTTTTTTGTATTACACACAGCACCTGATGGGAAATATTTCATATATTCCTGATGGGGGATATTTCATTTTATACACTCAGCATGTCGCCGTTATCTGCTGGACGTAGGCCTTCCCTAGAAAGCGGCAACCATCTCAGTCTTGATCACTCCTCATCCATCATCTACTAATTTTTTCACGTTCAGCAATAAAATTGTATCTAGATTAGCGTTTCTACATCAGACAGCTAAGGCCTCCGTGGCGTAATTGGCCAGAAGCCTTTTGTAATATGAAAGGCCGCCGGTTCATTCTCGCATAAAGACTAGTGTTCATACAATCCAAAAGTATTAGTTTCAGATGTCAATGTTTGTTAGACTGCAAAGAGTGTGCTAGTCGCTGATACCCACGACACAAGAGTGGTTGATCTCAAAGTGGGGTTAAGACTTTGTGACTGTTGGGTGTATTTATTTGCTTTATGTGCAGGTGTTCCTGTATACAGCCTAGATATACCACCAACATACGCGAAGATATTGGATGATGTGTCATGGACCCTGAAGTTGAGGCTTCTTCAAGACTATCTAGACAACAATACCACGTCTGCTGCAAAGATTCAGAGATCACGGAGAGTTGGCATGGAGTCTCTAATAATGGCCGAACCACTAGGAAATTCACAAAAAACAAATGAAAAATCAATTTACGTTAACAAAGGGTTTGAAGAAAAAGAACTTAATTATGAACCAAAGTCAATTTATACGAAGAATATGGAAACATCTGCTGAAGAGAAAGGCAGTAGATATCTTGAGTCATATCCGTATAGACGCTTTAAAGGTAAGACTATATAAATCTAAACATATGCTGTCAGTATTGATGCTTGATGTGTCCAAACGAAGCTTGGTGTACTTGCTTCAACAATGTTTATTGACCGTAACGATGCGATTGTTAGTTTCAAAATATAGTTAAACTTACAAACGCGCAAACAGATAATTTATTACTCAAATATAATTAAGATGCCGTGGTAGATTGCGAATTATATGCTTAGTTATCATAGATTTGAAGGGACTTGCGTCATCTTTCACGTACAGACGTAGATTAAAGTTTCTCTGTCTACGACTAAAGTCTTATTCTAGGGATGGTTTTTTTCAATGTTATGACATAACCTGAACAATGTACCTGATGGTAGCCGTAGTGCAGCTCAGGTAGCGTATCAACTAGTGTGAGATGTTCATCTCTTGCCAGTCCAAATAATTATGCAAATATTGTATTCTGATTGTATTCCAAATATTCTTATGAGTCTTTTACAGGCAGGAGGCAGGATGTCGTGCCACCATCTCCAGAAGGAATCTCTGTAGACGATGAGAATGACATGAGGATGAAGCTGTTCCGGCTGATGTATGAGACTGTTCGGAACAGCGACTTGAAAGTCAAAAGGGCTGAGCTGATCAAGACTCATTATCATAATTATACTTCTTTTGATATTGGGTAGGTGTATATTATCTTTACAATATGAAAGACTGTGTTACTTATAAGTAAGTGTTGAAAGGGTTTAAAAAGGATTCAGGGTAGTTTAGATATTGGTGGATAATAATATTCGGAAGTTTGAGAGTTTGAGTAGTCGAAGCAAGAAGGATGCTTGCGGCTTCCTACATGTCGGTGTTAAGATCTTCTACAATTTTCAGCAGAGGACTGGCTGCGGCTATAAAGTCTACTGCAGAATACAACCGTATAGGGCTTACTTGGCGACTTCCTTCCTCTCACTTTTCCTTAATCCGCTAACTTTAATTTGCTAATCCGCCAGTTTATATAGATTAGTTTAGTTTTTCTACCTAACTCATTCCTTAGGTCTTTGTAAAGAAGTTTTAACTATATGATTCTATTAATTTCAGGTACCTAATGGGCGATATAACAGACAAGTACAATGTGATGCAGGACGTTGCTAAAACTCTAGAGAGATTGTACCATGATTGGAAGCCAATAGAGCATATCAACGCATACGAGCAGATTGCTAATCAAGCCATAGAGATTAGCCATCTTATAGACATGATGCGGCACATGAGCAAGAAAAATAGCACGTCACTGTAATCAATGTTGAAAGTAATTAATAAAGTCTCCAACATTTATGACTTTTGAGTAAAAAAGGAATTGTTACCTCAAAGGTTTTAGGAAGTCGCTGGAAAGCGGCTTTTAATAAGTCGTAATGGGCATCGTTTGGGTAGGCCTATCTATGTTCAGAATTGGACTTCTGATGATTCAAGGTCACGCTCTTTTAAACATTTTTTTTCAGTTTGCAGTTTCAAATACTTCTAGTTTCAATTGTGTATTTAACTTCATTATTACCCTGAGAAATACTATGGATCTTATAAAAGATACACCTAAATTGCCAGGGTGATATTTGCAAATCTCGATCGAAACTGTAGCGTGGGTGTGCACGAATCGATCGGCTCATTACGGGCGCATCGCGTAATCACCTACATTCAACACGGCCGCTATCGCATTGCCATTCCTTGCATAGGTCCCGGCTCCAGCGTTTGTTAAACAAAGGACCAAACGGTTTCATTAAAACATTCATTTGACTCATGTTCGGTCGTTGAACTATTTGTTTTGAGTAAATGATTGAGGATTTGTTTAGAAATTTCTGTATGTAGCTAAATGTGTTTATTATCATCAACATTTTTAGTCACAGATAGTTCTTAAAGCTAAAAAAAGTCGCTCGTGTAAGTTTAGGTTACCTGCATCTAGTCAGTTTCATTAACCTTTATTAGGTCACCTGTCCACCTAATGGTTAGACGTCCAATGCTGCATTTGCTGATACGTGGTCTCCACTTGAGAATCCTCCGGCTCCATCAGCATTCATTTTTCCAAGCTACCCATTTCATTTCTATGTACCCTCCACTACTACTTCAACTTGTAAATCTGCTGGACTAATCTCAAATCCATTGTCGTTGCTTCAACATTCGCAGCAAATTGTAATGTGCAATGTTTGTTAATATGCGATGGAGGTGATTGTGTTGGCCTCTGAAACTGGATATAGGCAGCCTAAAACCGCATAACTTGCATTGTTCACTGTGATTGCCTTAGTACCATTCAGTATAGCAGCTGTTATTCAGGCATACACAAATACCAAAGTGTGATTGTATGAATCGAAAGCTGTCAAATAGATGACTATGATGGCGATGCAAATACGGTTTGTCTTAATGGAATACTTCTAGGCTGTGATAATAACTTAATTTTTAGATGACCTCCTTAACCATGGCAGCACATCCAATTTCTATTGTCCCATAGCTTCCAGGTACTCTAGTATTCACTTCTTAATTACACACCCCAGTACAATGTGTTCAGATATCCTAGGATCTTAGTACCGCACGCACGCACACCAAATGAATTCAGAAACAGCTGTCTACACGCATGATCAGATAAAGGCATTCAAATTAGCCATCTGTAGCCAAGCGAGAGGGCATTGCAGATGTATTGAACACAATCAGCGCTTAAATCGTGTGCCATGCGGTGCATAAACTAATTGGTAAGGCCAACGTGACTTCAAACCGAATGCCATTAATATGCTTCGAAGATTGCGCCTCGTCGATACGTTACTTTTAACCTCATTTGTGTTTGAACTATTACATGTCAGTTTAGACTATGGAGTCGATGTTATATAGCTTCTTACATACATACATAAACACACGCCTTTTTCCCAGAAGGGGTAGGCAGAGGTGCTACCAGAACACCCACGTTTCGCCTTGAATATTCCGTCCCACGATGTGATAGGGGGCGAGCCTATCGCCATATCGGGCACAAATTCCTGACTCCGGGCTGATAATGAATAGAAAAATCCAATGTCACTGCTCGACCTGGGATTCGTACCCGAGACCTCAGCTTTGCAATCATACCGTAGTACCACTACGCCACCGAGGCAGTATAGCTTCTTAATAATGTTAAGAATGAATAGTCACATGTACTTACAATTCCACAGAAATTGATGAAAATAAACATTAATAAAAGTAGTAAATAAGCAATGTATACTTATAAGTGGCTAATTTTATTTATCCGTTAAATTGGAAATCGGGTTGACGAAGAGTTTTAAATACTTTGCATCGTCCAGTAAGTTAGATTTTTAATTGACTACAGTTAAAGGTTGGCATTTCAGGAGTCCAATACATGTTTGTAAGTAATCTGTAAAAAATTGGTTTTTAAATTTACATTTCTATTTCAGCTTCCACCAAAATTATTTTAAAGCGCAAAGCGAACTCAAAATCGGATTTATTAAGAGTGTTAACATATCTTCATTAATTCTGCTAAAAGCATAGACACGGCAGCTGTAAATTTGTTGCAAAATACATGAGCTGTAATATCGAGTTTGGCAAAAGGACGACGCTCAGCACATACTCCCAGCATAATGATTCAAACCCCTCTTATACCGAGTATTTCGCGCGAATCGACAGTTAACTTTATAGACGATTTTGTAATTAATCCGCGTAGGAAATTCAGTTACGACGGTATTTCGCCAAAATTGTTGTACACATTTTGGAGTTTAGTGAACGGTGTATCTTATTTTGATAACTAAGGGGAAAATTGCAAAAAATAGAATATTTCACGTCCGGTGTAAGAAATGTCACATTTAGGCATCTTCAAATGAGGCATATACTGATCCCTAAATTCTAGTCAATGTGCTGTCAAATTATTGTGAAACCACGTCTACCTTATTACGGTGGATTGAATCTGTGTAAAAGAACAACAATGTTTAATGACAAAAATCTTGACAAAGAAATAATGGATGAATGAAAGATCAATCATGAAATCTAAGCAGAAGCTTTTGGAAAACCATATGATTCACATATTCGATTGTTAAAATTATTTGATTCGTATCTTCGACAAAGTACTTATACGTCCCACTGCAGGGTATGAGCCTCCCTTGTATCGAGAGGACGATTGAGAGGACTTAGGCCGTATAGTCCACAACGCTGGCCTAGTCCGGGTCGGCAATTTCAAACTAGTCTTGGACAATACGTTACATCATTCGTTCTGATTATTATCAATAGCAACGTTAGTAAAATCAGAAATAACTTCAGCATCATTTCTTACACTGTTTTGATAATTCATGTTAATAACCTAGCAGGGAACCTTCCTAGATTCGAAATTATTGATCCAGTACTTCCATAAATCACGTCAGTAGATTACCAAAGCTTCATTTACCGGCGAATGGTTTTCATCTTCATAATTCAGGTGTACGTTGGCTACATCAATAAGGCTAACCTAGTTTGAACAATCGATTGTCTTGAAGCCCTTGCCATTGGGCAGGTGGGGCGCTTTACTATTTATTACCAGTGGTACACCGGCTCACAGAAATACCACACTGATTGTTTATTTATTTTCCGCTATTTGAGTGTCTTGGTGCTTGGTTTGTGGTAGCGTTATTATTGTTTGCTTTGGAACTGTTAGTGGTTGTAATGATTTTGTTTACATTTCAATTGTTACTTCATGTTTGTCCTTATTTAGGGTCTCTGCTGATGACAAAGTAGACTTCAGTAACGCAGAAAACAAATTAAAAAGCCTACAATTTGTTGTTAGGTTTGTAGAATAAAACGCGGTAAAGTTGACGAAGCAGTTTTGATAGCCTCCGTAGCGCAGATGGTTAGCACCGGCTGTGAAATGAGAAGCCGCAGGTTCGACCCCCCACTGAGACAAATGTTTGTGAGACCGAAAAGTCTCTCGAAGTGTATGGTACCGACGGCATAAGCCTTAATTGATCTTAATATGGAGTTATGACTATGTATGTGACTGTTGGGTGTATTTATTTATTTCATTTTATCGTTTTGAAAATTACGAAAACCTTACATACAATAAGAAAACCTTATGCCTAATCCCTCATATTGACTCAAAACTTAAATCCTCCCAGAACTGTCATCACATTTTACACAACATATTTACCCACGTGAATTTTAAAGGGTTTATAAATCACAATGTCTATCAAGCCAGCTTGATGTTTCAGGCTGATGATCCATGATAATAGTGACGATCCGACTATTTTATCAGTCCGTTAGCGTTACTCCCCTGGGTGTGCGTAACACATGCAAAGTACTCTCTGTTTAGTCTATAAACACCTGTATATATTGAGACTACGCTATGCCACGCTGCTGAAGATTTGTTAGTCACTTGTAGAATTATTGTGTATTTTGTCACGTGGTGTTTGAAGATTAAATCGGTTGTTATGAATGAATTAAAAAAGAAACGGTTTTGAGTGTGTAATACTTCACAGAATTACTTTGTAATAAACTCGCAACTACGCTGTACCAGGTTTAATAGTTATTTAATTGTTGCATTTGAATATTAGATCTAAGTGGTTTAAAGAATTTAATTAAAATAATCTCTGGAATCGATTTATGCTAGCGGGACATATTATGCACAAGTTTTCTGGGTTTATACCTATATTTCTAAAGTTATGGAGGTTAGATCAAATATTTGTAATAGTAAAGTTTTGTTACAACCTGTTGTTTAAACTCTAAGATGCGACAACCGGTTTCGTACCAAAGCTTATTTACAAGAATTTCATTTTAAATCTTTAGAATCTGAACACAATTCATACCTTGATATTGTTAAAAACCTTCTGTTGCCATTTCTATTGCCAACAACGTTATTCTATTTTAAAAAAGCACACATAACCTAAAAATCACAACAAAATCTAGCGTGGCTTCACCTAATGTGCCGAAAGTGTGTCCAAACCCCACTACTGCAAGTAAGGTCCAGCTATTATACATTTTGCCGTGCCATAAAGAATATTTATGAAGCCCCTTCACACTGTAATTACCTAAGGCCCTGTTCGGACAATTTATATGTTAAACAGGTATCGTAACGTATACCTGGAGGCGGCCGTATATCGACTCCTGAGACAGATTATTTCGGCAGCGTTGCGAGTGTGTATTTCAAAACGCTGTGTGACTTATGGACAGATTGGGTGATTTAATTGTTTCTGGGGGGTTATAAGCGTGGTTTTGTAGGTGTTTTTGTTTTTGAAAATTAAAATCTTTATCGCTCTGGAAACATTCAGGTTTGTTTTCAGGTATTCACATAGTGTTAGTAATTATGACGATGGATTCATTTTTTCACGTAATTTTATGATGTGGATTATAAACAGACGTTAAAAGTTGAGTTCAGAGAAGAATTTTGTAAATTTGCGCAGAGGAGCAGAAAATATGTGTAGAAGCAATCATGTCCATTCTTGGCCTTTTTTTAACTTCGTTTCTTCACGCAATTAAAATTAAATTGTAGTTCTTAAATATTTTGAACTAAAAGAGTGAATTATTAAATTCCTTTCGGAAAAACTGCGATATTACAGTATTTGGAATATAATGTCGAAGTTGGCTCTATCTTTAGACTTTACCAATGCTAATATCACGATGGGTAAATATAATCTTATAATTTTCACATTTTGCACAGTCCTATGTAAATTGAATTCTACCGAGTGTACCCCGCGTGGTATTGTTTACGATCCGCTACCAATTACTTTTTTAATCAATGTTATGGCTGTAAAATAGTTTGGAAGAAATTGCATTAAATATTAAAATGGCTGGTACATTGCTCGGAATTGCGCTGGGAAAAATATGAAGTTTCATTCATGAAATTAAATCGATGTCATCAGTTAAACAAACATTGGAAAAAGAATATGATTGATTGGACGCTGTGTCATTGATGAGATGAATTTAGTGAGAAGCGAAGGGTCATACGTTCCTGAAACAATAGTATTTTGTGAGTTTTGTTTAGGTGTTTTATTCGCGACATAAAATTGTCTAAGGTAGCTTCAATTATGGAGATTACTCCGGTTATTGTTTAATCTTCGTCAAACGCCGGTAGTCCATTGCTGAACATAAGCATTTCCAAGGATCTTCACAGCAGACGATTTGCATTCGTCGTTTTTGGCAACTTTGATAAATATCAATTATTATATAAGGCGACGTCGGTGTCCTGGTTGCACCTCTGCCTACCCCTTCTTGAATAAAGGCACGATGTTTATGTACTTATGTATGTAAAAATTATCTGTCCGCCTTGTGTTTGGATCCACTGCGTTTCGCTACGCTCTTAAGGTCCATCGCTTACCAAATCTCTGTTGTTACTTTGTGTTCTGCCTAATGCCACTTCAACTTGTTTATATGTTGGTAAACTTATTTTTATTGAATCTATTAGATTCCATCTCTTAGACGCGACTGGCTATTATTTTGAACAGATCATCAGCATTTACCTTTGTTGTCTGTAACATAAACAGACACAGACAACACAGTCAAAACCATGTACCGATAGAACAAATGCACACAAAGCGCGGCATTCTTTCGCGCATGACCGGGCCGCGTCCATTCCGATGCACACAGCACGAGCACACAGTGCATTCATCCGGTCATCGTTCCTCGATAATTGTAACACAATTACTCTCGCAAACACACAGTGTTGTTGTTGCTGGAAACCAATTATGTATGTAAGGTACACACCATCTGCCCGTGTTTATCAAATATTCCGCGCCATTGTCGCTTCACGTTAATGATTTAGGCCTTTTATTATCGTTAAAATACTCACTGAGCTAGGTTCTGTCTATTGCTTGATCGATATGTACAGTCTGTGTGAATGTTAATATGTATTTTGCGTTTAGTTTAATTTCTGTTGCGATAAAAGAAAGGTTAAATCAAATAGATTTGGCAACATATTTTGTCACTCACTGCTGATCAGTTAATCCTATATTGTCTTTCATTTACTATTTCTAAAGGCGATTACACAACTTCTGCTCCTGGTGGTCTCACTATGGAAGTCTTTTCTTGCCTATTTGAAGGTCTAACTTGTCGTTTGAATAAAATTGATGTTATTAAAGGCGACCTTGATTATGTTAGGGCCACCAACCAGAGCTCTTAAAGACTTGTAATGGCTCTTTAAGTATCCTTCTACTAGAGAATAATTCGTAGACCTTACCACAATACCAAGTTTTATCTTAGCTATCCTATCACAATACCAGAATCAAAACCGCCTATCAACCAACTAAAACCAACAGATATAGCCAATAAATATAACCAACAGTTTATTGATTTACTAGTACAAAAAGCGTCCTTGACAATAGCTTTGTTTAATGCCGGTGGCAGTCTCGGAGACTACGCACGCCGGTTTACGAGTGAACAACTTCCCGCGAATTGATTTAAATTGGCGAACACTGTAAAACTTGATGCTCAGCCCTTGAATACAAATGTAGTTTTAATTTTTGTGTGGGGCCAGTAGGCTACATAGTAAGAAAGAACAAGAGAAGAGTTTGGGCGAAAGAGTCGTGAAGTTTGGTGAAGGTATCGTTGGATTTATTAAAGTAAATGCTAATTAAATAATTCTTTTTATTTTTGGCATAGATCTGGAACCAGAAAACAGATCACGTGATGGTAATCGATCACTGCCGCTCATGAACATACGCATATTAAGTACAGTTTCTAACTGTTTTGTAATTGACATTGCTGATTGGTTCCGTCATTCTTTAATAGCTAAAGTGTAAGCTAAAACTAAAGCTAAAGCTCCCTGTGCGGAGGGGCTTACCGGTCCAAAAATTGGGAAGAGAGTGAAAAGAAAAAGGATGGCAAGAGGAAAGGGGTATTGGGCATCGGGCAATCTCACTCACTAAACGAAACGCGCCGGCAAAGCTGTTGCTTCACGTGGATCTCCTGTGAGACATAGGTACCGTCCCGAACGAGCTTACCCATTCATGCTGAGTCATGGGTGACAACAGCACGGCTCTATGACTTCCAGAATTTTAGATTTAGAATATTTGATTGAGAGGGCTTAGGCCGTAGTCTACCACGGTTGTTTAGTGCGAGGTGGAAAACTTTATACACCACTGAAATATCTATGACCACTGTGAACATGAACCCAGTGTGTGAACCCAGGGCACACCTCTGACTTTTCGGAGTCACGTGTGTATTGATAATCAATCACCACGCACTATAACGGTGAAGGAAAACATCGTGAAAAAACCTGCATGCCATAGCGATTTGTATAAATTTCTATGGTATGTAAAGTCCGCCAACCCGCACTAGGCCAGCGTGGTGGCCAGCTATCGCCTAACCACTCTCTATCGTACACTCGATTGTAGAGGAGGCTCGTGCCCTACAGGACGTATTTGGGCTGATATAATACAGTACAGTACATTGCACAGGTTTAGTAGCAATATTAACAATACTTCGCAAATTCAATGATGTACTACTGCCAGCGTGTCCATAGATAGGATTTTTTCTTTATTCAAATTAAAATATGATAACGTGATCTCATACAGCTGAATCATCAACTCGCTGTCCTCATGGCCCCGCTTGAGACTATTTTCTCGAGTCGCATTTCGCGAAGTACGTGAAGTTTTCCGTCGCGTGACGGACGACCGCACTCTTGATGCAATTTCTACGTTTCAACCCCTCAGGCTTAGGGTTGCCGCATTTACGACACCACTTATATTTTATGTAAGCTGTAATGGTGTTTTTTATGGTACGGAAAAGTATTTCATGTACATGAGTTTTACAGCCCTGGAGTAAGGTTTATGTGGTAACACTATCCTTAAGGAACTTCTCGTAAAAGTGATGTAATCATCACCTTTATGTCTGTTGCTGAATATGCAAGGTTATTAGGAGTTACATGTTGAAGGTGACCTTCATAGAGTTAGTTTTTTCATGTTGTTTATTTACCTTGCGGGTGGACAATCAAGGTTGTGATTTTCTGTTTCATCAGCCATCATTTTTGCGTGTTAGTGGATAAAGAACATATTATAATTATAGTTTAATAATTATGTATGCTATAGTATCTTAATTAAACTATTTTTTAAGATACTCTCTTTATCTCTCTCTCTTTTCAGCCACAGGCAGTCCACTGCTGTTCCAAGTTCTACTGCTGAAGATAGCCCTATTCCTAGGTTCTCCACATCGACATGTTGGAAGCGATTTCCTGCAACCTTAATCAGGTCATCCGTCCACCTTGTAGGCGGGCGTCCGAGGCTGCGCTTGTCTTAAGGCGATATGGGGGCTGTCAAACACCATGTCAAAAGTGCCCCACCAGCACTCAAACCCACTACCCTCCAGGCGTAAACCTCCAGCCCTTGTGAAAGCAGCCCGTTCTCCATGAATTACACAAATTGAGTTTGGGAACTCGCCCGGCACCGCTCACAATAAGATTGTCCGACAAAACTTTTACGGTTTTTTAATCGCGCCATTTCCTTGTCCACGTATACTTTAACGTTTAAAGGGTTTCGTAATTACGCTTTTATAAGATGTTTAATTAAATACTTCAAGCTGTTGTACGTATAGTTTCGTTCTGCTTAGTAGGGAGATGTTATTTGAGTATTGAAGTAGAAGTAAGCAGTCGACAATTCGGAACGATTGTTTTCGTACTGTATCTGCCCCTTATAATTTAAAAACAGTTTACTAGATTTCTCGTAACCGCATAGCCCTCGTTAGCCCATAGCTCGTTGGGTGACTTTGAGCCTCCTAATAAGGCCCATAGTAAGAGGCGACGTCTCCTATGAGCCTTATTAGGTGGACCCTATTCCCTACGAGATCGAGTCAGAAATGAGGAGATCCGTAGGAGAACTATAGTAACCGACATAGCCCAGCGGATTAGCAAGTTGAATTGGCAATGGGCGGGGCACATAGCACGGAGAATTGATGGCCGATGGTGTCAAAAAGTTCTCGAATGGAGGGCACGAAGCGAAAAGCGCAAGCGTGGGACGTCCACAAGGTAGTCAGACGACCTGGTAAAGGTCGCGGGAAGTCGCTGTACGCAGGCTGCCTCCAACAGGTCACTGTGGAAATCATTGGGAGAGGCCTATGTTCAGCAGTGGACTTCCTTTGGCTAATGGATTGGATTGGATTACTAGATTTATTCATGACCTTAGAATGAGTTCATTACTCAAAACCTCTGCGTTCGGTTTGAATCGTACTGTACTTGGTTTTTTACAATGGTTTTCTGTTTGGATGAGGTGCCCATCAAAAATAAGGTGATGCTCTTTCGTCTGTACCTTTCGTTGAAGAGCGACATTTTTTTATTGCACAGGTCCGGCAAACGAGCAAACAGGTCACCTGGTGGTAAGTGATCACTGCCGTCAATGACCATCCACAACGCTTGGTTCCTAGATGTTTTACCGGTCTTAAATCAGGAGGGGAGCGGGAAGAGAAAAGGATCGCAATAGGAAAGGGGTATTGGGCATCCGACAATCTCACTTACCGAACGAAACGCGACAGCAAAACTGTCGCTTCACGTCGATTTCTTGTGAGACAGTGGTGCTCATTCATACTGAGTCATGACTGACAACAGCGTGGCTTTACCAAATAACGTTATTATTATATTTCTTACTGTACTGTATCAGTCCATATACGTCCCACTGCGGGGCACGGGCCTCCTCTACAATCGAGAGTACGATTGAGAGTGGTTAGGCCAAATAGTCCACCACGCTGGCCTAGTGCGCATTAGCGGACTTTTACATACCATAGAAATTTGTAGAAATCGCTATGGCATGCAGTTTTCCAAACGAAGTTTTCCTTCATCTAGTGCGTGGTGATTGACTATCAATACACACATGACTCCGAAAAGTCAGAGGTGTGCCCTGGGATTTGAACTCGCGACCACCGCGAACATGTAGGCAGCCCCGTCTGTTCCGTTACCAACAGGCCACCACGCACTTACTATTATATTTCTTATATCTAGTCAAAACTTGGCAGTGAGAAGAGTCTACCAATTACGGCTAATCGGGGTATGAATGCAAAGCCCCAAATTGTTTAGGTATTGGGGTGCACATCACAGATGTCATATGTACTTATATTCAACGAGCCAAATTCAATATCATAGACTGGAAAAAGGAAATTGAAGATTCTATTACGACGTGTGGTGTCGGTGCCGGCGGGTTGTGTAAAAGTTACTATGAAACAGTTGGGGGATTTTGAGTATTAAATTTGAGAGTTTTGCAAAGATTTTGGCTAACAGTGCTTTTATTAATTTATTTACACTTCATACAAATACATTGTATAGTTGTACTTAATGCCAGAAGCATTCTCTAAGAGTCGAACCTAAGGTGATGCAGACATGAGAAGAGGTACGTGCATATACAATAAGTATAATGTAGGTAGATTTTTGAAGGTTATATACAAATAAACCCAACAGTTACTTACATAATCCCGACCCCACACTAAGATCGAGTCTTGTGTCGTGGGTATCAGGATACCCACACAAGACTCGATCCTAGACTAACTACGAAAGACTGCTCGATCTCACAAACAATCAGATTCAAATACTTACTCTCAAATATTTGGAGCACTCATCTCGACTTCATTTGCCAGACCCACCACTGTGAATCTTATCGCCTACGATCAAGTGACACGCAAATAATTCACACCAAGCTTGCCTGATGCTTGGCGAGTCTCTTAGGGAAACAAAATGTTGTCTACTGCTTTTTATAGTAAAGCGGGGTATATAATTTTAGCAAAGAGGTAAGAATTAAAGATTGTGTACTTCTTTCTATAGTAGAACAGAAGAGAAAATGGTATGGTAAAAGGGTGATCTTCCGATATAAAGAAATGGATGGTGGGGCCAGTCTTTTGGGAGTGTGATTATTTGTTAAATCAATGCACTATAATTATAATGGTATGGAGCAGTATGCTAACAACATCAGGTGATGTTCTCTAAAAGTACCTCGTAAAATTCAGGAAAATATGAGTTTCCTTCACGGTCAATGGGGTCACAGTAAATGATACATGGGGCAGTAAAAAAATAAATCAAAATCGCTAAATTACATCTGAAAAATAGTCTTATTTCAATGTCTACAATTCGCGTAAACATAAGAAATCATTAAACATTTCAGTGCTTTCCGGAATTTTTGCCATAACTGGAATGAAATTTAGTTGTCATTATCGCTCGCTGCAAATGGCGCCACACTCGTAGGCATTTGTTTGTACGACTTTGGGAGGAAATGAAAGTGGGAAAGGCTTGGCGGCCAATACCGAGGATTCTGAGGGCACCCCCGGCATTTAGTGAATCTACATGAGATTGGGAATACTCTCGCTTTTATCTATTCTAAGGGAAAATAGTTTTTGGGTGAAAAAATAAAAATACATAATAGTTAGATGGAATCCCGACTGTTTATATAGAAAGGAATGATAAAATGTAATCGATGTAAATCAAATTGTATTAAATTAAGTGCGGTCACATTATACAAAAAATATTAAAATATAATGTCATTATATAAAAAATAGCAGTCAAATAAAGTCAAAACTTATACTGCACTTAACATCCCATGTTTTGTAATCACTTTGTTGGGTTACAGTATAAAAATTAGGGTACTAGATGCAGACAGATTGCTACAGCTCGCCTGAAAATGTAGGTCTGTTCAGCAGTAGACATCCTATAGCTAAAAGTATTAAGAAGGAGTTTAATAAGTGGAGATGAATCAGACAGCTCGCTGTAAAAATATTTCAACCCTTTAAGGGATAGACACCTAAAATAAATAATAATTAAATACACCCAACAGTCACATACATAGTCCTGACCCCACATTAAGATCAATTAAGTCTTGTATCTCGGGTATCAGGTACTACGAGAGACTTTTCGGTCTCACAAACACCTAGACCCGAGACATATACTTGTCGGCCTCACAAACATTTGTCTCGGTGCGGGGATCGAACCCGCGGCCTCTCGTTTCACAGTCGGCGTCTAACGTACTGCGTCACGGAGGCTGTTATATAATATGTCATGTAATAATATATATTTATCAGCCCATGTACGTCCACTGCTGGGCACGGGCCTACTCTACAATCGAGATAATCGATTGAGAGTGGTTAGGCCATATAGTCCACCACGCTGGCCTAGTGCGGGTTGGCGGACTTACATACCGTAAGTATAAAAAATATATATTCTTAAAAAATATTCCTCTACTCATCATACAACACACAAATACCAATACAAGAACCTTATACGCAAACAATGGATTTACTGAGTATTGTTGGGAGATATTTTATGCGGACAAAACACGGTAAGAAGGGGCAAACAGTGAACCCTCCATAAGTCCATATTGTTATGTGGACATTTAACATTTATCACGTTTCCTCTGCGCGCTGCGAATTGATTGGACACTTTTTGTTAGATACAGACAGGGTTCTTATAAAGTAATACTGTACTGTAGCCCATTATCATCCACTGCTAAGTACTGGCCTAAATCCGAGTTCGATTGAGAAGGCTTAGGCCACAGCCGCAGGCCTAGTGCTGGTTGGCGGACTTCCCATACCACAGAAAATTTCTATAGTTTACTGATTTTCTCACGATGTTTACTTATATTTATTTTTTTATGTTTATTTATTTTCTTTTTCCTTTACTTTTAAAGCATTAAATTAACTTAGGTGAATTATATTATTGTGAAACAAGGTGGGTACTTTTATATTATTATAACAATGTTCAACATGTGCAGTAACTGAATAGCTTGTAATATAATTAACGATTTCGGGCAATTAACGTTATAATCAAACGTGAAAATTCACAAAATAAAGCGATCATGGATGACGCAAAACAATACGCAAGAACAAAAATAAAATAACTACCTAGTAGTTTTCGTAGGCCAATCTTCAGCAGTGCACTTCCTGTGGCTGAAGAGAGGTAATTTTCGGCCATGATTGGCAAACAAACATAGAATTGTGTAAGTATAGGTGTACCATTTTACTAATTTGTATGCGCAAAAACGAGTAATTAACCGCCGATTAGACACGGTTTTAAACGCCAATAGAAATTAGAGCTTTCCATTATATTTAGATTTGATATATAGCAATAACAGACTCATTCATTGGCAACTCGCAGGAGATATGAAATTGAGGATGAAGCGGTCGCAGCAGTAGAGGTTCGTGCTTAAATACATACATACATAAATCCACCCAACAGTCACATACATAGTCCTGGCCCCATACTAAGATCGAGTCTTGTGTCGTGAGTATCAGAAATTACGAAAGAATTTTCAGTCTTACATACACCCAGATCCGAAACAAATACACAATGTGGATCACACAACTACTTGTTTCGGTGCGGGGATCGAACCCGCGGTCTCTCGATTCACAGCCGGCATCTTACCAACTGGGCCACGGAGGCTGTCAAAATGACGCGCATGATGATTGCTAAAATAACCGCGGATTAAAAAAATTACATCTGCCCAGGGACATTTTACCATCTTAAAATGGTATTATAGCACTGATTTGAATAATCCACGTTGTTTTAAAGAAATAACATACACAGGTATACGAGTACAGTAAACGACTTATTAATGTTTCTAATTTTCTATAGAATATAAAGCGCCATTTACACGGGGAAAGTTTCTCGCGGCGAGAATCGTATGCGATTATCGCATGACATAACCGCCATACATTATCGTGTTCTGTCAAATGTTTACACGATGCAACTTTTACATCCTTACGATAATCGTATCTGAAAGGCGAGTTTCAAATGTTTACACGATGCTACTTTTACATCCTTACGATAATCGTATCTGCGAGCCGAGAAACTCTCCCCGTGTAAATGGGGCTTAAGAGCCAGAAGTTAATTAGTGTATCCAAATGCATTTAATTAGCAAGTTGCGAGGTCATACGGCGAAACGTCGCCGTTTAGAGCGACAGTTTGCCAGACAAGTTTAATTAACCCTCGATATAAAAAGTCAAGTATACGCGGCGTAAACGTAGTTTTAAAACGGACGTATGTGTTCTTACACGGCAATTGCACAGTTGGTTTTTAGTTTCTACGTTTGTGACGTTTTATTATTGTTCTTGATGTTTCGCTATAATTGTATGGTACATTTTCATTTATAATTCCGTGTTTTTTTATTGCAGTTAATGGTGAGACGAGCATGCCATTCGCCTGATGGTAAGCGATACGATCGCTCATGGACAGTAGCAAAATCAAACACTATGAATTACAAAGCAATGCTTGGCATCCTGTGACATAAGATGTTAAGACTCATTATGTCCAGTAGTTACGCTGTTAATTTTAATAATTACTTGTAGTTTCAATTTTCAGTATCGTTTTCGGTAATTTACTTTCCGAGCAAAACAGAAATAAATCAATACACACATAACTCCGAAAAGTCAGAGGTGTGCCCTGGGATTTGAACCCGCGACCACCGTATGTATGTAATGATGCAAAAAGCCATAGATAGTCACAACCCTATACTATCTAGACTTTACTGTGCCTAGGTGCAGTGTTTGCCTTTCGAATAAATTGGCTAACTAGATCAATACAGATTACCTACAAAGTGTGACGTACAAATTGGAAAGTTCACGTTTGGTCGGAGACGGCGAGGTGCAAACGATGCGAACATTAGTTAATGTGTAAAGCAAATAGTTTGCAGCCGCAGCGCAGCTCTGCGTCACCCCTTGATGCTCCCCTTCGTGGGGTGCGGGGGGTAAGCGACGGCGGGTTGAGGCTAGTTGTAAAAACGGTAATGTAACACAAAATACATTGAGCAATGTTTGACAAGATGTATTTCACATTACCTGTAATATTGTGAAAAATACATATTTCGTTGCGACAGACATTTACGAAAGGAAAAAGAAAATATGATTTTAACTCGAAACAACGCAAATTATTTTTCGTGCCGCACTGTCAAGCTGTGAAATTGTTTGCCGGCACACGTGTTCCCTCCTTCCTATAATCCTGGGTCCTTCCGCCGTAGTGTGAAGAAGGATCTCAGCAGGCCGGCATAATTGTATCGAATGGCATGGGACCGCCGTCTGATGCCATTCGATACTCTACCGGGACGGCATTTGCGCTTACCATTAGGTGCAGTGCAGGAATTATGCCGTGCTAGTGTGAAAAAAAAAGAAACAATTGAAATATTTATAACACCAGTGAATGAAATTTACATCGCTTAGAGGTCTCTGCAACAACTTCAACGGTGAAGTCTACCAAACCGCACTGGGCCAGTTACTGCACTGGATGGGGAAGAATGTACCCTCAATCATTTATGGAGTTCTTGCTCAGTAACAGACCTGACACTATTTAAGGTCTCTACATAATTTTAGAAGGCATTCACACAGTCATACAGGGTCCGTAGTTTGCAGTAAAACCGTAAAAATTGTAAGTTAATAATGTAGTCTTTTATGCCCAGGCGGATTAAGATTAAACCATTCTTTTCTAATCTTAAGGAGGGGAGTTAAAAAATTAAAAAACAACTCTTGATACAATGATGTACCGATGGTAAAATCGCTTCAGCTTGTGTCTTGTGCTTGGTAGGTAGTAACTGGAGCGTAGGGTAAACTCGCTCATCGATCATTTAGCGGGCCGCGCGAACATCCGATATGCGGGAATCATTGCTTAATTATTTGTACATTTTATCGGCACTTTATATTTCTTTATTAACAGCGAAAAATTTTTATATCATACAGGAATTTTAATAAATGGATTATCTTTATGTTATGAATTATAGTTCAACACAGACAGAAGCTCTTTCAAATATTACACTAGGTATATTTAGACATCAATTGGCTGTCTCTCATCAGTTAATACAATTATGTCGGCGATTTCGGAACAGCATATACATAGACTTAACCTTTTTTTTAAAGAGGAAAAGCTATAAAGCTCCTCTTTCGGTACCCCGGGGAGGCCGAAAGGGGTATGTCAATGTCACTTGCCTTCCAGCCCGGCACAACGCGGATGTTGTGGCCGAGCTGGGTCCCTGACAATACCTACGCCAGCATACTGACTAAAACCCCTCGATTATCGTCACACGCATCGTGGGCGGCACCGGACATCCCAGGGCGAATATAGAGAGACATACACTTGACCTGAATCGCGACATACTTCCATGACTGTGACAGGTTTTCCACCATTGCCATCACCATACATTACTCGCCATTCGGAAGATATGAACATCGTACATCAGGTTTGGGTACCGGTAATTTTAACCTTACAAACTTAGTTCTTACATGTGTAACTAGATGTCGCTATTACGGATTGCTATACAGCTCTGTTTGCGTTGCAATGCTTGTTATTGGAGTCCCAGCGAGCTAATTATTCGGCAGTAATTGATAATTGAACATGCTGTCAGAAACAGGTTTAAATCAAATTCGATGCAGGACAATGATTTGAGGTAGGTCAATAAATATAGATTATACTGACTATGGTTTTTGGAAATAAACTAGATATCTTATATCCAGGATATCAGGATCAGGATATATATATATATATATATATATATATATATATATAAGTATGTATATAAGACCAAGGTTTTAAGAAATAATATTTTCATTGGTAGAGTCAAGTTTCAGTTACTTCTGAGCTGATACAGAAGTAAGTCCGTCAACCAAGGTTGGGCCACTATCTCGTAGAAAACCGAGGGCTTTACTGACATATTTCGTTCGGCGAGTGAAATTGCTGGTAACCGCTTTTCTAAGGTCACGTTTTCCCTTCCTACGATCGCAGAGTTGTAGATATCATGAGCAGCGATTAGAAAATTATCTGGAATATTAAAAAAAAAACATTTTTTTAGCATGCGTACACAAACAGGAGTTACGTTTCTAGGATCGAAACTATTTTGTTTGTTTTTTTTTCACCTCGTATATCTGTGAGACGCGCATTTACAATCATAACGAAGATAGATCACACCCTTTCCCGACGTGCGATATACACGACAACACAATGAAGACATAAAAACTAAACCACGCGTCCATACAAAACGGAAAAATAAACATTGCACAAGAAACAAGACACTGAAAGCGTATGGAAACAAACTGACAATAATCTGTTGCACGTTTATTTGATTAGTTCCCAAAATGGCGGCCAAGACAAGATGGCGGCCGGTGATTATTTTTAAAACGTTTTACCGTTGGCACTGTAAATAGTTTACGGATGAAGTACGCTCGCGAGCAAAGCTGTGAAATTAAATTAATAGAATATGTATGAGGAACTAAGTTTGGTTCCGTGTTTTGATCGTATTAATATTCGCGACCGATGAATTTGCATGCGTATTTTTAGGAAAAAATATAATTTAATTTGGGTTATATAGTGATATTGATGTATGGTATTTAATTTAACCCACATGTTGCTCATAACCTCAGATGACATTGTACAGAATTAAAAAAAATCTCTGATTTTTTGTCAAAAATCCTGAATTACGTTTTGCGATTTTTGGCCACATCGCATAGATACGAGTATTTTACCGCTTAGCAGAACTTCGGTTGGGTTGGGGAACTTACTGAACTGTAAAAAGAATCGTACCTATACGGGTTGATCAAAAACCCCGAAAACTAAAATCGCGATTTTTGACAAAACTACCAGTCAGATTTTCTTCAAACTCGGTGTATTGTTACCTGGGATAGTTAGGAACTTGTAGTTTAAATTAAATACCACATGTTTATACCACCCTGTATAAGTTTGTGCTAGAATATTCGTACCCGCTGGGAAATCGACTAGCGTACGCGGTGTTAGAAATTTAGTCATCGGAAGTGTGTCGCGTTGGGTTCAGATCATAAATATCCCATCCAATTTTGACCAATATTACAATCAAATGCATTTAAAACTTAGCCGTGTCCATTTGTTACAAAAAAAATATTTTAGCTACAAATTAAATTAAGGCTAATCGCCATTTATTGCTAAGATATGCTGAAAATCATTTAAAGTATATAGACTTTATTCATAGCCAGTTTTTTAACCTATTTATTTATAGAATGTTTTGTCCCTTTCGAACGACTTTTGATTTCAAGTTGAGGGAAAAAGACAAAACATTCGTTAACTAAAATAGGTTTTAAAACTGTCGATAAATAGGGCCTTTAACATCTAATGTAAGTCTCGTTAAATAAATCCAATTAACATCATAATATATTTTTAAGACGGTTTGCGCGTCTTAAAAATATATTATGATGTTTACGCGCAAACCATCTTGGGTTTTATTGAGTATTACAATATTACAATAACTTAATGGTGCTTAGGTCGCTCACAACTTGTTATTCGGCGGGTTATTAACTTTTTAATTTCAAAATGTTGTTACTAGCCTGTTTAATTACTTGGATTTTTATTAATTTAATATAGCCCTTGTAATGTTTTTAATAATAGTTGGTACTAAAATATATTTAAGCAACGTAGTTTTATTGACGTAGTAAATATGTATTTTACAAGGAGTTGAGTAATGTAGGACTATAGACTATTCAATCCAATCCATCAGCCGAAGGAAGTCCACTGCTGAACATAGGCCTCTCCCAATAATTTCCACAGTGAGCTGATGGAGGCAGCCTGCATCCAGACTATACTGAAAATAAATACACTGCATCCGACGGCAATGTCAATGCAAAACTAGAGTGATATAATAGTGAGACAATTATCTGTATCCATTAGTCTAGAAGTTATAAAAATTTACGGCCTTATTCGTAGCCAAATTTAAAACTGGTGGTCTGTCATATGTGAGAGGCTGCCTGGGTAGGTACCACTGTAAGGTTTCTCCCACCAAACAGCAGTGCAAATGCACAATTGTGTTCCAGTTTGAAGGCGATTGTAGCCAGAGTAACTACTGGATATAATGAGACTTAACATCTTATGTCTCAGGATGGCGAGCGCAGTGGAATGCCAAGCATTGCTTGGATTTCATGGTGTTTTTGGGTTTGCTACTGTCTATGAGCGGTCGTATCGCTTACTATCAGGCGAATGGCGTGCTCGTTTCTCCATTCATTGAAATAAAAATAATACTTATTTTAGCCATCAAGTGTTTTGTCGAACGACTTTTGAATTCAGTTTTAGCGAAGAAGACAAAACGTTCGATAACTAAAATAGTTTTTAAATCGGTCTAAGTTTTGTTTTTATTTTTTTATTGCGTAAGTTCGGTAAACGCACAAACGGCTCTACTGGGGTAGTAAGTGATTACAGCCATCCACAAACATTTACAACTCTTGTATTGTAATTCGTACGTGCGCTGCCGGTCTCTTTAAAAGGGGGAAAGGGAAGGAAAAAGGACGGGAAGAAGAGGGATATATCAATCACCGAAAAATCAAGAAAGAAAAAAAAAGAAGACAGTTTGTATTGCAGTGGGAATTTCTTGCGCAGTGTCTTCTTCACAGCTACTACACGTTCGGAAGCGGTGGTAGCAGTAATCAACGATTTAAAAGATCTTGTGGAAGACTATTTAAATATTATTTATTATATTTATTCACTGCGTTGGTGAAACAGGGTATACTGATTCTTCGTTCCTACTTCGCTTCACTCAGCCATATTAAACAGAATGTAAACATATTTGTATTAAAAATATATGTCACTTGCAAATTATAATAAATTATCAATGAACTGCTCTGATTTAGACCAACTTGAAACTTTTGTAATAATCACGATATTGTAAACTGGTTTTGAAAAGAGCAACACTAGAGTTTCTTGCCCGTTCTTCTCTAGTAAAAACCGCTTTCCGAACCGGGTGGTAGAAAAAATATATGACTGAATCTAAATAATGTTGAATATTTTAATGGATTCAATAAATTATTTTCATTTTCATAGTTGTCTAATATTTTGATTTCATTTGCTTGACCGAAAGAAACATGACAGCAAAGCCGTCATATTAGGTCGCCTTGCATTGGTACTACCCTGGTCAAACAACCTTATTTTTACTATAACCCAAGGTACCTAAAACGTGGCTCTACCATTCTACATAAATATCTGTTTATATCGAGTACACTTAACTGTTTTCCCATTACGTAATGTCCAGCATTAAGAAAACAATTTAAAACACAACGCAAGCAATTCGAAATTGCTACAACGGCTCGTATTTTTTTTGTCCTGTACCTCCGCTTGTTAAATGACAAAAAGTCAGTGATGTTATCGTCTGTACCCGGACGGTGTATTTTCAAGACGTATTTTCTTAACCGCTCTTCCTATTGTGTTCCTTAGTTTTATGAAGGTTTTATATCGATTTTGCATACGTTAAGATTGCGGCTGTAATGTTCATCGATTTCGTGTTAGCGGTTTTATGCTGAGGTCCAGTGGGGAAAATAAAAGATAGGTATTTTGTTTTCAATAATCGTGTGTCGTTCTGTTATGTAATTTACAAGATCTAATGAATAGAATGCTTGTTGTATATTTTGTTACTTTTTGAAGGGGAAGGAAAAAGTATTATTAAATAATATCATGTAGTGTCCACCCACAAGGTGGACAACCGACCTGGTTAAGCTCGCAGGAAGTCGCTGGTTGCAGGCCGCTTCCAACAGGTCGATATGGCGGTCTGTGGGGGAGGAATATGTTCAGCAGTGGACTTCCTGTAGATGATGAGAGAAAGTGAGAGTGCCAAGTGAGTGTGAAAGTGAAAGTGTGAATTGGTATCCTGTTGTTTTTAAGTCACACATCTCAAATGTCATGGTATTATGAAAGTATTAAGGTATTAAGCTTTAAGGTTCCGTGCTTTGCAGTGGACTTTCTGTGGCTGATGAGAGAAATAGAGAGTGTCCAGCAACGTCACGGACCTAAAAATGTGCGGCTGAGGTATTGGTATTACATCCTGTAGTTTTTAAGTCACACACCTTAAATATCACGGTATTATGAAGGTAGCTCCTATTTGAGGTTCCGTGCTTTAGAAAGAGAAAAGTACGAAAGCCTTATAAGATCACTTCGTTGTCCTTCCGTTTCTCTGTATGTCATGAAAGTATTTCTTAGAATCCCGTGGAATTGTTAAGTTGAAATTAATGAAAGGCCTGTAAATTTATATTTCTCAAGGCCTGTGCAATTGAAAATCTACTAAGAACGAATTTCCTAGAAGCCCTCTACATCTGACCAGTGGATACTACAAAACAAAATCCAAGGAAACGTCTAGAAAATTAATCAGCAAATATTTCGAGTGCCTGTTAAACTTATAACGATCCGAACAATGTAAACTTTACTACTTGGTCCGGTGTTATTAAAAAATATTGTTACTTTATATCGGCCGGCGCGCAATTAGTCGAGCAAGTCGTTTCCGACGGATATTCTGGGATAAATGCGAAATACAATCTGTCTAGGAATATTGAACAAGTTTGTGTAGTAAGAAGGTTGTAAGGGGAAGTCCTAGGTTTGTTAATGGGGAGAATTCGTGAGATTTTAATTCGTGAAATTTTAATTCTCCGGTCGCCTGCCTACTAGATGGAAAAACGACCTAGTTAAGGTTGCAGGAAGCCACTGGATTCAAGCTGCTTCCAGTAGGTCAATACGAAGATCCTTGGGGTAAGCTTATGTTCAGCAGTGGTCTTCCTGTTTTTTTTTCTTATTGCATAGGTCCAGGAAACGAGCAAACAGGTCACCTGATGGTAAGTGATCACTGCCGCCCATTAACGTCCACAACGCTGGATCATGGATGTGTTGCCGGCCCAAGTGGAAGGGGAGCGGGAAGGAAAAAGGATGGGAAGAGGAAAGAGGTATTGAGCATCCGGCAATCCTGTGGCTGAAGAGAGAGAGAGAGAGAATTATCTGAGCTAGGTTTAATTTTCGTAGAGGTATTTTTTTCTATCATCAGCCTTCGTGGCATAGTTGGTTAAACGCCGCCTGTGAAACGAGAGGCCGCGGATTAATAGCTTTTGCTCTTGGACACAAAAAAAAAAGTGTCATGTATTTGAGATGGCTAATATATTGGGTTTACTTTTTATGTACTAAGTTATGGTTAAAGTTAAGCGATGCAATCTGGCCTTAGCGGGATAAATAAATATGAAGAAGTGGGTTAACAGTATCCAATCGACCATACATACATACATAAACACACGCCTTTTTCCCCAGAAAGGGTAGGCACAGGTGCTACCAGAACACCCACGTTTCGCCTTGTATATTCCGTCCCACGATGTGATAGGGGGCGAGCCTATCGCCATATCGGGCACAAATTTCCTGACTCCGGGCTGATAATAAATAGAAAAATCCAATATCACTTTGCCCGACCTGGGATTCGAACCCGAGACCTCAGTTTTGCAATCATACCGTAGTACCACTACGCCACCGAGGCAGTCGACCAGCTTTTATTTTAAGTTATTGGTTTACGAATATTGCCTCTTCAGTATCGAGACAAATATTCCTGGCTTTAAATTTTACCGTATAAACGGAATCGGGTATCGTTCGGTTTGTGTCAATCTTTATTATATGTCTGCGTTTCTGTATGCAATATGTTAAAATCTGGGTTCGTGAGGCTAACTGAGTTATCGATTTTGTTATTGAAATTTAATGGATTATTGTAGTCTAATTGGACTTCAATAGCTCTGATAAGGTAACATGAAGCTTCATCTGTCTTATGGCCGAACTGTGGAGTCTTAATTTTGAATCTGACGCCGAATCTATCTTCTTTGTATGAATTTTAAATTCAAAGTTTGTCTTGGTTTACAAAATTTTGCGAAAGGATTGACGTCAGATAGACGGTTGGGCTATAAATAAAAAGTCAAAATATTTTGCAAATTTAAGAAATCATCCGTGTACCTATTAATTTAATGTTTGTTTTCGAAAGAGAAAGCTGGTTAGATGCGTACGAAATTGGCGTTTTGTATAGACAACATTTTTTGCCAACCCGCATTAGGCCAGCGTGGTGGACTATATGGCCTAACCACTCTGAATCGTACTCTCGATTGTAGAGGAGGCCCGTGCCATGCAGTGGGTCGTATATGGGCTGATACAATACAATAGTCAAAATCTAAATTGACCTAAATAAATATCGTTAGTCCCTAAGGCTTTTAAAATTATTCGCATGACAATTGGTGAACGCAAAGGAAGTACGCAGAATGGAATGAATGCTCCTTTGACATCGCAAAAAGGTTGGTTGAGTTGATTAGAACGGAGAGACTAAAATACGATTAATTTGATTTTCCAGCTAGATTTAGTAGTAAGTGCCTTATTAAACACAATTTTTGAAGTAGTAGAGGTGTAGAAGTGCGTGGTGGCCTGTTGGTAACAGACCGGGCGCGACTGCCAACATGTTCACGGTGTTTTCGGGTTCAAATCCCAGGGCACACCTCTAACTTTCCGGAGTTATGTGTATTTCGACAGTCAATCACCACGCATTATAATGGTGAAAAAAACCTCGTAAATCTACATACCTTAGGATTAGTAATAATTTTTATCATTTCAGGCATTTCCGAGTTAGTCTGCGTAAGTCTAGTCTCTAGGCCGGCATAATTAAGTCGAGCATGATACTGGATTTGGAGTGTTTCGCCATTATTCATAGACAGTTTTAAAACCTGTTTTAGTTATCGAATGTTTTGTCCCTTTCGAACGACTTTTGAATTCCGTTTGGGCGAAGAAGATAAAATAATTGATAACTAAAACTGTTAAAACTGTCTATGAATATAGCCGTATGATTCTTACAATTACTTATCTACATTATGTCAATTTAGTCTTGCTATTTTAACTAGTAAAAAAATCCGTGAAAATAAATAAATAATAAATAAATACATCCAACAGTCACATACATAGTCCTGACGCCACACTAAGATCAAGTTTTGTGTCGTGGGTATCAGGAACTACGAAACACTTTACGGTTTCACAAACACCCAGACCCTAAACAAATACTTGTTCACACAAACATTTGCTTCGGTGCGGGAATCGAACCCCCGGCCTTTAGTTTCACAGCCTGCGACCAACCAACTGCGCCACGGAGGAAACAATAAATAGATTATTTCCATTCACTATCACAAAACGACTGCCTCGGTGGCGTAGTGGTACTACGGTATGATTGCAAAGCTGAGGTCTCGGGTTCGAATCCCGGGTCGGGGAAAGGGATATTGGATTTTTCTACTCATTATCAGCCCGAAGTCAGGAATTTGTGCCCGATATGGCGATAGGCTCGCCCCCTATCACATCGTGGGACGGAATATACAAGGCGAAACGTGGGTGTTCTGGTATCACCTCTGCCTACCCCTTCTGGGAAAAAGGCGTGTGTTTATGTATGTATGTATGCACTATCATAAAACAAAATATAGTCTGTTTAATACACAGAAAATGGCCGTCATATATCTCCGTTTGTGCAAATAGCGCGTCGGGGATTGGAACTCCCACACCTGTGTTTACGAGTTGGTAGCTAATAGGTCATCCGCGATCCCGTGTGACTGAACTATAGTTACATTGTTGCGTTTCCAGTTAATGCGAGTACTACTGCGAATTGTGATCTATTTTTTGTTTTCGTATTGTAATTTAAATATGTACATAATCGTCACGCCTGTATCCCATAGGGGTAGGCAGAGACTATGGATCGTCACTTTATACATAATCGTCACGCCTGTATCCCATAGGGGTAGGCAGAGACTATGGATCGTCACTTTGCTCGATCTTAATACACCACTATCGTTTCATCTACTTTCATCTACCTAAAAGACAGCTTTTACCATAAATTAGTGACTGTTTTTATTTATAAGTACTGTCCTTAAGGTAGGCAGCGACTTTGTAGTGCTGGACCCCTGGCACTGCGGAGGGGCAGCGGTAGCCGCTTTCCATCAGGCGGGCCGCTAGCTCGTCTGCCTATAACGGCTTTAAAAAAAAAGTAAAAATGTCTTTATCATTGATTGTTTACAAATAAATAAATACAAACTACCTAAACACAATGTTTAGATAAAATAAATATAAACAAAATACGCAACTGCCCTTTTTGTAATGAAATTCCTAGATTAAAAATCGGAATGATCTAGAAAAGATTAAAAACTATAAATGACATAGTAAAGTGATTTAATATTCGCGCATAACACAAATTGATATCATAATTACTAATTTGCCTTACATACTTAAGCTTTATGTTGTTTATTTTACAACATATTCTATACGAAAGAATTACGTCGTATTTTCCCACCTTGTATACAAACTCACTCCGCGACACATCAGTAAAACATATACCTACATAAACTTACGCCTTTTCCCAGAAGGGGTAGGCAGAGGTGCCGCCAGGACACCAGCGTTTCGCCTTATGTGTTCCGTCCCACGATTTGATAGGGGCGAGCCTATCGCCATATCCGGCACAAATGCCTGACTCCGGGCTGGTAATGAACAGAAAAATCCAATATCACTTTGCCCGACCCGATTGTAATTTTGAAAACATTTTACTTTGTTACAAACACTTATATCCATAAATGGAAGGTATGTATAGATTATTATTTCTAATCTCATTAGCTCGACATCCCGCGTTGTACAGGAAATCCCTTGTACAGCATAGATAAATACTTATCTATTTAAAACTAACGCGAGTCGTGCATAAGCAGAGAGGGTTATGTACAATGGAGTTTTATTGTATTGTTAGATTTTGATATATTTTATTAACTCATGTAGCTGTTAAACATGATAAGAATCCTAGGATGTATTGACCGTTTTGATTTAATTTTTAAATGCAGGGTGTATGGACTGCTACCGTAAACGAAGCCAGGTGGTAGTTATCACTATAACTACCACCTTTACTTCCACCTTCACTTTAGCCACAATGCAACAATTTTTTTGCAAAAAAAGCGACGGTTTTTTTTTTGTAATTGTTTTCCTATTATCATATTTTGGTGGTAAATATATATATTTTCCTACAAAAATAATGTACACCCTTTTATTTTAAAGACCCTATAGTACGTAAGGCTTTTAATTATAATTTTAGCAAAACTATAAATTTACCACCCAAACACAATTTAAAACATTACAAAAAAACGTCCTGTTTTTTTGCAAACTTTTTAGTTACATCGTGTCTGTAATCATTAAAGACCTACCATCTGGCATAGTTTTCGGTAGCGATCTTGATATACCCTGTATATTATTAGTGAAATTTATAACCTTCATGTAGGGACGCTCGTCGCCATGATATTTTGCGACTGGAAAAGCTCAGCGATATTTTTGCGGCACTAATAACGATTCTTTCTACCGTTATAGGTATCGCGTGTATTATTATATGATAAGACATAAAATAGGATAGAATTAATGAATAACAAATAACTAATACTCTTTCTAATTTGTTTCTCTAAATAGCATCATCAAATTTTATTGCTTTCATGATGATTATTGGACGTACATTTCATTCAGCTGTCCATTACAGTCTTATAAATAGATCCTTCTAAAAACAGTACGGATTTACAGAAATCGCGGTCTTATCATCTGTCTGTACTCATTCCGTGCAGAATTCCACAAACGAGTTAAAAATAATTATACAAATATTTTTTTCTTGGTACTGCATTGTTGGAGGATTCTGTTCTGTTGAAGGCATTCATAGGTTATTGACATCGCCCAAGGTGTTATTAACATCTGTAGCGCAGTGGATGAGTGATTGGTTTTGTAAGAAGGAGCAGGTTCGATCTGAACATTAATTTTTGGTGGGTTTTCCATGTTTTTATACAATGGGACCGGAAGACGAGCAAACAGGTCACCTGATGGTAAGTCACTGCCGCCCATAAACATCCACAACGCTTGGATCATGGTTTTGTTGCCGGCCCATCAAATCCCGTGGGAAGTGGGACGGTAAAAGGATGGGAAGGGGAAGGGGTATTGGGTATCTGGCAGTCTCACGCACCGAACGAGACGCAACAAAGCTGTTACATCACGTCGATCTCCTATAAGACTGGTACCGCTCGCGATGAGCCTGCCCATTCACACTGAGTCATGACTGACAACAGCGTCGCTCTATCACATTGATCTATGTGCGCGTCGCTTCGGTTTCTTTTATATCATGCTGGCATTATTGTGAAAACCGGAGAGTGATACCCACCCCACGTCGGTAGATACGGCATAGACTCTTCACCGAAGTCGAAAACGGCTAAGGTAAATAATATATATATATATATATATATATAGAAAAATCCAATATAACTTTGCCCAACTTGGGATTCGAACCCGGTCGGCGTTGTTATCATACCGTAGCACATATATATATATATAAATATATTTTTTTTCTGTACATTATCAGCTTGGAGTCAGGAGTTTGTGGCCGATGAAAATGACATGAAAATAATTTATTAAATCCATTAAAATGTTCAACATTATTTAGATTCAGTAATTTTTTTATCTACCACCCGGTTCGGAAAGCGGTTGCCACTAGAGAAGACCAGACGAGAAACTCTAATGTTGCTCTTTTCAAAACCAGCTTACAATAAACTAATTATTACAAAAGATACTTTATATCGTGGCTTGGAACACACAAGGCAAAACGTGGGTGTCGTGGTACCATCTCTGCCTACCTTCTGGGAAAAGGGCGTGAGTTTATGCATGAATTTACCTTTCGGCGCATTGTATTTGGCAAGCCATTATAAAATAAAAACCTTATTTTACCTATAACTTATATAAATAATACTTATAACTTACATAAATAAAACATATACATATATATTCGAGACTGCCCTCTCTTCTTTTTCATTTCTTATATCGATCCAAAGGTTGTCTGTACGAAGTCGCCTAGAGCGATAAGACCGCCATCTGTACTCTTTATTTTTATTTGTAATATCTCTTATGTCTTTATATGCAGTATAGAATAAACTAATAAAAAACTCAATACGCTTGATAAGCGGGTTGACGAGCGTAGGGCGTAGCTTCTGCTTAGTTGACTCTCCACGCTGCTGCCCGTCATCAGCCTGTCATTGGTTTACGCTATTTGATATTATCCTGCTCTCTGTCTGTGCTCAGAACCACGTCTATTGGGACAAGTTTTTTAGTGAAGGGCTTGCGTATCGGCAAGCACAACGTAAGGCATCTTCCTATAAGGTAGGCGGAGTATTAAGGTTGCAAGAAGTCATGAAATAAAGGCAGGTTCCAACACATCGTTGCGGTAATCTAATAGAGAAGCCTATAACTATTTAACTATGGACTTTCTATTTTAGGTTGGGTGATATAGATATTGGTGATATAGGTGGTGGCCTGTTGGTAACGGACCAGACGCGGCTGCCTACATGTTCACGGCGGTTGCGGGTTCAAATCCCAGGGCTCACCTCTGACTTTTCGAAGTAATGTGTATATTAATAGTCAATCACCACGCACTATAACGGTGAAGGAACACATCGTGAGGAAACCTGCATACGTTTTGTATAAATTTCTATGGTATGTAAAAGTCCACCAACCCGCATTATACCAGCGTGGTGGATTATATGTCCTCAGTCCTAACCACTCTCAATCGTACTCTCGATTTTAGAGGGGTCCGTGCCCTGCGCTGGGACGTTATGGGCTGATACAGATACACATTATAGTATTATATTGTCAGTATGTTCGCGATGTGGCAGATAAACTCCAGGAGTGTCGTTTGAGATGGTATGGTCATGTCCTAAGAAAGCCGCAGGAGTACGTCGGCAATGTGTAACTGAGCATCAACATTCCCGGGCCTCGACCAAGGGGTAGACCAAGGAAGCTCTGGCTTGATGTCGTCAAGGAAGATATGAGGGTCAACAGCCTTATTATTGAGCATGCCGAAGACCGGGCGAAATGGAAATCAGCCATAAGGCGGACCCTGGCACCGACCGGAATAACACCTAAGCAGAATTCATGTTGTATGTTCTTACAGATTGGTGGTAAAAGATACTACTCAACTATTTGAGTAGTAGTAGGGTACTATTACCTTGATACTCATCACTCCCAAAGGACAGGCTCAATAATTGACCACTTTATAAAGGTGGAACCACTACACGTAACGTTTTGAATGGGCTGTCTCGGCCGGGCCGGCATCTTTGTCAGGAAAGCCGATATGACGTAACGAGGCTACTGTCACTTTGTGTTGGTTAGTGATTGCCAAAGGTTCTATAATGCTAACAGCCTCGGTGGCTCTGTTGTACTAAGGTACGATTACTAAGGTGTTGGGTTCGAATCCCAGGTCGGACAAAGTGATATTGGATTTTTTTATTCACTATAAGCCGGGAATTAGGTATTTGTGCCCTATATGGCGATAGGGTCGCCCCCTATCACTTCGTTGGACGAAACACACAAGGCGAAATGTCCTGGTGTCCTGGTATCACCTCTGCCTGCCTCTGAGTAAAAAGGTGTGATGTTTATGTATGTACTCGAACGTAGCTATTGGATTTGCAGTGATACCACTCACCGAACGAAATGCAACAGCTGTAATTACTTTATGTTGGTTCTCTTTGAGATAGGTGCATCCCGGTTAAGCCGACATATTTGTAGGGAAGCTGTGACGACCTACAGCGTGGCTCACTTGTAATCAAATTTTCGTTGAAGAGTTTTGCCTAAATCAACCTTGCATACAACATGCTGCGTAAGTAATTTTTAGGCTACTTTCAGTTATCTTAGTAAAATTATATATAATTTTAAAGTATACTTTCCAAATCTTTGGTTGAATGTAATTCAGCAGGATCACCTGGGGCGGTACCACTGTCTCACAGGAAATCGACGTGAAGCGATAGCTCAGCTGCTGCGTTTCGTTCGGTGACTGAGATTGCCGGATGCCCAATACCCCTTTCCTCTTCCCATCCTTTTTCCCGTTCTCCTCCCAATTAAGCCGGCAAAACATCCATGATCTAGCTTTGTGTATGGTCATGGGCGGCAGTGATCACTTACCATAAGACCTATGCAATAAAAAAAATCCTGAATCCTTTTTTAACATATTAAATTATTTATTATCAGTAATTTTCTTCCAATTTTCGCAACACAAAGCCTTATTAACGCATACGAACGTAGCAATCTAGTTCTGTCAAAGTTGTATTACAGACCACAATGCAAAACAATTACAAGACACAATAGCACACGTTAATGGAACGATTCAATACAAAAGGTATCTAATTTTAGCCCATACTGCATGTGTGGGTTAAGCTAGAAAAATTTCAAAGCTTGTTTACTTTCCTTGCTAACGAGCAACAGAAAAGTTCCATTGGCTTTCCAGTGCCTACCTATATGTTATGCTGGTAAATACGGTAGGTAGGCTTTTGGGGAAGCCGGGTTATGTCGAGAAGGTGTTGTATTTAGCCGGGTAATACTACGGTACCGCCTAGAGGTGCTAGCTTGGTAGTTCAGTGCGCAATCGGTTGTCGAAGGGGGAGCACGCTTGTGAATCCCAACCTCGTGTTGTTACGATCCGCGCGTGAACTTTGCGAAGTGGTTGTAGTCGTACTGTGTTGGTGTTTTGGTTTTTTTTAATATGTTTTCGTGGGATTTGATTTGAATTTAATGTGAGTATAGTTTGATGTGTTTTTTGTAGTTTTAGTTGTTTTTGGTAAATTAAATTATAAAAGAATGAATGTGTATTTGACGCAAAAAACATTTTTGTAAAATATGTATTTGAGGTAATCAGATTTTTTAGTGTTATAATTTAGTTATAGAATCATAAATTAATTAAAAAAAAACTTTATAACAATATTAGAATATCCAGTTTTTAAAAATGAACATAAAATACTGAATTCAAAAAGCCATGTCGCTATTTCAACAATTTAAACCCTATAAAAGTACGCAGAGCCGCGGTGAATGCGCGAAAAGATCGGAAAATGTTCTGGGAAACGGATAGGTGTGAAAAAAAGGAAAAAAAGAAACAAACGGCATCGGCCTCCGCTCAGAAAGAACTGTTTTATGTTTTCCGTCGGAATTTTTAGACCCGCGAAATGTATAAAGTAAAAGTTTCATAGAAAATGAGCGAGCTATTTTTGTTGCTCCGCTTAAGAAACGAAAGTATTGTTTCATAAAGGGAAAACCTTTTCGGATTATAAACTTTGAGTGTTCTTTTTGTGACGGATAAAGTCCTTTATGTAATGAAGATATTGTAATTAATTAATGGGATATGGACGATTAGTTTTGAGGAAAATTAAGTAGGATTTGCTGATAGTGGAGGAGACGTGGTAGATCGACCTTCAACCAGTCAACCTTCGACCTTCGACCTGATAACCAGATGAGACATATTTTTTATTAAATGTTATTAATTAACAGACATGCCTATGATAACTTGTCTATGGAAAAGTGTACATGGCAATTTTTTAATCGAATTAATTTTAATCAATTTTCTTTCGTCACCTCCACTCTTTCCATAAACGAATGAATTTCACCTCAACTGATAGTTTTTTACATACATAATATGCCTACCTGGCTCCTACTTACCTACCTTAATGGCTACCTGGCAAGGTGATTTGAACAGGTAAGTCAATATAGGTAGCTACACCGATCTGATGACCAATCCAAATTGATATTATAAGAAAGATAATTTTAAAACAAATCGTATAGACTTGCCGGAAAAAAAATAATTAATAATACCCATGAACACTTTTTGATAGGCCAGTTATCATAGGCATGTTTGTTTTTTTTTTATCAGCCCATATACGTCCCCCTGCTGGGCACGGGCCTACTCTACAATCGAGAGAATCGATTGAGAGTGGTTAGGCCATATAGTCCACCACGCTGGCCTAGTGCGGGTTGACGGACTTACATACCGTAGAAATTCTTTAAAATCGCTACGGTATGCAGGTTTCCTCACGATGTTTTCCTTCACCGTTAAAGTGCGTGGTGATTGACTATTAATATACACCGAAAAGTCAGAGGTGTGCCCTGGGTTTTGAAACCGCGACCACCGTGAACATGTAGGCAGCCGAGTCTGGTCCGATACCACGAGGCCACCACGCACTTCATGGCATGTTTGTTAATCAATATTATATGATAAAAATTATGTATCATCTGGTTAACAGATGCCTGAAGGTCGATCTTCAACGGCTTAGACCATGAATTCTATCAAAGTTTTATCTCATTCTTTCATATTTTTCGAATATCAGTAAATAACTTTTTATGCCTAATATTGAGGGATATCTTGTTGTTATATTATCTCATATGTTTTTTTATTTGATATAATAATAATTGTGATTTAAAAACCTTCTGTTGGTTTATTACGTCGGTTGAATAAAAACATATTGCGGAGACGACGTAACCATTACGAAGGTCTTTTTGAGCATTACACGTTACATATATACATAAACATCACGCCTTGTTCCCAGAAGGGGTAGGCAGAGGTGCAACCAAGAAAACCACGTTTCGCCTTGTGTGTTCTATCCCATGATGTGATAGGGGGCGAGCCTATCGCCATATCGGGAACAAATTTTGACTCCGGGCTGATAATGAATAGAAAAAATGCAATATCACTTGGGCCGACCCGGGATTCGCACCCGAGACCTCAGCTTTGTAATCATACCGTAGTTCAACTACACCATCGAGGCAATAATTACACGTGTTTATGTCCTATCCCGGAATCAAAGCCACACTATTACAGGCAGTATCAATATATTTCACCCATCTGAACTAAGAACACTTTTATCGTCAATTATCGTATCATTAACTCCAGGTGTCCTAGCATAGAAAGTTACGTAATAATTGATCAGAACATATGATAATTATTAATTATTTTTATATAGTACAGACAATATGAAGACATTGTAATTATCTACTTTTGTATTGTCTGTACATCAATGGAAAAGGTCTATTTTGGGAGTGAGCAATGGACAATGGTTGATTGTGTTGATCATGTATAAAACCAAATAGTATTAAATTGAAGTTTTAAGGGAGATAGGGAATTATCTTTTATCAAATATGCAGGCTTCCTGCAGCTTACAGGTCGATGTGGAGATCTTTGGGAGAGGCCTATTCTCAGCAGTGGACTTTCTGTGGCTGGGGAGAGAGAGACACACACACACACACACACACACACACACACACACACACACACACACACACACACACACACACACAGAGAGAGAGAGAGAGAGAGAGAGAAATATTACTTTTTATCACTGTCTTCTTTCGTCATAGGTTAATTGCATAGTATAAGCTACCTGTGAACACTTCCATGCTTCTTACTAATTATTTAACTAGGTTAAGACCTTAACATGTAACTTACTTACTTTATATCTTAATAAAAATTACATGGAATTCTATTAGGCAGCTTGCGCGGTTTTAAATCCCAGGACACACTTTTGGGATTAAAGCTTAATAGCTTTTCCTCTTCCTACCAAAACAAGACCCCTTTTTGACTTATCGGAGTTTGTGTGTAGTGATAGTAATTAGCACGCATTTTGGCGGTATAGGAAATAATCGTCACCGTACTAAATATATTTAAATAAATACATAGACATCACGTCTTTTTCCCAGAAGGGGTAGCAGAGGTGCAACCAGGACACCCCCGTTTCGCTTTTTGTGTTACGTCCCATGTGATAGCGGGCAAGAGCCTATCGTCCTATCAGGCACCAATTCCTGACTCCGAGCTGATAATGAATAGAAAAATCCAATATCACTTTGCCGGACCTCCTGAAAAGCATTTTTTATTTATTTAATTTTGTTTACAACATGGAAAACAGCTATTAATTATATTGGCCTCCGACAGCCTCCGTGGCGCAGTTGGTTAGACGCTGGCTGAGAAACGGGAGGCCGCGGGTTCGATTCCTTCCCAGAGACAAATGTTTGTGTGAACCACAGGTATTTGCTTCAGATCTGGGTGTTTGTGAGACCGAAAAGTCTCTCGTAATCCTGATACCCATGGCACAAGACTCGATCTTAGTGTGGGGTTGTGATTATGTATGTGACTGTTGGGTGTTTTTATTTATTTATTATTATTTACTAGGAATAGCAACAATTTAGATGTCAAAAAGCCTGTCAAGTTCTTACATAAAAAATGTATTTTACGTGGAAAAAAATTCAAGAGAAAAATACGACATATTTAAAAATTGCTGAGCCGAGCTCGCTTATACGATAAGGACAGGTAAAGAGATTTTGAGAATTATGTTTTGTTTACCTTCTTTTCTAAGGCTTACTGATCCGAAATGTACAATAGGATTTGCCTAAATCAGACTCCGGGATCTGTATAATATTTTATTTGTGTTACATTTTCAAAATGAGTGAGAAAATGTAGATATGTTCTTCTGATTGTGACTAGATGTGGTTTTTGTCTAGTTTTCCTAGTATTATTTCATATTTGTCTTATGGATGGTTACAAACGGTTCGGCTTGGTTTTGCCTGGGTAGTGGGTACAATTAAGCTATTTTTTATAAAAAAATATTCAGGTTATGTCGTAGGCATATTCTGTTATTTCCGCTGAAATTTTATTGAATGTACCTTTTAATGAAATAATACGTAGCCTGTTTTAATATGTATTATAATAGTTATTCGTTTTTAAAGATAGGGAATTAAGGTTCGGAAGTTTCCCTATACATACAAACATACAAAAAAATTTTTGGTATTGTATTAGCCCATATACGTCGCACTGCAGGGCACGGGCCTCCACTACAATCGAGAGTTCGATTGAGAGTGGTTAGGCCATATAGTCCACCATGCTGGCCTAGTGCGTGTTGGCGGACTTTTATATAACATAGAAATTTATAGAAATCGCTACGGTATGCAGGTTTCCTCACGATGTTTTCCTTCATCGTTATAGTGCGTGGTTATTGACTATCAAGTGCATGGTGGCCTGTTGGTAACGCACCAGACGCGGCTGCCTTTGTTCACGGTGGTCGCGTGTTTAAATCCCAGAGCACACCTCTGACTTTTCGGAGTCATTTGTGTATTGATACAGCCATTAACCACTTAATTTCCGACTATTGCCAAATGATGAAGCTTTGGACAATTCTGATTTTTTAGATTCTAGATAAAAAAACATATTAGTACGCTGTCTAACTTTGGAATACAATTCATGGCTTCAAAGATGACGATTATAGTTGATACGATATTATAATGACGGAATTTTAATTAAACAAAACTATTTAAAGAAAACAGTATACTTGGATTATGATAAGCTTCTGAAAAAACTATTGATTGTGTAGGAGTTCCGTCCTCACCAATGGTCATCATTAATAACAATCATGTGGATTTGAACCCACCTCACTCATTGCAGTATCATTACCCACGTTCTGTTAACTGAAATGCGTGCTCCGTTAAATGTTATTATTTCAATAAAAATCATATTTTATCATACACTTTTATAATAAGACTGCCTCGGTGGCGTAGTTGTACTACAGTATGATTACAAAACTGAGGTCTCGGGTTCGAATTCCGGGTCGGGCAAAGTGATATTGGATTTTCTATTCATTATCAGTCCGGAGACAGGAATTTGTGCCCGATATGGCGATAGGCTCGCCCCCTATCACATCATGGGACGGAACTCATAAGGCGAACAGTGGGTGTCCTGGTTGCACCTCTGTCTACCCCTTCTAAGAAAAAGGCGTGATGTTTATGTATGTGTATACTTTTATAATCCTTGAATGATGTAATAAGATGAAACTAACTCATTTTGCGGATTAATTTAATGAGTATTATCGCGTTCAGTACATATTTATTATCACATAAGCTCGTTAGTAAATAATTACGTAGAAATATGTATAAGTGAGCGATGGCGTAGTTGGTAACAGACCTTACGCGACTGTCAACATGGTGGTCGCAGATTCAAATACCAGGGCACACCTCTGACTATTCGGAGTCGTGTGTATTTATAGTCAATCACCACGCACTATAACGGTGACGGGAAACCTCGTTAGGAAACCTGGCATCTCATAGGAATTTGCGGCAATTTCTGTGGTGTGCAAAGTCCGCCAACCGCGCGTGGCTAGCGTCGTGGACTATATGGCCTAACACTAAACTATATGTAGTACAATGTTTAATTTTATAGTCGTTCATTGATATTTCTTTTCTCTTTAATATTGTTTATTTTTTCATGTTTAAATGTTTTGGTTCCTATTTTGTCTTTAAATTTTGTCGTTTAATTTTAATTTAATTTTAATTTAATTTTGATAGTTTATAGATAAGTTATTTCATAGTTCTTTTCTGTTGTACAGTATTATTGCATGTTGTGATCTCCTCTAATTGAAGAAACACAATGTTTAAACTGCAACACTACAATAGCAAAGCTTGTAAAGTGTATTCTTTGTTGGAGATCCTAATAAATAAAAATAAAATAAAAATAAAACACCTTTTAATCGTACCCTTGTAGAGGAGGCGCGTGCCTTACAGTGGGACGTATATGGGCTGATACAGATACATTCATACATACAGCGTAGTTGGAGTGAGATGGATTGTCGCAAAGGAGGTTGTGGGTTTAATCCTTGAGCAAACTATTTTATTAAAATAAAAAGAATTCTTACGGATTCCATCGCGAATTTGATTTAAGTAAGAAAAAAATTAACTTCCCGATGTTTCGATCTCTTTACAGTTTTCGTGGTATGCAATTCAAAATGTAAAAATTAAATCAAATTCGCGATAAAATCCGTTAGAATTCGTTTTATTTCGATGGGTAACATTCGCGAAATCAAAGAAAGCATTATGCAAACATTTTTTCGATGCTAGTTGCGTAATCAAAGTCAATAGTTAAGATGTAGAGGAACACTGTTCCATGCTCCCCTGGACTGTAAAAATGGATCGGCTTGACTGGGGTAGTACCACTGTAGTATGAATACTGACGTGAAGTGATGGCGTTGATGTCGTGTTTCATTCGGCAGGTAAGACCGTTGTGGGGAGGTTACTCTATGGTCCGAAACGAAACTCGAATGTTCGGACTTCGACGTCTGCAGTACGTTTTTAATTTTCCACTTCTAAAAATCAAAACTATTTTATATGATACGTATCATTCACTCCGAACTAAGTTTATAGTCAGGATGTACGATAGAGGATTTGAACATTATGGGGAGTACCTAGGCACACTCGCACAGTTTGACGTGCGACGTCCGAAGTTTCGAATTTCGTTTCGGATCATATAGTAACCCCCCAGGTCCAGTCCTTTGTCTTATTTCTGTATTTCAACTTCTATTTTTAGAGCCCGGCAACGCATTTACAATGCAACTGTCGTAGATCTTCATCCATCCGCCAAAGGAAGTCCACTGCTGAACATAGGCCTCTCCTAATGATTTCCACAGTGACCTGTTGGAGGCAGCCTGCATCTAGCGACGTCCCGCGACCTTTACCAGGTCGTCTGACCATCTAGTGGGTGGACGTCCCACGATCTTCATGGGCGTTTGTAATGCCATATCTTCAGTCGTTTGCCTATCCCTGGCCTAAGCAACATTTATAAATCGCAACGCTTCTTGTCTATGTTAACAGTAATCACAACTTAGATTAAAAATTACGGCCATGGGAAAGATCGCGTGTTGTACCAGCAACCTCATTTGTCCTATATTCCTAACAGTTATACATGCAAAGAACCCATGTGCAAAACACTAGTACCGCGCAATGGACTCATAAAAAGATCGCTGGATAAGGCGCGGGTGGCGCTGCGAGCGGGTGACGTCATAAACCGCGTTGATTGCTTCTAATTTGATGTACGGTGATTATTGCCATGTTTTATTGCCCGCAATGGTACAAACGACGGTATTTTTATGGTAAGAGATTTGGACCATGCCGCTCTTTATGGGGAATTGAGTAATTATTCTCGTTTTCGTAGTGCGATTTGTACAAGTTTAACCCGTGGTAAACTTATTGTTAACCATGGTTGATAATTAATGATTTAATTATGAGTACACCTAGCAGTACGCACAGCTCCCAGCTTATATAAATTTATTTTTCTTTGTTTATTTATTTATTATTATTTTTTATTATATGACACACCAACAGCAAATAGACAAAACATGCAAAAATAAACTTATACAATTTTAGACCTGGTCTACTTGCCGATATTTGTCTTTGTTCTACATATTAAAAGATACTTTTGGTACAACAAGACCGTAAATATTTCGTGACATTTCTTGTTCGTACCATTCCTCTCAATTCACTGCTAGTAGAACATTGTGTTACGGAAGCTGATAAACTCAAGGAAAGCCAAAACTTACTTATCTCAACGAACCAGTTGGCAACAACTTGTTCGATATCTAATAATAAACCCATAATTAATTTCACTTTGTTCTTTCTTGTTTCTAATGTATATAATATTTCTACAACGGCTATAATGGAATAAAGTATAAGTTTTGAATCTTTAATAGTCAAAGTTTCCCCGCTTCATCGTAAAATCAAATTAGGTTGATTTTTTGAGTGCCATAATGGCTTTGTAATTTACAATGTGGTGGAATTGATTATATTTTACCTGTTGCCTGATTGTTGTTGATATAATATTTGTATTAACTTTTACTATCTGTAACTTTATAGGTATTTTAGTATCTAATATGAAACACAGAAAACTTTCACTGTTAGTTTTGTGTCAATTTGTATTGTAGCTTTTGTAACGATTTCAAATTAGATAATTGTTTTTAAAGACTATGCTTAAGTTTTACTTCACTGCTGGGCGTAGTCCAGTAGTCCTAACTTAAACCATAAATTTATCTATTTTTTTTGTTTAACTTCTCAATAAATTATTGTATTTCCTATGAGTTGGATGAAAGATGAAGAAAAACGTCTTTTAACCCTCACCGTCACCACTAGCTGGTGAAAAACACCAAAAAGCAACAACAACAAAATTAAAACACAATATTGGTCGGGGTCAAGGCTGTCGTTTCCAAACGCGTGAACACAATATGTTCAACATTGCGGTGTGCGTGAAAGAATTTTAACGCCACAAGGCAATCATGTTTAAATCAGGGTGCTTTGGTAGCAAGCGTTTTACACGTGAAATATACGCACGCTTATGTTCACGTCTTAATTCGTGCGGGGTAAGCAGAGGTGCACTATGCCTTCACATTACACCGACCTCATTTCCGTCCTTAGATGTGATAGGAGGCAAGCCTTTTGCCATTGGGTACAGATTCTATTCCTGGGTAAATTATGTGAGTTTCCTGAAATCGAAACGCTGAATCCTTACTTTATATTGGTTTGTTTGATATTTGAAAATAGTGAGATACTTGTCGGTAGTTTATTTGCAAGCTTATTTGTTAAAACTGATGAATCAGGAACATAGAGATCTCTGCTCTCCTTGTATATTTAGAAGGTCGCAAGATCTCATTAAATGCTTGCCGTTTATTACAAGTCAATCACTAAATGCTTAACGTAGGCTAATTAGCAGTTCTTCTTCTTTGAGTGCTTCTTCAGTGTTGAAGGTTGGCCGTTAGCATCTTGTATTCTTCCTTGTCTTTAGCCAGGTGGAACAGTTCAACGGTGCTGATACCGGTCCACTCCCGGAGGTTTGGCAGGCACGATGATTCCTTCGTGCGGTGCATCTCTTACCTTCCACCTTGCCCATCATTGTTAATTGAAGCAGCTTATATCTTTCTAGCATTTAGCAGTTAAGATCCTCAAATTCATAATGATGCTATATGCAGGATTTGTGCAAATTACAATTCACAATACTGAAAATAATTTTAGTGTAATGTTACAAGAGGCTGTATATACGTCTTGCTTAGCACATTACCCGCAGGTAACCTCGATTCTCTTCATAATCCCGCACTAAATTAAGATCATTTGTGTTAATACGCAGCATTTGTTTCGTTACATTCGGGCTGTAATATCAGACGCTTTCTGTGAGAGTTTCAAGCTGATGGAGCAGGCGAAAATAACTCATATTTACTAAATATGTATCTTGTTTATATAATACCTCTATATTAATTTGATTAACTACGTACCTAGTACCTACTAAAAATAAACTCGAACATTTTTGTCTCGGCACGTCGAATTTATTTTCGATCATCTTTAAAGTAATTAATTTATGTATTTGATTCTTTAATCTGTTAATCTCATTACATTCAAATATTTTATTAATATTTTTCTTCATTCAACCGCATATTAAACAATCTCATTTGTATTAGAAATCTAAATGTTATTAGTTGTCTTTTCTTTTTTCAATAAGGTAGAGGTGCGTGTGGTGGCCTGTTGGTAAACTTCAAATCCCAGGGCACACCTCTGACTTTTCGGAGCCGTGTGTGTATTGATAGTCAATCACCACGCACTATAACGGTGAAGGAAAGCATCGTTAGGAAACCTGCATACCATAGCGATTTGCAAGAATTTCTATGGTATGTAAAGGCCGCCAACCCGAATATATGATTATATGGACTATATGGCCTAACCCCTCTCAATCATACTCTCAATTGTAGAGGAGGCTCGTGCCCTGCAGTGGAACGTATCTGGGCTGATATAGTACAGAATAGAGAAAAAACTGTTCCTAAAATTTAACAACAAAGCAGTTGCACGAAAGAAGACTTTAGACGATCTTTAACATCACTTTCCCATGTTCCCGCTGTCTGTATGACCGCATCTCACGTAGTATTCAATGCAATGCAAATATCACGTCGGCATGTGTAATAACCGACATTAACATACATTGCGGGCTGCGTTCGGCAGTTAATCTTTCTTGCGGTAAGACTACCTACAGCTTATTCTACCTCCTCTCTTCCAAAATCTATAGTTATTTATCTATTATTTTTACCTCTATCCGCTCTTAGTATGACTACCATCCGCTGACAGTATGACCGCATCACACGTCCCGTATTCAATACAATGCAAATACCGCGCCGCTGTCGGCCTGTGATAGCCGGCATTAACATACATTGCGGGCTGCGTTCGGCAGTTAATCTGTCCGTGAATGGGACTAGGTATAAAAATGTTCCGCCGTCCAGTTGCGTGTTTTTACAGCTCACTTTTGACTCACTTTATTAATGTGTTTTTGTGTGAATTGTTTTTGGTCTGATTGATTCAGTTAGGGTGTGAAAGTTCTGTTAGTTTAAACCCTATATAGTGACCCGCTTTTTATTAATACTGAGAAATGACAACGCATCTCCATACACTATGGTGTTGCAGATGTTCATGGGCGGCGGTGATCACTTACCATCAAAAGAGCTGTATGCTCGTTTGCCCCGTATAATATAATTTTAAGAAATGAAGTTTCCTGGGAATATCTGACCTTAATCTGCTACTTAATTAGCCAGTAATTTGAAAATAGGGTTGAAAATAATATTTCTACCGCAACAAGTATGCTGCAGTAAGATTTTTATGAAATTTTGTATATCATTGAGTATAACCAGCTAGTACAATGGGCATACAAGTTAAGGGTCGGATGTGGGAAGGGCAAACATTTGTAATATCTCAGTCACGTGTTTATAAGTATTGATTGAATTTGAATAGTGAAAGAAAACATGAAGAAAAGTTAAATATAACCCAATAATTTTGTCTCTCACATCACTACAATGGGAAGTGGACACTTCTATGTTTCCAACTTGGCGTACACATTTTCTTTCTGGTTAATTTCGCTGCGAGTTACAGACAAGTTAGAGCCCCCTGGAGACTCGGCGAGCTCCGGCGCTTGGTGTCATTTCGTGCGCTATTGTTACTGGTTTCCAGGGGTATTTTTAACTTGGATATCCTTATCCGCAAGGATAGCTATGGTTTACATTATCATAATCGTAGTAGGCAGCCTCCGTGGCGCTGTTGGTTAGACGCTGGCTGTGAAAGGAGAGACCGCGAGTTCGATCCCCAGACCGAGACAAATGTTTGTGTGAAATACAAGGATTTGTTTCGGGTCTGGGTGTTTGTCCGACCGAAAAGTCTCGTGGTTTCTGATACCCACGACACAAGACTCGATCTTAGTAAGGGGTCAGGACTATGTATGTGACTGTTAGGAGCATTCATTTATTTATTTATTTATTAGTGACACCCACATTGTGCCACGCTCATTTTCTAATATGTGGTCGAGTGTGAGCTATCTTTTAGTTTTTTACAGCTACAGGGAAAGTTTATAGGCCATTTCCTTTGTTTATTTATTTTTTAACGCTTCATATACATAGTATACAGGCGGACTTAATGCCTGGGGCATTCTCTTCCAGTCAACCTTTTTTTTATTCTTTAGAAAAATTAGCTCTTGAGCATAGGCTCCAAATATTTTAATCTGTATGTACTGGTTAGGCTATACATCTGTCATACGCAGGTCACGCGGCTTTGCCCGCGCACGCTTGCCTTTTATTTTTATTTGACCCGTATTATTAACAATTTTCATAATGACTGTATGTAACGAATTCCGACCTTTATTAGACCCTTTTTACATCATCTAATTTGACGACCGAAGTTGCACTTAGTATAGGTACTTATATTTGGAAAATATCGCAATGGTTCAGATCATAGTATTGCATTGATTCTTAAAAGCCGTCTATTTTCAGTAACTTTGTTGTTCTAGTGTTAAAATCACGTTGCACAGCCAAGCCTCTCATTCAGGCTGATATAGTTATACTTTGTTGGTCTCCTGCGAGAGACAAGCATGTAGCCGGAGGAATAAGAGCCTTTTGTCGGGCAAAAATTAAAATTTCCCGGGAAAATATCATTAACGTAAAGTTGCGGGCAACAATGTGGCGAAACTAAACATTGGATATTCTATTTAGAAGTTTTTACTTTGTATTCCTTTTGCTAAAAAAATATTAAACGAAAGAACAAAAATATAATTTATACGTAATAATGAATATTTGTGAAGTGTTTAACAAGTCCGTCTACAAAATTTACGACATATTTTGTGGTCACTGTCCTGTGACCGACAAAAGACCCGAATACCTAAAGCCCCATTTACACGCGGAGAGGTCTCGCCTCGTAGATACGATTATCGTAAGGATATGAAAAAGTTGCATCGTGTAAACATTTGTCAGAATACGATCATCTATGGCGGTTATGTCATCCGATAATCGCATACAAGGAAATATAAGGCGAAACGTGGGTGTCGGTTACACATCTGCCTAACCTTTTTGGGAAACAGGTGTGATTATATATAAGTACATACGTATGTACAATCGCATACGATTCTTGTTGCGAGAAACTCTCTCCGTGTAAATGGGGCTTAAGTGCCAAAAGACAAAACATTTTAATTTACAAATGTGGCCAATATGATATTGTAAAGTGGCCTCTTAGTATGAGTCTCATGAAAAACACATTGTATTGAACTGGTTTAGTTGAACGCCGAAAGTTCTTGAATGGAAGCTTTGAACTTCCAAACCTACGACGTGGGTAGACCTCGGGAAGCTGTTGGGTGCAGCAATTTAAAATTGTCTAAAATTCTATTGTATAAATATTTTTTTCTGTAAACAAAGTAATATCAAATAATATTATTTATTACAGGTATACCCAATTCCAACTATAACACAAAATATAAGAGAAATAAAACAAAACAAAACATATAACACTTGTTATATTGTATTGTTTATTTTTTACACAGCCCTCTCTTTCTCCTTATCTTGAATCCATCCCATGGTTGTCTGTAAGACATTGCCTAGAGCGATAAGACCGCCACTTGTACTTTTTTATTTTTTATTTCTGTACTTATATTATGTTTAATTCTTGTGTACAATAAAGACTTCATAAACAAAAAAATATAACTATCAACTACAGCCACACTACAACGAATAAATTAATCATTTTCATTAGAATTATTTTGTTTGTCCAGTTCATTACAATAATTGTATTTTCGCCTCGTCTTTTCGTATATTTCCCAAAACAAGAATTCTGGGTTTTAGTTAAGATAAAAAACCTTTTTTCTAACTATTGTAATAACGTCACAATTCTAACCTATTTTATGTAAAATAAATATAATAAAAAATACTGAGAGAACCTAATAGCTTTTTATAATTTGTTTAGTTTTCGCTTTTAATAAAACATAATACAGGATTAATAAATTAGAATTTCTTTGTAAGCAAGATAATAAAGGCTTTAGAGATTAAGGAGATCAGAAATAGTACCTTTAATTAGTCGTAAGATTATAATACTTGGAGCCGGATTACTTTTCAATCTGTTCATTATTCGTTCATTTTTATAACTAAATATTATGTTTGTACTCTTTGGGAAAATAAATGGGTACACGAGGCTGTCTTAGTGATAAGATTGTTAATTAGTCATAATTGTGGTGATAATCTTTTGAACTTTTGCGTCATCTGTGTTGGTGTTGACGTTAAAATATTATTATACGTGCATGTATAAACTCACGCCATTTTCCCCAGTAGGGGTAGACAGAGGTCCTACCAGGATATCCTTAAACAAATGCTTTTATCACTAATTGTAAACTTTCATTAGGTTTATTATATAATTACCTAAATCAGAACTCACATCACTTCCCCACAATAAATAAATAAATACACCCAACAGTCAAATACATAGTTCTGACCCCACATTAAGATCAATTAAGTCTTGTGTCGTGGGTATCAAAAACTACAAAAGACTTTTCGGTCTCACAAACATCCAGACCCGACATAAATATTTGTGGGCCACACAAACATTGGTGTTGGTGCGGGGATCGAACCCGCGGCCTCTCGTTTCACAGTCAGCGTCTAAGCAACTACGCCACGGATGCTGTTACAATCACACCCACTTCCATGACTATACCCTAACCCACACATAGACCGACAAAACGCATATGTGCCCCATCTTTGTCGGTTGACTCAATATCATGAACACACACAACACCGAACAAATAAATAAAAATAAAAAAAATAAAAAACAGAGACTCATTCAAACCCCCTTTACAAAGAAACACAGGGAGTAAAAAAGAAACAAAAAAGTACTTGTAGATAACACCAATTAGTATTGGGGATCGAACCCCAGGCTTCTCGTTTCAACGGGCGTTTGACCACGTAAGCCACGGAACGTAGGTGAAACTTTTCACAGATACTCACGTAAGCGTGTCGTGTTTCGAGATCAATCAGCGTACGCTCGGTTTCAAGTAGGTAGACATTATAATACTCGATACCCTGTGTTCCGAATACTTGATACTCTATCTGGATAGGTACTTCCATCAGGTATTTCAATGAAGTGGAATGATATTAAAATACTTTATTGAATCTTTAAAATGTGATAAATTACTAGCGGCCCGTCCCAGCTTACCCTGGTTGCAGATATTTTTTTGATTCCACACCAGATACAAGTTATTTTTCGTACAAACTGAGACAGTATTTTACATATAAACCTTCCTTTTTAATCACTCTATATATTTAAAAAACTGCATCAAAATCCTTTGCGTAGTTTTAAAGATCTAAGCATACATAGGGACAGACAGCAGGAAGCGACTTTGTTTTATACTATGTTATGACTTAGATTCAGTCACTATTTTTCCTCTACCTATTTCACAAGACTGTTTTCACCGGAAAAAAACGGCCAAGAAACTCTAGCGTTGCTATTTTCAAAACCAGTTTACATACAGTGATTATATAAGGCACAGCTTAATTTAATTCACAGCAGTACAAAAACGATCAGTATCATTTTTGTCATGTCATGAAGAGTGGGGACTACAAAAGACCCTCAGATTGTTGAAACAATGACAAATGTAACAGAAGTAAAAATATGGTAATCTGCTTTACTCCGCGGGGACTTACATAATTTAGCTGAAAAATCTTTTTACAACAAGTGGAGGAAAAACAAATGGTGTCTGACGTCAATGAAGATATTTAGGGCATGGCGACGTCGCCTGCGCGACGAGATTCTTTTATTACTTTTTTTTATATTTTTTTTTTCAAAAGCTGCTCATTTACTTTCCCTGTTACTCGGGGGAGTGTCGGTTCATTGGTTGCAACGTGTCAGAATTTACTATATTTGCCAAACATTTCGATTATTAATTAGGTTAATCAAATTTGTATTCGCAGTAATAAGTTTGACGACGTTGATGGATTGAAGTTGATATATGGGGTAAATCTTGGTTAATAAATATAGGGCTGTTAGCGTTGTAGATAATGTAGTTAATTTTAAATCCACGACATAATTAAAATCAGCAGCAAGTAACTGGTAAATAGTTAAAATACTCCAATGTGGCGTCTTATCATCATCATCCATCCATCAGCCAAAGAAAGTCCACTGCTGAACATGGGCCTGTCCCAATGATGTCCACAGTGACCAGTTGGAGGCAACCTGTATCCAGCGACGTCCCGCGACCTTTACCAGGTCGTCTGACCACCAAGTGGGTGGACGTCCTACGCTGCGCTTTCCGCTTTTTGTTGTGTTATAGTTCAAAAAATTTAAATCTCTTAATTAAGATATCCTAATCATTAATTATGAACCTTCTGATTGCGGTCTCGGATCTTAGTCCGCTAAGATTACTAATTGCGGGAGTATTTCAACTTCAGATATTTCCAACATACTTGTGAAGCTCTCAAAGCGTTGGCTTCTTCGTGATATTTTTCTTCATCTTAAGTTGAAGGCGGGCGGTAATTAATTACGAAATATATAAGTTCAGTATGTCAGGGGCGTGTGAGATGGCCAGCTTGAGATCTCTGAATCTCTTTCAATCTTTTGCTGGTAGTAGAATATAATATTTACTTTGATAGCGTTTACCGTGCATATTTTATTGCAATCAATGGTGAGACGAGCTTGTCATTCGTCTGATGGTAAGCGATACGACCGCTCATGAGCAGTGGCAAAACCAAATAACACCATGAATTACAAAGGATTTGGCATTCCACTGAGCTCGCCATCCTGTGACATGAGGTTTTAAGTTTCATTACTAGGTAACTATGCATGCTAATCAGTCACAGTGACTCGCCCAAGTGTGTTTTATTTGTTTGTCTGTTCATTGAGTGTAACCATTATTAATGCAAGCTTGTTACAAAGAATAAAACCTTTTTTTCTTTTGTCTTAAGCATGTGTATTTTTGGTTTACGAGTAGCTCGAAATAACTATGTCGGCCAGAGAAGCAAAGTTATATCTCAACGGTATAAACTCTATTTGCATTGCAATGCATTTAGCACTAGATGCATTGCAATTACTCAGTCGTGCCAAAAAAAAAAATCAAAATTGCTGATATAAACACGAAGCGAAAATAATCCTGACCATTAAAAATACTTTCCAGCTCATATTAAATCCAATTTTTCTATTTCAGGTGCAGAGTCGAACGGCGCTGACAAATATCAAGAAAAATGTAAGATAAAATGACATTTGCTAAGTGATCGCAAGATGGCGGACTGGTTTGGCGGGAAAGTCATTTGGCGCGCTCTGATCGTCGCCGTTTTTGTCGACTGCGTCGCGTGTCAGCTCAGCTGGACCGAGGAGTCTGAGGACTTAAGTACGTTTGTCATCTATTAATATAGATTTTATAGAAAAAGTAGCGTTGGTTTATAGACAGAACCTGTATTTTTTTTTAATACAGAGGTCGGACAAAAGAGTAAATAGCAGTCTAGATAGATAATAAATCTGATTGTAAATCTACCGCCCGTAAAATTCTAGGATCCAAGATCGTAGTGCGTTAAGAACATCATCATCAAAGTTGTATGGGAAAGGAAAGAAAAAACAACGGGAGAATAGCATCATGTCGGTTTTCTTTGAGAATCTATTGTAGTGCAAAGAATAACTTCTATGAACCTATCGCTTTGAAATTATCTGATCGGGACAGAAATTGTGTTTGAAATAGCGATAAGACCGCCCTCTACATTTGAGACAGAAATAATCCGCAAATTGTTGGTAGCTGTTGTTGGTATTGCCACGTGTCCATTCGGAAAAATATGCTATTTTAGATCGCTTTAAAGAGACAGCCAACGACAACGTACCGTTTCGGGAATCATCATCATCATTGGCCTTATTCTGTTTCAGATGATTTAAACACTGTCGTGTTGATGAACACTTATTTTCGGCTGTATAATCCAATTCTAGAGACTTTAATGAGATAACGACAACCGTAAATAAACGCAGATTTTTTATTCACAGTCCAATAGTTTTGGTAAATCGCCCTGATGTATAAAGTTCGTGTCTGCGCTTAATTGAGTTAATTTATCTGCCATTATGTTAACTGTCGATCGGGGACCGATCGGAATATTCGTTTGATGACGTGCATTTGCCTTACTTTGTAGCAAAATCAAATTGTAGCTGGCGGATACTCGGTTCCGCCCGGATAACGACCACCGTAATATGAAAAACTCGCCATGATAATTGACCAGGTAAATCAACATTATTCCCTCAAGAGATCATTTTATATTGCCAATCGTGACAATTGCTACGTGGATTAACCACCTCTGACTTTTCGGAGTCATGTGTGTATTGATAGTCAAATCACCATGCACTACAACTATAACGGTGAAGGAAAACATCGTGAGGAAACTTGCACATCATAGCGATTAGTAAATAATTCCATTGTATGTAAAGTCTGCCAACTTGCACCAGGCCTGCGTGGGCTATAAGGCCTAACCCCTCTCAATCGTGCTCTCGATTGTAGAGTAGGCTCGTGCCCTGCAGTGGGACGTATATACGTTGATACAGAATTCAGAATCGCCAGTAAATTTTGCATGCAATGTTCTAAACATTACGGACATAGATATCAAAACCTCAATTAACTTGTTGTTATTAACATGCGTTCATTCGATATTCAAATAACGGCAAACTGATAATGCTGTAATTAACTATTAATTTAATGTGCATGGATTCATACGCGGTACACCGGCAGTACATAATTACTTTTGGGAATGTTTCATGTTGTTGCTAGTTGTTCATCTATCATTTGTCTGGATCTAGTGTACGCGATACTTGGTCCTTTTGTTGTTTTTACATGCATAAACATCACGCCTTTATTCCAGAAGGGGTAGGCAGATGTGCTACCCGGACACCCATGTTTCGCCTTGTGTGTTCCGTCCCACGATGTGATAGGAGGCGAGCCTATCGCCATATCGTGCACAAATTTCTGACTCCAGGCTGATAATTAATAGAAAAATCCTATATCGCTTTTGCCCGACCCGTGATTCGAACCGAGACCTCAGCTTTGTAATCGTACCGTAGTACAACTACGCCACCGAGGCAGTTTGATGTTTTTAATGATAAAAAAGTAAGCTGTCACGTGTGAGAAAATTGTAATACCCATTGATTATAATATGCGATTTCTGACCTTGACCGCACACTGGAGACAGACAAATGGACTTTAGATAGTGGGGTCCTGGCTTTGATTCCTCGGTCAGTTTTTTTTTATTCTGTCACGGCATAGTGCCTGCACTGCATCTAATGGTAAGCGCAAATGCCATCTAGACAAAGCATCGAATGGCATCAGACGGCGGTCCCATGCCATTCGATACAATCATGCCGGCATGCTAAGATGCATCTGAATCAATTTTACGTTAGTTTTGATGTTTAAGAAGTGTATTTTTTTATTCCGCTCTCACACCCGCCAATGCAACTCCTGTAAGCCAGGATCAACAGTGGCACGCATTGTAATGACACCGAGCATTGAAGCTCAGCGAGTCTCCGGGAATGTCTAACTTGCCTTTAACCTTGAAAGTGGACAATAATTTACTTCCAACTCCTATGAACTAAACTTTGTGATTGGTTTCGTTATGAAGTGTAATATAAATTGCCAGGATTTTGTACCATGGCGAAAAGTTCTTTCATTGGACAATAGCTGTGACCTGTTATTCCTTTTCTATTTTACCGACGTGGAGTAAGGAGTTGGCTATCTACTTAGATGGATCGCATTGTAGTTACTATAAAGCTCACTGTAATTACTTTGTTGAGCCAGTAAAAAGAAAAAATTAAAGCAACCGAACTTTTCGTAGCTACTTGTATCAGCCCAAAGCAACTTACTTCCTTAACTTTACGTAGCTACTTATTATATCAGCACATGTACGTCCCACTGCAGGGCACGGGCCTACTCTACAATCTAGTGTACGATTGAGACTGGTTAGACCATATAGTCCACCACGATGGTCTAGAGCTGGTTGGACTTTACATATCGTAGAAATTCTTACAAATTGCTTTGGTATGTAGGTTTTCTCATGATGTTTTCCTTCACTGATAAAGTGCGTGGCTACTTAAAGTTCAATATAATTTGGGAATAACGAATGACATAGTTGTATCCTCTACTGAGATCAATGGGTCAAGTAGAAAAGTAAAGAATTCCAAAATAAAATATATTAGATTCGAGTCAATATATTTTTTTCAATATAAAAAGACATTGTCTTGTATTGGAGCATTCCGTACAGAAGTAACAAGCGATCTTTCAACACTATTGAGTACAAACAATAAAAATATATTGGAAACTCCTTATTTGGGGCATAATGGCTATAAAAAGCCTCAAGCATTATCCTATCCTATACCATACATTTCCTTTCTGTTTTATCAAAAAAAAAAACAATGATTATCTTGTATTGTATTATGTCGTACAAAAGTCAGAGGTCAACATAAAATCTCACTTACAATAAAAATATATAGATAACCTCCAATTGAGGGATAATGATCTTAAAAACTAGCCCAAGGTCATCCATTTCCTACTCCCATACTCGTTTAGACCAACTGTTATCGCCTCAGACCCCACTAAAAGCTTTTCATATAATAAAATACCAATAACTCTGAATTATGTTCCTTTTATCTCAACGATATCGTGGTGGAAATCCGGTGGAAGTATTTTCGGTTCAATTCCAAGGTCATGGCCACGATGGAGGTCAAGGACGACTAATTACCAGGCTGGATAAATGGAACGATTTCGCTTTTACGAGTTCCATTGCATTAGTAGGGGAAATTAGTTGATTTGGCTCCTTTATATCGGTTCTTAGAGGGAAACTTTAGTATAAAGAACTCTTTATCGTCAATACGTTCTTCATTATTTATTTATTTATAACATCGTCACGCCGTCGGTGCGCTACCGATAAAATTACACATACATACGGGGTACATCAAGACTCCTACTGAAAACGAAGCCAGGTGGTAGTTTTAGTGACTTTAGACACAATGCAACTTAAATTTTAGCAAAAAAAGCGACTTTTTTTGTATCTTTTTCCTATCATCGTATTTGGGTGGTAAGTACGTACATTTTCCTAAGAAAATAATGTTCACCCTTTTATTTTTAAAGATGCTATAGTACGCAAGGTTTTAAATTATAATTTTTGCAAAAACTACGGATTTACCACCCAAACACCATTGTGTCATTGTGATATTTAAAACATAAAAAAAAATGGTCGCGTTTTTTTGCAAAATTTTTTGTTGTATCGTCCCGTAATTAAGTAGCTCTGAATTAAAGCTTTTAAAGAATTAACTTATACTCACATAAAAATGTGATATGTTTGAAGTGCTGTAATCGTTTAAATACGCCTAGTACAAATGTATCGAATAGTAAAAGAATATAATTTGTAATAACCCGAACAGCTAACATCGTTCAAGATGTAATTAAAATGCGTAAGATATGAGTCTCATCTTAGGTTTGACCATTCATTTCATAGTACAGGTGTGCATATAATTGATAAAGTATGATTATGCCACATTGATATGCATAATTTCCAATTTTAATCTAATTTGGTATGAACGTTGCCAAATCCGACAGCGGTCATGTAATCCGACACGTTTTAATGATGACCAATTAATTTTCTAAATCGGTAGCGTTCGTGATTTTACAGTGATGCGCGGTCGCTGCAAGTTATTATACATTCATCGATTTGAATAGGGGATGATGTGGACGTCATTGGTCGAAAAGTGAGATGTTAAAATGAAAATGAAACCGGTGTTTCCGGTTTGATGCCTAAATCGGAAAAATAATATTTACGTATTATAAATAATGTTATTATACGAAGTTGCGAGTGTGTCTAGTAAGTATGCGATTTTGCGATGACGTCACTCAATATAAAATGTGTACAGGTAGTTTGTGTGCGCTCGCGTCACTGATCTAATGATTTGTTTAATAGTTGTACTTGAGTGTTTGCATATGTCCGTAGTAATTTAAACACCGTTTTTTTTGTTTGTCCCTGAGGTTCCCTAACAAATAATAATAATGTACGGTGTTTGCCGTACAGACTCTGTTAGTTTGGTTGTTGAAGTTAAAGAAGTTGTTGTTTGTTCACTGAGTTTATTGTAAAAATAATACAAGTAATGTTAATGGCACGACGCCGTTACGTGAACTAGTCTAAGGTATATAAAGCTACAATACAGAAAGCTAAAACGCTGACACGAGCGTAATATACTCGTGTGCATTTACGTATTATATAAAACTCATAATGTTGTACGGTTTGTGTGAACCGTACAAATAACTTCAGTCAGTCTTGACCCTGCACTAAGATCACAGACTAAGATCGAGTCTTGTGTCGTGAATACCAGAAATTACGAGAGACTTTTCGGTCCCACAAACAGCCAGACCCGAAACAAGTACCTGTGGATCACACAAGAATTTGTGTCGGTAAGGGAATCTGAACCTTTCGCTTGACAGCCGGCGTTTAACCAACTGCGTCACGGGGCTCAATATAAAATATAATGGGAGGGGAAAATAGCTTGCCTGATAGTAAGTGCCCCGCTTGTCTGTAAACAGGAACAATACAATTAACAACAAATTAGTAAATACCGCATGGCACTGCAATGCCCTTATCATTCTGAAGAGTTAGGTATTTTTTTCTAATTCTATTTTACTATAAGCTATCAGCCTCAAAGTCACTCAACGGGCTATGGAGAGGGCTATGCTCGGGGTTTTCCTACGAGATCGAATCAGAAATGAGGAGATCCGTAGGAGAACTAAAGTAACCGACATAGCCCAGCGGATTAGCAAGTTGAAGTAGCAATGGGCGGGGCACATAGTACGGAGAACTGATGGCTGATGGGGCCAAAAAATTCTCGAATGGAGGACGTCCACCCACTAGGTGGTCAGACGACCTGGTAAAGGTCGCGGGACGTCGCTGGATGCAGGCTGCCTCCCACAGGTCATTGTGGAAATCATTAGCAGAGGCCTATGTTCAGCAGTGGACTTCCTTTGGCTGATGGATGATAAGCTATCAGAAGTGGTTTTACTTAAGACCAAAAACATGTGGAGATTAGTCTAAACTGAATTTTACATTACAAAAACATAATTTGTCAAGAGATCCGCTTTGCACAAAGTCACGATTAATAATAAAACAAAAAGCGTTCCAAACTCTTGTCACATGTGTTTCTTCTTCCGTTGTGAGGATGCCAACGAGGTAACATCTATTGAGTTCGCATCTAACATTACTATCATTTTATTAGTATAGCCAGCTATATTACTAAAACAACAGGTCAATGTGGAGGGCCTTGGGGGAGGTCTATGTTCAGGTGTAATGTGACTCTCTGTTCAACCACAGGAAGTTGAAGAGAGAGAGCGAGAGAAAGCCCAGAGTCAGGAATTTGTGCCCGATATAGCGATAGGCTAGCCCCCTATCACATCCTCGGACGAAACAGACAAGGCGAAACGTGGGTGCCTGGTTACTACCAGGAAAACCTCTGCCTACCCCTTCTGGGAAAAAGGCGTGAGTTTATGTATGTATGTACCAGAAAAAATAAATTTGAAAAAATGTCTATAGCATTCCGTGTAACTTTAATTGCACTTTTATTAAATTTTGTAACGGTTACTAACTTTACCAATTGTAATATAACTTCGGCTTTCCACTCGAAATCACTATCAAATCCCTTACTTTCCTTGCCCAGGGGAGATCATAACGCATACAGGGATAACTCCTGGAATCCTGGGATTTACCGATTGATATATACCAGGCAAGTTTGTTTCGTACTTTGAGCTATATTTCGCTGCAACGGACACTAAAGATAGTAAGTTCTTTATTCCGAACTCTGGGTTTATCCTGTTGTAATACTTTGGGCAATTGGAGTTTTTATGTAGACTGTATGGCTGTATTAGTTAAAACTTTTCGCCATCAATGAAATAATTTCTTTTTGATTTCCTTTTTAGAGCGCGACAATATGTCCTTATAGCCACATTTACACGGAGAATTTTTCGGAGTGAGAATCGTATGCGATTATCGCATGACATAACCGCTATAGAGTATCGTGTTCCGACAAACGTTTACACGATGCGACTTTTTTATATCCTTACGATAATGGTGTCTTCGAGACGAGAAACTCTCCCCGTGTAAATAGGGTTTAAGCGTTATAGATGTTCAAATTATTTTCAATAATTATAGCTTAAATCTGGGCTGTAGTTATCAGACATTTAATGATAGCTTGAGATAAGCTGTGTGAGTTGCAAAAAGTAAGTTCCTAGATTCGATTACTAGGTAAGACAATTCGATTTGCGTGAGATATTCTAGGGCAGATTGACGTATGCTTATCCGTTGCCGATCATTCATGTACATAAAAATATGAAATAAAACACATGTTTGCCAAAATTAAATTATTCTCGCCAGCAGCATTACGTAACGTGACCCTTATAAATTGTGTACAGAATCCTTATTTGTACAAACCTAACGTTATTGCACCTTTTGTGGCATTAAAATTAATCCGAATCAATGTTGGCAATAAAAACGATTATCCCTTTGAAATCCCTCTAAAGTTTGCACGTAAATTAATGTTATTACTGTATGTTTGTCTTGTGGCCCCTTTACGTTGGTCCATACCGCGCCAGCTTAGTATGACGATAAATTGAAGAAAATTGTAGTCTTGGAAAGACACAAAAAAACATTTTGACTCTTGTAGTCACGTCTGGCACTATTAATTTAGATATAAATATGTATATATATATATACAATATGTATAATTTCTGGCGATTGGCTCGCCCCCTATCACATCGTGGGATGGAATATACAAGGCGAAACGTGGGTGTTCTGGTAGCACCTCTGCCTAACCTTTCTGGGAAAAAGGCGTGTGTTTATGTATGTATATATATATTGCATGGCTTTGTATTTCATAGTGTTGTTTGGTTGTGCCACTGTCCATGAGCGGTCGTTTCGCTTGCCATCAGGCGAATGGCATGCTCGTCTCGTCATTCATTGCAATAAAAAAAAAGATGATGTATAAAAACTGCGGGAAATATAGATGGTAACATTTGCTCTATTATACCGTAATGACCCGAACACGACAATCACGTGTTTGAAACGTTAACCGTTTCGCATCAATTAAAACAAAACATTACACTTTGAGGATTGGTCTATTATTGTTGCGGCGCGACTCGTTTGTTATAGTCGTTTAATTAATTGCGATTACATTATCTACACTATTTACAAATATTGTATCAGCCCATATACGTCCCACTGCAGGGCACGGGCCTCCTCTACAATCGAGAGTACGATTGAGAGTGTTTAGGCCATATAGTCCACCACGCTGGCCTAATGCGGGTTGGCGGACTTTTACATACCATAGAAATTTATACAAATCGCTATGGTATGCAGGTTTCCTCACGATGTTTTCTTTCACCGTTATATACCAATTTTAATTATCGGCGTTTTGTAATTATCATTTTTTGTTTCCGTTTACTATCCAATCTTTTATGTTATGTTGTTTAGAATTTTACGAATTTGGCATTGTAATTATTAAAATTATAATTACCTACTGATTTCAATATGTGGTCACCGTAGTGTACTGTGCTGTATCAGCCCATATATACGTCCCACTGCAGGGCACGAGTCTCCTATACAATCGAGAGTACGATTGAAAGGAAGGTTAGGCCATATAGCCCACCATGCTGGCCTAATGCGGGTAGGCGCACTGTACACACCATAGAAATTCTTGCAAATCGCTATGATGTGCAGGTTTCCATAGGATGTTTTCTTCACCGTTATAATGCGTGGCGATTGACTATCAGTACCATTGAACCAAGCGTTGTGGATGTTCATGGGCGGCAGTGATCACTTACCAACAGCAGACCTGTTTGTTGGACCTACGCAATAAAAAAACTGTGGTCCTTTATTTTTCTTTTGTTTATTTTTGGTCGCTAACCATACGATTATACTATACGGATAGTGTATTAATCTGTCTTTATAAAAAGTCTATGTAATGTTAGTTTCCGCACTAGGCCAGCGTGGCTGACTATATGGCCTAACCACTCTCAAACGTACTCTCGATTGTAGAGGAGGCCCGTGTCCTGCAGTGGGTCGTATATGGGCTGATACAATAAAAAAACAATAATGTTAGTTTAGCAAGTTTATTCCTACCTCAGACCAAGGCATAAAATTGTCCAGAGCACGAGAAAATGTCTGTCATTTACTTTTTATTTGTTGTTTCCCATTTCTTGTTTAGATTGAGAAATGCTTCTCGCTAGAATTAATTTAATTAGTGTATAAACGAACTTGTTTACGTGAAGTTCTATCATTGTAGTGTTTTGTGCGAATTAGAAGAATAATATGAGAACTATTATAGTCGAGGGCTTTGGTATTGCTGATCTAAATGAGATTAGGAGACATTTGAATCCCTTAATTAGTTTCTTGGTATAGATTTTCGTTTCATTTATATAAAGGTATTATTTAATTGTACTAGAATGGCAGTAATAGCACAAAACACATACGTACAGATATAAATTCACGCTTTTTCCTAAAAAGGGTAGGCAGAGGTGCTACCTGGACACCCAAGTTTCGCCTTGTGTGTTCCGTTCCACAATGTGACCAGAGGACGAGCACGAATGACGAAACACAAGTAGACGGAAAAATTGACATTTTAATCTTGGTTTCGCTTCATTTCTCGATCAATCTGTGATAAATTGAACTTATATAACGACTTAAAATCGTACAACAAACATTAGATAAAACTTTTGCAGATGTAAAAGTAAAATATACTTCTCCGAGTAGTTTAAAACACTATGTTTTGCTGCTAAACACCGTATGTTTCAAACACAATAGAAATCGCCCACATTTTGAAACTGAAGTGTAAAGAATGGTTTACACTCAACCCAATTGAAAGCGATAATTGGGAGTCTTTCAAAGAGTTTGCCCAATGGAATGGGATTGGAACGAATGAAATGAACGACCATTTAAAACGTATCAAGTGTTTAATTTTAATTACTTTCCCGACAACAGTTCTTCGTTTAATTTGTGTGCATATAGTGTTACCTGCGGGAGTTTCAATTAATTTTTCAAAAGCCGTTTTTTTTTCAATAAATACGGTAAATGAGTAGTCAAGTTGCGCATTTCAATGGATAGTTATTGTTGAGTTTAACAAGTTAGTTTAGTCTATGCTTGGTGGTTGACAACGTCAATAATAATAAAAATGTATCTTTTTTATATTTTTTTATGTATTGTGTTTTTTTATATTAAATGTATAATAATGTAAAAAAGCAGATTTAAAATAAAGAGAAATAATAAAAATGTACATAATTCAATATTATTGCATTATTATTATTATATCGCATTACTTAAACAGCCTCCGTAGCGTAGTTGGTTAGACGCCGACTGTGAAACGAGAGGCCGCGGGTTCGATCCCCGCACCAACACAAATGTTTGTGTGGCCCATAAATATTTGTGTTGGGTCTGGGTGTTTGAGACCGAAAAGTCTCTCGTAGCTTCTGATACCCACACACAAGACTCGATCTTAGTGTGGGGTCAGGACTATGTATTTGACTTCTGGGTGTATTTATTTATTATTGAAATCTGCTACATGCTTAGTATTAGGTATTTTATAGTTATCACAGCCCTTTATAACAAATACGTAAAAGATAATAGTAATACTAGTACCTAATTTTATTTCACACTTCAGTCGGGTTCGGTATTGCAAAAATATCTAGCTTAGGATTTTACCATAGACCACTTGGTAAACGTCCCATTTTTCGGAAACATCCGTCTCTAATATATTCATTTCAAACCGAAAAACACACAATCAATACCCCATAATGTAAAACTGCATATATAAACATACATAAACACACGCCTTTTTCCCAGAAGGGGTAGACAGAGGTGCTACAAGAACACCCACGTTTCGCTTTGTATTTTTCGTCCCACGTTGTGATAGGGGGCGAGCCTATCGCCATATCGGGCACAAATTCCTGACTCCGGGCTGATAATGAATAGAAAAATCCAATATCACTTTGCCCAACCCGGGATTCGAACCTGAGACCTCAGCTTTGCAATCATACCGTAATACCACTACGCCACCGAGGCAGTTTGTGAAAATGTAAAACTGTTTATTATATTATCCGGTCTGAGAATCAAACCCTAGAACTTACGAATAACCACGCTACCACTACACCGATAAAACAACAAGTCTTGATTCAACTTTCCCCATACAAAACATTTACAATTGAATACAAACTATTCGAACACAAGTTTTATTCCGTGAGAGTAGAAGCGTTTTGTTCGCGTTGTAGGATATATCATTTAGTATTCATTGCGGTTGCTCTGAGAATTGGAAAGGGACGCCTTGATAAGCTGTGTCGTCTGATAGGCTTCGGAACTGAAGATTTCTGTTAAGGCCAAGATTGACTACAATTTTAGTTTAACAATAAATAATAGTGAAGCAAAAAATAAAAAGATTTTGTAAGTAGACAAAAGTGAAGTGCGTTGTGGCCTGTTAGTAAACGGACCAGACGCGGCTGCCTACATGTTCACGGTCGTCGCGGGTTCAAATCCCAGGGCACACCTCTGACTTTTCGGAGTCATGTGTGTATTGATAGTCAATCACCACGCATTATAACGGTGAAGGAAAACATCGTGAGGAAACCTACATACCATAGCGATTTGTATAAATTTCTATGGTATGTAAAAGTCCGCCAACCCGCATTAGGCCAGCGTGGTGGACTATATGGCCTAACCACTCTCAATCGTACTCTCGATAGTAGAGGAGGCCCGTACCCTGCAGTGGGTCGTATATGGGCTGATACAATACAAAGTAGACAAAATAAAAGATGCAATATCAAAACTGCAACTTAACATATTAAAAAGAACACTGCTTAAATACTAAGAACTCCTTAGACTTTCCGATTTTTTATATTAATTATTAGATTTGAATTACGAATACGTACTCTTTGTTTTAAACCTTTGTTATTATTCAGTCAGGTAGAATATTTTTAAATGAGCTAATATTTTACGTTTAACTGACTACACCGCATATTATGGTATGCACTGAGCTGTTAAAATCTGTAATTGAACTCTAGTATCGTCTTGCGAGAGATTAATATTTTCACTGCAGCAGTTCTTATGCTTTTAAAATGAACCGTATACAATCATCGCGGAACGAATTACGCGAGTGGGCTGCTATTTTGGATTTAACATCTTGTATTTGGTGGCCGTCGGAATCGTACTCGTATCGTTTCATCTCTCTCTTCAACCACAGGACGTATCTACGTCTACTCATTCATATACGTCACCGCTTGTCGCATGTTTGTATACTATTCTGTACATCAATCTATATTTATATACAAACCTAGTGGGCTTCTTAATAAACTCGGATGAGCGAAGGATTAACTTTAGTCCAAGGCTTTAATATTGACTTTATTATTTTGACTATTAATTTGACCATAACATTGAATTGTTGTATCAGCCCATATACGACCCACTGCAGAGCACGGGCCTCCTCTACAATCGAGAGTACGATTGAGAGTGGTTAGGCCATATAGTCCACCACGCTGGCCTAGTGCGGGTTGGCGGACTTTTACATACCATAGAAATTTATACAAATCGCTATGGTATGCAGATTTCCTTACGATGTTTTCCTTCACCGTTATAGTGCGTGGTGATTGACTATCAATACACACATGACTCCGAAAAGTCAGAGGTGTGCCCTGGGATTTGAACCCGCGACCACCGTGAACATGTAGGTTGCCGCGTCTGGTCCGTTACCAACAGGCCACCACGCACTTCTACTAACATTGAATAATGTAACTCAATACGATGATTGCCTAGCACTCTATGCAATTCCGTGTTTATAGTAAAGTCGTGAATTTGTGAACATTGGTTTTCAAAATAATAGAGTCAATTTTAAATCTTGGACTAAAGTTAATCCTTCGCTCATCCGAGTTCATTAATAACGCCCATTGAGTTTGTTTGTTTGAACGCACTTATCTCAAGAACTACTAGTAAAATTTGAAAAAACCTTTCAGTGTTGAATAGTCTATTTATCAAGGAAGGCTAAAGGATACTTTTTAACCCGGGATATTATATATCAGGATCTATATCCTAGAAAATCTTTCACGTGTGCGGGCTGCGAGCAATAATTGTGCTACATAAAAGTTGCCAAGATAACTGGCAAATTAATTTCCCTATACAAACCCTGTACTTGGTCAGAAGCAAGTCGTCTTAAAGGCGAAATCTCATTCCGTAGCAGGTCCGAAGCGTCGGCAGGTCCCTGGGGAACGTCCCGTTCTTCATTACTCTGACGGTGTCAATGTGCCAACTATCGGCCGGACGCATCGGCCTGCCTCTCGTGATAGAAACGATGCTTTTTTGTCGAGGTTAATCGAATTTGAGGAATGTAAGTTAGTTTTATGTTGGGTTGATCTTTGTGTTGCATAGAATGTGGCAGTCAGAGATATTTTGTAACTCAAATTTGCGTAAACTCACACCTTTGTCCCAGAAGGGGTAGGTATCAGGACACCCACGTTTCGCCTTGTGTGTTCCATCTCACAGTGTGATAAGTGCCGAGCCTATGGCTAGATCGGGCACAAATCCCTGACTCCCGGCTGATGATGAATAGAAAAATCGAATTTCCTGACCCGGAATTCTAACCCGAGAACTAAAGCGTTGCAGTTATACCGTAGTACAACTGCGCTACTGAGGCATTTTATAACGCATTAAATATTATTATGATTATTGTATCAGTCAAGGAAAATAACTTATGGAAATCGTTTAGCAAACGTGCAAGTTGGTAAGTGGATGTAAGGTGCTTACAATAATTTATAAACGAACAAGATATCTGTGAAATTGTAGATGTTGCTGATATAAGAGGATAGGCTTGGATATGGTCTGATCTCACTGGTCGAAAGAAATGAAAAAATAATAATGTTACTACATGAAAATTTTGACTACATACTCGTACTACTGCAAAGAAGGCACATTAAGAGTTTAATAACATTGGTTTGTTGGAGTAAGCTGAAGAGCATGCTCATTCTTTTTTCGATACCCCAGGGGATGCCAAAAGGGGTATGTCAGTCAGTGTCTCTTGCCTTCCGTCCCGGCACGCTGCAGATTGTGACCGTGTTAGGTCTTTAACAAAACCTACGCCAGTATACTGACTAAAAACTCTGTGACTTTTTGCATGCGAAGTCACACTTTTTCCAATCCAATCCAGCAGCCAAAGGAAGTCGACAGCTGAACATAGGCCTCTCCCAATGATTTCCACGGTGACATGTTGGAGGCAGCCTGCATCCGGCGACGTCCCGCGACCTTTATCAGGTCTTCTGACCACCTAGTGGGTGGACGTCCCACGCTGCGCTTTCTGTTTCGTGGCCTCCATTCGAGAACTTTTGGCCCCATCGGCCCTCAGTTCTCCGTGCTATGTGCCCCTACTCTTTAACATTCAACAATTAACTCTGATTCATAATACAAAATGAACTAACTGGCAAACAGTGTAATAAATTAATATACAGTGTGTAGTGTCCGTAGTATTAGAAATGTCGGTATTATGCAAATCTTCCGTCCGTCCAACATTTTCGGACATTGTAGCATTATCTCCACGCTTGCCAGTTTTCGTACCGTTTGCATAAATTTAATGTTACCCGCCATTTGTGCTGAGATTCGATACAGCCTTTGGCACCCTGTATCGGTTATGGGAGCTGACGGAATTAAGTTTAAAATGGCGTTTGTAAATAGTAAATACAAAATGTAAACTACACATTTGCTACTTTGCTTTCTCTTTTGGTAATATTAAGTTGACATTTGGTTGTCTGTAAGACATTGCCTTTGAGCGGTAAGACCGCCAATTGTACTTTTAATGTTTGTGATTCGTCATTGTATTTATATTTTTTATGTGCAATAAAGTGTAAATAAATAAATAAATAAATAAGTTTTTTTAACTGTAATATAATTAGGAAAACTGCAAGGTGTTATCGAGTCAAAACGTTATCGAGACTATCACACGTCAATTTTAAACATTTCAGCTGACGTCGCGTTTCTCAAGCGAGTTGAGATTTTAGCGTCTTTTGAAGGTGTTTTTAAGATAGTGTCTTCATGTACTTCGTAAAATTTCATTCGTAAAGTATCAGTATTTAATAGTCATAAGGTTTACAGATAGTCCAATCTGAATTATAAAAAAAACACTAAGTTATCTCTACATTAAAGTTCAATCTTAATATATATAAATCTCGTGTCACAATGTTTGTCCTCAATGGACTCCTAAACTACTTAACCGATTATAATAAAATTTGCACACCATGTGCAGTTCGATCCAACTTGAGAGATAGGATAGTTTAAATCTCAAATTATAGTCGCAATTTTAATTTATTGCTAATTATTTGTCTGTTATTATTTGACAGTCACAATCATCTGTTAACTCCAAATGATTCTAACAGATGTCGATACCTTTCGACTGGGTTGAGTAAGTAATCAATAGATGGCGCTGCTATGGTAAATCTACGAACGTGTCATATAAGCTACATTTTAACAGTATAATTACCACGTGTTATTGACGCTATAAAATTAATTAAATTTAAAATAAGTAGTTCATTATACTTTAAAAAATCAATTTCGTAGACAGAATTTTGGCTGAGCGGAAAGTTTTAGCAGGAATTTTGCAAAGTATTTGTGTTTGCGTATTTTTTAAATGATATTCGTCGTATTTTCGTGTTTATATAAGGCCTATCTACAAAATAAAAGCAATTACAAAAAATTTACAACTTGCCTATTTAGGCATTAAGGGATGAAATGGGATAAAGTGGGACGAACGCGATGAAACCGGTCGGATCCGGATTGCATTCGATGGGAAATAATGGGACGGGATGTAACAGAAAGAAAAGGAGCCAGATGAGATGGGATGGGATACGATAGGAAAAGGGATAGTAGGTACTTAGGTTGAGTTCAGGAGTACAAAAGTTTGAACGGGAATAAGATATTTCTGGTGTGGAGTGGAGTCTAAACATCTTAGCACCCAGGCGAAGCTGGGCCGGGCCGCTAGTTAATTATAAATTTACATTACAAAATAGATCATAATCAACTGAATTACTGCATTGTTAGCATTATGAAATTCAAATTACACATATCTCATGTTCAAATACGATAGACGCGGAAACTCCGAGAGACTTCTTCACTTCCCTAACCAGACATGTTACAAACATTTTGCTGACATAAATCATTATGTTGTTCTGGAAATTGACACCCGGATACTCATTTCACACCAAGCTTAGTAATTAGCAGAGCGACTGTTCAATAAATGCTTAATATTTTTATACCAAATAAGATATTGAAAGCCAACTAAATTGCTAATAAAAAAGAAAATGTTGGACAAGCCATTTCAAAACTGAAATACCTATAAATGGATTATCTACTAAACTATTACAGTTGTATCGAGTCGAAGTGATTCAATTAAATCTTAAGTAAATACGTTTATGCAAACAGCTTTTGAAGTCTTTGCTTGCATTTATAATTTGGATGTATTCAGAGTTTTTATTAGCTGTTAATTACGTTAAATCCGAGTAGTTTTCAAGTTGTGTGGATTAGAATATTGTAAATAATTTTTTTATGATCTGCGTGACCACGGCACAGCAACCTCTTTATGCAGGTTTGATATTGCAGTCCACTTCGAGCAATGAGTCATTAGTCTGTTGCCGATGCAACAATTTCATAAATTATTATTTATTGATTATTTTAATTGTAATAGCATCGTCTTGTAATAGCTCTTAGTTGAATAACTTAGTACTCTGTTTCTTAAAAATATTTTTTATTAAAACCCCGATCACGTAGATTTAAATCCTGTGATACAGAAAAAATAGTGAAATTGTATATTCTGTTCTAATTTTGGGTCTCTATTTTTCTTGCGCGATATTGATTTTTTTTATTATCATTCATGTACAGATTGATAACTACTTACTTATTTAGTCAAGAAAAACACAGCGAGGAAACTTGAATTCACCAAAATACTCCGAATAAGTCTAAAAATATGTAAAGTTTAGCAACTCACATAGCACAGCGCCGTTGTATAAGACTTAATCCCACTCAATTGTGAAGATCTGTGAAATGAGGTGGGATGAAATTTCTCGCTCTTAGTTAATTGTATTTTTAACCGTGAGGAAACCTACACACTTAAGCCTTAGAAAAGATCTTTAAAAAGCCTGCGTTCTTGCATCCCTACAGAAATATCGAAGGAATGTGAAGTCTACCAAACGTATTCGACCAGCTTGGAAGCTAAAAACCTTGCTCATGAAAGGATAAATGTCAAACGGAAACAGGTCGTATGATTGTCACCAAAATCAGTTTAAAAAGTAAAACAGAAATCATGACTTCTTGAACCTGTTAAAGCACCATTTACACGGAGAGAGTTTCTCGCCTGGAAGATGCGATTATCGTAAGTTATAAAGTCACATCGTGTAAACGTTTGTCAGAACACGATACTCTATTGTGTTTATGTCATGCGATAATCACATACGATTCTCGTTCCGAGAAACTCTCTCCGTGTAAATGGGGTGTAATTGGGATAAGGGGAGGCAGGAGACGAATAATAGATAAAAACACACACTCCCAAAATTTCGCTTATACTCTGACCTGACCCCAAACTAAGATAAGTCTTAATATAAAAGAAGACAAATTGTCTTAATTATTTTTTGTCCGTCAAACAGCAGTGTAAATGCACTGTTGTGTTCAGGTTTGAAGGATATTGTAGACAGCGTAACTACTGGACATAATGAGACTTAACATCTTATGTCTCAGGATGGCGAGCGCAGTGGAATGCCAGGCGTTGCTTTGTAATTCATGGTGGTGTTTGGTTTTGCTACTGTCAATGAGCGGCCGTATCGCTTACCATCAGGCGAATGGCACGCTCGTTGCGCCATTCATCGCAATAAAAAACATAAGTGTTATGTTCATCAAAAACTGCGAGAGACTTCGTCTTCTCAAATATCATTGGGTAGTGACTAACATAATGGTTTCTTCGATTTACGCGAATGTTACACATTGAAATAAAACGGTATCTTACGGATTTTATCAATCAGCAGACGGTCAGTCCGCCCCGTGACCACGAAAACTGTAAAGTGATCGAAACGTCGGGAATATAATATACATATATTTATTCTTAACTGCACACAGAAAGTAAAAACATACAAAGATAATACTCGTACATATTAAGAAAAAGTGCAGATGGCGGTCTTATCGCTCTAGGCGATTTCTTACAGACAACCTTTGGATGGATATAACACAATGAAAAGAAGACAGGGCAGTCTAGAATGTAAACGATACAAAATGTTATTAAACCAAATTCACGGTAAAATCCGTAAGAATTCGTTTACAATAGTGACTAACATGTTTTTTCAAAGCTAGATCTCAAACAGTGTTTTTTCTAAACGTAGGCTCTGAATAACAAAACCTAAGTAGGTGTTTCAAAAGCTTGGGTAAAGGATAAATTCTGGCCCGCGCTCTCAAGAAAATCAATGGATTTATTTCTGCGATAATACTAATTGGGTCAACAATTTATGTTTAAAGGTACCTGCGCTCCATTCGCTAAGGAGTTTTTCCTCCCTCCGGTCGCTAATACTAAAATGGGGGACTTTGGATTTCGCAAAACGCTGTTTGGATTCTAGGAAAATATGGATATCAAAGGAAGTGGCTTTTTTGTTAGTTTGTAGAATATATTCGGTAAAATATAAGTTGGATTATTTTTCATTTTTCCGCGACTTTATAGGATTATCGCTGTAGTGATTATTCTATGCATATTAGTTTCCAAAGTATCTTTTTATTTAATGAAAGTGCACTGCATCTGGTAGGGACAATATAGGCTTTTGTCGTCAATTTTTATTATTGTTTATAACGAAATGTTACGTTAAGCATAATCATAATCAAGAAGAAATTTTAAAATCCGTTTAGTAATAAGCAAGTTAAAAATATGTAAAAATTGGTGGTAGGAGTAATAGATAAGGACGCAACATGCACGACGTGACGTCATTCTCCATAAGGTGGCATGCGTGCGAAAGAGAAAGCCAGTGTCCCTACCGCACTATTAATAATCTCCTTTTTTTGAAGTCGATTAAAAATACTAATATCTCAGTAATTTTACAACCATTTTTGATTCTGTTTGCGAATTCATGTTTTTTATAAGCGATATTATTTCGGAGCCATTAAATACTGCTCAAAATCAAACCTTGGACACATCCCTTGTCTATATATTTGTAATAAATGACGCCAAAGTATTATGTTTCGCCATACGTCGCAATTGTACCGGTATGCTTAATTTCTTCTTCAGTTTCAATTGGAAGGACATAGTATAATAGGAAAGAATAATTGAGCCGAAAAGTTTTTCTACAGTTTGTGTGATTAAAATATGAGTAAAGAATCTTATTGTTCAAGTCGTTGTAGTTGAGACCGCGAAGCTATAGCTTTGAAAGCTTGGATATATGCATCCATGAGATGAGATGAAAAGGAGAGGAATATGGACGATATTAGGAGTTTTTTGGCAGCATCCGTAGGGGAGTTGGTTAAACGCTGGCTGTGAAACGTGAGGCTGCGGGCTCGATTCCCGCACTTGTTTGTGTGGGTGTTTCAAAGTTCTCGATACCCACGACACAAAACTAGATCTTAGTGTGGTGTTAGCACTATGATGTGGCTGTTGGGTGTATTTATTGGGCATTCAGCGTTCCAATTTACCAATTAAAAAATTATATTTTGGAACGTCTACGATTTTCTGGCGCTAAAAGCGCTGTTGTCAAAATTATGATAATAGTCTTTTTCTCTTCACAATTTATTACTTTGTTCATGTTAATACTATTAAATTATGAGTATACGTCTCGGGTCTGGGTGTTTGCGAGACCGAAAAGTCTCTCGTAGTGCCTGATACCCACGACACAAGGCTTAATTGATCTTAACGTGGGTACAAGACTATGTATGTGACTGTTGGGTGCATTTATTTATATTTATTTCTAAATGTTTGATTTTATATTGTTAAAACATACCTCAAACATTGCGTTAAATAGTTTATTTTTTGTAATTCCAATTTTCGCCACACGCTAATAAATATATATCTATATAATATATATAAGTCATATGACTTATAAAACTTACTTCCCCCATTTATATCTGAGATAGAACTACCATCGCATTCAAATACGTTCACGCTTTGATCAAAACCGGTTACGTCATAGCTCTGCCTCTTAAACAAAATCCCTACATAAATCGCTATGAAATTTCCAAAAGCGTAGTTTTCCACGATATCGATACACTATCGATGTCGGGTACGAGTTTCCGAATATCGGTACCAAATTATATCGATAGAACCTTCGTAAAGGCCATGTTATTTTACAAGCGGGCGTACATCAAACGCCCCTCCTTTGAGCATTTTCCTTAAAGATTAGTTTTTGATTCGCAGACTTGTGTCTACGAAATATATGTGAAATCGCGTTTCATGAATGTTGACATTTATATTTATAAAGCGATGTTTATAAAGAGAGTAACTAAATTATAAGGTTATTAAACTACTAAATGATCGGTACGAGTCAATTAAAAAAAAACTAACAAATCACGAAAAAAGGAAAATATGGTTTTTGGAACGGAACACAGAAGGCAAAGCGTGGGTTTCCTAGTTGCACCTCTGCCTACCCCTTCTGGGAAAAATGGGCGTGATGTTTATATATGTAGTTTTTTGGAAACTAGATGAGAAAATATATATAAAAAAGAATTATTTATATGATTACGATCTATATCGTTCCATATAATTTTATATTTTTAACATGCTTTTATTGGCTTCGCCTGTATGTATGTTAAAGCCTGGGGTGCTTACAACAATAATTTATCATCAAGTACCCTAGATTTTTAACCATAAAATGTATTTCACTCCATTTTCTAACCTTAAACTCATTAACAATTATTATAGGTCCGAACTGCTAGCGCAACTTCCTTTAAACAAGGTTTTAATAATGCGTCAAAAATAATACGACTATTGTAACATGATTCACTTAGACAAGCTAATACATAATTAATTGTCATAATTATTTAAGTTAGAGATTAGTATTATTTTACTCATAGACAATGTTTTTTACGGAATGCATCCATTGATAGCTACGTATATTTCTATTAGTATAACAGTTTCTTTGAATCAATTCAAAATCGAATCTACCGTTTGAACAATTTCATCAAACAGCCAGCGCTTCCCAAAGTTAATGCAAAACTAAAACGGCCTCGTAAAAACGAAGCACGCACCTAACCTACATAATAAAGGCACTCCACACACCGAGGTCCGTATGAAACTCGCATTATGTCATAAAGCAACCGTACTGGGAGCCCGTGTGCGGCGCGCCTTACGTGCCGAGCGATTGTCAACGACTTTATGTGTTTAAATTTAAACATTTGTTCGCAGACTCTCTGAGCTTGTGTAATGTTTTTGGACAGCGGTTCTCAAAAAGGCGGAGAACGCCCTTTGTAATGAGTTAAAAAAGGGACTTAATTTAATAAGGGCACTGTGTAATTATTTGAAAGTGCTTTACAAGTAAGATTAGTAGAAATGAATACTGATAAATAAAAGAAAGTTGTCCTGACAACAAGGAGTGTGAAAGAAATATAACACGACACTGCGCATATTATTAGGCACATTGTAGGTATTTAATCGCATCAATATAAAACTATACTAATAGCACGATAACTGTTCAGTTGAAATAACAAAAATCTTCCTTATAACGAAAATAAAAAGAATCTAAAAACTTAGTAAATAATAAAACGATTCACGCCCTCTTTTACAGCGCATCTTCTGACCAACTTAAATTGTACTAAAGTTTGAGAATCTCAAGTGTGGAGTTTATGGTTCTTTTTCACGTTCCCTAATCCGCGGGGACGTCAGTACAAACCTGGAACGTCGACCCAATTGTGATTGCGGTTTTAAAATATTAACGCTTTCACAGGATAGACATTTATATGAAAAAAACATCGGGGCTATTTTACGGCTTATTTTATTTTAGGTTTCGGTTTTAGGGTTTCTTTATAAGCCTAGTATATAGTCACTTTAGTTTACTATCAAATATTTGTAGGTATTCCACTGCATTTTCTGTATTAAATTTTGAGCAGGAAAGGCTTTTGAGGTAGTGTTGTGGTAAGTGTACGTTAAATATGAAGTATGATCTAAATAACATTGCAGTAGATTTTTCAATGTCATCATAATTATATTGTTGGTTATATTGCGCATGATAGCAGGTGCAGTTTTGTGCGGATAGATTAAGAGTTATTCTTAAGGTCATATTTCTTGACCGTGCTATGAATTTATAAAAATATTCTTTGTATGAATTTCTACCTAATGTTACATACTAGACAGTTTCGTATTCGACTGATGTTTTTGCATCACTGTATTGCACTGTGTCAGCCTATATACATCCCACTGCAGGGCATAAGCTTCCTCTATAATCGAGAGGTCGATTAAGAGTGGTTAGGCCATATTGTCCACCACGCTGGACCAGTGCAGGTTGGCGGACTTTACATACCATACAAATTTTTACTAATCGCTATGGTATGCAGGTTTCCTCACGATGTTTTGTTGTCCATAGAAATTAATATAAATATTTTTTGTCTGCTACATTTATAGACAGTATGATTATTATATGTATAGATTATATGTCATAGTAAATAAGGTAAAGTATTATCTGAACCACAGCCTGAATTTGCGAAATGGCGAAGATTTTTGTGACTCATGATGGACTCAATGTCAACCATAAGACGTTTGTTTCTCTGTCCCATCTTTAACAAAAATCACAAAAGTTTCGTTCCTTTATCAACCGAAGCCTCCTGATTATTTCACACCAAACCCTAAAGAATTATCCAAACACATTTTATATTAAGAGCTACCCGCTGTAAATCAGATTACTGTACGTGAGGGCCCGAGAAATACGTTTTGTATCCCCAATACGGCATCGGAATAAAATAAATAATTCTGTAGAAATAAGAGGACTTGTCGTTACCGCCGCCTGCTTCCTTGAATACTAAGTGATCTTCATCACGCGTTGTCTCGGCAGGGCCGGCAGAGATTTACGCGGTAGTTTGAGGTGTGGAATAGATTGGATTTTGCGGGACGGAAGTGTTTCTGCGCTCGAGCCTTGAATTGATGGTTATGTTACGTCATCGTATGTAAATTTGGATGCTAGTCTAAGGTGAAATTCGTACAATAGACACACATATAGGCCTAACTATGCAGACATAAGTTTTGTGACGTGATTAACAGTTACAAAGATAAGCATGGTTAAAAAAAGGAAAGATTATTTAACGTACATACATAAACTCACGCCTTTTTCCCAGAAAGGGTAGGAAAAGGTGCTACCTAGACACCCACATTTCGCCTTGTATTTTCCGTCCCACGTTGTGATAGGGGGCGAGCCTATCGCCATATCGGGCACAAATTCCTGACTCCGGGCTGATAATGAATAGAAAAATCCAATATCACTTTGTCCGACCCGGGATTCGAACCCGAGACCTCAGCTTTACAACTATACCGTAGTACAACTACGCCAACGAGGCAGGTAAAAAAGATTATTTAAAATGTATGATATGATTATTGAATGTTTTAATTTATACTACTTTATACTACTGGTAGTGCTGAAATCCTATTCCTGGTAGTATACCTACTTACGTTATTTATTTATTTAATAATCTTCATAAACAATTTTTTACATTGATTTATAACTAAAGTACACACAAAAAGATTTTTACCGTAGTGCTCTGGTTGTGTGTGCGACTTTTCACCGCAATATCATTAGTAAATCTCCCGCCTATCTTTTGTTGAAGAGGCAGACTAGAGCAAAAACTACGGCTTAACTAAACCTCTTTCACTTTCTAACTATCATTATACTACGCTTTTCAAGTCGTAAATTCTCGACCAGGTTTCAAACAAAACTAGAAATCTATTTGAAATAAAACGAATTCTTACTGATTTTATCGCGAATTTAATTCCGGAGTTTAAGGGGGTCCGTCCAGTGACCACAAAAACTGATCGAAACCATTACAGAAATCTATTTTACACGCAAAAATGTAATAGACCGTATGTCGGCAATACGTCCTAACATTTTTATCAAAGTATTGTATTTACAACATTGTTTAATATTGCTAATATTTTGTTATTAATACACTAATGTGAAATTCATAAACTTGGACTTTTGAGTCATAAATATCGCCTGTATTTTTAAACATATTTAGTTTTTAATGATTATATATACTTGCCTCAAAACACTTACGGCCTTATTCATAGACAGTTTTAAAACCTATTTTAGTTAAAAAATGTTTTGTCACTTTAGAACGACTTCTGAATTTACTTTGAGCGGGGGAGACAAAACATTTGATAACTAAAATAAATTTTAACACTGTCTATGAATAAGCCCGTTACGAAGTATTGGCAACTTACGGTCGTAATGTCGACTGATTAAGTTATACGTACCTCAGACGTAATTTTACACAAAATTTAACATTCTGCGGTGTCATGTATAATTCACAACGCTTTCGGCGACATAAAAAACTTCTAGAAAAGTTATAAACTGCTGTAAACGAAGTTTTGCGTAATAAAACATAATATCTCAGTCTCTGAGGATGAGTTAGTCTTTGTGAGGTAGACGTTTAACATTATAGGGATGTTTAATAACTGGAAGGTTATTGCTTTTTGGTATTTTTTTACATCGATAGCCGACGTGGCTCAGTTGTATGATAACGGGCTGTAAACCGAAAAGCTGTAGGATCCATCACCCGTTTCGTGATATGTTTATGACTTACTGATGCTTGTATCGTATTTGGATGTTGGATGTACGGTGATATTGACATATGGTATTTAAGTTAAAATCATGTTCTTGGCTGCCCCAGGTAACATTGTACCAAGTTTCAAAAAACTGCTTGGTAGTTTTGTCAAAAATCGCGATTTTATTTTCCAAGGCCTTTGATCTACCCGTATATGTACGATTCTTTTAACGGCTCAGCTAAATACCCGAACCGAACTGAAGTTCGGAGTTCTATTCATATGTACAAAATTCCGGTATACAACACGTTCTAACTAAAGAACACGATATCTCGATTCTGTTTGAAGCTGCCAGTGTAACGACTAGGCAGACTACGAACGTCACTCATTCTGTTTGAGATGTCAATGTTCAGTTTTGTGCCGTCATAGCGTTTGCTAACGATGGATTTCAGATGGAAGGAAGATTCCACCCCTTATTTTTTTTAGTCAATTACCGGTTTTTTGACTATATGGCCTAACCACTCTCAATCGATTCTCTCGATTGTAGAGTAGGCCCGTGCCCAGCAGTGGGACGTATATGGGCTAATAAAAAAAAATACCGGTTTTTTAGTTAGAGGGTAGAGATTCTAAGTCAATTGCAAGAGAAAATCAGTTTTTTGAAATCGTACTTAACGAGTTGTAACTCGTTGTAAAGTATTTTTTGCGTTGTAACGCAACAAAATACTTTTATAGGTATAATAAATGAGTATAAGAGAGTTTTAAATTATGCAAGTAATGTCAAAAACTCTTTACACAACTATGTTTAGGAATTATAACATAAATAAAATTAACTAATATCACCTTACCACAGACAATTGCGATTCATCAAAGCATTGTATCTGTGGTATTAAGAGTACTGTAACCTCTACATGATATGACGAAAAGCTTCTCACATTAGAAATTGCCGGATGCCAAATACCCCTTTCCTCTGCCCACCCGTTTTCCTTTCCGTTCTCCTCCCAATCTAATGGGATGGCATCACATCCATGATCCAAGCGTTGTGGATCATGGGCGGCAGTAATCACTCGCCATCAGATGACCTGTTTGCTCGTTTGCCGGCCCTATGCAATTAAAAATCTTAAAGAAGTTTCTGTGGCGTTAGTAGCATATCTGCCTACCCGTTAGGAGATACAGGCGTGAAATTTTATGTTTGTTTTTTAATAAAACCCACTGGAATAGCCGCAATGAGCATAAAGGCGTGTTGAAATTCTAAGGACTGCACTCTCCGTGTGATAAAAAGTAATGTCCAGTTTCATAATCTTCTCGCCGCGTTCTTGTTAGCTGCGTCACAATTTTTACAATAGTTTCTGTATAGCGATAATATCCTATAGCTTTCTTTAAATATTTTTTATATTTTTGTTGGAAAATAGGAACGTTATTACGTACAATTGTGTTGTTTTTGACAAAATGGTGAATTAACCAGAAGCTAAAGTAAAATAGGCCCGATATGGCGGTAGGTTTGCTACCTCCGATGTCGTTGGACGGAACATACAAGGCGATACGTGGGGGTTAAACCCCTGCCTACACCTTCTCAGAGAAAGGCGTTTTTTTATGTATGTAAAGTAAAAATAATTTGGTAAGCCATTGAGAATTAAAATAGAAAAAAATCTTCAAACTAATTATATAATTACAATAAAATTGCATAGGGTAGAGCCAAGTTATAGTTACCTGACACTATAGTAGGAATGGGCCGGCTCAACTGGGGTTGTACCACGATCTCAAGGAAAACCGACGTGCAGCAGCTTAGCTGTCGTATCGTTCGATGAACGATTTTTTCGGAGGCCCAAAACATCTTTATTTTTTTCCTTCATTTGATTGATCGGCATCACATCTACAATACAAGTAGATGTTCATGGGTAAGCGATTACCATAGGGTAATGCCCCATTTACACGGTTAGTGTTTCTTGCCTCGAAGAGACGATTATCGTAAGGATAAAAAAGTCGCATCGTGTAAACATTGTCAGTAGGGTAATTCACGGAATTACATAAGTTCAGATGCAGTGCAGTTGCAGTAAGTTTCGATCAAAACAGACCTTTTCGTATTCTAGTAATTTTGACAACCGCTGTCAGATACGCTCGCGTCAAGTCCGCGTCACGCGAGCGGTTTAGCGTATTCTACTGCTGCGTGTTTTCTGTGCGTGATTCAGATCGCAACTTGATCGGTATTCACGTGTAAGCTTCTTGCATACGACTGACGTATAGTTGACGCGCAGCACCCGCGCAGTTTACGCATAGCTTAGGTGCAGTTCACGCGCAGCTAAACAATTACAAGAATACCATTTTGCACTAAGACGTAAACTTAATTGCAACTGCACCGCAACTTGATCGGCGCGTCAAAAAATTCCGTGAATTACCCTACAGAACGCGATAATCATAAGGAGGTTATGTCATGCGATAATCGCATACGATTCTCGCCACGAGAAACTCTCCCCGTGTAAATGGCGCATAAGACATTTGTACGTTTGTCAGTACTGTGAATCATGGTAGATAACAGTCGACGCTTTTTATGCCATGGTAGTGACGTTGGTACCAACGTTGTACAGACGTGAAGAGGACTATTCTCGTCTGTTATAACGATCTGAATAAGCTAAAAATAAACCAATCAGCAAATTGTCCCTGTGGGTGGTATTTGTGTTGCCTACGTACAACGGGTGGCAGTTACGAATGACGAGCGCTTAGGAAAGAATAATGTAGGAATATCATTAAATGTTTTTATTTCCGCAATCGTTAAAGAAGCAAGAGATGCCGACATAATTAGAGGTCTACTTACTATTAAGTACAGGGTTGTAATATTGTCCAAATAAGAAAAAAAAATGATTGAAATTCCACGTGGTTGAAACAGAACTTCCGTGTCACCTGTATTCATTAACCGAGAATATTCAGGTTAAAGTATAATAATGTGAAAAAAATGACAGCATTTTTTAAAATCATTAGTATGAATTTAGTTATTTTCGTTCACGGTGGTCGCGGGTTCAAATCCCTGGGCACACCTCTGACTTTTCAGTCATGTGTGTATTGATAGTCAATCACCACGCACTAAAACGGTGAAGGAAAACATCGTGAGGAAACCTGCATACCATAGCGATTTGTATAAATTCTTATGGTATGTGAAAGCCCGCCAACCCGCACTAGGCCAGCGTGGTGGACTATATGGCCTAATCACTCTAAATCATACTCTCGATTGTAGAGGAGGCCCGTGCCCTGCAGTGGGTCGTATGTGGGCTGATACAATACCAAAATGAATTTAGATTTTAAGGGCATAAAGAAATCCGATTTGAGAGCTATCAGATCGGCAATTTTATAGTTAAAAATGATAGTCACTCCTGACTTCATCAACGAATGTAATTAATACATCAATTCAATCCATCAACCAAAGGAAGTCCACTGCTGAACATAGGCCTCTCCCAATGATTTCCACAGTGACCTGTTGAAGGCAGCCTGCATCCAACAATTAATGCATAATACCAGATAATTGTAATATGGCTATAAAGCCAAAATACAAGTAGCTAGACTTGTAGTTTTAAATTCTAATAAACACACAACATATCAATATATATATACTATATTTTTTGTTACAGCTCGGCAAAGCGACTTCACAGCTGCCGATGGTGAGTTATGTCCAAAATTTTGTTGTTGCATAGGTCCGGCAAACGAGCAAACAGGTCACCTGATGGTAAGTGATCACTGCCGCCCATGACCATCCACAACGCTTGGCTCATAGATGTGTTGCCGGCCCTTGTTCAGGAGGGAAGCGGGAAGGAGTAAGGATGGGAAGAGGAAAGGGATATTGGGCATTCGGCAAGAAGTGGAGCAATACCGAGGTATTATGCAGGTTTCCAATTGTTTCAACAACGTTATGTAAAACAAATCCACCATTAAAAAGCCTTTCCAAGATACTTCGAAAACTCAAGCAATATAACATTTCGAAACTGTTTCTGGGAAGGAATTGAAAAAGGGCTCAATATTTTGTTTTCATTGTCACTTTGTACTTTAATGAGTAATTGTTTAGTTAAGAAACAAACACTTGATTTAATCAATCATTGAGTTACAAAATGACACAAACAACTTTTCCATATGAAAATTGAAAGTATGGGTCAATACCCAATAGTAATAAGTATGCAAGCGAGTAAAAATCAACAATTGAATCTAAATATACGTTTTTAATAAAACTACGTACATAAACGTCACGCCTTTTTCCCAAAAGGGGTAGGCAGAGGTGTAACCAGAACCCCCGTTGCGCCTTATGTGTTCCGTCCCATGATGTGATAGGGGACGAGCCTATTGCCATATCGGGCACAAATTCCTGACTCCTAGCTGATAATTAATAGAAAAATCCAATATCACTTTGCATGACCCGGGATTCGAACCCGAGACCTCAGCTTTGTAGTCATGCCGTAGTACAACTACGCCACCGAGCTAGTACAATAAACTAACCTTTTCAAATCGTAGAGGAAGCCTAAGTCTTGCAATGGAACAGCTTAATCAAACTTTAATTTTCTATCATGTAATATGAATACAAATATACGCAAGCTATATTTCTTTGCCTTGTCTCTGCGATCAAAATAATCTTTACGTCATGTACCGTTTCGAAGATCTTCTATATGGGGCTGCACAACTGCCTTGGGATTCAACTCAGCCCAACGGCTGTACATTCTCAATCAATTTACTGCCCTACAGGGCCCCGCGCAAGTTTCAACTTTATATGCCAAATCAGTTCGTGAATGCACTATAGTTGGTTGTACGTACTGTGTTCGACGCAAGTTGGCAAGTTTGCACATGTTATTGTGGAAATATTCTGTAGTTTCAGGATTGTCTAGGCTGTATAGTTTGTGCTTAAAATAATATAGTTATGTGATGAAGTGAGACTAACGGCTTTAGACTTTGTGAATGGAGATTAACATTTAGGTATTTTGAAATGTTCTACGTAATTTTATGTATTATAGAAGGTATGTTCAACGTTTGTGAAATACCTCGGTTAGGTTTGTATTAATTAATCTTTGTTACGCTGTGCGTTACAATATGAAAAGATGATGAAAATTTGCCTGTAAGAAATTACCTAGTGTGATAAAGCCGCCACTTGTAGTAGTATTTTTATTGTGTAATTTCGTATATGTATCTTTTTATTGTGCAAAAAAGGATTAAATAAATAAAATAAATAAAATGCGATGAAGAAATGAGCGCATTTACAATAGTTACCCACATCGGCCAGTGCAAACCGTTACCGGTACGGTAACAATTAAAAATATCAAAAATTACCCATTTTTGCTCGCCTTAGGTAGGTTTTTTGTTGGATTTTAGTGAGTGATATCGTCTGGGATCCAACACTCTTTTGCTCCATATGTCCTATTTCTACCTACTGCCCTAGTTCCTCCTATTAATTTAACTTTTCGATTGATTTCGTTGCGGGTTAAAAACAAGTTAGACATTCCCGGAGACTCGCTAAGCTTCACTGCTCGGTGTCATTACAATGCGTGCCACTGTTGATCCTGGCTTACAGGAGTTGCAGTGGTGGGTGTTCATGAGCACCGTTAATCCCTTTTTACCAAGCGAGCCATATACTCGTTTGCCGGACCTATACAATAAAAACCTTTCTAACATCCAAGTTATTTTTAGCCGAATTCCGTGTAGGACATTCCACAAAGCGCCGCTTAAATTCCCCGTTTACCCCATGATATCCCCCTAAGATATGGGGTAAGCGTAATTTACAACTGCGAATTTTCGCCCCAATTTTTCCGCCACCTTTGGCCGCTGTCCAAGCAGAGAGAGGTAGGCGTGTAATGTTATTTACGTAACTTTATGGCGCCTATGGTTTATTGCTTTGTTTCAATACTTTTGTTAGGTATTAAGTCTAATCCTTGGAAATAAAACTACTTTTTATGGATTTTATCGCAGATTTGGCTTTTTTTTATTTTGCGAAGTTTCGAATACTTAATAGCTTTCTTGGTCACGGGGTTTTAGTGACCCGCAAAGTGTTTTCCTTTATGAATCTTGTTTCGATATTTTCGTTGTTTTTACTTCGTATTCATTATTACTGGAGACAGGGTACACGTTCTTATTCAATATCTTCCATTTAAGCTAGTCTTTAGCATCCAAGATATCAAAAATTCTGAAATATTCAATCCGATTTAAATAGTGTTTTTCGTATCAAATTGATACCTCTCTATACAGATTGGTAATACAGAGAACTAAAATTTTCATTTTCACCACGTAAACTATTTATTTATGTAAACAAAATGTATGTAGCACATGTTAGTAATTTTATAAGTATATAATATACCATGCATGTTTCATTCTAAAATTTTTTCCTTATCATTTAATTGTTGTACACCTGCCTCCGTCTCTCTGCACCACCTTAAGGTTGACTGTGAGAAATGCCACCAGGCATTAAGTCGGCTTGTTATATTCAAATTGTACAATGTGTAAATAAATAAACAAACCCAATAAGATGCCATTTAGCTCTACCGCCTTCGAACATCTGCTATTTGGTCCCTACCACTTATAAAACATGGTACCTGCAAGAAAAAAGGTCGTCAGGGATACATCCGCTTTAACCCTCAGTCCGCTAACCGTGAGTAATTGCGGACGGATCGCGGTGGTTATTTTTATCGCCGATACACGCTCCATGCACTCGGCGAGCGATCTCAATCATTGCAGATACAAATATTTTCACATTTCCGCTCCGGAGGTTATGGTTTGCGCATTTGTGACTTTTTAAATTCGTGGTGTTAGGTTATTGTAATTTTGGGTTATACTTTAGCTAAATCAAACTTTGTTATTTGCTAAGTAAATAGTTGTACTCATTTTTAAGGGATCTAAAACCATATATATTGTCTCTGCCTACCCCTATAGGATATAGGCGTGAAGATTATGTATGTATGAATGTAAAACCATAAATTGCGTCCATTTCTTTTCGTATAATTAACACGATCATAACACAAACGTATCCTTATTGGATATGACATTTTCTTCCCGGCAAAAAACGACTTATGGCGATAGGCTTGCCCCCTATCACATCACGGGACGGAACACAAGGCGAAGCGTGAGTGTCCTGGTTGCACTTCCGCCTGTATGTTAATGTTTGTGTTGAGATTGAACCATTGACTATTTATTTATTAAAACATAAAAGACATAAAAAATCTTACAAAACGAATGAAAACACTCAAAAACTAATGGCATGGTTACAATAGGTGGCCTTATCGCTAGCTGCGATCTCTTCCAGACAACCTTAGAATGTTTACTATAATACTGTTGTACTCGTAATTCGTACAGCTTTAATTTACTGCCAACCACAATTTTCAAAATTCTCATACATTACGCATTATTTCAAGTCACAATTAAAAGCGCGTGTGGAGAAATAATTTCGCTGGATCGTATAAACCTCCCTTTATAAACCTCCCTTTTTTCAAGGTCATAGATCTACTATCATAGATATGAGTCAAAAAAGATGCCGCAATTTTCCAGGATTATATTCCATACAAAAATAATCCTTTGACTGCAAAATGTACAGCTGTTGTTTTTTTCGCCGGTTCAGGGTTGGCCTCATAGTAAAAGCTATTAATTATGACGAGTACAGAATATCCCTTTGAGCTCAGTATATCCTTTTTGCATACCCCTGTATATGCTTCAAGTGTCCAAACTAAGCTTAATTTAGTTACTTCTGTTCTTTGCTGTATTAGCCCATAATCGTATTGTTGTGGACGGGACTTCTCTAAAACTAAGGATTCGATTGAGAAGGATTAGGCTATAGCAACCACGCTGACCTAGTGCGCGTTGGCAGACTTCACATACGATAGATTTTGTTAAGACCACTATGGTACGCGGGTTTCCTCACGATATTTTCCTTCACTAATATGGGTGGTAATTGACTATGTTACTCCAACTATATTTCATTTGGTAGCCCTGATTGTTTATTTTTTTATTCGATTTTGATTCTTCAAAACATAGTTCAACTTTAAATCGGTGTCGCGCGACCACCGAATTTCATTTCATCACTAAAACACTGGAATACCAAATAGTGTGCTAATTTGGAAGTGGTAGAGCCACGCTGTTGTCAGTCATGACTCAGCATGAATAGACAGGCTCCTTCGGGGCGGAACCACTGTCCCACAGGAAATCGACGTTAAGCGACAGCTTCCCTGTCGCGTTTCGTTCGGTGAGTGAGATTGCCGAATGCCCAATACCCCTTACTCCCAATAGGGCCAGCAACATATCTATGATCTAGCGTTGTGGATGTTCATGGGCGGCAGTGTTCACTTAACATTAGGTGACTGTTTTGCTCGTTTTCCGGTCCGAGGCAATAAAAAAAATATAATATAATAATAGCAAAAAATTGGCACGCTTTATTTCCATACATTTGGAGGTATTTGCGGCATCCATTTAAATTCATGTCTGCGGCTACTGTACATGTCAAATGCTCATAACCTCGCCATTTGTCAGACATGGCTGTTTACGATTTTGTTAATTAACTTAGGCTTTTTTATGAATAAACCTGATTTTGATTTTATAAACGTAAAATGTAAATGCGTAGGAAGGTCAGAAGTACTCTGAATCGAAGAGAATGGATTAAGAAGTTGATAAAAGAAAACGAGGAGGAAGATCACTTCCTACATATCAATGTCAGGATCGAGCAAGGTTGAGATTTTAGTCTCTGACTACCCCTATGGGATTTAGGGGTGACAGTTATGTACAATGTACATATTATTATATGCCAATTTTGACAGGTATATATAATAACTTTTTAGCCATTCAGAAAGATTTAGCTTGTAATTTTACGCTCTGGTGTCCTGTCATCAACCTTTTCTCGAGTAGGGTACCTTTAGCCTACGCTGGCTATATGTGGCTATGTGACTTTGAAATAATCTTGAAGAACTTTTATGTGTGTCGTTTCCCGGACGATGCTTTCTTTTATTTTACTATGAGTGATGATTACGAAATTTACAAGTAATTTCGAAATGACAATGTACCTTGAGCTTCAATCTCGGATCTTTTGTCCGACCTTTAAACCAAGTTCTCTCTCTCTCTCTATTGTTTCAGCTACAGTTTATTCCTAACTTATTTCTTTTTTCAAAACTATCCATCATCCATTCCATCATCCATCAGCCAAAGGAAGTCCACTGCTGAACATAAGCCTCCCCCAAAAAATATATGTCACTTGCAAATTATAACAAATTATCAATGAACTGCTTTGATTTAGACCAACTTGTAACTTTTGTAATAATTACGATATTGTAAACTGGTTTTGAAAAGAGCTACACTAGAGTTTCTTGCCCGTTCTTCTCTAGTGAAAACCGCTTTCCGAACCGGGTGGTATAAAAAAAATTACTGAATCTAAATAATGTTGAACATTGTAATGGATTCAATAAATTGCTTTCATTTTCATTTTTCAATGACTTCCTCTAACCTACTAACTATGGTCAAATGACATTTTATCGCAGTTAGTGCTCAAACAAGACGTGAAGGACCCAGTGGCTCTGATCACGACTGACCGGTTTTATTGAAGAGAGCTTGTCCGTATAAATCTTTTGTCTCCACGTATCGTGCCAAAAACTGTGCCCCATTCATTTTTAAAGACGCTCGGGATAGATTTCCAGCCGTACGGCTATTGGGGAACTAAATCAAGTTGTCTCATGGTTTCTGGTCGCAGATCGGTGAATTGTGAGCGTAAGGGCTTGCAACTTTAAATTATAAGTGTTCAATTGATATTGACATAATAAAGCGGTTTCTTAGCTTCTTAATTTGACGGCATTGTAGTGCAGTTAGAAAAGACGCTGGGTCTAAAACCACAGGCTGCGGGTTCGATCCCAGCACTGGTACAAATGTTTGTGGAATCCAAAAATTGTAATGGGTCTGACCAAAAAGTCTACTGTATTTTTTTATTGCTATATCACAGCATTAATATTTTACTCTGAAGACAGGATTATGTGAGTATTCAATATCTTTATGATCCTTATTCACAACTCATCAATTATGTATAGTCAGTTCCGATTTACCTGAAAACAATATCACATATTCACAATCTCGAGGGAACTAGCGGGCTGATAAAATAGGTTAAACACATGCTAACCGACGCGAGGAGATTCTCATTTTCATAACAATATCTCATTAGTATTTATAGGATGTACTTTTAGCGTATATTTAGTGGTATTGGCAAGTTTACATAGTTTGGCGTTATTTACCTAAGAGATAATATCAAAGTGGAGCCGTGCTGTAGGTACTATATGCTATAGAAATGAGCAGTTTCGATCGGAATGGTATCATAGTCTTTCAGGACACTGACGTAGAGAAAAGTCTGCTTTCGTGAACAATTCGACAATAGCGATTGCAGGAGGTCTAAAGCTTCTTTCATGCTTTCGTCCTCTTTCTTGCCCATTTTTTTTCCTCTCTTTTTAAGAGGTCAGTAATGCGTCTAAATTTCAAGTGTGGTAGATGTTCATGGGCGCTGATTTTCTCTTATTATGTCATTGGCTATTTTGCCAATCTTATTCAAAAAATGTCTCAGTGTATATGTGTGTGTTGGGCACAGGGCGCCTCTCTCACGGAGTTGAGGTTTTGTAGTGAATATCCAGTAATCCAATGTCGAAGCAGGATCTCTTTTTAAATCCACATGCAAAGCTTCTACCCAAAGATCCGACAAGTGTAAACAATGTCAAAAAAAGACAAGAAATTCCTATATTTTTGTTCATCTATTTCGCACATGAGCTAGATATTTTCTATATGTACATACTTTAAGAGAAAAATTTAAAAAGATTTCATTCAAAGACCTCTGCACTTCAAAACTCCTATAAAAATTCGAAGCTTACCAGATGAATTTACCTAACTAGACATTCGAGACCCGAGTAACTAGATAGCTAACAATTAACTGTAAATACATAATAACAACAATAGCCCAATCATAATCTACACAGATGACCTCGAAGAGACCTTCGGCGTCGAGGGAGCACAATAGGGACCCCAACTTACACTCATGATTGGCAGAAAGGGCCTCTTTTGAATCTGACACAATTTTTGCTAGCGATTGTAGGGAAATTTCAGGTAGTGCGGTTGGCTTTTTACGAAATGCCTTTCATTGGTAATAGTGGTGAATTAAGTGCTTCATATTCACTAGACATAATTTTACTGCTTACTTGAAGTATTTGAGATCTGTAATTTTTAGCTAACATTGGGTCGGCTTGATTGGTTTGTATCACTATTGAATTAATGTTCTCCAGACATCAGCATGTCCTTTCATCAAAGGATAGGAGCTGATAGGTTCTGGAGTGGAAGCCACGTACAAGCAAGCGAAGTGTCCGATGCCAACCTACAAGGTGGACGGATGATCTGGTTAAGGACGCAGGAAGTCGCTGGATGCAGGGCGCTCCCAACAGGTCTATGTGGCGATCTATAGGGAGACATATGTTCAGCAGCGGACTTCTTGTGGCTGAAGAGAGAGTGAGAGACAGATGATGGAAGATCTATTGCTGCGTAGAAGTAATTGTTGGGGTTTATTACTATGATTGGGTTAGTTCCATCGGGTGTTACCACTGTTACATAGAAAATGAATGAAGTAACAGGTTTACTGTTGCTGTTTTCATCTGTCAGAATAGCGGTCATCGTATACTCGTATATAGTGGCGGAAAATGCGATATACTGGTCTACGTAAGCTACAATTGGATTCAATCTGAGTAATGTGGTTTTAGAAGACTGGTTTAATTGCGTAATATTAATGCCTCGTCCTCGGCTGCCTCCAAGATTGTGGAAATCATTGGGAGAGGCCTATGTTCAGCAGTGGACTTCCTTTGGCTGATGGATTGAATTGGATTGCAATGCCTCGTCTTTAGATATTTCTGTTCGTTATCTGGCATGCAATGCACTTTTTTATGGGTTGTATTTAAGACACTTTGTCCTCTCATCATCATAGAATAGGAAAATAACGGGACACCTACATAGTCTTAAAAAATAAATTACCAACCAACAGCAACAAAGCTACGATTGATATTTAACGTGCATATCATGGTGTAACAGCAATTTCCAGCTGTGAAATATTTCACCCGGTATTTTCTGCTGTAAACCAACAGTGGAGATACAAGCGTCGTTTGTGTCACAGATATTGGCTCCTTGTCTTACGCCCGGACGGAGAACACGCGAATAATAAAGATGTATCGCGACGCCACGGCGAAATGCTTCCATAAATTTAATTTTACACTGCACAGTATTGAGAATAGTTGACGCAAGATTGCATTTATATTTTATACATTTAGCTTGGAATAGTTTGTGATTTTTAGACTAAACTAGAAGTTGCTTTTGAAGCCAGGAGATATAACACTGATAAGTCAAAATTATGTCTGTTTTTGTCAATTATTGCCCGATTTAGTGGCGAAGGAAGGCATCGTCATTTGCATATTTAAGAGTTCTTCACTATTATTTTGATGGTATGTGAAGATTGCCAACCGCATTAGGCCAGCGTTAAAAGTGATATTAGATTTTTCTATTAAATGTCAGCCCGGAGTCAGGAATTTGTCCGATATAGCAATAAGCTCTTCCCCTATCACATCGTGGGACGGAACACACAAGGCGAAACTTGGTGTCATGGTAACACTCCGCTTACCTTTTCCGGGAAAAGGCGTGAGTTTATGTATGTATGTTTTAGACTACATAAAGATACTACGTTAAATCTCAATCCGCGATTAATGTACTTTACTGTTGATAAGTCGAAATACTTAGGAAATAAGATCAATTTACTGATGAACGTGAAAGTGCGGAAATGTGCTTTGAACTAGGTTCATAAAGCCATGTTGTGGGTGTTTAAAAATATGAGAAATTACTGGATCATCTAATCGTTGATAAATTTCATTGTCTCGGTGCGTAGGAATATCTCAAGGCGTTTACATTAATAGTTTCTTTATTCCATAATATATATGGGTCTGACCTTTTAACAATAACTTCAATTGAATGTACCAATAATACACTGAAAGATCCAAAATAGGGCAGACTGATTTATTTCAAAACTATTAGCTAAAATATTTAATAAATCGCCTTTTATAGTAAAAAAGCAAAACTGACTAGAGATAGGGTAAACCATTATTACACATTTCAATATAATAACATTTGCATTGTATTTGCAACCAACCACAACCTATCCAATAGAAAAATAATATTTACAAAACTATGTGATATTTTCGGCGAAACTAAACGTCTTGGGAGGCATCGGGTCCTTAATGTGATAACTTTATCTTGTCCCTACTTATTATTCTGTATCTTATCCCAATCACATAAAGTACATTATTGAATAACAAGAATATTCCTGTTAAGCCTTTTGCAATAAGGAAGTATATAACCAATTTCCCGGTTTATCCGATATATTTTACGGCTAATACGGAGAGATGATATCTGCCCGGTCGAACCTAGAAATGCTAAGTAATCTTATTAAAATTTAATGAAGTTGTCGCATTTATTAGCGATTTAATTTTGGGTATTCTGTAGACTGTAATTTTCTCGGTAATCTCGAATAATAAACATATTTTAAAGATGTTATTGGGACGGGGCGGTTCCCTGCATTTCTGATTCCTTCTTTTACTACATAGGTCTGGTCTGAGCAAATGGCTCAGCGGTTACTAAATGAGTACCGTCACCATGGCCCATGGGTGACTAACTGGTGATTACCGGCCTCTGAAAATGAGAGGAAAAGGGAAGGAAAAAGACGGGAGGAGCAGAATGGTATTGGGATTCTGGCAATCTCTCACCAAAGGAATCATGTCGTGTTTCAGGATAAATTCTTCATTCTGCGAAACAGTGGTACTATATTCAAGTGGGCCCATTCCTACGTAGTCGAAATAACAATATGGCTCTGCTATTTTTATACACCACATACACCTTCCACTGCAGGGCACGAGCCTCCTCTGTAATCGAGAGTACGATTGATCTACCACTTATCTATAATACATTAAACGACATGTATTTTTATCTAAAAATACATTGTCAGTTATAACATATTCATTTGCAGCGTTGTATTCGTTTAAAATGTATAAATAATAAATCAGAAACAAGAGCGATATTTTTAATATCGCAAATGCAATAGAAAGTTGATCAATTATAATGGAAATGTGTATGTTCGTGAATTATTCAGTGATCCCCGTGGACACGGCCGAATCAGCGCTGTCCGGTGTTGTCCGGTTCTGACCGGTTTTGTCCGGTTCTGTCTTGTTTTGTCCGGCGTTGTTCGATGTCCGGTAAATTATTTAATATTCCGTGGTTTTAATCCGTTCCATTTGAGGTCGATTTTGTTGGATTTCTATTTATGGTTTGATGTTTTGAGTTTTTTGACATTGTATATGTATGTATGTTTATTCCATTCATTGCTTTCAACTGTTAAAGTCCCAATGAATCCTAAAAACTTCTGCGTATATTATACAATTGTTTATTTTCAATTTACCAAAAAGCAAAAGTTGTGAAAATCCGCCCATGTTCAGAATACAGGTTGGCTTTAACATTAGCCCGCCATCACCCGCGACCACAGCGACCTTTACTGAAAGCGTGTATTTATAAACGTTTTATTTTGGTTAATGTATTATGTGGTACTTTGCGCCTATGTCAAAAGAGATTTAAAAGCCTGCCCTGGCTACTGATATCCAGAAATTAAATTGGTCAAAACCATTAACTATCAAAGAGAGTTGAGTCTACGCCAGTCTAAACAGATATACAGAAATATAATTCGTCACGTGTAAATAAAATTAATTACTGATGTAAACTTGGTAATTATTTGTAATTTGTATTTTTTTTTATTGCAATGAATGGCGAGACGAGCATGCCATTCGCCTGATGGTAAGCGATACTGGACAGTAGCAAAACCATACACCATGGGCTACAAAGCAATGCTTGGTATTCCACTGCACTTGCCATCCTGAGACATAAGGTTTTAAGTCTCATTATGTCCAGTAGTTCCTCTGGCTACAATGTCCTTCAAATCTGAACACGACAGTGCATTTAAACTGTTTTTGACGGGAGAAATAGACATTGCGGTGGCACCTCCCCGGGCGGCCTCTCACATATAAAAGACCAATAGAAAATTAAGAAAAATACGATTCAACTGAAGCAAACGCAGCCTTCTTCAAACGAGGCTTAAAGAGAGTACTTTCCTTAAGGTAGGCAGCGACTTTGTTGTGCTGGACCCCTGGCACTGCGAAGGTCTATGGGCAGCGGTAGCCGCTTTCCATCAGGCGGGCCGCTAGCTCGTCTGCCTGTAAAGGCTTAAAAAAAAAAGCAAATCAGATGTAATTCTTCTGTCGTGGGTATTAGAAAATAAGAGTGATTTTTAACTTCAATTAAATCAAATCTCAAAATAAATACGAGTAATTTTGGATCATTAAAAAAATGATGGCCTACGCAGAGATCGAACCTGTGGGCTCTTGTTTAACAACCGGCACCTTAATCAACACCATTGAGGCTTTAAAATGTATAGTAATAATATTCCCGTTAATCGAAGCGAGTTCAAATCCCAGTAACACGTCGTGACTTTTCGGAGTCATGTGTGTATTGATTAGTCAATTACCACCCACTATAACGGTGAAGGAAAACATCGTGAGGAAACATGTATACCATAACGATTTGTAAAAAAATCAAAATAAAATTCCACCAACCAGCACTAGGCCGGCCTAACCCCTCTCAACCGAACGCTTATTTGTAGAGGAGGCTTATGCTCTACAGTAGGACGTATATGGGCTGATACAGTACAGTACATCCCCTTAATTTTTCCATATTATACCATTAAATATTTTAAACCTTTTACTTTAACACCAAACTATAATCCTTTTTACTTTAGATTTTCTCTAAATATTAACAGGCTCGAAGTCTTCGCATATTCATATTTGAATATAGCACGTATATAATATTCATAATTCAATGTCGCTGGATTCATATTTAGTATTCACTTTGTAACTCAAGACAGCGGCTTGTCCGATGCACGCTCGTATCGTATGCGCCTCTGATTGGAATTTAATATTACATCTCTGAATAAAGTGAACGATAGTCTGTGATATAGAAGTCTAAGTTTAGATAAATAATAAATAAATACACCCAATAGTCACATATAGTCCTGACCCCACATTAAGATTAAGCCTGGTCCTGGGTATCAGACACTAAGAGATTTTTGGTCTCTCAAACACCCAGACCCGAGACAAATACTTGTGGGTCTCGCAAACATTTGTCTGGTGCAGGGATCGAACCCGCGTCCTCTCGTTTCACAGCCGGCATGTAACCAACTGCGCCACGGTGACTGTCTAGATAGACAGTACACGTTGAAGTCTCGATTAAATTCTCCGTTATGTTTTGTTTTTGCGCGATGTAATTGCAGGAAAATAACAGGACGTTTTGGATTCTACCAAACGTTAATCAGGAGTTAAAGATTAAACCCGAACCATATTCTCAAATGCATTGAATTCAGACGGCCACTGGGATTATTTTTACTACATACATAAACTCACGCCTTTTTCCTAGAAGAGGTAGGCAGAAGCGCCATCATGACACAAACATCTCGCCTTGTATGTTCCGTCCCACGATTTGGGCGAGTCTATCGGCATATCGGGAACAAATAATTGACTCCGGGCCGATAGTGAATTTAAAAATCCAATATAGCTTTACCCGATCCGGGATTCGAACCCGAGACCTCAGATTTGTAATCGTACCGTAGTACAACTACGCCACCGAGGCAGTCGAGTTATTTTTACTAGATAGTTATATTACCTGATTTATATATTTGAAAGTATAAAGATTGGTTCGTAACCAACCATTTGTAGTTTAATGTCATCATCATTTTGACTGTTCTAACTGGAATTAACCAATCATGAAATAAGTCCAAAGCATCGTTCGGAAATGAAACACTGAAAATATATCTTAGAATCGCTAATATCAAAGATCGGACTAAGTGACATCGCAGTGGATAAAACAATAACTCAGAACACGCCAAACATAATTATACACAGTATATGAAGACTGCTACCGAAAACGAAGCCAGGTGGTAGTTTTAGTGACTTTAGACAATGCAACTAAAATTATTGCAAAAAAAGCGACGATTTTTTTGTATCATGTTTTTCGGTGGTAAATACATACATTTTCTTAAAAAAATAATGTACACCCTTTTATTTTTAAAAGCGCTTTAGTACGCAAGTCTTTAAATTATAATTTTAGCAAAAACTATGCATTTACCACCCAAACACAATGATATTTAAAATATTTCAAAATGAAATTTATTTATTTATTTATTTATTCGAGGACATCCAACGGCAATTACAATGTTTTTTAAATCTAATACATAATTGATTCGGTATCATGCTTAAAGCATTGCCTACAGGTGTCACAACATGCATAATATAATTTAGGAGTATTAGACAGACTTAACATTAAAATTAAGGTGAAATTAACAAGGCTATTTAGAACACAATAAAAAACAGAAACGTAAAAACTCTGAGAATAACAATCTTACTAAACATAATATAAATATAACAAAATGACATCCTTCTAAAACAACATAAGTCCACTAAGTGCTAAAACTTAACCAACTACAAAAAATCAAAGTAATAGTAATACAGTAACCAAGCAACATAAAATCAACAAAATCACAACAGAATTAAATTAAATTAAATTATCAACAAAATCACAATAGAATTAAATTAAATTATCAACAAAATCACAATAGAATTAAATTAAATTAAATTAAATTATCAACAAAATCACAATAGAATTAAATTAAATTAAATTATCAACAAAATCACAATAGAATTAAATTAAATTAAATTATCAACAAAATCACAATAGAATTAAATTAAATTATCAACAAAATCACAATAGAATTAAATTAAATTAAATTAAATTATCAACAAAATCACAATAGAATTAAATTAAATTAAATTATCAACAAAATCACAATAGAATTAAATTAAATTAAATTAAATTATCAACAAAATCACAACAGAATTAAATTAAATTAAATTAGCTATAGAAATTAAATGACCCTTTAATAAAAATTTAATAAAACAAAACAAAAACAAAAACAAAAACAAGAAACATAAAATTTATCATTTGAATTAATATTAATATTTTAATATTTTAAGAGTACAGTACAGTAACATTATACCTTGCCATCGAGACTTCGAGAAATCGTCGCATGCTTTTGCAAAATTTTTAGTTGCATCGTGTCTGTAGTCACTAAAACTACCACCTGGCTTCGTTTTCGGTAGCAGTCTTGATATACCCTGTAGAATCGGACTCCTAGTAATATTTACCTGAATATCAATAATTTCAGTCAACTTCTTAAGACGTAAGGCTTCTGTATAATTGATTCCTTAGCCGATTAGAGGAAGCATTGCTGTGGCTTCGATAAATGAGGCATCAGCAAGGGGCTCAGGCCTGTTAAGTTGGCAGTCGTTAGCATCACCTCATTACGAGTTGCCTTTGAAATTCAAAGAATCATAAATTACATTCGCTGCAATGGCGATTCTTGGAGTGTTGAAACGATTTTCTGAAAACTGTCGTGACTGGTTACTTTGCTGTTATGTTTTGTTCAGGTGCTAGTGTTGCATTATATGTTTTTCTTTTGTTTTTTAACGTCTAGTTTTCTAGTAAGCAAATTGCCCAAATTCAGCGTTTTGGATACTTCCACAGCATTATGCTGAACTCGAACCTTTTAATGACAGCATTGTAATATTAGCTGCAATCTATACGGAAACATATTAGTTACGTGGATTACAATGAGTTTTGTGTATTTCTTTGTTTAACTTTCATTAGAATGGTTTTTAATCTTTGTATGTGTTCTGTTCTACACATTGTTGCATACTGTGCTGTCATTAATAAAATACTTTCTTTCAATAGTCTCTACATTTGTCCCTCTTTCTACTTCTCTCCGTTCAATCTACCTAAATTCTGTCCATATATGGCCACTACCGTTTCCAAGATCTAATAGAGATCTTATATTTATTTTGTCCACCACTTCCCCGTGGACGGAGGTGGTTTACAATTAATCCAAGGCCAACTATACGTTTACGACTATGACGTTCCCAGAGACTACGCAGCTTTGCAGGCTGGCATGATTGTATCCATGGGACCAGCCGCCAGATGCCGTTTGATACACTATCTAGACGACATGTGCGCTTACTAACAGAGCCAGTGCAGTCATTATGCCGTGCCAAAATAAAAGGCTATGTGGATTTCAATTGGCTCAAAATGCGAGCTTCTGATGCCGACTTCCAAGAGTTGCAGTGGCCAGATACTCCTTACAATCTTAAAAATAATTACTGTACTGATTTCTTCGTGTCCAATTTATAATTTAATTAGCAAGTGTTTCGAGCTGTCTCTCGTCCGTCTGTGTGCTAAACACCTTCACAACTAGTAACCAAAATTGCATTAGCCGCGCCCGCAGCGTAACGTGTTCAAAGATTAAACTTTACCCCTACTATTGTCGCGGAGCAGACCGACACTGTTGTAGTTTACTACACTGCTAACTTCATGTACATATGAATAGTTTATTATTTTGAAATGTAAAATAGATATTAATATCTTTACTTGACTGTGTGGTTGAATGACATGGGCTGTTCAATTTAAGGTGTGGACACATTCAAACATTTGTCTTTTTTAAAGTTATGTTTACACTGAAGTTAATTGTATTTTAGCTAACCATAAAATATTAAGCATGGATAAAAACATTTAAGTATATTTCTAGTATTCAACAATCACTAATATTTTTATACATAATATAAGTTCACATATATACATAAAACCAAAAGATTACTTTCTCATAGAAAAGTATTACCTCGACGGTAAATCGATTTGAATTTGAGATTTTCCTGAAAGAAAGGAAGGAAGGAAGCCAAACTGCTTCCGGATTCACGGATCCTTGGCTACTTCCGGTCGGGATAAACTCGTTTGTTGGGGCTACGTGTTTATTGTGTCCTCACTATTGATGTCTGTTTAAACATTGCCGACAAAGATATTTGTAAAATTCTTTGTGGCTGTAAATTGTAATTTTAAACTATACAAAGTGACTCGCCAAGTCGCACTTTGGGTCTTATATATCCGGATACAATTCCGGCCGACATAGTTATTTCGCCTGGTGGGACATATCACATAACTATCATACAACTATCTCACGTGCGTGGGTATGTATATGTTAAAAATCTGAACGTCTAATACCCGTGTAGCGTTAAAAAGTACAGCGTAATCACTTTTGTTTGAAAATTTGGCAGAATCACACTAGTGTGTAGTTCTTATATCGTGTTCACATTATATATTTTCATACATGTATTACATTTTAGTTTTTTATGTTTTATGTATGGGTATAAAAAGGGATGGATGAAAAGTCGCTGGATGCAAGCTGCTTCCAACAGGTCACTGTGGAAATCATTGGGAGAGGCCTATATTCAGCAGTGGACTTCCTTTGGCTGATGGATGATAAAAAGGGATGATAACCTTTCATTGTATGTATGTTATAGTTATATAATGAGTTGATGACGCTATTTACTATTACTATATATCCACGCACAATTGAAGACTTAAACACATCATCAATTCGTTTCAACATAAATAGACTTTTGAACACGACCCAATAAACTTAAGGAAGTGCCTCAAAATAAATTTGTGTATTCATTAATCACTTATATCAATATCACGAAGTTTTTATATCGACCACCCATTGCTTCTAACGACATCATTAAGGTATTCAATTTGAGCACAAATTGTTCATTAGCAGCATAATTTTGTGCTTCTCTGTCGAAATTTTAATTCTATTTGGCTATTTGGAAGACTATGTAGGTTTCATGAAGTCGTTTAGTTTTTTATTCAGTACCTAAATCGGTTAATTAACCATTAATGTAAGGATTGAGTAAACAATAACTTTGAGCTACAAAATTCAAAGGTATAACCATACATACATACATAAATACACGCCTTATTCCCAGAAGGGGAAGGCAGAGGTGTTACCAGGACATCACGTTTCGCCATATGTGTTCCATCCTATGATGTGATAGGGGGCGAGCCTATCGCTATATCGGGCACAAATTCCTGATTCCGGGCTGATAATGAATAGAAAAATCCAATATCACTTTGCCCGACCCGGGATTCGAACCCGAGACCTCAGCTTTGCAATCGTACCGTAGTACAACTACGCCACCGAGACAGGCAAAGGTATAACCAAAATCTAAAAAAATATTTAAAATTAAATTATGTTACGCTCAAATGAAATTTTAATATCAGCAGTCCTTTCTCTCCAATTTTCGAGGTTTTTACTACCAAAAAAATTTGTATATTTTGCCTAATAGAATTAGCCATAAAATTTCATTAACTACTAAATTTATTTTTTCCCGCAACATCCTCCAATACAGGGATAAAAGCCAAGTCCTTCAACATGGTTCTTTAGCTCGTATTAAATTGAATGAAAAAATACACTTATAAAAGGAAAGAAAAGGGAAACGTCTTGTATATAGAGTTTGTGTTTTTGTATTCAAGAATTTAAAAAAAACTGTTTTGGATAAATTATAACCTAAATAATTTGTATGCGCTCTTTCATACAATATTCACAAGATCGTGTTACCTTTAAACAGAACTAGCGTAGTAACAAAACCTAAAAACGACCATAGTAAATCATACTATAATAGTTAACTACAGCACCTATAGTAAGAGCCACACGCTATTCCAACCATCACATTATACATACGCTCCGGCTGAATGCGGATTCTGTACGCCAAGCGTTGGAAATTACAAGAACAATTTTAACTTGAGCTTGCAAACTATTCGTGGTTCTGTGATCATCGCTAGGTGGCGTTTATGCAAATCGCCATTCTTTGTGACATGCCTTTTGTCCAATTGTAGCTAAGGCTATGGTTGGATTAGACGAGACAGCTTTTGTGCTTGGTGAATTTATGGTGATTAGTTTTATACTTGCTGAATGCAGTGATGGTAAGTCCAATGCTGGCTGAGTAGTATCAATGAGCAGCAGATGGTTATCTTACAATACAATACATAATTTTGAAATAAAACGTATTCTCATGCATTTTATCGCGAATTTAATACATTTTTTAATTTGTTACTTCAATTTGTAACATTCGCGTAAATCTTAGAAAGCATCATACAATACAATATTCTTTATTGTAAACCGATACAAAAAATAAATTATAAAAACCAAAAAAAATGTATTAAGTGGCAGTCTTATTGCTTGGAGCGATCTCTTCCAGACAACCTTTGTAAAGATAGTATCAGATGTTAGTGGCAGTACACAACACAGAAAATACACCGGATATACAATAAATAGGCTAATATCCTAATACTTAAATAAACTTATACAAGGTATACCAAGACTGGTTCTTACCGAGATATTTGTCGAGATATACGCGTCTAATTTCGATCGGCAGTGCGTTCCAAAGTCGAATTGCTTGAAGTTGATCTTATACCATTTGAATCTGTAGGCGTGTGAGGATTAAACAAAATATTGTGAAAAGTGAAAGAATACGAGTATTTCATCGATATACATAATATATAATATAATGTACCCAAAACTCGACACACTTACGCGGGTCAGCATGACAGGTCCTGAGTCCTAACCATTGAATTCGGTGGTCGCTTCCGCGCGGATCTGAATATCCTAACACAATCAGCACAATAATTTGGCTCAAAATTTCTTGATTCATCGCCTGTGTGACGTCAATCCTTTAAGATAATACAAATACACCGCAGTCACTTAGTTTTGACCCCACATTAAGACCAATTAAGTCTTGTGTCGTGGGTATCAGACACTACGAGAGGCTTTTCGGTCTCACAAAATAAAAGATTTCGTGTGGATGACCATTGGCTCTTTATTTCAATAAAATTCATTAAAGTAAGGGCGTATTAAAGCGTGAGTGCGTGGTGGCCTGTTGGTAAACGGACCAGACGCGGCTGCCTACATGTTCACGGTGGTCGCGGGTTCAAATCCCAGGGCACACCTCTGACTTTTCGGAGTCATGTGTCTATTGATAGTCAATCACCACGCACTATAACGGTGAAGGAAAACATCGTGAGGAAACCTGCATACCATAGCGATTTGTATACATTTCTATGGTATGTAAAAGTCCGCCAACCCGCATTAGGCCAGCGTGGTGGACTATATGGCCTAACCACTCTCAATCGTTCTCTCGATTGTAGAGGAGGACCGTGCCCTGCAGTGGGTCGTATATGGGCTGATACAATACAATTAAAGCGTGTAGACCGGCGGAAGCGCGCCGCTCGGCTGCGTCAAGCTGGCGCCGCCGACTGTTCATCGCCACGTTTTTAGTGGTATTTGAGCTCTTTTGTTTTGTACTTCATTTTGTGCTGATAAAAATTGGAAAACATTTAATGGTGAAGGGGTCATCGTGACCTGCAACCATAGAGAAATCAATAATTCTATGGTATGTGATGTCCGCCAAATGACGGCATCCTCGGCGCAGTTATGCTACAGTACGATTACAACTTTGAGGTCTCAGGTTCGAATCCGGGTCGTGCAGATCGATATTTTTTTTTATTGATTAACAGCCAGAAGGCAGGAATTTTTGCGCGATATGCCGATGGGCTCGCCTCCTGTGACATCGTGGGACGGAACACGTAAGACGAAACATGGGTGTCCTGGTAGCACCTCTGCCTGCCCATTATGGGAAAAAGGCGTGATGTTTGTGTGTTTGAAGTCTGCCAATTCGCATAAGGTCAGCGTAGAATACTATAGCCTGACCTTTCTCAACGGAAAATTCAGATGTAAAGAGTCCCTTGCACAGAAAAGATTGCACACAAACTAGAAAATGTTGAGACTAATTCGTATTCTCATTTTTCATTGTAGCAAACCTCTATAGTTTTCAAAATATCTTTTCATATATAAGAAAGGTTCAATCTTGTTAAAGCAGCAAAAGTATAGTTCTTTTAAGTATCTTCTTATAAATAAACCAGATTTAATCTTGTTAAAGCAATTTAATACGGCACAAGCTTAGGATTCTTTTTTATACCGATGTTTATACTTTCATGGGTTATTTTACTGCCGAATAGGGGTGAAAAAAATCAACCCTCTTGATTGATGTACGTTCATACAGGGATGCACTTGGAACAGGACTGTGTATGATTTTCAGGTATTATTAATTTAAGTTGACAATATTGCCTTTGATTCTCGTTATACTAGGAAGTAATGGTGAAAATGTTTGTCATTATATAACTAATATATCAAAGCAGCGGAGATTTCGATTGAGAAGGGTTAGGCCCTCGTCCTCCGTGCTAGCCTAATGCGGGTAAGCGGAATTTAGCAACCACAGAAAATGTTATCAAGCTCTATATGACATGCAAGTTTCCTCAAGATGTTTCCCTTCGGCGGAAAATTGTGTGATAATTGGCGAAAATTGTGTGAGGAGTGCCCTGGGACTCAAACCTGCAACCACCACTTTAGCAGTCCGTATCCGGGGTGTTACTCTATTCAACGACACGACGTTCGGATGTTCGAATGTTCGACGTCCACGTATAAGATAAAAGTGTACCGCATCCAAAAATCAATACAATTCTCTATGAAAATTATCATTCACTTGGAACTTAGTCTATGGTTACGACCTACTATAGAGAATTCGAAAATTTTGTGGAGTACCTATGCATATTTGTACAATTTAACGAACAAAGTTCGAACATTCATTGTCCCCCCTCCCCCCCGTTTTATTACCCTTGCTTTTTCGTACATCATTTGACTAATCTCGTCACAAAATACGACTGCCTCGGTGGCGTAGTGGTACTACGGTATGATTGCAAAGCTGAGGTCTCGGGTTCGAATCCCGGGTCGGGCAAAGTGATATTGGATTTTTCTATTCATTATTAGCCCGGAGTCAGGAATTTGTGCCCGATATGGCGATAGGCTCGCCCCCTATCACATCGTGGGACGGAATATACAAGGCGAAACGTGGGTGTTCTAGTAGCACCTCTGCCTACCCCTTCTGGGAAAAAGGCGTGTGGTTATGTATGTATGTAAATTACGTGAATCAACCAATCGTACGAACATTGTCTTAGTTCACTTCAGCACTACCAACCTTACTAAAAGTAAATGTTCGAAATTCGAATTCACTATTCCAACCTATCAAAAGGAGTGTTCAAAACACAGCCTGAGTACTACATCTGAGTGAGCACCATTTGGGCAGTCGTAAAATGTAACGGGCCCACAGCAACTTCCAAATGACTGGAGCACTCGATAAAACGTCGAGCGAAAATGTTCCTTAATATATATTTTTAACGAGCCGGCTGCGGTCTTCGATTCGACATGTCATTTGCGTGATAAGGTTGGCAATATTGTGTTCGATTTTTGATTTATGGGTGTTAGAGTGAAGGATTTGAGTATGCGGGTGGAACTATGGTAAAAAATATATACATAAACCCAAGCCTCTTCCAGAAGGCGTAGGCAGAAGTGCTACCAGGACCCACGTTTCGCCTTGTGTGTCCAGTCCCACGAAGTGGTACGGGGCGAGCCTATCGCCATAGCGGGTAGAAATTCCTAACTGTAGGACGACCCGCTTGTAGATAAAAACACACTGATTATATAGCACAGTATTTATTTATTTTTATGAGTACAACTGACTTCCTCGGCGTCTCCAACTAGAATGTCTCTCTTGGCCAGCAATTATTACTCCCTCCTTTTTCCATCATTCATTCTCGAGCGCCATCGATCGTTCAATAGTCAAATCAACTTCCTTTTTATATTTATTTTACTTAAAATTACCGGTAACACAATTTTTAAATGCAACTTTCTAATGTAAAATCTATTGAACCTTATATAACTCCGTGATGACTTTGAACAGAAAAATTCAATATCACTTCCCAACCCGGGATTCGAACCCTAGACCTCAGCGTTGCAATCGTACTGTAGTATATCTGCGCCACCGAGGAACTAGGAGATAATAATTGTCTATTGCCAGTAAAAGTTTATTTGGTTCTGCAATTAAAATTACATGTTTGTTTGCTATTACATTTCGTTCGGTGATTAAGGACGGAAGCCTTGTAACTGATGGCCGGATATTCGCAGTTGTCTGAATACCGCCACCTCACACGAAGGCGGAAGACTTATTGTGAGACATGTATTTGCCCAAGTTTTAGGTTTGTATCTGTATTCATAGTTACTTTTCCCTGACAGATGGAGTATCTCTCTCTCTTCAGCCACAGGGAGTCCACTGCTGAACATAGGCCTCCCCCAAGGATCTCTACATCGATCTGGTGGAAGCGGCCTGCATCCAGCGGCTTCCTGTAACCTGAAGCAGGTCATCGGACCACTTTATAGTCGGACCTCCGACATTTCGCTTGCTTTTACGTAGAGATATAGCATAAATACTCTATACTTCTTTATATTTATATTGTATTGAATTTTCCATCAGTTGTTCTGGGTTCGTTGGATGCAGGCTGCCTCCAACAGGTCACTGGGGAAATCATTGGGAGAGGACTATGTTCAGCAATGGACTTCCTTTGGCTGATGAATTGGATTAGATTGGATTGTTCTGGGTTTCTAGATTAGGCCATTAAAACTTTTACCAGTTAAAAAATTCTTACATAATTTACTTTATACTGCGATTCGTACCCGGTATGCGATAGGCACGTCCCTTATCACACATTTGGATGAAAAAAGTGTGATAAACTGTAGATTAGACCAGTGATACACCTTTCCACCGCTTGGGGTATAGCCGTGAATCAATGTCTGGTTTTAACAGAGCTCTTAAGCTCATCACTTATTTATATTTCACTCGGGCTGTTTCCAAAGTTCAAACGCTTGGAAACAAGCTACCTGGGCCGCTGAAATCACTACTTCCGCACAACTTCACTCCAACGTTGTCCTGAAACACAATATTCCACGTATATTTGTTAAAAATATCTTAACTCTATAATTTCCGTGGTGGGAACGCGCAGATGCGGTCCGTACTGATATTATACTTTGATATTTCATATTTTTGTTTTCTAATAACAGGGGAGACCGGGGACGAAAGTAACATGAATTTGTGATAAAAATATGTTATCTTACGGATGATGACGGACTTTTTCTTCTTTCATTTCGAACCCTCTCTACACTTAAGTTGCGCTCATAACGTTGTACTATCAGGTTTTGGTTGTAGCGAGTCGCTGCTGCAAAAATAGCCCCAAAGAAACTTCAATTTTTTTATGGTAAGTTTAATATTGTGTGTCTCTCAACTAAATAGCAACTATTCCTCTTTCCATTACGATGTAAACAATGATAAGAATTGAAAGATTCCTTTAGGGTATGGTATTGGTGCGTGCTTGATTGTAGAGTAGGCCCGTGCCTAGCAGTGGGACGTATATGAGCTGATACAAAAAAAATATCCTTCCAGTACAAAACCAACTATTCCCACTTAAGTCCAAAACACGGCCTAAGCTACAAAAAACAGTTACTTATTTAAAAGCATTCACACATCTTCATGACGTCATGCATATTTCATAACCACCTCAGCTAGATTTAACCACGAGTAATTTCGCTTGCCGAGTATGCGCATTTGAGTGCGGTCTATGTTTGTCTTTACATAAAGAATGTGCTTTATGGGGAAAATTCCCATGCTCGGGGCAAACAATTATACTTTATAAGTACGTATGTGAAGTATTTTATTGAAGGTTTAAAAAGTCCGGTTCTAAAAGGTCCTAACTGTTTGATGTAATTTATGGGAAATCTGTATGTAATTACCTGGTTGATGATTTTGGTGTTGTTAGCTGGTTTACTAGGTATTTCTATGGAAGGAATCATGAAGATTTATAGCGCAGTTGTATTTCGTTGAAATTCCATGGCACAGATTCAAGTCATCTGAAAATAACTCGTACATTATATTAAATAAGCTTTCAACACTTCCGAGTGTCGAAGATGCGTTTCTTGCCTTCAGAAAAGAGAGCAAAAAACTGGATCATTGGCTGCATGATAAAAAGGCCAACACATACACTTCTTTGCGTAGTTTAGTCAAATATGATAAAATATATGATATTTTTCTCTTTCGGCATAAAAAGTTCACTGCTGAACATATGCCTATCCATCGATTTCCGTAGACACTTGTTTGAAAACCATCTGTCACAATGTAACAACATTCATACAAAATTCATACTTTACGATCTTAAAACCGCAAATTCCATACACTTCAAAGTTAACGCATATAATCAACACGTATTGAAATCCCGTCGAGCCGAGCAATAAAACGAAGGAAGCGGCCGTGTGTATTACATTTGTTACTCGCATCACACGAAGATTGCTCCATCTGTTGTGGATACATTGCAGGTGATTGCAGCTCTAGCGTCTGCCCATTACGAGTTAGATAAAGGAAACATACGGCACGTTAATTGCTCTAGCTTGTTAGCATATAACAGTGAAGGTAAACATCGTGAAACCTGCATACCATTGCGATTTGTAAGAATTTCCATGGTTGAGTCCGTCAATCTGTATTAGGCTTGACGGATTATATGGCCTAACCCCACTTAATCGTACTTTCGATTGTAGAGGCGGCCCGTGCCCTGTAGTGGGACCTAAATGGGCTGATATAGATACAAGCAGATACAGCCATTAGCCATATTGTCATTAAATTTTATCAAGTGCAAGAGAGGCTTTAGGCCGCTTTCAATAGTTGGCTGTGGAAATCCCTGTGATTGAAAAATGATTTTCGATTACATTTTTTATCTGTTGCTTAGAATAATTTTGTGGATAAATAATTGCATAACAATAAAAAAGAACATTCGATGTTATACATATTAGATGTTATACAGTTAATATGGATATGTCTAAAATGGACAATACATGAGGTGCAAAATTAACCAAATTTTAAACAAATATTTCTTTTTATAAAATGCACAAATGTTCTACAAGGAATAGCCCCATTAGCCATAGAAATTCATACAGCTGTACGTATACGTCAGTAATTTTTAGCTATTTAACAGCTCCGAGTGGGCCGGTATAATTGTGTCAGTCGATTCATATTCTTTCTGGAATTAACTGCACTTACAATGCAATACAATAGCTTTACCGTGTGAGTAATACGAAATACCAGCGTATTTCACAGATTACAAACCCTGTTCTATCAAAAATCCACACACGAAACAAACATTCGATCATATTTTCCAACATTTACATAAACGCCGACATTTTCATACAACACAATCATTTACAATACAATTTCTATTCAGTTCAATTTTGTCAGTTCGGTTCGACGGAACGTGCGGCCGTGTGTCACCGCAATAACAAATCGTTCTAACCTCCATTTATTGGCAGGTATATTTTACATCGCCTGTTTCGCAATTTTCAACTTTACAGCTTCGTTACAAGTGTTGTTTTTGTGTGTGTTAAATTTGAATTCGATTTTCTCGGAGATGTTGGAAGAAGATGTCTTAGCGTGTTGCGGTTACTCCACTTGAGATTTCAATTATTATGGTTAGGCGATGCGGACTATGTTTTGAATTGTTCGCAATTAAAGCTAGTTCGATGGATTTTTTATATTTTTAATATTATTTTCGTCAATATTCAAAGAAGAGTAATAAGTGATGTTGGATTTTTCTATTAATTATCAGCTCGGAGTCAGGAATTTGTGCTCGATATGGCGATCTCGCCCCCTATCACATCTTACGGAACATAAAAAGCGAAATATGGGTGTCATGCTGGCGCCTTTGCCTACCTCTTCTGCGAAAAAAGCGTGAGTTTATGTATGTATGTTTATCTATTTCACGAGCAACGACTAGAAGCTTTAGGTTTCTAACAATATGTAAAACTTGAGCGTCCATGACTGCCTCGGCGGCGTGGTTGTACTACGGTACGATTGCAATCGTCAAATACAATGACTTTATTTAATCCGGGTTATCAAGAAACAGAATTATGGGAATTCTATTTTAAAAATCTACTACTACAAATATCGTTTTGTCTATATTTCTTTGGAAAACTATTACCAGTAGCTTCTCTCGAATGATTAAGTTAATACTGTTTATATAATTTATCTGAATTTATTCGATAGTTTGAAAAGTTTAGCCGAAGTTGGTAATGTGGTTACTATTTATATCCTTATATATTAGTGTGTACGGAAAAAAACTATCAAACTCCAATGATTATTATTTTTTAGCGTTGTTTACCAAAGATGGTTGTGATTGGGTTTTCCGTGGGTTCGACTCCCGCACCGCGACAAATATTTGTGTGAACCACAAATATTTGTTTCGATTCTGGGTGTTTGTGAGACTGTAATGTCTTTTTGGAAGTGGTAGAGCCACGTTGTTGTCAGCGATGTCTCAGCATGAATGGGCAGGCTCATCTGGGGCGATGCCACTGTCTCACAGGAAATCGACGTGAAGCGGCAGCTTCGCTGTTGCGTTTCGTTCGGTGAGTGAGATTGCCGGATGCCCAATACCCTTTCCTCTTCCCATCCTTTTTCCTTCCCGCTCCCTTCCCAATTGAGCGGGAACACATCCGTGATCCAGCGTTGTGGATCTTCTTGAGCGACAGTGACCACTTACCATCAGGTGACCTGTTTTCTCGTTTGCTGGATATGCGATAAAAAAAATGTCTCGCGACCTTAGTGTGGAGTCAGGACTTTGTTTTTAACTGTTAAAATAAAAACAAAATGTACTAAATTACTGTAAAAAAAATATTGAAATCACTAGATTAACTCTTGATTGATAAAATAAAACTTATAACAAGACAATTTTTTTAGAATAATTCATGCGTCCTGGATGAAACAAAATTAAAGTTTCTCGGGAGCGGTAATTTGATCGAGACTCGAAAGAATATTGAAGAGATGAAAAAATTTAGTCAGATGACAGTAAATTATTTCTTGAGAACACTGCAAAATAAAGTAATAAGGGAAAATTTGTTATACCAGCTATCCGACCTGACTTCGCCTGGGTGCAATATTTTGCCTCTAAAAAAAGCGACGATTTTCTTTGCTATTTTTTTCCTATCATCATATTTGGGTGGTAAATACATACATTTTCCTAAATAAAATAATGTACATCCTTTAGTTTTTAAAGACGCTATAGTTCGCCAAGCTTTAAATTGTAATTTTAGCAGATACTATGCATTTACCAGCCGAACACAATGATATTTAAAACATTACAAAAAATCGTCGCAATTTTTTGCAAAATTTTAAGTTGCATCCAGTCTGTAGTCACTAAAACTACCACCTGGCTTCGTTTGCGGTAGCAGTCTTGATATACCCTGTATATACTCAGCCTATCGCCGTCCACTGCTGGACGTAGGCCTCTCCAAGTAAACGCCAACTCGCGGTCTTGAGCAGCTCTCATCCATCCGCTACCCGTCGCCCTTTTCAACTCTCCTTGTTACTATTAATTAATTTTACAGCTTCGTTACAAGTGTTGTTTTTGTGTGTGTTAAATTTGAATTCGATTTTCTCGGAGATGTTGGAAGAAGATGTCTTAGCGTGTTGCGGTTACTCCACTTGAGATTTCAATTATTATGGTTAGGCGATGCGGACTATGTTTTGAATTGTTCGCAATTAGAATTAGTTCGATGGATTTTTTATATTTTCAATATTATTTTCGTCAATATTCAAAGAAGAGTAATAAGTGATGTTGGATTTTTCTATTAATTATCAGCTCGGAGTCAGGAATTTGTGCTCGATATGGCGATCTCGCCCCCTATCACATCTTACGGAACATAAAAAGCGAAATATGGGTGTCATGCTGGCGCCTTTGCCTACCTCTTCTGCGAAAAAAGCGTGAGTTTATGTATGTATGTTTATCTATTTCACGAGCAACGACTAGAAGCTTTAGGTTTCTAACAATATGTAAAACTTGAGCGTCCATGACTGCCTCGGCGGCGTGGTTGTACTACGGTACGATTGCAATCGTCAAATACAATGACTTTATTTAATCCGGGTTATCAAGAAACAGAATTATGGGAATTCTATTTTAAAAATCTACTACTACAAATATCGTTTTGTCTATATTTCTTTGGAAAACTATTACCAGTAGCTTCTCTCGAATGATTAAGTTAATACTGTTTATATAATTTATCTGAATTTATTCGATAGTTTGAAAAGTTTAGCCGAAGTTGGTAATGTGGTTACTATTTATATCCTTATATATTAGTGTGTACGGAAAAAAACTATCAAACTCCAATGATTATTATTTTTTAGCGTTGTTTACCAAAGATGGTTGTGATTGGGTTTTCCGTGGGTTCGACTCCCGCACCGCGACAAATATTTGTGTGAACCACAAATATTTGTTTCGATTCTGGGTGTTTGTGAGACTGTAATGTCTTTTTGGAAGTGGTAGAGCCACGTTGTTGTCAGCGATGTCTCAGCATGAATGGGCAGGCTCATCTGGGGCGATGCCACTGTCTCACAGGAAATCGACGTGAAGCGGCAGCTTCGCTGTTGCGTTTCGTTCGGTGAGTGAGATTGCCGGATGCCCAATACCCTTTCCTCTTCCCATCCTTTTTCCTTCCCGCTCCCTTCCCAATTGAGCGGGAACACATCCGTGATCCAGCGTTGTGGATCTTCTTGAGCGACAGTGACCACTTACCATCAGGTGACCTGTTTTCTCGTTTGCTGGATATGCGATAAAAAAAATGTCTCGCGACCTTAGTGTGGAGTCAGGACTTTGTTTTTAACTGTTAAAATAAAAACAAAATGTACTAAATTACTGTAAAAAAAATATTGAAATCACTAGATTAACTCTTGATTGATAAAATAAAACTTATAACAAGACAATTTTTTTAGAATAATTCATGCGTCCTGGATGAAACAAAATTAAAGTTTCTCGGGAGCGGTAATTTGATCGAGACTCGAAAGAATATTGAAGAGATGAAAAAATTTAGTCAGATGACAGTAAATTATTTCTTGAGAACACTGCAAAATAAAGTAATAAGGGAAAATTTGTTATACCAGCTATCCGACCTGACTTCGCCTGGGTGCAATATTTTGCCTCTAAAAAAAGCGACGATTTTCTTTGCTATTTTTTTCCTATCATCATATTTGGGTGGTAAATACATACATTTTCCTAAATAAAATAATGTACATCCTTTAGTTTTTAAAGACGCTATAGTTCGCCAAGCTTTAAATTGTAATTTTAGCAGATACTATGCATTTACCAGCCGAACACAATGATATTTAAAACATTACAAAAAATCGTCGCAATTTTTTGCAAAATTTTAAGTTGCATCCAGTCTGTAGTCACTAAAACTACCACCTGGCTTCGTTTGCGGTAGCAGTCTTGATATACCCTGTATATACTCAGCCTATCGCCGTCCACTGCTGGACGTAGGCCTCTCCAAGTAAACGCCAACTCGCGGTCTTGAGCAGCTCTCATCCATCCGCTACCCGTCGCCCTTTTCAACTCTCCTTGTTACTATTAATTAATTTTACAGCTTCGTTACAAGTGTTGTTTTTGTGTGTGTTAAATTTGAATTCGATTTTCTCGGAGATGTTGGAAGAAGATGTCTTAGCGTGTTGCGGTTACTCCACTTGAGATTTCAATTATTATGGTTAGGCGATGCGGACTATGTTTTGAATTGTTCGCAATTAGAACTAGTTCGATGGATTTTTTATATTTTCAATATTATTTTCGTCAATATTCAAAGAAGTATAGTAATAAGTGATATTGGATTTTTCTATTCATTATCAGCTCGGAGTCAGGAATTTAGGCTCGACATGGCGATCTCGCCCCTATCACATCTCTCATCACATCTTTTCAACTCTCCTTGTTACTATTAATTAATTTCAGCGTTTCAGAATCGCGTGAAATATTTAATTAGATATAGTGTAGGTGTTACAGTTTCCCAGTAACGTTGCGAGGTGCAGATCAGATGTCTATTGTGCGGCACTGCGCCTTCCAAGCGTCAATTATGTGCACGAAATGTATCAAGCCAGATACGCTGTTCAGTGAAATCTTACGACGTGTATGTATGAAAGCGATATTATGAAAGCCGAGACTAAAATCGCGGGTTCTGTAAAGCTTGCTCTTGATATACGATATTATATCGTAACATTGAATACCAATTATGATTTAAGGCTCGATTTTTTTAGGGTAATGTGAAGGCAAGCGACTAGTAGTTGAGTATTAAGTCGTTTAATATAAGTAAAAATGAGTTGCCAACTTACAGATAAGAAATTATTGCCGTTTCTTCTATAGAGGGAAATAGACAATACGTACACTAACAAATACTACCTTAAACAATCTATGGTATTGCGTATCGTTACATTAAAATATTACATGTGAAATATTTGTGGATCTTTGAGATATATATTTGGCATCATCAAAGTAGAGTATTCCTAACAACAGTGCTCATTAAAATAAATACAGGTCGGTATAGAAATCCTTAGTTCAGCAGAGATCTTTCTGTGGCTGATCCAAGACAGAGATATATATATATATATATATATATATATATATATATATATTTGGGGTGATATTGACATATAGTATTTAATTTAAACGACATGTTCTTAGCCACCGTATGTGACTTTGTACCAAGTACCTTTGATTAATCCGTATAAATACGATTCTTTCTACGGCTCAGTAGGGTTATTCACGTAATTTTTTGACGCGCCGATCAAGTTCCGGTGCAGTTGCAATTAAGTTTACGTCTTAGTGCAAAATGGTATTCTTGTAATTGTTTAGCTGCGCGTGAACTGCACCTAAGCTATGCGTAAACTGCGCGGGTGCTGCACATCAACTGTACGTCAGTCGTATGCAAGAAGCTTACACGTGAATACCGATCAAGTTGCGATCTGAATCACGCACATAAAACACGCAGCAGTAGAATACGCTAAACCGCTCGCGTGTCGCGGACTTGACGCGAGCGTATCTGACAGCGGTTGTCAAAATTACGAGAATACGAAAACGTCTGTTTTGATCGAAACTTAACTGCAACTGCACTGCAACTGAACTTATTTAATTACGTGAATTACCCTACAGGGGGGTTACTCTATGAACCGGAACGAAACTCGGATGTTCGGACGTCGCACGTAAAACTGTACGAATGTGCCTAAGTACTAAAAATCTTACCATACATATGCATTGAAAATTTATATTGAAAATGTTCCTACCTACGTCAGCGCGTCGAACAAAGGCAGTTAGGTGAGGTATTGATGACGCGAAAAAATATTTTGATTCCATCATATTTGGCCGCGCGCGAATAATGTTTGCGTCCAGCTGAAGGTAAATAAAACGCGGGCGGTATTATATTTTTCTACAGATAACGGTTTTAACAGAATACGCCGATATTTGTGGGACATTTATTTTGTTTGCCTTCCTGTTTCGATCGGAACTCGCGGGATCGAGGTCGCCTTGTTGCCTTTTAATAACATATTTGTGTATGGAATTTTAATGATAGATAGCAAAATTAAATTTATTCGTTGTTTTAGCAAGACAATAACACCAAGTTGACCAATGTAAACGTTCCGGTATCAACATATTATAATAATACACCCAACAGTCACATACATAGTCCTGATCCCACATTAAGATCAATTAAGTCTTGTGTCGTGGGTACAAAAACTACGAGAGACTTCGGTCTCACAAACACCCAGACCCGAAATAAATTCTTGTATTGTATCAGCCCATATACGACCCACTGCAGGGCACGGGCCTCCTCTACAATCGAGAGTACGATTGAGAGTGGTTAGGCCATATAGTCCACCACGCTGGCCTAGTGCGGGTTGGCGGACTTACATACCGTAGAAATTCTTTGAAATCGCTACGGTATGCATGTTTCCTCACTATGTTTTCCTTCACCGTTAAAGTGCGTGGTGATTGATTATCAATACACACATAACTCCGAAAAGTCAGAGGTGTGCCCTGGGATTTGAACCCGCGACCACCGTGAACATGTAGGCAGCCAACTCTGATCCGATACCACGAGGCCACCACGCACTTCCACGAGGCCATCACGCACTTAAAATATTTTTTTGTGGATCACACAAATATTGATCTCAACCTCAGGTTTCACACCCAGTGTCTAACCAACTACGCCACGAAGCCTGTTAAAAGTCAATTATGTATATCCTGTTTCGAAAAAGCTGACATAAGAATGTCGACCAAAGGTGTAGTAGTTTACAACCAGTCTGTACTGCATTTGAAACGCACTATACTTACTAAAGTGTTTAAGTCTGCCAACCCGCACTAGGCCAGCGTGGTGGACTATATGGCCTAACCACTCTCAATCGTACTCTCGATTGTAGAGGAGGCCCGTCCCCTGCAGTGGGTCGTATATGGGCTGATACAATACAATACAATACTTACTAAAAGATCAGTGCGGTCACTCAGCCGTGCCCGTATAAAACAACACACAGGCCGTTCGGCTGATAAGCGTCACGCCTGCTGTAAATATACAATAATAATAACACACAGACCTTATTAAAGATATTAAAGATTGATATTAAAGACTGCATTGCACTGCGCTCGCCTCCCCGAGACTTTTATTTTACACTTAAGTATTAAATATATTAATTAGGTCACTGTGGAAATCATTGGGAGAGGCCTATGTTCAGCAGTGGACTTCCTTTGGCTGATGGATTGGATTGTATTAAATATATATATTTTTATTAAATAAATATAATGTATTGATAGTCAATAACTACGCACTATAACGTTGAAGAAAATCGTCAGAAAACCTGCATACCGTAGCGATTTAAAAACAAATCTAAACTAAGCCAGCGTGGTGGACTATATGGCCTAACCACTCTCAATCGATTTTCTCAATTGTAGGCTAGGCCCGTGCCCAGCAGTGGGACGTATATGGGCTGATACAGACATACAAATATAAAAAAGTTATAAAAGATTACATAATGTCTCGCCAAATCAATTGATTGGTTTGACTGCGAGTACATAATGGTATTATACATACATTATCCACAAGTTTTGCATTTAGTTAATATCATGTTATATATTTATGTATCAGCCCATATTCATTCCATTGCGAGGCACGGGACTCCTTTTCGAGAGTACGATTCAGAGGGGTTAGGCCATGTGCTCCATCACGCTGGCCTCAATATCGGTCTAGATGGAACACCTCAGTTACATACTCTTACTTGGCAGCATGTGTTGACAAAACGGTTGTATCTAGCCAGGCGATCATCTATAGAAAGCTGAAGGGTTTGTTTGTTTGAACGCGCTAATCTCAGAAATTACTGGTGCGAATTACAAATTTATTTTGTTGTTGGTTACCCCATTTATTCAAGAACATTCTAGAACATGAATCATCACGTTAAAACAGGAGTGGAACATTAATGAAAAATGTTGCAAAACGGTTTCCCGTCAGAAAGTATCTACTCCCAGATGATGCCGGGCTGGGTTGGTTTGTATATGGCAACCCACAGGCGACAAATAACAATCTAGGATACGTTGTAATGTAATAAGAGTCGTTACGTAATTAGACCTTTCTTGTTGGTAGCACTGGCGTATTCATTCAAAAGGACTTAGGTCATTCCTTTTCGCGTAATTTGGTTTGTTTTATTCCCCATCCATCTTATTCGGGGTGGTGGACTGTACATAATTATCTGTAATCGTTTTGCGAGGAATTCTTTGTTATGCAAGTTTCTAATCAGCACTTATGTCATATATTTAACATTGAATTCGTACAGACCATCTGAAATCTAATGGCGCGTGGAAAAACTTGGAACTTTTTTTTTAATATCTATATAACCCATTTGAAATATTTTACCATAAATTAAGAGAGAAATATGTCGAATGAAGAGAGAAAATCTGTTCTTATTATTTTGACAACAGCGATATCGGCGTCAGAATATCATAGACAGCCTATACGTAATTTCGAAGTCTTATACATACCTATGTCTCTTACTATTGGCTCTGGTTTCACTAAAAAATATAATAAATAATAATAACACCCAACAGTCACATACATAGTCCTTTTCAAACACTAAGATCAAATTTTATATCGTGGGTATAAGGACCTACGAGAGACTTTTAGGTCTCACAAACACCCAGACCCGAGACAAATTCTTGTCGTTCACACAAACATTTGTCTTGGTGCGGGGATCGAACCCGTGGCCTCTTGTTTAAGGCGTCTAACCAACTGCGCCACGGAGGCTGTTAATTAAATGAATATTTATTTCGTAATACAAGCAATATACTGTAATTATAGAGCTAGCTATTGTTCTAAAACCCTGAAACCGTGCCGTAACTTTCTCATTTCTACGAATCCAACATCATTAGACTGCGCTTCAATGTGAGCTGTTTACGCTTCCTGAACCTGTGTCCTTGTATATTTCATTAAATTTGCAAGTATTTATATTAGAATTTGATATTTAAATTATTAGTTGGCGGTAGGATATTGTATGTTTGATTAGTGATCAAACCCGTCTGACTCAGGCAAATGGCGGTCGTTTTGAGATCACTTTAGATATATTTTTAAAACTGGCCGGGATATATTTTGATGACAATTTCTCGAAAGTTCTATAATTGAGGATTAATTGTGCGATGATATGAAATTTCTCTTTACAATTAGTATTTTGTAATTCATGTTAATTGTGATTTATGTTAATTTATTTAAATCGGATAATTCTGTTAATTTTGTTGACTTTGATGTCTTCATTCAACTTGTCAACCCCGTCAGTCCGTTTTGAAGAGCTCACATCAATTCAGATGTAGTGGACTTTGTTCCAGTGTCGACGATGGACGTGGAGGCGGTAGTGGGGCGGACCGCGTCCCTGCCCTGCGACATCGAGCCTGATTCCAATGAAGACCGCGTGTATATGGTGCTCTGGTTCAGGCATGCTGGGGGGAAGCCGCTGTACAGGTAAGGATTATTGACAGCCTTCGTGGCGTAGTTGGTTAAACGCCGAGTGTGAAACGAGAGGCAGCGGGTTCGATCCCCGCACCAACACAAATGTTTGTGTGGCCCATAAATATTTGTGTTGTGTCTGCGCGTTTGTGAGACTCGAAAGTCTTTCGTAGCTTCTGATTCCCACGACACAAAACTCGATCTTAGTGTGGGGTCAGGACTATGTATGTGATTGTTGGGTGTGCTTATTTATTTATTTAAGGATTCACCTAAGGGAAAAGGGATAGGAGTGTGATTTTAGTATGTAAAAATATATAAATAAATAGGTTACTAATTGCAGCGTCTGATTGCATGAATTCGAAATAATAATAATTACTTTTATTCATATCAATTAGAGATGTACAATCGTTCACAAATCTATTGGCCCCAAACTAGGCGAGTATTGTATGTATTTTGGGAATGTGTAAATGTACGTAAATGAGCGTGAATATGTACTAGGGACACAAAATTAACTTTAAACGGCAAATGTTTGTGTCAGACACCAAAAGTGTCTATTTTATAGCAAACATATATAGAATTATATGTAACTGTGGGACATAATCACTATTTATACTCATATATAAAGCTGAACAACTTGTTTGTTTGTTCGCGGTATTCTTAAAAATCACTGGTTCGAATTGACAAATTCTTCTACTGTTAGATTAGATAGATACTAATATTTGTATCAGTGCAGTCTTAGCCCCACGTTTTACAGCCGGCGTATAAGCAACTGGGGCACGGAGGCTGTCAAATGTTTAAAATGATAAATGTTTGTGCCAAAAATTATTATATGAATCAAAAAGTCCTTTGTGGTTCTTGTGTTGTGGTATCTAACACACGAGACAAGATATTTATGTGGAGTTTGGTCTACTTGAAATATATTTCATTATTTTTTAAATTAATTAGGATGCATTAATAATTTTAAATACCACTTTTACCACAATATAATTATTTACATAATTTTTACGACTCTCAATCGATTCTCTCGATTGTAGAGTAGGCCCGTGCCCAGCAGTGGGACGTATATGGCCTGATAAAAAAAAATCTGATGAATATCAAGTTATAATATTGTTGTAAATTGTTAGTATTAAGCGTGTAATATCGGTAGAGGCGCTGCCTGCGTGAGTCGATAAATTTTCGTATAAATTTTACGATGCTATTACGACGCAGCGTATGTTTATGTCAAAGATTCAGAAGGCACTTCAAGTTGACTAAGAAATGAGATTTAGTAAATTTCATATTCGGGAGCATAGCTGTTAGATAAAGTAAAAAAATAGCTGTCTGTAGTCCCTTGTTTCGGCTCCTTAACTATAGAATCTAAATTCTCTGAGATTTTTGGGTTTCTATAAAAATCTTTTCAATATGTTACTTTCAATATACAATACCATCAGGTGACCTGCTTGCTCGTTTGCCTTACCAATGCCAAAAAAAAACTCTACTTTCGATTTTAGATATTAACAAAAAAGTTAAAACGTACGCAACAACGTCGTTTACGAGTTCAGTATCTTGTATCGTGGAGATGTCAAATTACGTGGTGCTGTTATGTATTGCAAGAAATATTCAATGACACAAACAGATATCGATCATCAATATTTAAGTCGATCACCAACATTTGAGTCACGATTTACAACACTTAAAGCAACACTAAGTTAACATAGCTAGGTAGAGTGACGATTTGCGAAAGGTCACTGGCAGATGCTGGATACGACAAGCCAAAGACAGGATAAAATGGCGCAATTTGGATAAGACCTATGTCCAGCAGTGGACAACAGTATAGGCCGATGATGAATTAAAATTCAAGCCCAAGTTTCAAAGTTCCTTGCATCCTATCACTACGATAGATGTCTTACAAGTTACAACAACCATTTAAACTTAAAACACCACAATAATTGCAAGAATTATCCGTATAATTCCCGAGAATGATTAACACAAGTCCCGAATGTAACAATAGTGTTCCCGGGTCCTTATTAAGGGACCGGGCGAATTGTTTCGCGCCATTGTCCCGGGTAATAACTCTGTTATTTCGCAAGTACACGACATTAAGTGTAGTAAAAATAACTTGACATCTACCTGGCACAAACTGTAGTGAGGATAATGTCCTCTGTTTGTTATGTAAGAGGCTATTGAGCTTAGAACGAATTTTCCTGATTGTAGTGCCGTGATATTTGAGCATACATCTCGTAGAGATCTTTATTAGTATTTTATAGTGTGGAAACCAACTTTTAATGGCCCTCTCATATTTTCGTTACCCTGTTATTATGTAATCAAGCTGTAAATAATATAAAATAAACTTGTAATAGGCCGTCGTGGTGCACAACGTTCTAAGTCGTCTAAATCGATCCCACAATTGTAGAGGGTTCTCGTGCTCAGTAGTGGGCGACTAAGCATCATTATCATTCAGTAAATAATTTATAAGACGATCTAATGCGTTCATTGTTAACAGAGTGTAGGTTTTTTTTTATTGGTCACTTGATGGTAAGTGATCACTGAACATGAACATCCACAACGCTGGATCATGGATGTGTTGCCGGTCCAATTGGGAGAGGAGCGGGAAGGAAAAAGGATGGGAAGAGGAAAGGGTCATTAGGCATCCGGCAATCTCACTCACCGAACGAAACGACTCAGCGAAGTTGTCGCTTCACGTCGATTTCCTGTGAGACAGTGGTACCGCCCTGGATTAGCCTGCCCATTCATGCTGAGTCATGACAGACAACAGCGTGTCTCTACAACTTTAATGTTTTTTTTAAGTTATGTCTGCTAAACACCCATCACTGCAACACTTGACATCAAGATAGCTTGTAAATAATTTACATACATACATACATACAAAAACACACGCCTTTTTCCCAGAAGGGGTAGGCAGAGGTGCTACCAGAACACCCACGTTTCGCCTTGTATATTCCGTCCCACGATGTGATAGGGGGCGAGCCTATCGCCATATCGGGCACAAATTCCTGACTCCGGGCTGATAATGAATAGAAAAATCCAATATCACTTTGCCCGACCCGGGATTCGAACCCGAGACCTCAGCTTTGCAATCATACCGTAGTACCACTACGCCACCGAGGCAGTAAATAATTTACAGTACACTAAAACTTGGTGAGATACTTAACAGTAGCTTGACTCACATTAAACTCATTATTAAAACGGTTACAAATCAGTGGCGGATGTAAATATTGCAATTTACATCACTACTTTCTAATGCAAAGCAAATAAATAAAAACTCAGCAAACACAAAAATGCAACTACTGACCGAAATATAACTAACTCTATCAAGATTTTCCCCTAATATTTAACCTACTAACTAATCCTGATCACAACTACTGCTAACTGAATTTCCACCTGTTCTAAATCAGCTAATACCTACATCAAATCTTATCGCATTATCGAGCTAAATCGCGAATTCGTGTGACATACACGCAGTAGGGTTGAAATTAGGGCACATATCAACGCTGTGCCTCGTTAGGGTGCGGCTAACGAGCCAGCCAAAACGGATTATCGATAACCCGCCGTATCCGATGCAGCGATTAGTAATCGCCTGTGCTTCACTTACACTCTATTATAGGTATTGTTTATTTTGCGATAGATGGCGCTAAATCGTTTTGTCAGCCAGTGTTGCTGAAGTTGTGATGGATAATGCCAATATAGACTTTTTTGAATCAGCAGTAAAAGTGTGAATATTTTTTTCACGGTATAAAGCGCAGAAGCGACTATGTAGACTGGCATTTTTGTGTCGATAAATTGTGTCAGTCATTTGACAATATTTTGTAGGTAATATCATATAAGCACCGCAAGTTGGTAATACGCAGAGACTTTGTCATATTAACATCTAAGTGACGTCAGCCGCTTATTGTCATTAAGGTATGGCTAATATAAATGTTAGAATGTTATATTAATACTAAAATAAAATTTCATATTATTAAAACTGAAGGTCCACTACCTTCACTTTTAATAATAACCTTCAGTTTTAAACATACATAAGTTGATGCATTTAAACATTTATTTAGTTAGTGAAGTATTTTCCAATGATTTTTAGACATATTGAGGATGGATGGCTACGGATGGTGCTTGGCACGTACTCGGCTTTTCTTGCGTAGACCCAGCTTAACGTTACTTGCCACGAGCTATGTCACTTTGACGTCACCATCATGGCCGCCAGACGCATTACCAATTTGCGGTTATTATACCATCATATACAACGCAGTTACTTAGCTACGTCTATAAACGGAATGAGGTCTACGAGTAGAACTAATGCCAAATGACAAATAAAATAGAAATGCACATCCTCATTAATTTGTAACACTAGAAAACCACTTGGGTTAAAATGTTAATTATTATAAATTTCAATTGGTTTGTGGTGATTGTTATTGTATCCACGAATTATTGCCTATGTAACGCAATAAAGGAAATTCAGCTGGAATACGAGTAGTAGAAGTAGCAGGTTCGATTCCCAAATCAGGACAAGTTGTTAATGGAAAACTAAAATACTTGATCAAAATAATCTTAAAACGGTATTTTATTAATATTACCTCACCTATATTTGTCTCTTTCGCTCTATGAACTAACCCCGAAACAAATACGTATTATTACAATCCAGTCAATGAATAGCGTTTAACTAGAACTTGTAATATAAATCTAGACGCTGCGAGTTGTATTTGTTCTTTTGATCGTTGGAGCTGAAATTTCATTACTTGCATTTATTGTACAAGTTTATGAATACTACATTCTCTTTTACATCGTGATTCAATATTCAATTGTGTTTTCAAATCTTCGTATTTTCATACTTACATCGGCGTAATAACATTTTGAACAAATGACAATCAATTGTACTGTGTCAGCTCATATACGTCCCACTGAAGGGCACGGGCCTTCTCTTCAATTGAGAGTACGATTGAGAAGGGTTAGGCCGTTTCGTCCACCACGATGACCTAATGCGTGTTCACAATCAATTGCATTATGGTGAATTATTACATAGGAGAGGTTATGCAACTGCTTTGTGAGTCTAATCGAGAACTAGTTATAATGCTGCCCAAATACAGATTAGTGTTATTACAATGAATTTTTATTGGAGTTTTCTGACAGCGTTTTTATTATGCATAAGTAATAACACACTATGAATACGCATACAATTTTCACTTAACTTATTATGATAATAATAATAAATTATTTAACATCGAAAAATATTTTATCTGATCTGACATCGAATCCGCGTATACTGTCTCATCCTATATTATGAATGATTTAAACATGTCTTGTCTCTAGAATTATCTTTCACAAATCTAGCTTCCACGAGGTGTTGTGGAAACTCCCCAAGGAAACTCTTACAATTAATGCAAATTCCTCATATCATAAAGTTGCGCGTATGTATGAGACGTACATACAAATGTACGAATCTCGGTGGCTTTACTGCTTTTTTGAGCTAACCGCAGCTGTTCTCAGACGGATTCATCGTAAAATCGATAGACTAACCGACCATGAGAGGTCTTTATGTGAAATTATAAAAGGAGAGCTATTTATCGATGTGTTTTACGCATTATCGAGTGAAAAAAATACTATTTGTTGTTTTTGTAGAACGGGTTCTGTTAAGGTAATATAGAGGGTAAATAAAGCATTTTTTCTTCAATGTCCTGAAATTGCTGATATTAATGATGTGTTGGTATGTCCTTATTATTTGCTTTGCAAAACCAGTATTTTTTTAATTGCTATGAATGGCAAACGAGCCTGTCATTCGCCTGATGGTAAGCAATACGACCGCTCACGGACTGTAGCAAAACCAAACAAAACCATTAATTACAAAGCAAAGCTGGGCATTCTACTGCGCTCGCCATTCTGAGACAAGATGTTAAGTCTCATTATGTGCAGTAGTTACGCTGGCTACAATGTCCTTCAAACCGGAACACAACAATGCGTTTACACTGCTGTTTGTGGGGAGAAATAGACATTGCAGTGGTACTGAACCAGGCTGCCTCTCATATATGAGCCACCTATCATCAATAGTATGAAAATAAGAGCACAGAAAAAGACTTAATGTTTACCAAATGATAATTACCTATTGTCATTTTATGCGGTCTCACAAACACCCAGACCCGAAACAAATATTTGTGGCTCACTCAAATATATGTTTCGATGCGGGGATCGAACCCGCCTCTCGTTTAACAGGCGGCGTCTAACCCACTGCGCCACGGATGTTATCAAGGCTGTCAATCATAATTATCTCTTGTCATTTCATGCAGTTCGCACTTCTACAATAAACCACATATGGATTGTCTTAATTTAAAACATTCTCACTACATTTATACACAATTTAGAATCTCTACCGGAACACTAAACTACTAAACTAATGACATAAATAAACGCTTCAATAAAACAGAAACATGAAACATCCAATCACGTAGCCCAGCCAAATCGTCGTTCAGTCTGGTTTTATCTACGTCTTTCATTACACAGGCCACAAGAGCTAAACGAAATGCAAAAGGTACACCTGGATTCTACAACGGTATTGGTTACTTTTTATCGGGACCACTGAGCTGGAAAGTTACAGGAGCAATATGATCCCTGGGGATGTTTTGCAATTTCACAACATCAATTTCACCTTTTGTACCTGCATGGTTTTTCATATTGTTTGTTGGCGCGAAGCGCGGAGTTCCGTGTGAAGCGTTGCTTTGTGGATTTTATGGTAATGTTTGATAAAAACGTATTTTTAGATTTAAGATGATTTTGGATATTTCTTCCGTGTGGTAGGGCATTCCTGGTTGGGTGTAATGGTGAAAAATCTATGGTAGAGTGTTGCGTTTCGCGTTCAGCTGTTCGAACAGATTTTTATCACTCGTATAATAGTTTCGTCCGACGACAGATAACCGTCTCTCACTGGTGGTTACTATTTTAAAATTATACAGCACTTACCTTTAATATTGTAGTGATTTTGTCTTACCAGAATAAGAAAATATATATCTATAACTGCATACAAATTAAAAACAGTTATTGCGAAAACATTAGTGATTTTTGCATGCGATGTCTCAGATAGAGGCTTTGTTAGCCTTTCTATTATATGCATTTAATCATTATTTTGGACAATAAATAAATATCTAAAAAAAATAAAACCAAATGAGTTTTTTTTTTATTAAACGTGACCGTTGAATAGATGTGGAGACCGCGAATAAAAATAACGCTTTTTTAATTTGTTCTAAAATTGCTTATCAATATTTCTCGAGTAATTTATTTTGTGAAATTTTGATCAGAAAGTAATTCTGCTATTGATTTGAAATTTTACAAACTTGTTTAAAGATAGGCTGTGGGCTTAATTTTTATTTTAGTCTTAATATTATAGGACAAGAGAATTTTCAATTCAGATATCGAACGATGAGAGATGATTTAAGTTATCTTTCTGCACTAAGTGTAGTTTGTAATTGCGGCTAGGTAGATCAGTAGACCCACGGCAGAAAAGAGTTCTTATTTGTCCGTAAAAAGCTATCTACATAACAACGCTAATAATATTATTAACCTTACAACCATTGACACCTTCAAAACACCACTAATTCACCTCAAAAAAGAAAATGAATTTTCCTTTCCAAAGACTCAGCTAAATTTTTCCATCATAATGACGGGTATTGATTTTGCGAATGATTCAACGGCCAGGTGTACCGCATTCCGACCCTTTCAAGGGCCCTTCAAGACCTTGCGAGATGCTAATGCTTCTCAACGAGCCCTTGGTCCCTTGTTTCGGGGTTATTATGTGAAAACGTTTTGAGTTTGGAAGTTTTAAAATGTTGCGTTTATCGTCGTTGATCTCAGGGATGTGGGAGGTAGGGGGGGACCAAACTTTTATATTAAGAGTGTCTGCTTACTTTAACGTATATAATGAATGCGCTATTAAAGTATCAGAAAACAAATACTTTATATGAATTATTAGAGCGCATACAGCGTAGAACTGATGGTAGAGGTCAGTAGAGGATACAGCACAGTACAGTGACCACCATGGGATTAAGATATAAGATCATATATTTAATATTATCCATATTATTTATTGTTTCATATACTAAAACGGTGTAAAGGCGGACTTTAGGCCCGAGGGATTCTCTAATTGTTACTACTGTCTAACTGTTACTTTTGGGTGACGCAGAAATAAAGCGAAGCAGGTTTTCATTTTTGGATTTTTTTAATAGGCTGAGTGTTCAATAAAGCGAGAAGCTGCAACAGAAACATGAGATTTTATTCATTCAACGAGATAGTATTTGTCATAAACCACGCATAAATGAATAAATAACATCCAGAAAATTCGTTTTGGACATGGCCATTGTGGGATCGAAAACATATTCACAGTCTGAAATTCATTCTTAGACATCTATCAAAGTGTGAGATCGAGACTGCGTTGGCTGTATCTATTATTCACTTTATTCTGCAATAAAAGTTTCTGTTTTATTGAAAGAAACTATCGCAATGGCCCCGTTCGGAAGTTCCGACTTCCGTATGAATTACTAACAGTTTTATTCAACTATCAGTTATCACATATTCAATACGTTCGTGTATTGAGTCAATTCCCAATGAACTGTCGTGTTTCAGATTCATATTGCCTTCTTCTTTTTGTTCTTCTCATTCGATATCATGGTATTATCTTGGTCATCTTTTCATGTGGTGGGTCACTTCACAATCCTTCGCCATTGCTCTGGCACTGGGTTTACTTGCACATTCAGGTATGGGTCCGTGAAGTGTAGCCTTCATTTGCCTAAATTGTCTAGAGTTATTCAATAACAAATAATAAAGCAATTGATTATAGTTGAGTAATTTTGAGTCTGCTATTCTTCTCTGATTATTTGTATCAGCTCTAATACGTCCCATTGTAGGGCATTGACCTCCTTTACACTCGAGAGTACAATTGCTAGTGATTAGGACATGTAGTCCACCACGTTGGCCTAGTACGGGTTGGCGGACTTTACATACCGTAGATTTTTTTTTAAATGTGCAGGTTTTCTCATGATGTTTTCCTTCACCGTTATAATGCCTGGGGATTGACTATCAATATACATGACTCCGAAAAATCAAAGGCGTGTCCTGGCATTTGAACCAGCGACCACCGTGAACATGTTGGCAGTCGCGTCTGGTTCTTTCCGAACAGGGCACGCCACCACGCAATTGCAACATAGATTACAATCAGTTAAATTAACAAACAGACGCAATAGTCACGTATATAGTTTCGAACCCGTAGTAATTGTTGATCATTGTGGTTTTCAGAAATTATGAGTCATTTTGCGGTCACGTCATAATTATCTAGCCATTCCACTATCATAGCTTTGACAGCCTCCGTGGCGCATTTGATTAGACGCTGGCTGTGAAACGAGAGGTTGCGGGTTCGATTTCCGCATCGAAACAATTTTTTGTCATCATCATCATCAGCCCGTTGCAGTCCTCTGCTGGACATAGGCCTCTCCCGTGGTACGCCACAGAGCCCGGTCTGCTGCTTTATGCATCCAGTCGCTGCCGGCCATCTTGTGCAAATCGTCCCGCTATCTGCTGGCTATTTCACGTAATTTTTTGACGCGCCGATCAAGTTGCGGTGCAGTTGCAATGAAGTTTACGTCTTAGTGCAAAATGGTATTCTTGTAATTGTTTAGCTGCGCGTGAACTGCACCTAAGCTATGCGTAAACTGCGCGTGTGCTGCGCGTCTACTGTACGTCAGTCGTATGCAAGAAGCTTATACGTGAATACCGATCAAGTTGCGATCTGAATCAAGCACATAAAACACGCAGCAGTAGAATACACTAAACCGCTCGCGTGACGCGAACTTGACGCGAGCGTATTTGACAGCGGTTGTCAAAATTACGAGAATACAAAAAGGTCTGTTTTGATCGAAACTTAACTGCAACTGCACTGCAACTAAACTTATTTAATTACGTGAATTACCCTACTGGTCAGAGGATGTACCAAGCTATAATTTTGTATTTTTTTTGTATCACAGTAATATTTTTTTCGTGTCTGTGTGCTTGGGAGACTGAAAAGTCTCTCTTAGTTTCTGATACTCACAATGCAAGGCTCGATCTTAGTGTGGGGTATATTTATTTATTTATAGATACACGTTTCTTTATTAGTTAAACATGATTTCCGATTCTTAGAATTAATCCAGAGCGTTTTATATCTAAACATTCATCTTCTACAACATGTAGGCTGTTAAGTTAAGTACTACCAAGTTCGCTGCCTATGACGTCACAAGTTAGTAAACACTGGTGCTCCGTCTTGGAGGATTCCCGCGTAGGTGTTCAAGAAACAAAAGGTAAACGCCATAACTCTTAGAGTTTCACACTAGATTGGCCAAATCCTTTAAGGCTGAAAATCATTTCCACGCCCATAATTTTCAGTTACATTGGAGTTTCAGATCTGTATCAACAAAACGACAGTTGTTTCGCCGTGTTTAAGCTTCCAACGAGCTTTTGAAAGTCGGTAAAGTTTGGTCACACGCTTTTATTTAAATATAACAATAAAACGTGCGGAAGCTTTTAGTGCAAAGCTTGCTTCGTTTCCGTCGGTTTGAAGAGTAATATTTGTACATAAGAGTATTCTGTAAGTGGGGAGGGTGTTATATAACACACATTTGTGGGCAAATAAATGTTGTCTTGTGTTTTAGGGGCTTTATCCTCGTAGACGAAATAGGAAAAAAACATGGAAATACATCATTTGACATTTTCCAGTCTTTGCTTGGTTGTTTTGACGAGATCGCCAGATTTCTGATCTGATCGATGGCTACATTTAATTATTTTTTTTGGTTTAACTGTTGTGTGTATTGTTAATAAAATATATACATAAACTCATGATTTTTTGGCAGAGATGCCACCAAGACACCCACATTTCGCCGTGTCTGTTCCATCCCACGATGTGATAAGAGGCGAGCCATATCAGGCACAAATGCCTGACTCCGGGCTGATATAATTAATTGAATATACAATATCACTTTGCCCCACCCGGGATTCCAACCCGAGACCTCACCTTCGTCGTACCGTAATCGTACCGTAGAACAACTACTCCACCGAGACAATTTATAAAACATTATGATTATATTTTGATAGAAGATGAATCTATTCGGCATAAGAAAGATGTATCCGAACATTTTCAAATCAACAAGTTCCTGATTTTTGTTGAAATTGTCTATGTAGTGAAGCTGTCACGTTTCGTTCGATTAAGTTTGGCGGAGGCTCAATCGTATACGTCTACTGTCTTTTACCCAGCCATTACATTTTCAAAAGCCGACAACTCACTTACGATTGGTCAAACTTTTTCTCTCATTCTTGCCATTCATAGGTAATCTTCTCTTCGCCACTGCTGAACACAGATCTCTCTTAAAACACATAGGCTTTAATACATACTGGGTATATCAATCCAACAATCAATTCATAAGCCAAAGGAACTGTCCACTGCTGAACATAGGCCTCTCCCAATGATTTATTAATATTAAGTAATTTTAGTGATTACAGACACAATGCAACTAAAAAAATTCACAAAAAAAGCGATAGGTTTTGTTTTGCAATTTTTTTTACATATCATCGTGTTTGGATGGTAAATTCCTAGTTTTTGCTAAAATTATAAATTATACCCTTGCATACCAATGTGTCTTTAAGAATTAAAAGGTGTTCATTATTGTTTTAGGAAAACGATGTATTTACCATCCAAATACAAGTGAAAAATTACAACAACAAAATTGTTTTGCGAAATTTTTAGTTACATGCACTGAAGTCACTAATACTACCACCTGGCTTCGTTCTCGGTCGCAGTAGATTCACCCTGTATTTACGGCCATCATCGTTAAATCCCACGTGAGCTGCTTGCTCGTTTATTAGTCCTTTGTCAGCCGAACTGATATAGCTTGGTCGATGCCTTTTTTAAGGTCAGGTACTAAAAATGCTAATGGTTGTGCAAATTTCACTGAAGGGCTTCAAGCCTCTCTCATAAGTCTTTCACGTAGGGATAGGTCTCTTTAACTGGTACTTAGTGCTGTAAATAGAAGGGACTATTGAGGTTCCATCGAGGGAAGGAGAAATAGTGCGATGTAGGAGAAGGGAGAATTAAAAGATGATGGCCAAATGGTTGAGACATACTAAAAAATGCTTCAGTGAGTAGTGCGAATTGACAAAGGAGATGCATGGTGAAGATTTATAGTTCGAAATGAATTGTGGCAAGTCTTGAAATCATATGCTTAGAACGATCAGATAGCAAAGACTCGAATGAAAATACTCATTAATTGACGAGCTTGATGATTACAATGACAGATACGAAAGACGTAAAAGAGATAAGATTAAGACCACAGCTTATGGCGTTGTATAACCTCTACTTAAAGCTTCATTTAGAGGGGGAGAATTACTCGCCTCGAAGATACGATTATCGTAAGGATACAAAAAAGTTGCATCATGTAAATATTTATCATGCGGCGGTTATGTCATGCGATAATCGTATGCGATTCTCGCCGCGAGAAAATCTCCCCGTGTAAATGGCTATTTATCTTTGCCAAGGACCTTTCACTAGGCACAGGTCTCTACAATTGACAAATTTAAGGTCACAACACGAATATCCACGACACTCAAATGTTATGAACAAAGCAATATCCTCATCAAAGAGAGAATACATCAAAGTGGCAAATGAGAAACGCTATCGCTCATCGCCGGCGCCGTTCCACCGATCCTGAGGTAACGACCCGTGAGGGAGCACGTCACTTGTCTCCCGGCTGTTGCTTCAATGAAATTTCAATATACCTCCCCTCGACCCCACTCCAAAACACACCTTATGCGCCCATCGATAAGGCTTAATGTCGCTCCGGCAAGCATCAAAGGATTTACTGTGACGCAGTGTCAACATTTTTCGAAGGATTCTCCACGTGAATTGATTTGTGTCAAAGCAAATCATAGAGGGATTACAGGTTTGAGGCCTTTGAGAGGTGTTAAAGGTGAGGTTTTTAGGAAAGAGGCGAAAGAACTAGATATTATGCATCATTAACGTGCACTGGCTGTCGATTTGTGTCCTTCTTTTATAAGGAAACGGGCAGCAATTAAGCTGGAAGGCATCATTATGGCAAATGCGCTGAGATAGGCTTTTGTTTGATTTAGTATCTACGGGTGCGATACAGTGGAATAAAATAGCTGTTTAAGCAGAGCTGAATATTACTTTAGATATCGAATTTTCGTATTATTTTTCGAAATTTAAAAAGAGAAATTTTGCTACATTTTATTGAGATTTCATAAATCTTTTGATGTATCTCTAGAGATAAATTATCTATAAACCTAGTGTCCTCTATAACAAGTATATTTGTTTCTTTTGGCACTATGTATATGTTTCTTACCAGATAGAAACCACGGTTCGAAAGTGGCATAAAGACCCACACAAACAGTATCTCAAGTCCATAGTTCTTAGCTTATTTGAAATAAAGACGAAGTGTTTACTGTTAAAACTAGTTTATTTAGATCAGGTACTAAATAGTTGTTTAGTACACATTATTACCAATAACGATCGGTTATTTATTGCCGGAGTTACAATAGTCAATTAAATTACTGTTAGAAGGTACATTCAGGCAGCGGTCGGGAATATTAAGCAGGTTAACTCGTAACGTCTATTGTTTAGTTCTGAATATATTGCGGAGATACCCTTGAAAAGTCGTGCTCTTTGGCTTACTGAAACAATAACCTGAATTTAATAACTAAACAACGAAATATGACTTAACTAAATAATTGAGATGTAACAGTTGTACATGTAGTCTTAACTTTTGTAGGAAACGAGCAGTCGGCCATCTGATGGTAAGTGGTCTCCGCCGTCCATGAATTCCCATAACATTAAAGGGCTTGTCGGTGCGTTGCCGACCTTTAAGGAAAGTGAGGACTCGTGAGGAATCATTTATAGCTCATAAAGTCATAAGATAGGGATTTGGAAAAAAGCAGAAGAGAGCTGATTCCACAATAATGTCGTTTTTGTACTCAGGTACGTAATTGTGCGATGATGTTATTAGAAAATATGAGGAATTTCCAAGTATTTTATACTTCAAGTGAAAGTGGTAGAGCCACGCTGTTGTGTGTCATGACTCAGCATGAATGGCAGGCTCATCCGAGTCGGTACCACTGTCTTACAGGAAAATAACGTGAAGCGACAGCTTCGCTGTCGCGTTTCGTTCAGTAAGTGAGATTTCCGGATGCACAATACCCCTTTCCTCTTCCTATCGTTTTTCCTTCCCGCTCCCCTCCCAATTGGGCCGGTAACACATCCATTATCCAGCGTTGAGGGTGTTTATGGGCGGCAGTGATCACTTACCATCAGGTGACCTGTTTGGTCGTTTGCTGGACCCATGCAATAAAAAAAAAAAATTTTTAGTTATTTATTCTTAACTGCACACAGAAAGGAAAAACATAAAAAAAATGAGAAAAATAAGAAAAAAGTACAGATGGCGGTCTTATCGCTCTACGCGATTTCTTACAGACAACCTTTGGATGGATATATCATAATTAAAATAAGACAGAAAAAATATCATACAAAAATCTATAATATAATAAAAAATCTAAATATAAATCTAGAGAAACAATGTAGCTTAAGTCATTTAATAATATATATGAAAACAATAAAACTAAAACGCTTTTTAGTTATAACCTTTAACGCTATTTTATATTGAGGCGTAAAAAGTTAATGTTGATAGCGTACATTATACAGAAAATAATACGAATTTCCTCCTAATAGTTTACTACCTTGAACTATAAGCTTTCCTTAATGATTTAATTCACAATTTAGACTTTGAAGTAAAACGGATTCTTAGGGATTTTATAGCGAATTCGTCCGCCCCGTGACCACGACAACTGTAATATGATCGAATGAATGAAAAAAATTAAAATTAAATCACGATAAAATCAAAATCAATCAATCAATCAAAATCGATCAAAATTAAAATTAAAACACGATAAAATCCGCAAGAATTCGTTTTATTTCAATGTGTAACACTCGCGTAAATCTGGGTGACCATAATTTACGTTTTGTTAAGTTGTTTCTCATTCTCAATATGAGGTTAGGAAAACCCGCTCCCAGTGTTAAAGCAGATATTACGCGCCGATATGGAAACATCGAGAAACAAAACCATCTGACGCTATTGCATTTCGATGCACTTACGGAGGGAACCTAGCAAAATCGTCGAGAAATTCCTAGACAGGGGGAATTCTGTAGTAACAATCTCAAGATATGGAAGATATTTTTTCATTTAAACTCAATTTATTTTCGTACAGAGCGCTGGACGCAATAAATTGGAATGTTAACGGTTTTGCGAGATAGTCGCGCTGTTTTCCAATGAGTTTGTGCTTTTTGTGGAAAAAAAACCACTTTCGTCCGCGTTCTGTGGAGTTTTTTTGTTGCTCATTGCTCTCACTGTTGGGCAGCGGGCTCGGAATAAAAAGTGATGAAAATTCCAACCCTTTATTCGTTGTTCAACTTGTTTTACGTCAATTGACACTAATTTTAGAGTTTTTTAATTTGCAGTTTGGAATTGAAAGTTCGTATTGGCTGCAGAAAAACTAGCAGATGATAAAATATAACCAAATCTATATCATGAGAGCCTCCGTAGCGCAGTTGGTTAGACGCCGGCTGTGAAACGAGAGGACGTGGGTTCGATCCTCGCACTGAGACAAATGTTTGTGTGAACCACAGGTATCTGTTTGGGCTCTGGGTGTTTGTGAGACCGAAAAGTCTCTCGTAATCCTGATACCCACGACACAAGACTCGATCTTAGTGTGGGGTCAGGATTATGTATATGACTGTTGGGTGTATTTATTATTATTATTTACTATATCAACCCATATACGTCCTACTGCAGGGCACGGGCCTCCTCTACAATCGAGAGAACGATTGAGAGGGGTTAGGTCATGTAGCCCGCCAACCCAATATTGCCTCCCCCCTCTCAATACATCCAAATAATAAGAATAATTTAAACAAAAAAAGAACGAGTAGGAGCGTTCGACAGCGGGCTTCGTAACCAACAGCGTCGCTGAGTCGAAACGCCCTCGTAACTTCTAATACCCGTGGCATAAGCATATTATTTATTTATATTGCGCCTACCTACTAACGACTCAAATATTTATGTACCGAAATATAACTTGACAGATCACGAACAAATTATGTTTGTGTGTGTCATGTTTTCCGGGAAAATATCTTGGCAGAAAAAGGTGATTATGATACAAGCGATGGTAAATGAAAGGTCTTTTTCTCTCACTGGTGCTCTATACCATAGTGGAGGAGTTGTTACGCTACGATTAAAATGCTGAGGTCTGGGGTTCGAATCCTGGGCCAGGCGAAGTAATGGATTTTTCTATTCAGTATCAGCTCGGAGTTTGGATTTTTTGTCCGACATGCCGATAGGCGCGACCTCTAAATCATTGGAGCACGGAACACAGTAGGTGAAACGTGCGTGTCCTGGTAGCACCCTTGCTTACCCCTAATGAGAAAAAGGCGTGAGTTTATGTATTTTACTCAATACTTTATACATGTAATCCACGGTAGATGTGTCATGCAAGCTTGCTCGAAACCAGAAACAGGGCGAAACCATAACGTAACATGCATTGTACATGACTATAACTGGTTTTCCCCTCTCTCTCTCTCTTCAGCCGCAGGAAGTCCAGTGCTGAACATGGGCCTTCCCCATGGATCGCCACATAGACCTGTTGAAAGCGGTTATAAGGTTCTAGAGTGGAGGTAACGAACAAGCAAGCGAAGTGCGGAACGCACACCCACAAGGTGGCCGGACGACCTGGTTAAGGTCGCAGGAAGTCGCTGGATGCAGGTTTTAGGATTAGGTGATAATATTATTGAAGTGGATAGGAATTTGCTTCCACCAATTATTGTATTGTATTGTATTGTATCAGCCCATATACGACCCACTGCAGGGCACGGGCCTCCTCTACAATCGAGAGTACGATTGAGAGTGGTTAGGCCATATCGTCCACCACGCTGGCCTAGTGCGGGTTGGCGGACTTACATACCGTAGAAATTCTTTAAAATCGCTACGGTATGCAGGTTTCCTCACGATGTTTTCCTTGACCGTTAAAGTGCGTGGTGATTAATTATCAATACACACATAACTCCGAAAAGTCAGAGGTGTGCCCTGGGATTTGAACCTGCGACCACCGTGAACATGTAGGAAGCCGAGTCTGGTCCGATACCACGAGGCCAACACGCACTCATTATAGTCTCGCCACCAATTATAGTCCATAGTCCACCAATTATAGTCTCGGGGAATTTCATTTGGATCGAAATGTCATACTAAAGCCGGTTTCCTGTGAGACGATCGTACATCTGATGTATTTATTGTATTTTGTAAGTTTAATTCAACCAGAAAACTATCAGACGTTGAGATATCGTGCAAAGCACTAACGTATTTATATATTTAAAACCTATTTAAGTTATCGAATGTTTTGTCTTCTTCGCTCGAACTGAATTCAGAAGTTGTTAGAAAGGGACAAAACACTCGATAGCTATAATAGGATTTAAAACTGATTATGAATAAGGGTGTTATAGTTTATAGTATATTTATTCCATAAAATGTGGGTGTGTTATATCTAAGTTTCAGAGGAGCTGTTCGTTATAATGTAGACAATGCACAGTCGATTTGCTAAAATTCTCTTAAAAAAATATATTCAGAGACAAGCTGAAGGTACTTTTTGCATCAAAAAAAGCTGTTTATTTAGGTTTTAAAATCCTTAGAAAGGCCTATGTTAAAAACACGCATTATGAAGCTTCAAATAATTTTATCGCGATATCTTTTAATTTTACATTCTTTAACTTCCCGACGTTTCGAATGCTTTGCAGCTTTCGTGGTTTCTTCTTAACCAAAACCGCGCATAGAGTCCGCTGCCGCCTATAACACGGCACTGGAGCCCCGCGCGTAACGAGCCGTGTCGGCACGACGCGTGGCTCGACACGCGTCTCGTAATTGCGAATTTATATCGATACATGCGAGCCGGTTTAGCCGGGGTGTCAGATATTCGTGACAGTTCGTTATATCGGGGTTATGAGTGACGCCTAGACATAATGAAGCTATTGCGCGTTTTTTTTGCGTCGCTTTTAGTCATTCATTTGGTTAGTGGCAGTCGTATTGAAAAGGAAAAACTATAGGTTAAATGCTTCGTAATTAATACTTTATACCTTGTTTCTTGGATGGGAAAAGCTGTTGAGCTCCCCTTTTGGTACCCCGGGGGAGACAGTAAGGAGTATGTCAGTGTAACTGGCCTTCTGGCACGCTGCGGATATTGTGGCCGGTTCTCTAACAAAGCCTACGCTAGCAAACCGAGTAAAACCTTTTAGAAACCGTTGAAATTCGTTGTTAACCGACGCATTATGGACAGCAAGGAACGTCCCAAAGCGAGAGGAATCCTTAACAAATAACACCTAGTAATCATTAGCTTTTATTTCTTCATACAAGAACCTAACATTACATATCGCATGGCAGATAAGCCAATACAAACCCAGACATCCCACACGAGGTAGTTCTACAAAAATGTCTATTTCCTGCTCCAACCCGCACGTAGCAACGAAATCCTTCCTGAATCGCGCACGACAGTTAAAACTACTTAAAATTCCGTCCGGCAGAAGCCGAGTTTAAAACTAACACTAACTTCCCCTTTATAAATGGTATGTTATTTTGCAGATGATCTTTTTGATTCATTTTGACTCATTGCTCTGATGTTTGCGGTTGGCAAACATTCAACTGGTGTTTTTATTTTTTTAACCGTGGGAAATGTGCAAGTGCGTTTTTTTGCTGGCCCTGTCCCGTAGAGGTGGGGCAAATTGAGCTTTTAAGTGTGCAGAATGGTGTCACTTGTAGTTTTATGGCTGCCTGCGTGTCATCAAGATTTAATAGAATAAGCTTCTAACGGCCTTATTCATAGACAGTTTTAAAACCTATTTTAGTTATCGAATGTTTAGTCTTCTTCACTCAAATTAAATTCAAAAATGATTCGAAAGGGACAAAACATATGATAACTAAAATACGTTTTAAAACTGTCTATGAATAAGCTTCTAAGTGTACCACGCTGATGTAAACCCGTAGATTTGACATACATTTGTAATTATGTTGTATGTGTATGTATGCACATTTACTTACGATGGTTTTAATTAACCGCACGACCTTTAACATCGGGGATAAATACATTACGTTTGACGATTCAGGAATGATTATTGAATGCTCGACAGATTTTTGACTGAACGAAAATATTTCAAGTCGGATTGCTGCGAGATGTCACTGATACAATGGAAAAGGTTAATTCATGTTAATTATTATCTGGCTCAGCTACTTTTGAGACAACACCTCGCCCATAGACACATCAGCAAAACTCTAATAAGCCAAGATCAACAGTGACACGGAAAGAAACACACCACTGGAGCTTTGGAATATATTTTAAGTTTAGCAGTGGACCTCTAGTGGCCGATAATGATGATCGAAGCCTGGCGAGTCTCATCACTTTCAAACGCCACTATAAAAGGCGAAGTATTTCTCAAAAACTAATAAACATTCAAGAAAACTCAACTGTAAATAAACACAAAAGGTAAATGAATGAGACAGAATGTTCCAGTTCGTCGGATATCTATGCGTTCCACTAAATGCATTCGCTTTGATCGCTCGTCGCGACGCCTTAATACTCCCTTGAGTTAATACGTCCTGCTTGTAAATTAAGTTCCATGGAGCGAGGAATCTGCCAAAGACTAGTGACAGAGGGATGGAATCTTGATCGAACACTGCACTTGTATCGAGGATGCCGATTTCAGTTCTGGCAGTTTGAGATACATCTGAGTTGTACCTTGGTCAATAGATGGCGTTAGTGTCACATGTTTCAGAAATTTTGTGCAGCGTTAGGGTCACACCTAATTTTGTTGAAGGAAGTTGATTGAAATCTTTGTGTTAAAGTACGGTGTTTTTATATAATTACGATTTTCAACCGGTAATATTTTTTAAGTGCGTGGTGGCCTGTTGGTAACGGACCAGACGCGGCTGCCTACATGTTCACGGTGGTCGCGGGTTCAAATCCCAGGGCACACCTCTGACTTTTCGGAGTCATGTGTGTATTGATAGTCAATCACCACGCACTATAACGGTGAAGGAAAACATCGTGAGGAAACCTGCATACCATAGCGATTTGTATAAATTTCTATGGTATGTAAAAGTCCGCCAACCCGCATTAGGCCAGCGTGGTGGACTATATGGCCTAACCACTCTCAATCGTACTCTCGATTGTAGAGGAGGCCCGTGCCCTGCAGTGGGTCGTATATGGGCTGATACAATACAAAAAAAATATATTTTTTGTACTAAATTATATCATTAAATACCAACGAATGTCACCCAATTCAAACGCGACTTAAACTAGTCGCAAACTCAATAACTTACAGACTACTAGCCTCCTAAATGTATTTACCCAGAATACGAAAGGGACAACTTAACTCCACAAACGAAACCATAGTCAAAGATCGGCCAATGAAACTATTGTCCACACAATCCAACCCAACTTCCAACGACAATAAGCAATGAACTCGACCAAAGACAAAGCAACAACTTTTTGGAAAACAATCACGAGTTATTGTTTACTCAACAGCCGCGAACGTGTATTAAATTCAAAATTCGAATGCCTGAGTAAACAAACGGCCCGAAACTAATTCTGGTTTATTTCTTCGAACATATTAAAGTGGAACTATATTTGTTTTGCGCTTCATTAATCCACGCGGCGTCTTTATTAAGTCGTGTATAGTAATTGCTGTATGCTTTGTGCTTCGGAATGAATTGTTCGGGATTTAATAAAGCGGTGTGCGCTTGCCGCGGATTTGGCGCCAATATTTTTTTAAAAGAAGAACTCAAGGTCTCATTAGGTGAGCCGCTCTTGCTATAAACAAAAAAGAGTTTCTTTATGTAAGTTTTTAATTTTAAATATGTACAATGTTTGCGGTGAATTTAGTTTTTCAGTGAAATCTTTCTTGTTAACGATCATTTGTGTAAATAATATTTTTAATATTTTCACAACGTAGAAATTTTCAGAAAGAAGTTTGTTGTAAATGTATAGAGAGAATGTTAATTTAACAATATTTTTTTTTGGGTATGGTGGAACCAAAAATGCCTCCCAGTTTCTGATACTACTCTATCACATAAAATATGGATCTTTCTATAATATTGTGTGTGACTTGTAGGAACACTTATTTATTTATAATTGTCAAAAAAAACATACATGGACCACAATTCAAGAAGTAATCCGATTACACACATTTCTAAATGTTTCAAAATCTTATACAAAAATGACACATATCAACAATATTCCGAATATTCTTGAAATCCAATTCAAAAACCATAGTACCACGGCACCTGCACGGCCAATTAGCGTGTTCAAGGAACAGACGTCGAACGTGGATCGATCGAGATGCACGCTTCGTTAACCACTGAGCTAACGAACCACGCACTCCGTCGACTCGTTAGCGTGAACATATGGCTGTGAAAACAATTTATTTCTACTAAATTATTTGGACTAGGTAATGTTTGTGACTATGTCTGTTTTTAGGCTTGAGGGGTAAAGCAAGACTGATGACTAGTTAGTACTTGCGACTTTCCTTTGTATCCTTAAGCAGATAAAAACATTTTTTGTTTCTTGTTTTTTTTTTATTTCTTAGGATAACATAGTTAATGTGTAGTTCTAAGTGCAGTCAAGGTAAATAACCAGTTGACACAATTATGGCGGCCAGGTCGAAATTGGTTGGACATTGGGAATTAGGAATCGTGGTCGCAATTCGGAATCTGCGAATATCCTTCCATCAGCAAAAACCTATTCGTACGATTTAAGACATGTTTCTTGTGTTGGGGCCTTTAAGATGTGAGTGACACATATATTTATTTATTTCAAAATATAAAAATTACGAGACTTTGCCTATCAGTAATATTTCCAATTTTATTACAAAACTGCTAATATGCAATCCCACTAACGACACATTCCATGAACCCCACCACATCGCGTGGGATTTCACAAACCACGTCTTGGTATCCAATCGGATTATGGCAAATAGCTGGAAACATTGTAAAGGCCAGTTTACACAGCGTAATGCAACCCGGCTTTATAAGGGTGTTAGTCGGTAATTCTAGTTAATAGACCATTTGCACACGATGAGCGAATGAATGAACGAATTAAGCTATGTACATGATTTTGAGTGTGATTACAATTGTATGTATGCAGTCCGTATATGTCCTACTGTAGGACATGGGACTCCTGTGCTATTGAGAGTTCAATTCAGAAGGGTTAAGTAATAGTTCCCAACGCTGGTCTAGTGGGGGTTCGCGGACTCTACACATCATAGATTTTAGTAGTACGTATATATGGTTAGTCATAAAGGGTAAATAGAGCTGAAAGGGGGATGGTATACTCATTATAACGAACAACTTTTACTATAGGGATAACCTTGAAATAGCGAAAAGAAAATCAGCTGTTCCATAAAAATATAATCGTTTGAATCTTCAAAATGTATTAACTAGTCTAAATAATTAATAGAAATAAATTGTTTACCCGTTCACTCCTCTATTTTCATCACCTCTAATCCTTTATCATCCTTTCGTTATGTTCGTAACAACTATTAAGTCAGAGGAGCAATCTTTTTTCTATTAACCCATTCATTAAAAATTTCATGTTAAATGCATGACTAAAATATATCCTGGGCACAACGACAGCCCTCTATCATCTTTAGGACTAAGACGAGCTCAAAAATTTGTCAAGTCTGCTTACTGTTATAAAGGTATAGTCTTGATATACGAGTATATAGTATGTATACAATTAGATGGCAGAGGGACTAAGACACTGACAGAATGGTGGAAAAGAGAGTCACGGCGGCTAAGATGCAGACCACCTGCTAGGTGGTCAGATGACATCGTAAGATTCACAGGGAAACAATGGGTTCGCTAAGCACAGGACAGAAAAATGTGGCGTGCAAATTAGGAGGCCTATGCCCAGCAGTGGGTTGACGTGGGCTGACATAAATAGATAGCTAGAGCCCGTTATTTCATTTGGCGGAATTATGTAAAAAAAAACTTACAAAATAACTAATTTAACAAATTAAAACGAAACAGGGATTAATCAGAACAACAAAACCTTTGACAAGACGAATGGATTAATAGAAAAAAGATTGCTCGGCTGGCTTCACAAAGGAACTGTTGTTACGAACAGAATGAGAGGATTGATAAAGGATTAGAGGTGATGAAAATAGAGGAGTGAATGAGTAAATGAACGAATGAGTGAATGATACGTTTGCATAGTATTTGTGTAATGGAATACAGTATTTGGTAGAGATTACTGTAATGTAACTTATGTGTTACATTATATAGGTTGCTACTTGTTAGTGATTTTATATAAATGTGAATCAATTTACATAGTTGTGATGGTAGCGCAGTACAGAGCACATAGAATTCTTATGACGAAAGTTTTTATGATGTAACTTCCTTTTCAATTTTTAATTTACCTCTCGAACAATGTCATGATCAGTATGAATGGGTAGGCTCATCAGAGGCGGTACCACTGCCTCACAGGAAATCGACGTGAAGCGACAGTTTCACTGTCGGGTTTCGTTCGTGAGATTGTCGGATGCCCAATACCTTTTTCCTATTCCCATCCTTTTCTTTTCCCTCTTCCCTCCCAATTGGGCCGGCAACACATCCACGATTCAGCGTTGTGGATGTTCATGGGCGGCAGTGATCACTTACCACCAGGCGACCTGTTTGCTTGTTTGCCAGTCCTATTGAATAAAACACACCGTGATAAGAGCTAGCAAAATACAAAGAACGTTATTGAAATAAAAACTATTATTAATTTGCCTCTTTATCAGCCCATATACGTCCCAATGCAGGGCACGGGCCTCCTCTACAATCGAGAGTACGTTAGTGGTTAGGCCATATACTCCATTTGCCTCTGCTCTCGCTTTATTTATTACTCATTGAAACTGAAAGCGTATATAACGACTCATTAATAATTATCCGCATATAAATACGGAATAGTGGCGGCCGAGATTGACGTTTAAAGTTTAAAAACTTTTTTGATTGCCCGCGGAGAACTGGCCGCATTGCGCTTCTAAAAAAGAAAAATACGAACATTATTAATTTAAAGTAGCCAACTAGTGGTTGTTTAAAAACCTTATTTATTCAGCTCGGTAAATTTTAAAACATTTATTTTGATTTTTTTTATTTTTCCGGTTAGTAAATAATTCGCAATTTATAAGTGGGGATAAAATAATATTTTGTCGCAATGATAAACAGCTTTTTGTATTATTCCGTTTGCATTTATTCTTATTAACAACGTCAAGTCAAATCACGTTAACGTCAATTAACAAAGTCTGGAATTTGTGCCCGATATGGCGATAGGCTCGCCCCCTATCACATTGTGGGATGGAACACACAAGGCGAAACGAAGGTGCCCTGGTTGAACCTCTACCTACCCCTTCTGGGATAAAGGCGTGTTTATGTATGTAATCTATGCGGTAAACCTCAGCAGAATCCCTTCAACCGCGCTTCATGGCTGGCTTAAAAACAACTTTACAAACATTTATAATATCAGTAAGAAGCCGGATAGCTCAAAGGCAACAAATTGTATTTATAAAGTTACAAACTATACATTGAGCAGTCAGACCGTGCCAATGAATCGCAGCGTCTAACTCGGCCCGACTTGACTACGGTGTCATAGTTTAAACCGTAGAAGTTCATTCATTTCCAAGCGATATCGACTTTCAGCGGTTGAAAGATCACACGGTTTCGGAATAGCGGAGTGTTTCTGTAGTTTGAACGTGATTTATTGTATGGATTATTTTACCGTGTACAAGTTTACTTGCGAGTTTGATCGGAATTTAGTTCTAGATCTGGTTTATATTCGTGCAATTTTACAATACAAAAAATACCTGCCTATGTTCCTCTTGGATCCATGATGCCTTTATGTAGAAGGCCATGGGGATTCTTTGTTACTCAAAGGGAGAGAAAACCTACACACTTTATCGTTATCATTACGATGTTGTGTGTTAATTGAGACAAAATTACTTGACAGCCTCCGTGGTGCAGTTTGTTAGACGCCGGCTGTGAAACGAGAGGCCGTGGGTTCGATCTCCGCACCGAGACGCATATTTGTGAAGTGTTTGTGAGACCGAAAAGTCTCTCGTAATCCTAATACTCACAACACAAGACTCGATCTTAGTGTGGCATCAGGACTATATATGTGACTGTTGGGTGTATTTGTTATTTTTTATTGTACTACCTTTGTGTAAAAAAACGTATGGGCTGGAAAAATATAGACGCACTTTTAAAAAGGCTGCAATAAGGAACAAGTCTCCTGATATTTTTTTTTACTTCTTATTTTTACGCGATCTTGCATGATTTTATCGACGTTTAAGTAGTCTCTAAGACTTTACAACCTTCTTAGTCATGTTTATTGTACATTAACTAACATTTTAATTGTCATTAGTTTCGACGTCCGCGGGCGCAGCTTCAACAAAGCGTTGCATTGGTCGGACCCGCTGGCGTTCGGGCGTCGGGCGTACTTCGTGACCATGTCGCGGCCCTCATCGCTCACCGTGGACGGAGTCCAGCTCGATGATGAGGGCGTCTACCGCTGCAGGGTGGACTTCAAGAACTCTCCTACCAGGAACTTTCAGATTCGACTTAATGTTATTGGTGAGTTGGTATCCTGTTTTCAATAGTTAGGTTGTTATTTGCCTATACAGCGTCCGCCTATAGTAGCTAAGCGTGGGGTTCGGATTCATCTGTATATATCCAGATGCTATCAGCTCGGCGTAGTTGTACCAACCGTCGAGAGATATCCAAGTTAAGTCGGTGGTCACTCAGGACTGCACTGCACTCAATATCACGTGTATCATAATCACTTTAATGTGCCAATGTAAAAAAGCCTTACAAAGCAATCAATCATGCTATCAATTTTACTGCCTGCTCTTATCGCACGGTCATCTAATCATGGTCGGAGTACCATGATTGTTGCATGGCTTGTCATAATTTTACAACTGCCTTCTTGAACCTTCTTGGAAACAAGTGACGTCTACCAAGCCTTCAATATTGATGAAGCCTTAATAAATAATGATTCATAATGATCTTCTTCTGCCAGTGCCTCCACATCAACTGCTCCTGTATGATGAGGCGGGCCGCGACGTGGCGGGAGTGGTCGGCCCTCTGGAGGAGGGAGGGAACTTCACGCTACTCTGCGAGCTTAGAGGAGGTAAGTAGCGTTGAAGCAGGTTGATAAAACCCAGAGGTTACAGTAATACCTTAGTGCAAAACTAGTATATTCTAGGTCCAATTAAACCATGGTTTGTTAGAGACGCTGGCATATTGCGAACGGACTTCAAGTAGACTTCAAGTGTTAATATTATAAATTATTGTTTAAAAAGTGCTTAGTGGCCTGTTGGTAAACGGACCTGACGCGGGCGCCAAATATTTTTAGTGGTCGCGGGTTCACATCCCAGGGCACACCGCTGACTTTTCGGAGTCATGTGTGTATTGATAGTCAATAACCACGCAACATAACGGTGAAGGAAAACATGGTAAGGAAACCTGGATACCATAGCGATTTGAAATAATTTCTATGGTATGTAATTCCGCCTACCTGCACTAGACCAGCTTAGTGGACTGTATGGCCTAACCACTCTCAATTATACTCTCGTTTGTAGAGGAGGTCCGTGCCCAGTAATGGGACGTATATGAGCTGATCCAGACATAGGTTCGAAACTTCAAATACGCGCCCTAGGATATATTCCAGCGAACAGCGTCTCGGTAGTACAAGTTTGATTCTCAACCAACATTAATTTAATATTAATAATAACTAAAACCGCCGCAATTTATTTATCAAGTAACCAATGTATACAAAACCCTCACTAACCCACAAAACCCCATTCCCTCAATTTTTCGTGCTCAAAGGCTATTATAACCCCAATCCACCGAATTTATCCCAATCGATTTACAAACAAACAAATATGTCGGAGTAACAAAACTATACAAAAGTGGAAACGGTTTGCCATATCATTCATCCAGACAAGCGAACAAAGAGACGTGGGGGAAAGTTAGGGGGGAAGGGGAGGGGGAGAGGGGAGGATCGGAAGCGTTTGCTATTAGTGTTATAAATGACCAAAGCTGTTAGAACCTTAAAGGTAGCATTTCTCATATGAATAGGATGAATATGTGAGAGTTCTAAGGATGGATTGGAATTTCCTTGGATATTTTAGTTATTGGTCTGCTAAAGTTGGTATTCTTTGAAGTTAGTTACTAACTTCGATTTGTGTTCATGCCACGTATTTATAAGGTGTAATATGACCTTTAATACTCTAGGATTTTAAAAATTATATTGTCTAATGTTGGCCTTTTTATCCGGAAAAAATCTAGCTATTCTTAAAATATTTGCATATAGTAAAACCATGCTGGAAATCAAAGCTTATAGTCTACTTATGCTCTTTGGGAATGGTAGAGCCAAGTTGTTGTCGATCATGAATTAGCATGAATGGGTAGGCTCCACCGGGGCGGTATCATAGCCTCACAGGAAATTGACTGAAGAGATGCGTGAGTGAGATTGCCGGATGCCCAATACCTTTTTCCTTTTCCCACCCCTTTTCCTTCTCACTCTCCTCCCAATTCAATGGACCGGCAAAACATCCATGATCCAGCGTTCGGGATGCTCATAGGCGGCAGTTCATGGACGGCATAATTAAATGCAAAAATCTTCACCATATGACACATTTTTTTTATTTCCATGAATGGCGAGACTAGCATGCCATTCGCCTGATGGTAAACGATACGACCGCTCACCGACAGTACCAAAACCAAAACATATATAACGCCAAAACTATATCAAGAAACATATCTAGTAAATAATCCTAGGTATCAGAAACTACAAGGTCTTGACTTTATTACTCGGTTTAGTAATCAAGACAATGTATTTAAGAGGGGTCTTATTGTTCATAACTTTCCTTATATGCAATAAACCACTGTTTATTACTACTGTTTATATACCTTTAGCAAAACAACTTATATATCTGTCTGGGACTATTCAAGTTGTCAATTATTGGTCTCGACTGACTCTTGACAAACAATGAATTAATCAACAGTATCTTTAGCAGTAGAATGCTGCACATAAGTCTCTCAAAAATTGTCCGTAGCAGTTTGTTAAAAATACGTATTATGGTAGTTGGTAGCGATGTGTCGGACGACCGCCTACAAGGTAGACAGACGACCTGGTAAAGGTTGCAGGAAGTCGCTGGATGCAGGCCGCTTCCAACAGGTCGATGTGGATATCCTTGGGGGAAGCCTATGTTCAGCAGTGGACTTCCTGAGGCTGAAGAAAGAGAGAGTTTGTACTGCCGAGTGTCGACGTAAAATTAATCTAAAGCAATAAAAGGTCTAGTCCGCCAACCCGCACTAGGCCAGCGTGGTGGATAATGTATGGACTAACCACTCTCAATCGTACTCTCGATTGCAGTGGGACGTATGTGCGCTGATACAGTACGATAAAGGATGGCTTTTAAATTTCTGACACCTTTTCGACAGTTACGTACTTAGATTGAATTTTCATATCTAATTTTGAAATCAACCATCTTTCACATAATTGATACTTTATAGGCTCTGCACCAACCATCAAATTTAATCTTTCTACGAGTAGTCCAAAAAATACTCATAAAAAATCCGCGAGAATCCTTGATATTGGTTACTGTATTCACAAGCAAGTGTTCTTGCGTTCGAAAGACGTATGTTTACATTACTGTGTCGGATGGTGAAAAATTGCGCACTTGTGGTAACGCGTATAGTCTCGATTGATTGAGTCTTGTTGTAGCTAGATGAACTTGTTACTGAACGTTTACTTGAAGTAATTATTGAAATAAAACGAATTCTTACGGATTTTATCGCGAATTTGATTTATTTATCTTTTATTTATTTATTCTTAACTGCACACAGAAAGGAAAAACATACAAAAAAAATAATAAAATTAAGAAAAAAGTACAGATAGCGGTCTTATCGCTCTAGGCGATTTCTTACAGACAACCTTTGGATGGATTTAACACAATGAAAAGAAGACAGGGCAGTCTAGAATATAAAAGAGACAAGCTCCAACACAAACAAAAAAAAAAGGAAAATTAACAAATTGTTTATAATTTATATATACACAATATATAATACATAGTAATTTACTCCTAATATACATATACATACATATATATAATACATACATATACATACATATTGATTTAATTTTTACATACAATATCCCGACGTTTCGATCACTTTTCAGTTTTCGTGGTCACGTGGCGGACTGAGGTATTCATCCATTAAGTGACTGTTACAATTGTATCAGTGACTGTTACAATTAAAAAATGTAAAAATTAAATCAAATTCGCCATAAAATCTGTAAGAATTCGTTTTATTTCAATGTCTAACATTCGCGTAAATTGAAATAATTACCTATTTTACAGAGCTTAAGGCTTAAACTTTTCTCTTATAATTATCAACTGGTGTGGTATAATATAAAGTGATATAGAAACGGGCATTTGTAGTTGCGTTTAATTGCGAGTGAGATTGCCGAAGGCATTCGAGCTTGCGGTAAGACATTCGCATACTCACATAACAGTCCATGTATATGACGATGGAAGACCCATAAGAGTCTCGGGCTCAACCGATGTATCTCCAATTCCGAGCAGACATAAAAAAATAAGAGAAAGGGTGAGACGGATCAGATTTGACATAATGACGGTATTTTGTGACGCTAATGTCTGATCACATCCCTACAATTTTATATAACACAGAATATTTTTGTGTACAAAACCCGAAATAACAAGCAGAACCATAAATAACTCTCAAATAAGTTACAACTAGAACAAACGAAACTTACAAAAGTGCTGTCGGATTTACAAACAAAAAATCCGCAACAAGAATTACCTCCGACGTGAAATGATCAAAGACTTCCGTTCCTTTATTTTCGTCAGTTAATTTCTTTTGTTCAAACATGCGAACTTTTTGAATAAATTCATGTCTTTATCCAAGTAGATAACAATGTGACTTGACCGTCCAACTTGGGAGTCTCTTAATGCTGTCTCTAACTGACTCGGAAACTTTGGACTCTCCAAAAACATAAACGAATTAGGGATGTATTAAGACGTCTTGGAATTCTTCTGTGGCAACTTTGTACGTAGATGTTTTGGGGTGAAGGTATCCGGAATAGTTCCTCGTAAATGTGAAGGGGTGTTTGTAAGCTTGTTCTTGTTTTATGATGTGGTGATGCGAAGATTACGATTTTTTGCGTAGAGATAGAATATGAGCTAGAGAGTCACGTCGGGTACTTGATATTACCAAAATATAGATTCTGTGGGGTATTTAGGCAGTTTAAACTAAAACTAAATCGAGGATCAAGACTGGTTGTCTGGTTAATAAATAACTGATAGCGCTAGATGTTTTCTCAGATAAGTTCAGATAAATTCTCTCAGATTCTTTGCTATAAAATAGTAAACTTAAATATTCTATTCATCCTTTCGTTGTTAAAATTTAACACGTGGATGGAAAAACTGTTTTGTCCAGGCTATATGGCAAGACTTTAGCGAAAAGTAACTCTCTGGCTTAAAAATCTTATTAAGGACCATCTAAATCCTGCAGCGGCGTGCACAGGATTATGACACTGGGTATGCGGCGGAGTACTCGATCACAAAAACTTTTTCTTTTATAGATGTTTAGTATAGCCACAGCCACTCGACAGATATCTTAAGTCGGAAACCATGCTAACAGAACAAGTCTTAGATGTACTACTATTCATGTACATCTTCTACGGCAACGCAGACAAACAGCGATCGATCGTCGCGGCGGAAGAAATTCTAATAAGTAAAATTACTAGAAATTATACTGTACTAGAATTACTAAACAATATGCAAGGAAAACAATATAATATAATCTTGTATACACAACCACACAGCTAGTTATACGTTTCATAACTTTTAACATGAAACTTTCGAGTTACATTCCCTTTTTGCTGGTTTAATTGTTGTAACTCGGGTACACACCTACCTTTAGACACAATTTGAATCTTTTCACTGAATGACAATTGTGAGAACTTGTTATTTAAAATTTTTAATAAACACACATTTTCAACACAAACCTCACAATCAAATAACATTTTTAAAAAATCAACAAACGCACTAGTAACAGCAAATCAATACAATTATTATAGAAACTCAGTAATAAACTGTTAAATGTACACACTTTCAAATGTTAAAATGAAATATGTATCTCTTAAGAAAACTATAAATATACTGGCGCAAACAAAATAGTAAACAATGCTTATCACATGAAAAAAGGCAAAATGGCCCCCGCGAAACACAAAACATTTCTGTTATTTAAACAAATACTTAAAACCTTACTAAACAAAAATGCATAATGCGCATACGTCATTCATCAGATTTCCGTCTATTATTTTTACTCGGATTATAGGCAACGAACATTTCCGATTACTTCCGACAACTGCCGAACTCCCGTAGCCTGCCGCTGGAGTCGCGGCTTTCGGATTCATGGGTGTGTGCGTTTACGAACTGTGCACGGACACTAAAATTACTACGCACACGCGAACAAATCTCCTGCGGGACGCGACGGCAGGAGTTGGTTGATTAGGCACATTATTTTTTGTTTGTGCTTGCAAATAATTGCTATTAATAAAATATTAGGCGTTTTTAAGTTATTACATTTTGTTTATTCATTTATTTACTATTAATTATAGTCATCTAAAACGTACGAACGTTTTATTAAAATATCTGTGAATGGCAAGTAAAGCACTGCATTTCTGCCTATAAGGAGCGCACGCCCCTGAAATCCTGGCATTTTCCATAACACAAATTAGATGGATTCGCCCTTTATCACGATGGACTCGCACCTTATCCCATCGTGGGACGGAGCATGGCGAAGCGTGGGTGTCCGGGCAGCACTTCTGCCTACCCTTCTGGGAAAAAGGCGTGTTTTTATGTATATTATGTGTGTACAAATTAGTTGATATATTACCAATGTAAACGCAGTTGAGCATTCATAAGATTGAATTGCTACAAATTTACACTGAAAGCATAATATCCCTCGATTAAGCTCCGATTCAAATGTAGAATCAAAATAGGCCGCATTTAGTTAATTCTGGATCCATCCGAATTACACAAAATGCGACATGTAGTGCATGCTGTTACCGAACTGCGACAATTACTATGCCAACTATAACACTCGGAAAATTGGACTTTAACAAACTTATTATAAAGAATTACCAAAATACATATATAGAAAAGGCCCACAAGTATTTTTCTAGGGTCTGGGTGTTTGTGAGACCGAAAAGTCTCCCGTAGCTTCTGATACCCACGACACCAGACTTGATTGATCTTTATGTAGGGTCAGGACTATGTGTGTGATTGTTGGGTATTTATTTATTTATTTCTGTTATCGATTTAACATACATATCTGTTTATTTCTATTTATTATAGATCAAAAATATTTATATTTCATTCTTAGTACATTACAAAAAAGAAAACAGCATATTAACTTAAAAAAATTATTTACGCAAACCAGAGAGACATATAAAAAGGGAAAAGAAAGCATTTTGTATTTAAAAAAACATGTATGTACAGTAAATGAAATACGAGAGCTATTTTGAGCAAACTTTTACAATCCACATACAATAACAGCCGCACGTCGTTCTCCTTACAATAAAGAATAAGCAAAAATACGACGTGAGTATTTGCTAAGAAAATTATGAAAGGCGCTTCCGACAAAAATGTATGTTCTGTTAATATAAGTGGGGCAGGGCGCTGTCTAAACGAGTCAAATAGGTCACTGACCCTTTTCCGAAGCACTCATTCGTTAAAAAGTGTAATGACTATTCAAAGAAGCTTTTAAAGGGCTACTTAAATTTGAATGGAGAGATTTAATCTTTATATTGATGCTCATTTTGGCCGGTCTCGTGGAGCACCAATCCATAATGTAATTGAAAAACGAAACGTAGAGAATTTAATTTTCAAATCTGTTTTTTATTACTGCTGTTCTGTCAAAATTTGATTGGAGTATTTCCCGAGCTTTTTACATACAAAGCTCATTTAACTAGATATGACTCTATATAGTTCACGTCATCAATATGACTAAAATAAATCCTTGAGGAAGTAGACAGATTTTTCAGATGCGTAATCCATAGTACGGCGAAATTAATTTCGTGCCAAGATCTATTATCATTATTACTCGTAGACCAAAAAGCATAACATTGTACTACGAGATTTTTTAAATTAAAAAACCTGCTGAGCGGGAGTGGATATCAAAACAAAACATCAATAGCATCAACCTAATGTATTCCTTAGGATATAATATAATTAAGCAATGTCTAAGTCGAGTTAACTACTATTAAACTACGCCTGAGTATTGTGCCACTCATCATACGTCATACGTGGGATAAGTAGTTAGGAGAAGGAGTAATTAAGAGAATAAATAATAAAGTTGGTCCCATAAGTAAAAAATACTACGATATAATCTCGAACATACAATTGTACAAGTTCGCATCTACGAACAATCTCTTTTTGCACGCCATTCGAAATTGACTGTTTTAAGTTGGTTTCCCGCGGAATGATTCCAAGAAATGCGTCGTTTCTTCTCATTTTCATGAATAAAGTAGCACAAGGAATTAAATACGAAAGTCTAATTGAAAACAAGAAAGTTCTGTTGCGCGCAGTCGGTTACTCTCCGAGCGGATGGCGAGTTGCCGTTTTTTATCTTAAGTTTGATATTAAAGACATTGTTGATAGTTTAAAACCTTGAATGGTTCTCTGTTACGTATTTCTGTAAACTAGTTCTGTGGAACGGGAAGTAGGCATATCTATTCGAGGAATTAATATAGATACTGACTGCGATTACTGACATTTAGGAATTTTTAGTCTTTGGAGAAATGTATGTTCAATCGTGGAGTTTTTGTAGCTGGAGACAAGAATAAGAACTCATTTTATTTGTGATTTATTTTAAATAGATTTCATTTTTGTATACATATGAGTATTACGCAAGGTGAAAAACGCCATATAGAGAAACACGCAAATGTGTTGCATTTCTATGTTAGCATTCTTTTTTTATACAATAAGTCCGGCAAACAAGCAAGCGGATCACCTGATGGTAAGTGATCACTGTCGCCCTGTGCTGTCGTCCATAAACGCCCACAACACTGGAATTATGGATGTGTTGTCGGCTCACTAAATATGGTTATGGAAGGAAGCGTGAAAGAAAAAGGATGTGAAGAAGAAAGGTGTTTTCTTTTTATTAATAAATGAAACCATAGTTCTGACCCTTCATATGATACCAGTCTTGTGTGATGAGTATCAGAACCTATCAGATTTTATTTCATATCAGCCAGATCCCAAAAGTCCGTCCGCCAACCCGCACTAGGCCAGCGTGGTGGACTATACGGCCTAACCACTCTCAATCGCTACTCGCGATTGTAGAGTAGGGCCGTGCCCAGCAGTGGGACGTATATGGGCTGTTAAAAAAATAGATCCGAAAAAAATATTTACGCTTATTGTGGCCGGTAGCTAATCGCTATCACTCCCACTGCGTCCCAACATCTTGAAAAATGGCCGGGTGTTGTGCGTTGAGAGGCCAAATTAAGATACATGCGGCCCTTGCTCAGCACGTCACGTCTGTTTATCATTTTATTCCATTAGTTAGAGCCGCCACGGTTTTTGGGGCACATGACAATTTATGAAACCGTTTGTGTCTTACTTTTTGCTAGAATGCCTTTGTCCTTGTTTTTGTGGAACAAACGGACAGGAGGTGAATTGATGGTGATTAGTGATTACCACTTATTTCACTGAATGTGGCGCAGTTGGTTAGACGACTGGGAAACGAGAGGTCGCGACTTCGATTCCCACATTGAGATTAATGTTTGTGTGATCCAAAATTGTTGACAATTTACTGCGTTGGAACACTTTCTACGTCCAAAATATCAGAGAAATTGTAGATATGTATCTTTTGAAGAAGGAAACTTTTTTGTGAAATATGTTAACTATAAAAATTATACTCGGTATTGTAGAATTGTAGAGTCTCCTGTGTATTTACTGCTATACATAGATGATAATAATGCCGATTAATTAATATTATAAAAAATAAAACAATTAAAAACTGTTATCAATCAAGCCGTGCTTATCCAATTAAAAAAATATAACATTTTTTTGACGCGGTCCGATGAAATGTTTTCGGAAATGTACTGCGTGCGAGTGATAAAGGCTGGCGATCCCTGTTATAGGACATTCCCACTTGTGCCGCGGCAATCGTCCGCGCGTCGTGTGCCAGATAAATCCAATTAATATTCCACCATTTATGCATACATTTGAACAAAAAAGCGTTTTCTCTTTGTTGAACACTGTCATTTTTTGTTTTCGTCCAAAAACGATTTTATGCCAATGAATATTTTAACGGAATATCGGCTATGCGCCAAAATCGCTTTGATTTTGTGTGTATTTTGCGGATTTCGACTTTTTTTTGTTAGAATATTTAGAACCAGTTTTTTATAATTATCATGTTCGGGGGTATTTATTCGACAAAGCTCTGCAGCCTTTGCAGTTCAGGTTTCAAAAAGTCATGCTTTAGTTCGGTATACCCAATGAACGGGCTGATAATATTAAGGTACTATTATTTTATGGAAAGCCGACTTACATACATAATCTCACGCCTTTTTCCCAGGAGTAGGCAGAGGTTCTCCTGGTAGTAACCAAGCACCCACGTTTCGCCGTGTGTTTCGTCCCAGAATGTGATAAGGGGCGAGCCTATCGCCATATTGGGCACAAATTCCTGACTCCGGACTGATAATGAATAGAAAAATCCAATATCACTTTGCCCGACCGAGGATTCGAACCCAGGACCTTAGTTTTGTAATCGTACCTTAGTACAACTACGCCACCGAGGCAGTCAGAATTTACAGTAGATAATAGTTTTGCCTTGTGCTTTGTTATAACATCAGTAAAATGAACTTACTGCTGAATATAGGGTTCCCCTACATACTCCACAGCAACCTGTTGGAACCGGCCGGCGTCCAGCCATTCCTGCAACCTTCACCAGGGAGTTATCTCCACATTATTGGAGTAACTTGTTATATTGTTATATCAATTTTTAAGTCATCAACATCAGCCACAATTAACAGCTTAACTGTCTTGTATTATAATTATCTTCCCTAAGGATTTCTACGGAAACCTGGTGAAATGCCTTCGAGGAGACCACGTACCGTTAAGTACAGCGTCGCTTGTCCATCACTATAAATTAGGTAACCAAATGAAGTTAACAGAACGTTACAAGTCAATTAAACAAAATCATTCTGTACTTCACGACTACGAACCTAAATACAAATCAAATTAAATTGATTATTCTAGACTTCACGACTACGAACCTAAATTTAGTCAGAACACGAATCAGAAATATAAAAATGAAGTCATATTCAAAGGAACAGTAGAGATACAAAAATGCCAAATAGGTCCATCCCGGGACCTCTGATGAGGGTCGCGGAGGTAAGACGTGTAGAGTCTGACGCCGCCGATTTGAATATTACAGTTGAGGTCGGAAAGGTCGTGAAAGTGTTCAAGTATTCACAAGATATGTTCATTGTTGTAAATGTTTTAAGAGAATTGGCTGTAAATATTATTTATTATTAAATATTTATTTCAGAATAGAATACCATATATTATGTTAGTTACAATGATCACTTAAAAACTATGTTAGTATAATTTAGAAACGGTGAAGGAAAACATCGTGAGGAAACCTGCATACCATAGCGATTTGTATAAATTTCTATGGTATGTAAAAGTCCGCCAACCCGCATTAGGCCAGCGTGGTGGACTATATGGCCTAACCACTCTCAATCGTACTCTCGATTGTAGAGGAGGCCCGTGCCCTGCAGTGGGTCGTATATGGGCTGATACAATACAAAAAAATAATAATTTAGAAATATATTTGGTATGTCACTAGTCAATACAATCACTTATTCTATGTGCCGCTGAATGCACCTTTGTAACAATTGTACGCTCCAGCGGTCTGAAAATATCTGCAGGATGCTATTGGCGCTGGCGCGGAGACGTGAAAGAAGCGAAGCACACCTTTTTCTCATGACGGCCATAAAACCATCAGTCTGCATCTGTGTAAACATATATATAGGACTGACTGACATTTACATATATTTAATGAGTTATTCAGTAATTTCCTAGTAGTTATAAATAAGAAAAACTAATAGATTCCGACGAATTGAGAACCACCTCTTTTTTTAAGTCGGTTAAAAATATATACCTACTAGAGAATTATTTGCCTCGGCAGCGTAGTTGGACTACGGTACGATTACAAAGCTGAGGTCGCGGGTTTGAATCCCTAGTTCGGCAAAGTGATATTGGATTTCTGTATTAATTATAAGCCCGGAATCAGGAATATGTGCCCGGTATGGCGATAGGCTCGCCCCCTATCACATCGTGGGACCGAACACACAGGGCGAAACGTGGATGTCCTGGTAACACCTCTGCTTTCCCCTTCTAGGAAAAAAGCGTAAGTTTATGTATGTTAAGAATTATCTAATTAGCTATAGTTACTGAGTGTAGCAGTAAGAGAAAGTTTTCGGTTGATTGTGAATAATCTATATATGGGGCATTTCACGTGAAGCGGACAACCAAAAAAAAATTAGGTCATGAATTTTGTTTATACTCCGGTCAGTTATACTTTTAGTAGACGTGGATGTGGACACACATTGTTTTTTTAGTATGAAGCTTTATTGCATAGTTATGAGCTTTTAAAAGTTTACCAAGAATGAAGTCACGAATTTTTGGATGCTTATTATCTGCATCAATTAATTTGTAAAAATATTAAAAATATATTGTTTCTTAAAGTTAAAAAGTCGAATTTTTTAATTTTTTTGCCGAATTCTAAATTTGAATTTTTTTACGTAGAGTAAACCGGAAGTGAACATTTCAAACCGATATATCAGTAACTTTGACCCTTTTTTTTTAATATTTTAACCTTAAATGAAAGCTTTAAACGTATTAATTCTTCACAAAAAAAATTAAAACGTGATCCCCAATAGTTTAAGACTTAGAGCATATAGAGTACATACACATAGACATGAGCACTTTCTAAGCAATCGGGTTTATGCGCTAACATGCTAAAATACTACGCTATTAATATTTTATTCCTTTATTCTAACATGCAAAATTATAAAAATAAACGATTTCATTAATTCTTCACTAAAAAAATTAAGCATGATCGCCAATAGTTTAAGACTTAAAGCGGTTTTATTGAGATTGAAACAGTTTTAACTAATATAGAGATAAATTTGTAATTTTTACTATTCGCACTCCCACTTATTCTATTTACTCATAAGCCCTCATTGGTTTGAAGAAAAGCATGCAGTTGTTTAGTTCCTGGAACGGCGATAGCGGAAGCAAAACGGACTCGTAGAAAATCTCGCTATTGTTGAATACTTTCCTTCGAGCAGTAGTAAATAGAAGTCTCATTCATATAATATTATAGGTATAGTGATAGCGTTATTCGTGGACTGTAAGCTTGCACGGGGTGCCAAACGTTTAAGGTTTCCCCCAAGACCGTCACATGGCATTATTCCATGAGCGGTGGCATGGAAGTGTAACTGTGCTTCTATCTTAAAATCTTGGATGTAGTGAAATAGGTTCACAAAATTGAACCCATTCTTAAAATGTTGGGGAGCTCCGTCTGTAATGTATTTCATGACAGAAACCACAATTTTATGCTCATCATGGTTTTATGCGCATAAACTCGATTGCTTATAAAGTGCTCATAGCTATGTGTATGTACTCTATATGCTCTAAGTCTTAAACTATTGGGGATCACGTTTTAATTTTTTTTGTGAAGAATTAATACGTTTAAAGCTTTCATTTAAGGTTAAAATATTAAAAAAAAAAAGTGTTGAAGTTACTCAAATATCGGTTTGAAATGTTCACTTCCGGTTTACTCTATGTAAAAAAATTCAAATTTAAAATTCGACAAAAAAATTAAAAACTTCGACTTTTTAACTTTAAGAAACAATATATTTTTAATATTTTCACAAATTAATTGATGCAGATAACAAGCCTCCAAAAATTCGTGACTTCATTCTTGGTAAACTTTTAAAAGCTCATAACTAAGCAATAAAGCTTCATACTAAAAAAAAAATCTGTGTACACATCCACGTCTACTAGAAGTATAACTGACCGGATTATAAACAAAATTCATGACCTCATTTTTTTTTGGTTGTCCGCTTCACGTGAAATGCCCCATATATAAAAGAAAGACGTGTTTGTTACACAATTTATAACTCAAGAACGGCTTTACCGATATGGCTGAAAATTGGTGAGGGGGTAGCTTAGAGCCAGGAGACGGACATAGGCTACTTTTTTTGTGAAGAAAAGGCTTGAAGGGGTTGAAATAAGGGATGAAAGTATGTATGGAAAAATCTAAACCATTAAAGTTAAGATGTCAAACTTGGCACTTTAGTTACTCATTTAAAAATAAAAATATATAAATTAACCCGAAAGGGGTTAAAATAAGGGTTGGAATTTTATATGCAAAATCGAAACAGCTGAAGCTATTTCTATAAAAATATATATTACAGCTCTTATTACAAACAAAAAATAATGGCTTACAATAATTTTGGAAAAACATCATCACGGGGGTAAAATAAGGGTAGAAATATTGTACAGAAAATCAAAACCGCTAAAGCTATTGATATAAAAACTTATAATTTGACACCAGTAACGAAAAATAATGTGCACTATAAAAACATCTTAGGTAATGCATACATAAACACACGCCTTTTCCCAGAAGGGGTAGGCAGAGGTGCTACCAGAACACCCTATCGCCATATCGGGCACAAATTCCTGACTCCGGGCTGATAATGAATAGAAAAATCCAATATCACTTTGCCCGACCCGGGATTCGAACCCGAGACCTCAGCTTTGCAATCGTACCGTAGTACCACTACGCCACCGAGGCAGGCAATAGGTGATGCATAGTCTTCTTTATTAGCGAACATTCTTAGCGCTGTTTCAGATAGGAATTAAACAACAGAAATCACCAAGAAGGGAAAAACGTTTTGACTATTGCATTGTTTACATTTGAGAAATAAGTAGTTTACTATACTTCAAAAAATCAATTTCGTAGTCAGAATTATTTTGGCTGAACGGAAAGTTTTAGCAGGAATTTTGCAAAGTATTTGTGTTTGCGTAGTTTTTGAATGATATTCGTCGTATTGTCGTGTTTATATAAGGCCTATCTACAAAATAAAAGCAATTCCAAAAAATTGTCAACATGCCTATTTAGGCATTAAGGGATGAAATGGGATAAAGTGGGACGAACGCGATGAGACCGGTCGGATCCGGATTGCATTCGATGGGAAATAATGAGACGGGATGTAACAGAAAGAAAAGGAGCCAGATGAGATGAGATGGGATACGGTAGGAAAAGGGATAGTACGTACTTAGGTTGTGTTCAGGAGTACAAAAGTTTGAACGGGAATAAGATATTTCTGATGTGGAGTGGAGTCTAAACATGTAAGCACCCAGGCGAAGCTGGGCCGGGCCGCTAGTTAATGATAATTAAAAGATGATAATTACAACTTGGGATGATGTGGTGTATGAGGGTGAGGGCATACGCACCACCGGTAGAAACTATCGTCTCTACCGACTTTCATGAGATTTATAAAATATTAAACATACCCATAGTGCCTAGTGGACATGATGACCTGACAACCAGGGTTCACTACATATTATACGTGATATTGATATTGGCTCTTTGTAAAAAATTTGAAAAAAAAAACCGATATGATTTTTTATCACAAATCGTGGTTTTAGTTTTTAGGATTTTTGGTCACCAAGTGTAGTTACGAGTATTTTTACCGCTTAGCTGAACTTTGTTTAGAGAACTTTTCTGAGATGTGAACAGAATCGTACTGATACGGGTCGATCAAAAGCCTTGAAAACTAAAATCGCGAATTTTGACAAAATTCTTAGTCAGTTTTTTTCAAACCTGTTACAATTTTACCTGGGGTGGATAGAACATGTGGTTTAAATTGTAAACCATACGTAAATATCACCCTGTATATCCTGCTACTATGAAAGCCTCCGTTGGTCTTGTGGTTAGACGCCAAACGAGAGGCTGCGGCTTCGATCGCCGCATCGAGATAAAAAAATATGTGAACCACAAGTTACATTAGCAATTAGCAAGTTGAAGTGGCAATGGGCGGGGCACATAGCACGGAGAACTGATGGCCGATGGGGCCAAAAAGTTCTCGAATGGAGGCCACGAAGCGGAAAGCGCAGCGTGGGACGTCCACCCACTAGGTGGTCAGACGACCTGGTAAAGATCGCGGGACGTCGCTGGATGCAGGCTGCCTCCAACAGGTCACTGTGGAAATCATTGGGAGAGGCCTATGTTCAGCAGTGGACTTCCTTTGGCTGATGGATGGATGGAACCACAAGTATTTGTCTCGGGTCAGGGCGTTTGTCCCTCATAGTTTTTGATACCTACGACACAATATAGTCAGGATTATACATTTGCCTGTGTATTTATTTATTACCATACCAATTAAAGCATATAATATTTACTATCAATAATATAGTATTTAACACTATAATACACTCATGAATACGTACTATGCATATTCATTTGAGTAAACGCATTTGTAATTGACCCATTACCCACTCATCTTCAAGTAAGATTTATAATTAACGAGAAGTTACTCAAGCTATAGTTTGTTTGGTTGGAATGAAACTGCTTATATTGGTCTAAAGTTTAATTCCAGGACACTTTGAAATCTGAATGTTTTTCTGGTGGTAGGATTTTTAGTTCCACCCAGATAGAGACAACAGTACACAGTGTTAAAGAATTTGTATTTTTTTCGTGTTTTGGGTTCATCCTGCCCTCATCCTGGAGCTGGCATAATTTTGTCGACCGGCAAGATATAGCTAACTCGTGCTTGTGGATATTACTATCACTTTGACGTACCACATTTATCAAGAAATTCGAAAGAGCATTGTTTATACCTTTTGAGACCATGAAACCCCCCCCCTTAGGTCTATAATGAGATGCCTCGAATGTTTTTCCTAGAATATCCTTGACATAAATATACACTTCCTAGTTTTTATTAGCGATTCCGAACGTTAACGATCCGATGGCATAGAAATAAAACAGTTTACGATTCCCTGCATAATGTACTGCATATCTGAGAGTCCTCGCTATTTCCACTTGTGACCGACTGGTACGGAAACGGAATTTAAAATGTAAGTTATCGTTAAATTCAAATGGATATATTTTTATTGTTATTAATCCGGAGATTTTAGTCCAAACACTACAACTATAACGTTTTGAAGTTACGTATGTAGTCTCTAGTCGATACTCGATGGTTTTTTTTATGGCGATGAATGGCGAAAGTTATACATATCACTATGGTATGTAGGTTTCCTCACGATGTTTTCCTTCACCGTTATAGTGCGTGGAGATTGAGTATCAATACATACAAGACTCCGAAAAGTCAGAGGTGTGTCTTGGGATTTGAACCCGCGACCACCGTGAACATGTAGGCAGCCGCGTCTGGTCCGTTACCAACAAACCATGACGCAATTTTTTTATTTTTTTAATACAGTACTAAAAGTTAATCTCTTAATCAGCCTCGATTTTTATCACTTTGGATCCGAAGCTAATATGAGTTACAGCATAAAAGTCTATAAAGCCACATTTACACCTATCCCTGAAAATCTATTCAGATAATGTATATTTTTGTCCAACAAAGTGACAGTTAAAGTAGCAGACAGTTGTTACACAAACTAGTTGAAGTTGACCTAAAATTCAAGCCTAGAATTATACGTCTCAGTCTACACGTAGGAAGAACGAAATAAAAGCTTGCAAAAATAGAATTTTCCCTTTTGGAAGAATTGTAAATTATGCAGACGATTTGCTTTATTTGTCCGCTGCAATTAACATCCAACCCGTTCAGGAAGGTAAACAATTCATTACCCAATTCGTGCCTGTGGCTTGAGGTTTAATTTGGTTATGTTTAACCTTTTTAACAATGTTCTAACTGATTTTTTAAACCCATTTTCACACCTATAGGGCCATGATGGAACTCAAGTAATGTTGATACAATTGGTTATTTTGATATTACTTTAAAATGGTAATTGAAAACTACAAACTCTACACCACCATATTCATCTGTTCTGTGTCTACACCGATCCTTCAAAATTCCCAGTTTTTTAGACATTGGAAACTTGGGGTCTTATTTTCTGTTTCCGATTTTTGTATTTATCTTATCCGACTGTATATTATTTACAAACTAGCACATTGTCAATTTTGGAATCATTTATGTTTTTACTCACTACTATATTCACAACTCAATGTACATAACCTAAGCCTCAAGACACATATTCTTTCTTCACTTTCTTTTCGCATATTTTATATGAAGGTCCGAAGGTCGACTACAATTGATCAACATTGTTCTTTACCTCCTTCATAAAATCCACCAATACTTCAACTTTCCATCTTCCCCAGGCCGTCCTCAACCGACCCTCACCTGGCTGATCAACAACAAGCCGCTAGAAGACCATACACTCCTCAAGAATGACGGCAAGGTGATAGTCAGCAGGATCAGCGTCGGCGGCGCTGAGAGGAGCTGGCTGAACACCAGCATTCGGTGCCAGGCCACTAACACTCCGCTGTTGAGCCCTCATGAACGAACTGCCAGGGTTGAGATGCATTGTAAGTAGTTTGAATAATTTATGTGACTTTAAGTATGTGTTATGGTAAATTGATTTGAACGGATAGAGCTATGACTTTTGTGGTAAAGTTAAGAGTCTCTGCCTATTACAAAGTAGAAAAAAGATATCGTGCTCTTCAGGAACGTATTAGGCAAAAGCAATTCTTTGTACAGTCATGATGTATCACTTTGTGGTGGGTTAAAACCTAAAATATAAAGCAAAAGCCAGAAGTCCTAAAAATTATATTTATTAATGGATTGTATTTTATTGAAATTGATAATAATGTATGACAAAATTACAATGCAATGTTTCTCTAATTCCAGTTAATTTATAAGTGTATTTTTTTATAAATTTTAAGGACGCAAATATCTATGTTAATGCTTTATAATTTTCCCATACGGTATAATATGTTTCTGTCCAGTACGCCCCCTATCGGTGGTAATAACGAATAAGCCTGGCCAGATGTCTGCGGACAACGAGATGACGCTAGTATGCATCTCCCACGGCAGCAGACCGCCCGCGCAGATCACCTGGTACCGGGAGAACCGGAGGTATACCCGGGGGAAGGTAATACAATGATAATAGTAGTATTTATAGATAGTACTTTACTCTGTGATAAAATTATAAACGTAGAATATGAATTTCAAAGTTCTTTTTTGCCTTATTTGCAATATTTTTCAAACAGCAAAATATACAAGTCCTTCTGACTAGCAATTAAAACACACGTTACCAGCTATTGCTGTCAGGTTTCGTTAAAAACTATGTCAATAAAAATACCATTGTTACAAACTGATGATATCAAAGAGTTTAGTTAAAAGTAGTCATATTCCTTGTAGAAGAAGAAAATTACAGCAAATACTGACAGTAATAATATTTGACAGCACAGCCAGTTCACGAACGAGACTACAACAGTGAGCAGGCTGACCATGCTTCCCCAACCAGAAGACGATGGAACTGTGATCAGGTGCCGAGCTGACAACCCTGTGCTGAGGGTAGCCCTGGAAGACTCTTTCAGAATGAGTATTGTTTGTAAGTTTTGCAGCATGACCAGCGCATACCCTACTTAGCTCATCATCATTATCAGCCTTTTATTGTCAACTGCTGGATATAGGCCTCCTCCAAATTGCGCCATTTCACCCAGTCTTCGTCTTGTCACATCCAGCATCTACTTAGCTACAGACATGTTTTTTCGAGTTCAGTAATCAAAACCAATGGATTTGATGTAAAATTGTGTATTTCACGTCTCTTACTATTTAGGGGAGGTTTTCGTTGAAATAAAAGTAATATCTAATTTAGCTTTTATTGTGAACCGTGAACCAATATTACAAAGGTACCTAAGACCCGCACGCTCGCTTAATGTGAGTTGGTGATCAAATTCAATTTATTTAAGTGGCGAACATTTCGTGTTTTGATCAACGTTCACGACTGACTATAGTTTCTTTCGCTACAATATTTTTGTACTTGTACAATTTGTACAAGCATTATAGACAGGTGAGTCTAATTTTTTTTTATAGCATAGGTCCGGCAAGCGAGCAAGCAGGTCACCGGATGGTAAACTAACCATACCATACCATATCACTGCTGCTCATGAGCAGCATATTATGAATGTTTATGAACATTCATAACGCTAGGATCATGGATGTGTTGCCGGCCAATCAGATCGTGAGGGGAGTAGGAAGGAAAAAGGATGGGAATAGGAAAAAGGTATTAGGCTGTCCCAAAATATTAATTGGAGCTGATGGTCTGGCCAAAATCTGGCCTCCGGCTCATGCAGAATTTAATAATTTTCCAATGAAACGTCGTTGGTCATCATCTTGAATTTAAGCGATATTGTCATCATTTTAATGCAGTAGTTTTTACCATTTAATATTTTTTTTTATCAGCCCATATACGTCCCACTGCTGGGCACAGGCCTACTCTACAATCGAGAGAATCGATTGAGAGTGGTTAGGCCATATAGTCCACCACGCTGGCCTAGTGCGGGTTGGCGGCCTTACATATCGTAGAAATTCTTTAAAATCGCTACGGTATGCAGGTTTCCTCACGATGTTTTCCTTCACCGTTAAAGTGCGTGGTGTGATTGACTATCAATACACACATAACTCCGAAAAGTCAGAGGCGTGCCCTAGGATTTGAACCCGCGACCACCGTGAACATGTAGGCAGCCGAGTCTGGTCCGTTACCAACAGGCCACCACGCACTACTACTACTTTAATAATTACTTAATAACAATTAATAATATTACTCCTTCAAGATTGCATTTCAGTTTTGACAATGCTACAGATGATGTAAATATGAATTTTGATACGCTTACTCTCTTACCAAATCTACATCTAGTTTTTCTTGCAGACAGACCAGTGCTGACTATGTCTCTAGGCAGCACACTGAACCCAAACGACATCAAGGAAGGCGATGACGTATACTTCGAATGCAATATTAAGGCCAATCCGAAGGAGCATCGGATTTCATGGTACCATAATGTGAGTGTTAGTTATTGTTCTTTAAACTGCAATAACTAACTTTTATTTTGTTACCCCAGGTATTTCAAAGTAAATTACTATTTCATAACCCTTAAACACCCACTAGACGTGAACATCTTTCTATTCAAATTAAGATACTCTTTCAAGATCCTTATATACAAACCAGACAGACCAGACAGACAGACAAGTTCTACCTGTAAGCGGGTCCCGTTTTTAAATTATTTTTTCACTTAGGCACACTCTTATACGTGCTTGTTTATTAAAATTTCAGCATTTTTGAACTGTGGGAACTTGTTACATTATGCGTATTTACTATTAATATACAATTTATTATCTGGATGAACTTGCACAATGTTCAATCATGAGCAAAGATGGACTACCTTGGTGATTGGGGCTGGAAGGACACAATATTGACTTCTCGAGGCGTTTCGTTTCGTTATTGTCGAGAAATCCTGGATTCTATGTTGAAATCTCCGATCTCGTGATGGTATTCTTCTTAATTAAAGCACGCGCCAACTAACTGTCAATTTCAAAACTCCTCCATCTGCAAAAACCTTAAAAACAAAATGATGGTTCAGATTTGATCTCGAAGGAATCCTAAAAGAAAAGGTTCGCTGATCTCACAAGTACGAAGCTGCAACGTAGACTTAAACTCCTAACTAACCACCTCTTTTCAACTACGTACGGACAAGTTAAACACTGAGCCGGATAAAACGAGCAATCTTTTTTAAAACGTCTTCAATTACTTTTGTTTTACAACTCATCGTGAGGGGAAATCTGGTTAGAAGTTTTTTTAATTCTTCAGCCTGTTAATCCATAATGATGTTGGGTTATGATCGTTATGTTTATTGCTGATTTAAAGTATTTTTAGGCAGCTTAAGATGCGGCGGTTTTTGGATCAGATTGAGGTGATGAAGACTATGACAGATTCCACAATTTAAACTATTACGTTCTAGGCGCTTCGATATTCTCCTGTTTGGTTATTGCCCCGGAAGAAATTGCGGCTTTACGGTTGCTTCTTCCCTTTCCACGTTGATTCTTAAGCTGCAGAGCCCAAGGAATACTTAGCAACGGGCTTCTTATTACTGGAGATGATGATAATGCTCACATGAGCCACAAAGTCGTTAATAAAAAAGTAAAAATACCAGAACAATTTTCATCCATCTTCATCTCCTCAGGACCAGCCAGTGAGCCAGAACATGTCTTCAGGAGTGTTCATCAGCACCAAATCGCTGGTGCTGCAGAGGGTCACGAAGAGGGATGGAGGGCTGTATACGTGCAGGGCTGCCAACCAGATGGGCGAGTCCACTAGCCAGCCAGTGTATCTTAGAGTGCAGTGTGAGTGTTATATATCCTATGGAGAAAAGTCTTAATCTAGACTAGAAACTTTTACTCCACCTAATTATTATATTAGACCAAGTCAGTTGCGGTCGTAAGTTTTCATAAACCGGGATTTTTGTTAGCAAATTCGGCCACACGTGTATGTCTAATAAGCCCGTTTCTATTTCTTGTATTGCATCGGTGCTACAGAGAAGCAAACAGGTCACCATGTAGTAAGTGATTACCTTCGCCCGTGAAATCTACCATGCGTTGTCAGCCTCCTCAAATGGGAAAGTAAAGAGAAGAAAGAAGAGAAATAAAGTACTTAGAGTTTTAATGTTCTAGCATTGAGATTATTACAGTATAATTTCGTTATTGATAATTGAAATACTGGTAATTGGTATACTTAATTATCCATTTGTAATATCTCAAAAAAATACCTCATCAGCTTTACTAAAAGAATACACCATTATACAAAGTACCGTGACACACAGACGCACCAGTCTGCGCGCAGCCGACGCCGCTGGTGGTTGGCGCGCGTCTGGACGAGCCGCTCCGGGTACGATGCACGGTCAGCGCCGACCCCGCTGACGTCACATTCTACTGGCAGTTCAATAACAGTGGCGAGAGCTTTCAAGTCTCGCCGGCTAGATATGGTAATTATACACTCATTTTGGATAAATAAAAAGAAATAATAATAAAGTCGACACGATTATGTCGGCTATTCGAAACCGAGTATAGGTACACAGGGTGATCCCAAAATGCGCCACACCGTGGACGCCATATGGTGGAATAAGAATATACTACCACCAGCAAAATTTTGCACATTCAGCAAGAAATAGTGTAGTGTTGGTACTGCGCAGTGGCGACCAGATAGGCTCGATTGGCAGCACTAATCTAACTCATTACTTTACCCAAATCCAGCAAATATACCGCCTAGTGTTACTCTGCAGTGTCCACAGGGGGCACCACGAGCGAGCTCCGCTACCGCGCGGCGAGTGAACGCGACTACGGCGCGCTTATGTGCCGCGCAACCAACGCTGTTGGACGACAGAAGCGCCCGTGTGTATTCCAGATTGTTCCGGCTGGTGAGTCAATGTTGTTTGTAGGAAATATTGTTTGAATATTGAGGATTGTGTATTTGATGATGAGATGATATTGTTAATTGTGTTTTGATTAATTGTTTTTGTAGTTTGAGACGTGAAACACTATGAAACTTTTTAATAAGTTTTTGATTATATGACCGGATTGGTTTTTGTTTTTATCGTCAAAGTATGTCGGCAAGTGGGGGCCAGTGATGATTTGAAATAATATAGGATATATAATAAAAACCATAACTTTAATACTTAATACAATACAATATAATACAAAATAAACTACATACTTGACAAAATACAAAAACAACAGGACGATGCAAAGCAGGACTTATTATTCACGCGACGCGCGTATTTTTTCCTCATTAAAATTAATTCAAATGGAATCTATAAAAAGCCAGCTGAAATCCCCTGGCCAGATGTTCGTGCGTCGCCAAAGGCTTTTATTTTCTCTTAATTTAGATCCTAAAATGGACTTTTTTCCTTGGAAAGTCTTAGGAAAGTGAAACGAAATAAACTTGGGATTGTAGTACTGAAAACTGTTTTATGGGAGTTTGGTAGTATCACCGACTGCCTCGGTGGCGTAGTGGTACTACGGTACGATTGCAAAGCTGAGTTCTCGGGTTCGAATCCCGGGTCGGGCAAAGTGATATTGGATTTTTCTATTCATTATCAGCCCGGAGTCAGGAATTTGTGCCCGATATGGCGATAGACTCGCCCTTTATCACATCGTGGGACGGAATATACAAGGCGAAACGTGGGTGTTCTGGTAGCACCTCTGCCTACCCCTTCTGGGGAAAAGGCGTGTGTTTAAGTATGTATGGTAGTATCTCGAAATAGACGTTTTTGCTTTGCAATATCGGAAGTCCTTACTTTTTAACATTTCGGGCTAGGAATTCTCCAAGACTGACAGCAAGTACTATTTTATTGATACTTGATACGTTTACTACGTTTTGAAGTAGGCAACACGTAATTTATGTTGATATGTACAGGACTTTAAACATGATGCCATTAACCCTTGGCCAAGGAATTAGCAACAGGCACGATTAGAACTTGATGGTTAGACGACCTGGTGAAGGTCGTGGGACGTCGCTGGATGCAGGCTACCTCCAATAGGTCACTGTGGAAATCATTGGGAGAGGCATACACCTAACATACGTTCAGTAGTGTACTTACTTTGGATTGATGATTAGAACTTTGACACTAAATTTTCTTGGTTGTTAAATGCGGTACAGAGTTCTCAAAACGTTATAACTATAGTGGTTTATATTAGCTTGTTCACATTGGTCAAGATTTGGGTCGATAACAGCATTCGAGAGCGCAGGAACTGAAAGAACTTTAGTTTAGATAGAAAATGTAAAATGTATGTGAAATATAGCAGAGAGAAGATGACTACATGAAATTTTCATGATTTTAAGAATTTATGCATATCTAATAAAGCTGGTAACTGGTAGTTAAAGACAATTCAATAAGTTTTATTGGAGCTACTAATGCGTTTACGGAAGAAAACGACAGAGCAAACAACAAGACACAAACAAAGAATAAACACAAGCATTTATCTAAATCAATCATCATCATCAGCCCGTTGCAGTCCACTGCTGGACTTAGGCCTCTCAAGGTACGCCACAGAGCCCAGTCTGCTGTATTAATCCAGTCGCGAAAGTAATTCTAAATCAATATATCTAAACAGTGAACTAGTTGCACGTATAGTGTCGGCAGTAAAACAGAGAATTTGATCGAGTTTATGGCCCGCCGGCAGAGGGAATAATGTGAAAATTACTAATTTTATAGCCGCGCCCGATGTTGCGAATATTTTTATAAACGCTTCCCCGTTTCAAACTGTTCGATGGGATTTGATTAGTTTTGTTGACGCTAAAGCATTTTAATGGAAAACTGATTGCTGTGTTTGTTTTTTGAATGTTTTTCTGGCGTATGAGTTGGCTAGTCTCGTTTTGTTCCTTTCTAATCGGCAGTTATTGGTTATGATGGTGGGAAATGGCGCTTTACGGGACACAGATATCAAATATTGTAACAGGACAGACGTGCAAAAATAGATACAGATTTAATTATCGATAGAATGCAAGCTATAAGTGACAGAACTTCTGCCACAGATATACATAAAATATCCAGTAGTTGCAATGAAAATCGTGTCAAAAGGACTAAAGAAATATTATTTAGGTGGTTTGTGATTAAGTGGTTCCTATTAAGGAACGATAATTAAAGGAACTACGAGTAAGACTGAAGTGTGATGGACATCAATTGCCAATTTGGCTGGTTCTATATGACATATTAAATTATACCGTAAAGTTTGTATGTCTATACTACCGTGAAGGATTAGGCGAGGAAATTACTAGAAGGCTGTATGTACGATCTCTATACCAAGTGACATGTTAACATATTATGATTGATAAATTATAAGTTTTGGTGTTTTTGTTGGATGGAATAGGTGGTGTCATACTCATGACAAAAGGCTTGTTAATTACTATAGACCAGGGAATATGGATCTGTTAGTGTATTTCTTTATTTAGAATGAAAATCAAAGCTTAGGTCATTGGCGTGGTCTAAACAAATTTAAGGCTACGTATAATGGCATTATTCGCTGAGTTGCTGGAGAGACCTTTATATTCAGTATACGCTACTGATAAAAATGTAAAATCCAATATTATTATTTTAGCCTTATACCCTCATTCCAATCTTCTCATGCTGAAAAACTACTATCTCAGCTCGATTTAAGAGTCGGAAAGCGAATAATTTGAAGCAAAACTTCACTCCGCCGTAAGACCAAATATCCAACTTGGGAATTTTGAAAGTTGCTGGTATAAAATGCCTTATATACATGTCTAGTTCCACGTGGATGTGCCATTCCGCGAACTGTCTTGAACCAGTTGCGTACATCTAAAACTTGCCTGTTGTAAACCTGGCTTTATATCGGGTACGATTTAAAATACGGCCGAAGTTCCGGCCCGATCCGGCAGCCAATGTAGAAACGTAATGAGCAAACTTGTACCTACCAACTTGCCACTTACACATTCGATTTTTTAGGACATTTCCAGCGGAAGTTTCCGAAATTTGGTTTTATTTTTTCAAATTCTTTAATGTTGTTCAAATGTTTTACGGTTCGTGATTGAGTCGACATCTTTCTTTCCGGTTTCGTATAGTGGGGATGGAAAGGTGAAGATTCAACGAGGATGGAGGATGGAGGTGGTAGGATGGGGACGAATAAGTATGGTCACCTGATGGTACGCTTAGTGCATTCCAAATAGTGTATATTAACAGCGAGAGTTGGTTATGTCTCACCGGTTCTGTATCATATCATATACGTCTCACAGCGGGGCACGGGCCTCCTCTACAATTTAGAGTACCATTGAGAGGCGTTAGGCCATATGGTCCAGCCGGCATAATTGTGTCATGTCTCACTGACTTGACACAATTATGCCGGCCAAGTGGAAAACAGATATTCTTAGACTAAACCAAAACTGCGACACTCTTGCGTGCGTCACTATGTCGAGGTTTGCACCAACGTATTTAATGGAAATTTTGACCTACCGAACGAAACTCCTTCAAGTAGGTCTTCAATGAAAAAGTTCAAGCAAATTCTACATCAAATTGTCGATTTTAAGAATCCCATATTTCAAAATGGGATCGTCGGTGTGCTGATGTAGACGAATAAAACTTCAGATTCCAAATCGTTGTATCCTTTTTATTAAACTTCCATGTTCGCGCTAAAATTAGTATTTCTAAAGTCCAAATCATTGCCTTTTCTCTCAGACAATAACCGTCTAATAAGCACTGGTCTGTTTGCTTACCAATTTGTGTTATATTCAAAGCTAGGAACATCGCAAAAACACAATAAAAAGACGTTAAATAACCGTATAGAATAATAAAACAAATGTTCTGTTTCTAGTTTGCAGTCGGGGGTTTTTATTCCTCACAGACGGAGTGCAAATGACACGTTTTATATTATAACTCGTATTCCTGATGTATTGAGTTGGCACGTGCTTCTGTATTTTTATTATAAAATGTATAGTTTAATAATGCAGTTATTTTAAGTCTCTAGAAGCATTTCTTTGCATTTTTGTCGGTGTTTGGTAGTGACAAGTCTTAGGTACAGGGATTTGAGATGTTACGAGTTTTGAAAAGAAACTGTTTAATTTACGTGAGAAATGAGGTACATTAATTTACTTTAAAGGTATAGTAATTCTAACATTGGTGTGTCAAGATGTAGGTTTTGCTCGGTTTATGGGTATCACTTTATCAAAAGTTTTTCCTTTCTAACACACCCAAACTCGAAAGAAACAATATTATGCGCACCTTGCAATTTGATGCAGTAACGCGAAACACGCATAACATAGGATCGGGGTTATATGTGTAATTAGCTTTTTTTTTATCAGCCCATATACGTCCCACTGCTGGGCACGGGCCTACTCTACAATCGAGAGAATCGATTGAGAGTGTTTAGTCCATATTGTCCTCCACGCTGGCCTAGTGCGGGTTGGCGGACTTACATACCGTAGGAATTCTTTTAAAATCGCTACGGTATGCAGGTTTCCTCTCGATGTTTTCCTTCACCGTTCAAGTGCGTGGTGGTTGATTATCAATACACACTATTTATTTAAACGAACAAATAAAAAATATAACAAATAAAGGTAAGTAAATTATCACAGGGAACTGTACTGAACCGTATAATCTACGCCCACTACGAAACATGACAAGAAATGTCGAGTACAAAATAACATTTATTTAATGAACAACGTTTTGTCAAATTGGCAAAACATTAGAATACGCAATTTATTTTTAGCTAATCATATGCTTGATAGACCAACGCTATGATTTCGAGATGTTTCAGTGAGATGTTTGAATAAGCTGAAGTGAATTTGTAAATACAGAGTGCGATGCCATGACGAAATTAAACTACGACACGATTTCTACGAATTAATTTTAATCTTTTAAGATTATTGTATTATATGACGTGAATATAGAAAAATTAATATTTTCAAAAGCATATACGAGTAAATAATAGTCTGCTCCATAGAATATAAAGATCAAAGATGCTCTTGTATGCTCTTGTTTTGCTATCTGGACATTAGGTTTAGTAATATCTATCGTAATTTCTGATGCCAATTGGGTTCGGAACCTTCAACCGTTCCTTGCGCCTGTCATCACATTGACTATGCCACCAATATTTCAACTGATGATCCTTTGATTTCTAATTCCAACAATACTTGTCTCAATGACCAGGAATGTGCCTCTTACTTCTATATATTTATGATCGATTTTCCAACAGCTCGTCCATCGCCACCCAGAAACTGCACAACAAACAGAACACAGAAGAACGCTGAGCCCTACCTCACAGTGAGATGCATAGCGGGGTACGACGGAGGCCTGACACAGCACTTCACGCTGGATGCCCTGGGAGACACCACCAGGGTCTTGGTTAATACCTCTGCGGGAGTTACAGGTGAACTGCCTTTTATAGTGAGGGTTATATCCTTGATTGGTCGCAAATCGCATAAGACCACCTAATCTGGAAGGAAAGGGACAAGGCCTTTGCCCAGCAGTGGGACATTAACGGCTGATAATAATAATAATATATCCTAATAACCCTGTAAGCCTATGACCCTGTGGCCCTGGACTACTGTAGGGTGTTAGAAGTTTCCAGGGAAGCAGTTAAAGAAGATCAGGAGGCGTTAAGGAAAGTTATGGAGACGATGGGATTCGAATTTGAAGCTAATATTTTCTATTAAAGGAGTACAGTCTATGATATTTGATACCACAGATTCGTCTTATTTCGATGGTTAGTAATAAGTCCATGATGTGATAAATTGTAGAAATATGAATTTCATAATATCATAGAGAATGTCTCAGGCGTTAAATCCACCTATAGTCAATTCGTATAACGTGTTAAAAATAAATTAATAAATAAATAAGCATAGGTGACGTGCGTAGTAGTAATTTAAACTCACCATCGCCAGCTACTGGTAGCTATAGGCCTCTCCAAGTAAGTTCCGCTTTAACCATACCAATCTCCATTATATGCTAAAACATTGCAGCGTAACAAAAATTGGTCATCTGCGCTCGTTGAAACTTATTTAAATACTACAATAAATTGGTTTTGGCTAGTTGCAATCCATCAACTGGCGTGGACACAATTCATGCTTCACGTATACTGAAAGAGAAACATTTTTCTATGTTTCTACGACATAAAGAATATGACACCGACACAAACGGTATTACTATACCAAAAATAGCTGCACGTTGGAACGATCTGTTAGAAGAAGTAATGTCTTAGCATCAAGATGATATAACCCAGATTTTTCCATTAAAACTTGGAATTTGAAAGCGTGACACATTTCTTATTACGGAAGTTATTTCTTCGTGTGTAGTTTTAAAAACTTAACTTTATAAACCACTCGAGCTAGTTTGGAAGTTTCTTTAAGACCAAATGGCTTTAATGCTTTTCGTTTTTACAAATTTTTGTATTGTATTGTATCAGCCCATATACGACCCACTGCAGGGCACGGACCTCCTCTACAATCGAGAGTACGATTGAGAGTGGTTAGGCCATATAGTCCACCACGCTGGCCTAGTGCGGGTTGGCGAACTTACACACCGTAGATTTTTTTTTTAAATCGCTACGGTATGCAGGTTTCCTCACGATGTTTTCCTTCACCGTTAAAGTGCGTGGTGATTGACTATCAATACACACATAACTCCGAAAAGTCAGAGGTGTGCCCTGGGATTTGAACCCGCGACCACCGTGAACATGTAGGCAGCCGAGTCTGGTTCGATACCACGAGGCCACCACGCACTTTTACAAATATTCCAACTAAATTATTCTTTGCTTTGTGATCTGCATATTTGAGTGTTTTATAAGGAATTGATAGATGGCCGCATGGAGCCGGCTCTGTGAACCAAAAATCTATTTCCGAATAGATTGATGCCAGGCATGAAATATCGACCCCCGTAAACATATAAGGGTGTATGTTCGGTTACGAGGAAGTAGTAGTACGGCTAGTATAATTGTATCAACCGGTCTGACTTCATCTCCCAAGTTACTGTGTTACGGCAGTTTAAAAAGATATCTGTATCAGCTTCTATACGTCCCACTGCAGCACGCGCCTTCTCTACAACCACGAGTACGATTGAGAGGGTTTAGGCCGTATAATCCCCCACCCTGGCCTAGTGCAGTTTGGCGGACTTATACATAACATAGAAATTCTTCCGAATGGCTATGGTATGCAGGTTTCCTCACGATGATTCTTCACTGTTATAGTTATGTTATGTTAGACCTTGATTGGTAGAATGCAATCTCTTTTGGCCCAGATCTAGTAGTATGGCTAAATATAAGCTGGTCTGCCGTGGAGTCTCTGGCTGAAGACGAGGAGCTGGTGGTGACTGCGAGAAACAGCAAGGGTGCTTCCGACCCAGTGTTGTTGAGGGACCTAGTGTACAGAGACGCAGCTAAACGAGCAGGTGAGCGCCAAGCATTTCTGTGTTGTTGCATCAATTTTTGGCGTTTAGGAAGTGTGCAATATTTTGTAATTTACGGCCTGCACCGTGTGAGGTAAACACGAAATCGTAAATAATGTTTTCTTCAAATTTATTTCCATTAATAAGGGGATTTACTAAGACAAAGTATTCTAAAACCTGAAAAGCAGCCACGGCGAATTAAAAAAAAACGCTTTAATTACTACTATATTTATTGAGCAAAGCAATTAAAGGATCGATTTAGAAACGATTGCTTAGATCTACAAGAATTTTCTGGCATCTTGACTGACTATATTTTGTAAGCAATATTCCTTAACATCTAGTCTTAACTACTAAAATCTTGTTATAAAATGGCCCAAATACATCTGCTTTATATAAATTGTAGTTCAGTTTTGAAGATTGAGTGCTCCCAGCACTACAGCTCCACACGTAATTGAATTCCATACGAGAATTTCCCGCCATGATGTAACACACGGCAGATGGAGTTTTCACTAACATATTGTATTGCCTTCTTGTTATATTTTGATAGAAGTATTTGTTTAAAATGAAGATGCTTACATAACCTTCACGCCTGCATCCTATAGGGGTAGGCAAAGAAGTTAACGTGACGATTTTCCACTTTGCTCGATTATGACAAGGAATGCGTTTCGTCCATTTACGAGTATAGTTAAGTAAGATGCTAACAGAAATTTATTTCTGGGACATCTTGATTACGGCTTCAAAATATAATTGTATGTTCTATGTGTATAGAACTTGCCTTCATTTTTTAGTTCAACTTACTTCTTTCTTATAACCTCAACTCTGAGTAACTCCTACAAGCATTTACAGAGCAAAACTAATGATATCAAGGATTTCCTTTTCCCATTTGATTAATTTTATATCATAGAAACTACTTAACGTCAAAGAGCTAATTAAATTGAAGTTTATTACCCACACCGTTCACTGCGTATTGTGTAACAGGAATTTCTAGTTCAAAACCCCAGATATTTACATTAACGTAAAGTTCGTTATCATTATTAAAATCAGTACACAATTTCTGTTTATCAAAGCAATAACCGCAAGATTCAGTTTTGTTATTCCAGAGATTATCAAAATAAATGACCAGTGGCACAGTAATGTTACGGATAAATTGCTGACTGGAGGTTAAAGAGCTCTTTGGGCCGGTGCCAACTAGATTTTGGGGACTACAAATTAACCTGTAATGTGGTGAACAGTTGGCTTAACTCCGCAGATCATAATATGGTATATCCGTTGTGAATTGTGATTAATAAACCAGGTGGTGTGGTAATAGGAAATGATGAGATCAGTTTGGGCGACGATTCAATGCAAATGATGGTTTCTAAAACATCGTTCATCTGCCTTGCTATGTTAGAATATTTCGTAATAACTGAAACAAAGCTGCAATAAAACGTAAACTCTAATGTTCTGACAGCATTTTGTGATATGTTATGGGAGTTTTCCTAAATAAGGTTAACCTTAGATAGTTGATTACTATTTATATTATAGGACAAATAATTATATGGACTAAGAATAATATTTATTATTGTGATATTGGATTCAGTATATTATCAAGGAAGCGATCACCATGTAGTTTCAGCTTAATTGGACTTGAAGATTTTTAATATTTAAAGAATAAAATGCTGATGTTATAATTTCTGATATAGAAAGCACGACACGAGCAGAGACGAAGTTTCCTGCTGCCGCGGCGTTTGCAGCCCTGGCCACGATCCTCACAGTGGCTGCTGCTATCGTCGTGCTGGCTCTTCGAAAGTAAGTTATAATGTTAGACCTTACGTTTTTATTACATTTTATATTCGACAGGCTAAATTGGTGAAGCTGGTGGTGAAATATTTGTTTTGGGGTTGGAAGCTGCAGAGGGAGAGAGAGGGTTGATCGCTCCAGAAGACTACGACGAAGGCGGCGTTCAGTAAACCGTGCTGGTACATCCATTCAAAGAGAGACTGGTAGATTATTTAATGTTGGTTTTTTGGCGGACAATTTTATGGTGCTTGTATCGCTGTAAACCATATCCCACAGACGAGAGAAAGACAGGTAACAAAAAATATTTTATCACCTCACGTAGTGCTACGTTAGCAATGCGCTCAAAGGGCTTTGGTGTGTTCCTCGTGAGATCCCGAAGTCTCCTATTTGTGCTGAAGGTGCTCATGGGGTTTTTAGCCGGTTAAAATCCGGCATAATCTGTCTATCATCCCAAAAAAAAGGTGTTGTAAAGCTGAAATGTTTCTTTAGTTCCTAACCAACATCATAAGACACAAGATAAGGTTTGTATCTCATAATGGAAAGCTGATGCAGATCCGCGACACAATCGTCGTTCCAAGCAATTTTCAGTCAGAAGTCACATTAATCATATTAGATTATTCAAATCCAAAAATCTTCACCACGTGGGTTGCCCCACGAGGGAGTCAGTCAGGATCTCAAATTCAAGCTTGCACATGGTTGCATTTGATCAATAAAGCGACACAATTAGATGATACGAGTTTTTCGAGATTGTCTGGTGTATTTATTTACTTGATACAAGGGTTTTTATTATAATCTATTTATTTAATACTTTTTTGCACAATACAGATATACATATACGAAATTACACAATAAAAATAATAGTACAAGTGGCGGCCTTATCACACTAGGTAATTTCTTACAGGCAACCATAGCATGGATATATAAATAGGAGAAAGAAAGGGCAGTCTAAGGCGTAAAAGAAATAATGATAATCTACAATGTATAACTTATTTGATAAATTCTTTTAATTTTTAAAAATAACTTGTGTTTCAACTCATTTGACGTATGAGTTAATTTTTCGTATATCCACATTAATTTCATTATGAATCACAATTTGAGTGCGAATTTAATATGACATAGTGCGGTAGACGTTACAGATGTATTGTGTGTTTACTGTGGAGTTACCGACATACTGGTTTTCTTTTTGCAGCTTTGTGTATAATGGTTCTTTTCCAAAATATTAATCCGGTGGGAGGGTTAAAGCCATCGGAACATGCGGGAAAATTATCGAAGGCTGGAATGTGATATGACAGAAATTATTTTCATGTTCTTTGGACAAGTTTTTGAGTTACACGGGCGTATTTTGGATGTGATAGATTTATTTTTGTTTCGTCTTTACCTACATTTTGATCACGTTGCAATTTAAAACACATTCCATATACACATTTCCAAAATACATGTGGTTGGTGGTATGACATTAAAATCAATTCCGACTCCGACCATCTCTCATATTATGTAGACCGACGTCATATTTTGTTGGTATTAGGATATTAGAATAGAATATATTCGAATATTACCCGCTAATGTAACTAATTTTATGGACCTCTGGCTTAGAGAATCACTTCAATCCAAATCCAATCCATCAGCCAAAGGAAGTCCACAGCTGAACATAGGCCTCTCCCAATGATTTCCACGATGACCTGTTGGAGGCAGCCTGCGTCCTGCATTGCTGGATGCAGAATCATTCCACAACCACCAAAATGTTATATTGATTTCACCCTACTATCAACATATTATCAATTACTGCATCTACCTAGTGAAAATCTATATCTTTATCCATATCTTTCGTACTCAAAATTACTCTTATCCAATAACTATACTTTCTTCACCAGGCGCAACGACAATTCTTCAGGCAGTAAACGACCTTCGCAGAGCGTGGTTCAAGTGGACGCCCAGGGCCGAAGGTACCTCATCGCGTACCCAGCGCCGGCGGACAAGCCTGACACCAAGCCTGATATCCTCAACCCTAAGTCTGGTAAGAGTAGCATTGGTGTAGAGGAATAACTGATTGATGTAGGGCTAAATTGTATTCAGCAATGTTCAAAGGTTTAGTAATGGAACGGATGAATATTTGTGTGTAGAAATTTGGTCAAATCATATTTCTGTATGCGTGCGTGGTGGCCTCGTGGTATCGGACCAGACTCGGCTGCCTACATGTTCACGGTGGTCGCGGGTTCAAATCCCAGGGCACACCTCTGACTTTTCGGAGTTATGTGTGTATTGATAGTCAATCACCACGCACCTTAACGGTGAAGGAAAACATCGTGAGGAAACCTGCATACCGTAGCGATTTTAAAAAAAATCTACGGTGTGTAAGTCCGCCAACCCGCACTAGGCCAGCGTGGTGGACTATATGGCCTAACCACTCTCAATCGTACTCTCGATTGTAGAGGAGGCCCGTGCCCTGCAGTGGGTCGTATATGGGCTGATACAATACAATACAAATATTTCTGTATGTGATATTTGATTAGTAGAAAAAAGCTGCTTGACAGCAGTATTTTAGAGCAGAAGGGATTGATAACAAAGAGGTGCAACTGATCTTAAGTGAGTCGTATCCATTTACAATATGTACATAGTAAATAGCCCTAAATGATGCCAGCTAGGAAATACCGCAATTATGTTTCTTCAAAACCAGATTTTTAGTGAAACTACTCCTATTGAAGGGAGATCCACTGAAATATTTTAAGATCTTGAAGAAAAACAATTAATTTTATTGATCGTTTAGAAACGGAGCCTCCTCGCGTAGTGCTGGAGTCGAGTGACAACAAGAGCTACACCATCAGGGAGCTCACAGACGGACAGAAGTCGCACAAACCCCCCACGCCTGATGATGATATGGTATTTCAATCATACTTGTTTATCTAGATGTTATAGATCAGTCATAGTTTCATCGGAATAGACCAGGGGTTACTCTATGATCCGAAACGATACTCGAATGTTCGAACATCTCAAGTAAATATATATATATACGAATGTGCCTAGGTACTCCACAAAATGTTCGAATCCTCTATCGTACGTCGTAAGCATAGACTTATTTCGGGGTGAATGATACGTCTCATGGAGAATAGTGTTGATTTATAGAAGTGGCAAACTTATAACTTCGGACGTCCGAACATTCGAACTTCGTTTCGTATCATAGAGTAACCCCCCAGATTGCCACCTCTTTTGAATACCTATTACAGGGCATTTTTTGCCATAATAAAGGGGGATGTATTGCCAAGATAAAGTATTAGATTCCAGGATAAAGGTCAGGGGTCTTTCAAAGTTCTTTTTGTAATCTTAGTTAATCATTGTTTGCTATGATGTTGAAGGTTTTTCTGAGGCTTAACTTAAAACCTCTGTAGCTCGAAATCCCCTCAACTATTTAGAAGGTACTTCAAAAGCACTGGTACTAAAATATCATAGTAGGTTCTTCTTAACTACATCTTAACTCTTCTTTTACACAAAAAAAGGCATTTTGAACAATTTTCATTTTTTAAATGTTCATCGCATAAATCAGGAAAAAAGTTACGAATTTAAATGACCTGAAATTCGCAAATTAAACCAAATAAATATTGATATTAAAAACAATATCATTCCATTAAAACAATAAGGTGTATAATTTTCCGCCCACAAAATTCCATTAATAATTTTCATTCCAGATGCCACAGAGATAACAGAAGGATCCCGAAACGAGCGTCTTGTAAATATTACAACGTTAGTTATTATTGTAAATTTTCCGTGGAATGCCAACAAATTAATTGTACGTACGATTTGATGTAATCGGGTCTGATGGCGTTTTAATTGGTGGTATTATCGAGTTTGGTTTTGTGACGGTAGGTGGCGCTTTGTAATTTAATTTGACCTGTGTTGACAAAAAAGAAAAAGAAATCTCGAGTTTTTCCAACAAAATCTTGGTCATTGTGTTTAAGATTAGTTGTGACGTAAAAAATCCTCCGTGATTTCAAAAACTTACTGAGCAAGAGTTAAAAAGTTGGGACTAAGTATTGGGCAGATGCATTTTTTCGCGATGCTTTTAAGGTTTATATTTTAACTCCAATTTTAAGTGCATGAAAACTTTAAAACTTTAATAAATCAATCCTTAGATAATACTTTAAACGCCTTTCAAAGGCCTTTACAAGGATAAGGTTACTTAAATTATTGCTCCTTCGCCAAACTCGATATTTCACTACACTTACAGCCAGTAAAACGACCCACCTATGAATAAAATTTATAGACGAAATCTTCCATATCAATTTTTAATATCTGTAGGTTTAAGGCGTTTATCTATTCTTTTAACGAAATGCATTTGTTAACTATATTTTCTTAACTTCATATTTTTCAAAGACTTTTTTTTCCAAAGACACTGTGTGGAGATATTTAGTGAATTTATTATGTAATTCTATTGTTTAATTTATAACCCTTGTAAAAAGAATTAATGTAATATAAGTTAAAGTTATGTGATTGCTGTAATGAATGTTGAATTATTAAATAAAATTATGATTTTTATAACGCTGTGTTTTATTTTTTGGGAACAAAGCCACTAATACTATACTAAAATTAAAAAAAAAATGGTTTTAATAGAATGTGCGTATTCACGAGTTACATTAACAAAAAGCATGCCTGATTACTAATGACTGATAATTTTATTGTATATTCGCATATTTATGAAAGTAATCCGCCATAGTATAATTAATAGTGACCGATATAAACAAATAAATACACCCAACAGTCACATACATACTCCTGACCCCACAGTAAGATCAAATTTTGTTTTGTGGGTATCAGGAGCTACGAGAGACTTTTCGGTCTCACAAACACCCAGACCCGAAACAAATACTTGTTGTTCTCACAAACATTTATTTCGATGCGGGGATCGTATCCGCGGCCTCCCGTTTCACAGCCGGCGTCCAACCAACAACGCCATGAAGGCTGTCAAATACACACATGCTGTTTCACATAGCTCTGAATGTTAGTAGGTTGAAGTGGCAATGGGCTGGCCACATATTTCGCAGAACAGATAACAGCTGGAGTGAGCATGTTCTGGAGTGAGACCGCGTCTTGGCAAACGTAGCGTGGGACGTCCTCTGGCCAGATGGCGGGACGACTTGCAAGGGCCGGCAGCGACTGGATGCATAAAGCAGCAGACCGGGCTCGGGGCGTACCTTGGGAGAGGCCTATGTCCAGCAGTGGACTGCAACGGGCTGATGATGATATTCATGAAACATTATTTGCTGTTAACCAATTCTGTTTCTAGTATATATGCTTTTGACTTTCAATATTTAATACAACAAGGATTGTATCACTGAAATATTGGCAATGAACATTCACAACATTTTTAATTTAGTAAAACTTAAAAAAAGACATTTTTTTTGGCTTGCAGTGTATAATATTGTTAGGCAACGTGATTTCATAACCTAGTGCACGGTATTAAAGATCGCATGGCCAGTATATCCTCTTAAATGCTGCCGTAAAGCAACTTAGCTACTGAAATGACCATGCTTAGCGTGAAAATTTTAAACTATAAAGAAAAGTTATCTAGAAAATCATCTGTTTCATTTTTACGGCAAAGTAACATTATAGAAGATGATGATATGTCCTAGTGATCCTTAACAAAAATCTGCTGATTAGCGATTTTGAAAATCAATTTAGTGCCGAATCAAGCATTGTTTAAAATTACACACATAAACATTACGCCTTTTTCCCAGAAGGGGTAGGCAGAGGTTCAACCAGGACACCCATGTTTCGCCTTATGTGTTCCGTCTAATGATGTGATAGGGGGCGAGCTTATCGCCATATCGGGCACAAACTCCTGACTCCGGGCTGATAATGAATGAACAGAAAAATCCAATATCACTTTGCCCAACCTAGGATTCGAACCCGAGACATTAGCTTTGTAATCATACTGTAGTACAACTACGCCACCGAGGCAGGAGTTTATTACGTTTTCAATTAAAAAATCACTCAACCTGAGGGCTGAACCTAGGTCCTCCTGTTTACAACACAAAAACTATAACGTGACAAAGTAAAACGAAAATCTATGAAGTAAAAAATAAAAGTATCAATACTTTTGCAGGTAAACGGCCGGTTTATTTAGATTAAGATTTTGTCTAAATGAAAATCTAACCCCTTAATGGATATTTTAAAGAGGGCCATTTATCTAAAGGGGTCGCGTGTACCCCGGCGCGACGTTCCTACACTGCCAGCGTTTGTACCGGTATTGGTTATTTGCGAGGGTTAGAAGAACGTGTTGGAAGGGTTAAGATTATGAAATTTGAAATAAGAATTTGCATTGTTCATTTTAATCCTTTATTTGAATTTAAAATTAAAATAATAAAATGATAATTTAATTGTATTTTTATTCAGGTGTTTAATTACTTTATCTTAATAAAATCGATCAGCAAATAGGTCCATATTTGTTAAAATAAAGGTACAAAATAAATGGTTTACACACATATTAGACCAAAATTTATTCTACAATTACGTGGAATTGCTAAAACATTTTAAACCATGTTGCAATAACATTTACCTTTTTATTTTACTACCAGCCTATAAAATTCTTTAAAGTTGAAACGCAGGATTTGGTTTCTGAATCGAGCACCTTACGCGCACATTCCAATTTTTTATTAAAGTTGTGAGTTCACTAGCCTGATGGTAAACTTTACGCCTCATAAACATGAGCAACAACACTCAGAACTAATCACCAATGCCCTTATTCATACAGTTTAAAACCTATTTCTGTTATCGAATGTTATGTCCCTTATAAACGACTTTTGAATTCAGTTTGAGCGAAGAAGACAAAACATAGCTTACTTACGACGTTAAGTCTCTTAAAGGCCAGTCATTTCTTAGACAGCCTCCGTGGCGCAGTTGGTTAGACGCCGGCTGTGAAACGTGAGGCAGCGTGTTCGATACTCGCACCGAGACGAATATTTGTGCGATCTACAGGTATTTTGTCTCGGGTCCGGGTGTTTGTGGGACCGAAAAGTCTCTCGTGGTTCCTGATACTCACGACACAAGACTCGATCCAGTTTGGGATCAGGACTATGTACTATTGGGTGTATTTATTTGTAATTTCTGGTTACAATATCCTTTGAACTGGAACACAGAACTTACGAAAGTTACCATTAAATAATTCTAATATTCTGGTTTAAGTGAGCTATTGGATAGCAAGAAGTTTTTTATTGTTAGTCGATACTTAATAGTCTAGACTCTAGACGGCAATTTAGCATCAGTTAGCAAGAGATAGTCTGTGAGTCGCTACTTTATATAGACGGCATTTTATAAGATCAGGTGATATATCGTTAATTTGCGAATTAGAAAAAAAAACAATTTTTTTTTAGTATTCCCATTGTTATTATAATCCAGCCCCACTGAATGGCACTAGTCTCTTCTACAATCCAGATTTCGATTCGAAGAGGTTCAGCTATGAAACACCACGCTGGCCTAGTGCGTGTTGGCGGAATTCATACACCTTATATTGTTTGTGTTAGTGTCCTCAGTAAGATAACTGGTGTATTTCTTCTACCAAATCAGTTGCAAAGCACATATATCCAACTCAAAATAAAAATAAACACTTCACCCCTTTTCAACCACATCCAAACGCTATCGAAAAATGCTCCAATTTAGTGAGTTCATCCCTCGAAATGATAGCTGCTATTAGTAAAACATAAATCGATAGGCTTTCCCGATTGCAATTTATAGCGTTGAGATACTGCTCGGAAACTTTTATGTCTGAGCCCTCGGGGCGTCGTTCCAGGATTTTGGCCCGTACGTTTCTTGGGTTTTTGCGATTTTAGAAACTAAACACTCCGGTTATGTTTATTGAGGCTTTTTGTAAATGGATATTGTTGAGATTTGCGGGTTTGGTTTAGGTTGTGAATTTTGGACCTTAGGACATTTTAGATATGAGATTGAACAGTCATTGATGTGTCGATCTCTCTCTCCAGCCACAGGGAGTCCACTGCTGAACATAGCCCCCTCAAAGGATCTCTACATCGACCTGTTGGAAGCGGTCTGCATCCAGCGACTTTCTGCAACCTTAACTAGGTTGTCCGTCCGTGCGTCGGTCGTCAAGATGTAATCTCGTTTAATCCTCACTCTATCCTAACAGCATTTCACATAGTTACTACTAATTGATTCTTATTGTTTATGGATATAGTATACGACTTAGAAAAGAACAAATGTCTTCCCAATGACAAGTGTTCACTGATTCCCTTTATAAATATAAAACTTATGGTAGAGCCCATAAACTTGAACATTTTTGTCTTACCATTTACCGGATTTCTGTGATTAAACACTATGCAACCAAGAATAAGTAATGAGGTAGATGAAAGATGAAAGTATATAAAGATAAATAAATGTAAGCACTAATATAAGTGACAACTTTGCGTAAGATAACTTTGGACTAGCCCGGACTCTACCGCACCTCTGAGAATTTTTAAGGTATGTGGACTGGACCACTGTGGCCGACTAAGGCTTAAAACAAAGAGCCTGGGCCCAAAAGTGGTTTATATAATCAATCATCACATTCAGTCAGGAAAACTCCAACTGTGCATAGATCCTTATATCTACCTATATTTATCTAAAAGCTGAAAAGATTGTGTTTAATAAAATTAAAAAAAAAACAAGACATAAACGCTGTATGAGTGATTATTTAAAACACCATTACGCGTCTCATCTTCGCGTAAACACCGCTCGCTCCACAATAATGGGCGGTAATGCCGAATAAAGCTTTTATCAGGTCGTAAATGTAATTTTTAAAAATTATAGTTCACGTAAGCTCTTATATGAGTAATAAAATAAAAAAGGGATAAAATGTCGTGTAAATTATTAATATGAATGGCCCGATAAATCGTCAGTGACGTTGGACGGATGACGGTGGAGTATGGCATAAGATGTAGCGGATATTAAACCTATATTTGTTATTGTAAAATTAGGAATCAGTGGTCTCGTAAACGAGCAACTCTCGAATCTCATGATAGTAACTGCTCCCTATCAACATCTACGAGTATTAATATTTTTTTTTGTATTGTATCAGCCCATATACGGCCCACTGCAGGGCAGGGGCCTCCTCTATAATCGATAGTACGATTGAGAGTGGTTAGGCCATATAGTCCACCACGCTGGCCTAATGCGGGTTGGCGAACTTTTTACATACCATAGAAATTTATACAAATCGCTATGGTATGCAGGTTTCCTCACGATGTTTTCATTCACCGCTATAGTGCGTGGTGATTGACTATCAATACACACATGACTCCGAAAAGTCAGAGGTGTGCCCTGGGATTTGAACCCGCGACCACCGTGACCACCATGTAGGCAGCCGCGTCTGGTCCGTTACCAACAGGCCACCACGCACTTCGTATTAATAAAACATTTGGATAATTAATAGGCATGTTGCCGAACACTAAAAATGGCAGATTAAAGGAAAGTAAAAAGGAGTGGAGGATGAAAGGATATTCGGAAATCCCAATCACCGATCGAAAGCTAAAAAACAACAAAGCCGTCGCGTTGGTTTACTAGAAGTCAGATGAACTGAATACAGTAGTCACTAGTCCCCTGTAAGTACTGTTTGACTCTACCACTTTTAAAATATATCCAGTTAGGTAAAACTAACGCCAATTGGTATGAAACGATGTAAATTAACTGACAAGATTTTTATTGTTAGCCGACTGTTCAAATCAAACACCAATTGTGACACAAGAAGCCGCAGGATCAATTCCCGTTCCAGGCAAATGTTTGTTGCATTTACAAATAATTGTTTCAGGGCGTCCTTTGGAAAAACCTCTTGTAATTTTTGAACCTATGTCTCAGGGTTTGTACCTTTATATGGGGTTAGGACGTTAAGGGTTATTTTTGGGCGTGTTTGTCGCAAGATCCTTTTGGATTCAAGCTGCCTGTAACAACTAGTAGTAGACCTTTCAAAGAAGCTTTTCTTCAGAAATAAATACCAATAAGCCAATTGTGTATTTAGATGGAAGCGCTGAAATTGCCTAGCGGCCATTTTGAATATGTGCTTGATAAAAAATCACGCTGTAAGTTCAACACTTAAGGCACAAAATGCGGCCGTGCATCGATAGCGGAATGCACTTCACTGCTGCCATCCTATTAGTCGGTGCTTAACGCGCAAATTAAATATTATGATGTCATATTACGTACATTGACTCCGTAAACGATTTATATATAAACAAATTGACTTTGGCTTCGGGTTTAAAGGAAGTATGCAAATGTTAAAAGTTATTGCTGCATGTATGAAGCAGTGTTATCTTTATTATTAATGTTTTGGAAGTGGTAGAGCCACACTGTTGTCAGTTACGACTCAGCGTGTATGGACAGGCTCGTCCGGGGTGGTACCACTGTCTCACAGGAGATCGACGTGAATCGACAACTTCGTTGTGGCGTTTCGTTGGGTGAGTGAGATTGCCGGATGCCCCTTTCAATCCGTTTTTCCTTCCCTCTACCCTCCCAACCTGATGGGCCGGCACCACATCTATATCCCAGCGTTGTGTATGTCCTCGTGAAACTCTACCCGTGTAAATGGGACTTTAAAGTAGAATATTATGCCGCTCGCAGTTTGCAAACTAAAAATCATTAAAACATAATATTTTACGGTATTTTGTTACAACAAAATATTGTTTTACTAGATCGAAAAAATATATATTTGAATACACTATTTTCTCATCCAAATGATTTTAAAATATGTTTGATTTGAATAATTATTCTTGTTTCAGTTTTTTTTTTTATTTATAACAAACGTGTTTTAGTTTATATAATCATGAATAAAAAATGTATATTTTTAAGCCTTATTTAAATGGAAAGCCCTTAAAAATCCGAAAAGCAACAAATCGAGAAACAATGAATTTTTTTTATAAAGAAACTGATTAATAAATAAATTGAAGTAAAAAAGTTGCAAGTTAATTAAATAAAACTCACCCATCGCAAGTTCTGAAATGATCGCGATCTAATTACTATGAGGGCTTTGGAAACTTTGGACCAGTGGTTCTCAACCTTGAGGATTTTCGAAAACATTTAATTTAGTTTATCAGATTTTTTTGTCAGTAAAAGGATCTGCCGTCCTATATACTTCACAGCGTCTTATCATAGCTGTCAAATTATTTGCCCTCTTATCTTTTTAATTTTTTTACTGACGGCATCATGTTAGCAGTTATTTAACCGATCACGATAGAAAATAGTAGATATATCTGCCAGGAATTATGAGTTTTTTCTTATTATTTTCTGTAAAGCCCCATTTACACGGGGAGAGTTTATCGCCTCGGAGATACCATTACCGTGTGATAATCGGATACCATTCTTGCAGCGAGAAACTCTCCTCGTGTAAATGACGCTTAAGAATTCGAATTCGAAAGGAGCAATCGTCGGTTCCAGAGCTTCACTACTTGTAGAAAATAGATGCCAGACCTGGAAAACGAAAACCCTACGTTTCTAAGCCGACACACCTTACCAGGCTAATGTGGCGGTATATATATTTTTAAACCTAAAGAAAGATTGCCGGAGATTTCTGAACCTTTGAGCTCCTCTGGTTTAGGCAAATGAGCCGTTCCAAACGAATCGATACGGAATGGGCAGAGGTGTTCCTGCTGAATAATTTAGCAGCCAGCTCTTCCACGTGTGCTCAACTTTGTAACGAGTTTAATATCGTTTTTGTTGGCTGTAATGCGGGGAATGTTAATAAAATGTTAATAAAAATACTGCATAAGTATTGATTGACGAAATTATATTGGCTATTAAGGGTAAAGTTTGTCTTGCAATGTTTTTTTTGAAATGACTAATTAACGCCTGATTGCAAATGCAGTTACAATTATAAAGCATCCACCATCCACGTCGCTGGATGCAGGCTGACTCCAACAGGTTACTGTGGAAATCATTGGGGGACGGCTATGTTCAGCAGTGGACTTCCTTTTGCTGATGGATGGATGATGGAAAGCATCCACCACAAATTTACCGGTCTACTTGTATCCCGATATATCCTGAATGAACTCGAAACATCGGTTAAAATATTGTATGTTTCCCATTTAAATAAAATAATACACACATACATGGATCACTATTACAACACGGTTTCGAACGGACGGTATAATTATTTTTACCGGCAAGACACTGGCTTCATATGTCAAACAAAAAACACAACACTAAATAGAGACATCAAGAATACCACCCAAGTCCTACTTCCTGAACGATTGGAATAACATACACGTTTTAAAGAGAACAAAAACATCCGTTTCATAATTCATCCGGATGAAACTTTAATTTTATTGTTTCTTAATAAAAAGCGAAGGTAAAGAACACGGAGCTGTTTTTGACAGGCACCGGAATCGACGACTTAAAGCACCCTCAATCGGGAAAATTGGCCCGGGGCACGCGTTCCAATTCACTTCCGCCTCCAAGTTTTACAGATAAACAGCTTTCGGAGATACTAAGTCGTTTTTCTTAAAACAATACTTTAAAACTGAACTTTAATACCCAGCATTCGCAATGCTAGTAAATAGCATCTTGGCGGTGGAAGAGTTTAAGAAGTGTACAATATGTTACAAAGATACGTAAACATCACGACTTTTCCCCAGAAGGGGTAGGCAGAAGTCTCACCAGGACACCTATGTTTCGCCTTATGTGTTCCGTCCCATGTTATAGCGGGCGAGCCAATCGCCATATCGGGCACTAATTCCTGACTCCGGGCTGATTATGAATAGAAAAATCCAATGTAACTACTCACTACATACAAAATACACATTTCTCGAAACCGACGATCGTGTATGAAATAATAACAGTTCATGAAGCTAAAGAGGTATGGACCATAGTCTCTGCCTACCCTAATGACACATAGGCGTGAGTTTATGTATGTATGTTTTGATTACGTATGTTATAAATAAATAAATACACCCAACAGTCACATACACAGTCCTGACCCCACAATAAGATCGAGTCTTGTGTCGTGGGTATCAGGAACTACGAGAGACCGAGATAGACCCGGGATAAACACCTGTAGAACACACAAATATTTGTCTCAGTACGGGGATCGAACCCGCGGCCTCTCGTTTCACAGTCGGCGTCTAACAAACTGCGCCACGGACGCTGTTATGTTTTTTTATTTACTCTGTAAGTTTCAAAATAATACAAATAAGCCTATGACGGATTTTGGGCTTAGTCCACCTCGCTGGCCTAGTGTTGGATGGCCGAACTAACATACCATTAAAAATTTTCGAAAAAGTCTTGAGCATGCAAGTTTATTCGCCTTTCTATCAGCATTAAACATAGATAAATAAGGAGTTAAACCTGTGGCCTCCGTCTTGATAATCCGGTTCGCCCCCGGCTAAGCTATTACGTTTTTAACAGTACATAATACAAGTATGTTTTCAAAAAGTGGCCGAATTAACGTTTTAAAATATCATTAATATTAGTAGTTCATCCATCATCATTGTACTTATGTAAACATTTTAATTAATAGCATTTGATTGAATAAATATTGAATTACCATTGTTTAATTATTACGTTTAGGAAAATATTAACAATGTATATTAATAGAATTACATTGTTCGGTGATGTTTCTATTGTGCTCTATGTAATAGCTAAACAAATGAAAACTGTTTAAAGATAATAAATGGAAGGAGTTGGAAGCAAATAATTTTTCACTTTCCGCCATAATAAGGCATATCTCACTGGAATTCGAAGTGAAGCGATAACTTCGCTGTCGCGTTTCGTTCGGTGAGTGAGATTGCCGGATGCCCAATACCCCTTTCCTCTTCCCATCCTTTTTCCTTCCCGCTCCCCTCCCAATTGGGACGGCAACGCATCCATGATCCAGCGTTGTGGATGTTCATGGGCGGCAATGATCACTTACCATCAAGTGACCTGTTTGCTCGTTTACCGAACCTATTAAACAAAAAAAATAAAAAAATCTACATAAAAAAATTAAGTAACTGACCAAAGTTGTAAACTAAACAAACTACTTAATGGTTAGTACACTGCGTTACAAAAAGAATCTACCAAGATTCTCTCGCCGGTCAATGCAATGATGCCAACCTGCTAGAAAAGAGGTTTATACATGCTGATTTTTTTTAAATTAAGTAGTCGTTTTCCCACCGATGTAGTTTCTATATAACTGGCTTCATAGACCCACGCACAGAATTTTAAACACCGAAACCCAGCGAGTCTAAAGCCCCATTTACACAGGGAGAGCTTCTCGCCTCGAAGATAATCGTATCGTAAGGATATAAAAAGTTGCATCGTATAAACATTAGTCAGAACACGAATCTTGTCATGCGATAATCGCATACGATTCTCGCCGCGAGAAACTCTCCCCGCGTAAATGGCACTCTAGCGACATAATCTTAACCCGCAACAAAATTAATCACGAAGAAAACGACTTGAACTTGTCAAAACACTGTTGATGTAAAACAATTAAAAACAAAAATTAATAATACCCCAGATTGTAAGGATGAATGACAGCTGCCCAACTTCGCTAACTGTGCTGAATGTGATTGAAGCACAAATTTTGTCCTTGACAAGTTTCGCGAAGCAACATTTACGTTCTTCGGCTGATGGATTGGCCTAACTATCCGAGTTTCTGATAAGTGATTCATATCTGTAAAGCTTGATCCAGATTCGTGTTGATACATTTTTTATAACTTGGTAGTCACAAGCGGTTAGAGGTCCGGCGATTTTTATTTACCTGTATCTGTATCAGCCCATATACGTTCCACTGCAGAGCATGGGCCTCCTCTACAATCGAGTACGATAGAGAAGGGTTAGGCCGTATAGACTATTTTTATTTATGCCGCATTATACTGAATGGTTTGCCGACCCATGTATTCCCTCATTACTATAATCCTTTTTTTTCTGCCATAAAATGAAGAAGCAATGAAATGGTACGATAGAGAAGTGTCATATACATACATATATAAACTCACGCCTTTTTCCAGAAGGGGTAGACAGAGGATTTTCTGGTAGTAACCAGGTCACCCGCGTTTCGCCTTGTTTGTTCCGTCCACGTTGTGAGGGGGGGAGAGCCTATCGTCATATCGGACACAAATTCCTGACTGATAAATAATAGAAAAATCCAATATCGCGTTGCCCGACCCGGGACTCGAACCACCACGAGGCAGTCAAGTAGAAGTGTTTAAAGGCAAGATATATCTTTTTTAAATCCATAATCTATCTGTTTCCTTATGGCCTTTACTATCAGGCGGAAAAATCTACGTACGTAACTTTAAAACCACTTACAATAACTCGACAAATGTGGTATTATTAGAAGCGTATGATTGCGTTAATTAAATGTGATGGTCAAGGTCAATCACATCAAGGTTTATTCCATAACTTGGATAAACCAATGTTATTATTTTTCCTATTATTATTCTTAAAAATCAATCAATTTCTAATGATCTGAGCAATTAACTTTAATTAATTGATTTGTTGACGTGATGTTTAGACATTCATAATTAATATCTATTAAAATTGATAACAAACGCAGTCTTGATGTTTTTGTCATTACAATAGCGTATTACTGGTAAACTTGTATACGCTTGGCTGGCGACAAGCATATGTACGAGTATAGACGTTAACGACCCGCTATAGTGAAGAACCAAATAAGTCTGTACGTTTGTCTATGCATAGTGCGCGACAGGTCGAGATAGCAATCGGGGTATGAAATGACGCGTGGGGGAGGGGACGCCCCGCACACCGCCCGCGCCGTCCTAGTCTTAGTGCAGCGCGAATCCGCATCGACCGCGGTTATCGATTTCGATCCCGCTCACATTGTTCTTTGTGTATCATATTGATGTGTATTGAAAGGACTGCGGTAGCTTTTAAAGCTAAAGAAAAAACAATTCATTCTCATTCTTGCGTTTATACAGTTCCCCATAATAGTTTTTCTCGTATAATATCTTCGCAGACATCGATAAGATACAAATTGTAGATAAAATATTTAGTCATATCGCATATAACTTGACTTAATTATTTTTACTCTTATTTCATTACGTTGCAAAAAAAATATCGATATAAACTACGGTACGGAAGGATTTCAATTATAATTGTAGTAAAACCTGTCCCTTTTTCTGAGAAAATTTTAGTTGCATCGTGTATGTAATCACTAAAACTACCTTTGCTTTGTTTTCAGTGGCAGTTTTGATATAACCTGTATACGAGTATAAGTAAATAAATAAATTTAACAAGGAAATAAAACACCCACATCCACACACACAATTACTATCATACATTGATAAAATAAGTTTAATATCTAAAGTATAAAAAATAACATATGGGGCATTTCACGTGAAGCGGACAACCAAAAAAAAAATGAGGTCATGAATTTTGTTTATACTCCGGTCAGTTATACTTTTAGTAGACGTGGATGAGTACACACATTTTTTTTTAGTATAAAGCTTTATTGCATAGTTATGAGCTTTTAAAATTTTACCAAGAATGAAGTCATGAATTTTTGGATGCTTATTATCTGCATCAATTAATTTGCAAAAAATACTAAAAATATATTGTTTCTTAAAGTTAAAAAGTCGAAGTTTTTAATTTTTTTGTTGAATTCTAAATTTGAATTTTTTTACGTAGAGTAAACCGGAAGTGAACATTTCAAATCGATATTTGAGTAACTTCGACACTTTATTTTTTAAATATTTTTACCTTAAATGAAAGCTTTAAACGTATCAATTCTTCACAAAAAAAAAAATTAAATAATAATAATCTTTACTATAAACTAAATTAGGTATATATCATACAAGTTATTATCTTACTACGTCTTTATTACTCCAAACACGAGTAGATAGGTCGTCGATCGTAAAACTTGGTCTGTAGCACAAAGTTACTGTTCTGTCGAAATTAGTGCCAAGTTGAGTGTGCCCGGGGCTATCGCAAATCAACGCGATATGTCCCTGGTTAATGATGCTCATATACGTATTTCACGTCGTAATTATTCAGTATTGAGGGAGGAGAAATTAAGAATTAAATTTCTATTCATTATCAGCCCCGAGTCAGGAATTTGTGCCCGATATGGCGATATGCCCCCTATCACGTCATGGGACGGAAAACACAAGGCGAAAGTGGCCCACACCTCTACCTACCACAGACTCCTTCCGGAAAATGTCGTGGGTTTTTAGGTATGTTAGAATTAACAAATATCACCCCTTACCCTCGGATCTCTGAGCTGTTCGACGTGTTTGTCAATTACTCTGTTAATAATTTTTATAATATTTTAAAATGTTTTAATATTAAAATAATGATCAATAAATACCAGGAGTGCATAAAGTTGAAGGACTACCAGAATCTCTGTCAACGCATTGCCCGTCATTAACATCTGTATGCAGTACCTCCACTACGCACCGCCACCAATCAACCAATCACGTTTCAAGTATGTGAGAAAGAACTATTAAAAATAATCCCATTACGCCAATTATTTGTCGTCTTAAACGAAGGGTCAAAATATACTGGACGTTTAGCTGTTTTGTTTGAATCCATCGATCGCCTCCAAATTAAGCTGAGCTCCCCAACCACTAACCGAACAACCTCCTAACACATATGATTTCCTGGTACATCATTGCAATTTAATCAAACTGATTAAAACTCAATGGGTAAAGACAAAAATATCTTGAAAAAAAAAACTGATTAAAACTCAATGGGTAAAGACAAAAATATCTTGAAAAAAAATACTGGTCTTCTTAGAAAGGGAAAATGAAACAAAAAGATAAAAAATTAGTTACATAAGTTCTCTGTTCACTTTCTGCTTACCTAGTACCTACATCTACAGACAAGATGCCGCTTAAAGGGACTCTAACAAAAAACAACCCATTAAATCGACAATTAGATGAGCGTTGCATACTTCTGCGCCACAAGACCAAAACAGCACATCCTCTGAGGAGGAATCATCTCAATCGTATGTTACGCAACGTACTAGACTATAAACCAAAGTAATGTCAGGGATGACATCTGTAAGTCGGCAATTATGCAAATGTTCAGGGAACTAAAAAATCAATAGAAGATATTAACGAACAAAACACCAAGCTAAGGGAAAGCAATGGACTTCTACTCAACAAAATACTATGAAACATTGGAAAAACTTTGCCAATTCGTCCAATATAGAGGTGAAGATAGAAAATTTCGAAACAAATTAAGAATTTCGAGGATAAAATTGAACAGCTGGAAAGACAGGGAAAACAAAATACATATAAAAATATAAAAAAGGTATCACACAATGGCGAGGCTCGAGATCCAAGCCGCCTGTTAGGGGTACAAAGTGAGGAACCTCCTCACAATGCGCGCCGTGTCCAGTAATACTGCCTTCTGTATTTGACTTGAACCAACAGCGAATTGAGAGCCTCTGTAGATGTTGGTCGAGGCTCTGGTATCAACCCATGAGCAGAAACATTTTATTATTATTATTTATAGTACTCTCTCTCAATCGTACTCTCGATTGTAGAGGAGGCCCGTGCCCTGTAGTGGGACGTATATGGGCTGATACAATACAATATGATTTATCATTGCTGAGCAGAAACATCCAGAGATTGTTAGTATTAATAAATTCAAATAGTTGGAAAATCGCTTCTTTTGGACTGTGGAACAGTAAGATCCCTAGGTTTGAATCTTAAATAGGACATTATTGTACCTAATACCTATTGTGATGGATTTTTATGAAGTAACAGGAATATTTTTTTTTTGTATTGCATCAGCCCATATACGACCCACTGCAGGGCACGGGCCTCCTCTACAATCGAAAGTACGATTGAGAGTGGTTAGGCCATATAGTCCACCACGCTGGCCTAGTGCGGGTTGGCGGACTTACACACCGTAGATTTTTTTTTTAAATCGCTACGGTATGCAGGTTTCCTCACGATGTTTTCCTTCACCGTTAAAGGAAAAATGAGGAAAAAAAACAATAAACAAATAATGAGTAGAATAATTAAATAATAATTAATATTAATATAGTTTTAAACAGGAATAATGAGTAGAATCATTTCGAAACTTAAATAAAAATTATGTTGCCTTAACTCCGTGTAAGTGTGTGTTAAGAAAACTAATTGAAGTGATAGTATTAACTTTTGAGTTCTTTCTTTCACAGCATCGCGACGAAATTTTAATATTATGAGGTTATATTTGAACATCATAGAATTATCAAAAAAATTTAGCTAAAACGAATTCAGCCTTACTGATATTAAACTCATGTGCTCACAGGCCAAACTGCGCATATTTACACATACATAAATAAACACACTCCTTTTTCCCAGAAGGGGTAGGCAGAGGTGCTACCAGAACACCCACGTTTCGTCTTGTATATTCCATCTCGCGATGAGATAGGGGGCGAGCCTATCGCCATATCGGGCAAAATTCTTGACTCCGTCCTGATAATGAATAGAAAAATCCAATATCACTTTGCCCGACCCGGGATTCGAACCCGAGACCTCAGCTTTGCAATCATACCGTAGTACAACTACGCACCGAGGCAGGCATATTTACATGCGACTTAAAATGAACCTACTGTAACTTTTTAATCATAGAGAACAAAGTTCACTATATTTCTCTACCGAGCTTCGAAACCCAGCTGTCCATACGGATGGATTTACGCATCCCTATAAAAAGCAAATCATAACAAATGGACACAGTTTTTCCACTGGTAACATTTTAAATATTTCATATTTTTAAAACACGTATTGCGACATAAAATTTTTCGCCGCATGACCGGAATATTATAAAAGCGTTGAGTTTTTCTGGTCCTACGTGTCGAATGTAACAGTCGTATAGATACATTGCTATTAACGATGAATTCTGTTCATGTTTCGCCCTTAACTTAATCAGTGTAGGGTGACTGTGCTTGTGTGTTTTCTTCTTTTAACCGACTTCCAAAAAGGAGGAGGTCTCAATTCAACCGTATGTTTGTTTTTTATGTTTGTTACCTCATAAATCTGAACTGGGTGGCCCCATTTTGATTATACTTTCTTTTAAGCATAAAAAAATCCGCATTGTCGCAAAATCATTGTCATATAATAATCCAGGTTATACATTTAAGTTGAACGGCATGGTTCTCCTCTTTAAAAAAGACTCAGACCATAGTCTACTAAGTTAGCCTAATGCGGGTTGGCAGACTTCACTTCCCATAAAAATTCTTGTAAATCTCCACGGCATACAAGTCTCCTAGCAATATTTTCCTATGCTAGTAGTGTGTGGCAATTGACTGTCAATGATCAATCAGAAGTCCTGGGAGTCGAACCCGCGACCGCCCTTATAATAATCGATTATGTCACTATAGCCTGCCTCGGTGGCGTAATTGTACTACGGTATGATTACAAAGCTGAGGTCTCGGGTTCGTAACCCGAGTCGGGCAAAATGATATTGCATTTTTCTATTCATTATCAGCCCGGAGTCAGGAATTTGAGCCTAATATGGCGACAAGCTCGCCCCCTATCACATTATGGGACGGAACACATTAGGAGAAACGTGGGTGTCCTGGTTGCAACTCTGCCTACCCGTTTTGGGAAAAAGGCGTGATGTGTATGTATGTTTATGTTACTGTAGCCCGGCCTTCTACCGACTTTGAACGACTTGAACGACTACCGACGGTTCAAGACCTTATACAAGGCGAAATACATTAATATTGATGCGGCTGTCGAGTATCTTTAGGGAATACCAGACTCCTGGGACAATCACAAGGCACTTAATAACAAGGTTTGAGGAAGATGACCGTGAGAATACGTGCAGTATTATCTCATAGGCCATATCGTCTACAGAATAATAAAATAAACAATACAGGGTATATCAAGACTGCTACCGAAAACGAAGACAGGTGGTTTTAGTGACTTTAGACACAATGTAACTAAAATTTTTGCAAAAAATATTGATTTTATTTTCCTATCGTCATATTTGGCTGGTATATACCTACATACATTTTCCTAAAAACATAATGTACACATTTTAATTTTTAAACACGCTATAGTACGCAAGGCTTCAAATTATAATTTAAGCAAAATCTATGGATTTACCACCCAAACACAATAATATTTAAAACATTGCAAAAAAATCAACGCGTTTGTTTTGCAAAATTTTTAGCTGCATCGTGTCTGTAGTCACTAAAACTACCATCTGGCTTCGTTTTCGGTAGCTGTCTTGATATACCCTATACACAATTTTTTTTAACTAGGCGTGGATGGCCTAATTTAATACTATAGCGAAAAATGTTCAAAGGAGTCAGAACCCCGATTTCGATAAGAACTAAAACTGCACCCGATTTATTAAAAATCTATATTAAAATATTTGTAGCGAGGAATAGAACCCGATCATTTTGAAAAAAAATATAATGGTCTTAATTATGATCAATTCCTGGGAAGTACATACGGAAAACTATAGGAAAGACGTAATTTTAAACAAAATATGCCAATGGTTACAAGGTTATATAAAAGCCAAGGATTGCTTTATAATTCATGGTGTTTGGTTTTGCTATTACTGTCCATGAGGCGAAAGGCATGCTTACATATTCGGCTCAGCATTTATTGCAATTAATAATGATACAAAAAAAAATCTGAATTCTTGCGATTATACAAATTGAAAGATATATTCGCGTAATCTATCTATTTATTTATTTTATTTTATTTAGATATATTCTCCCTTATTTTTATTATTTAATTTAATTCGTTAAGCTTGTACTGAATCATAAATGTTAAATGTTAAATCAGTAGCAGTCGCTTATTAACCCTGAGGCTATACAGTAAGGAAAGCATTTCCCAGCGCCTGATTTTTGTGTGTCAATTTTCACTTTGACGCGTGGCTACTTTCTTGTTTACTTCCTTAAATATTTATGCTATGTATGTATATGTATTGTATATCGATAGATTAGTTTACAATTCGCCAACCCGCATTAGGCCAGCGTGGTGGACTATATGGCCTAACCACTCTCAATCGTACTCTCGATTGTAGAGGAGGCCCGTGCCCTGCAGTGGGTCGTATATGGGCTGATACAAAAAAAAAAAAATAGTCGCGTTCTATTCATTAGTACGCGAAAAGTATTTGTACGAGTAATGTGTGCGACGCTATTTTCAAAAAACCTATTTAATCTACTATGGCGCGATGAGTATTCACAATTTATTGTCAGATATGCTGTATGCGCCGTCAACACTATGATAAATCGGTCGGTAGGTTATCAAAATAATAAATACACCTAACAGTCACATACATAGTCCTGACCTCTCAGTAAAACCGAGTCTTGTGTCGTGGGTATCACGAACTACGAGAGACTGGTCTCACAAACACCCATACCTAAAATAAATCCCTATGGTTCACACAAACACCCGTCTCGGTGCGGGAATCGAACCCGTGGCCTCTTGTTACACAGCCGGCTTTTAACCAACTGCGCCACGGATGCTGTCAAATAATTGTGTTTAAGTACTTTTATACAGGGTATATCCAGACTGCGACCGAAAAAGAAGCCAGATGGTAGCTTTAGTGACTCAGATACAATGCAACTAAAAATTTCGCTAATAAAAGCGATATTTTTTTTTGTATTTTTTTTCTTATGGTCGTGTTTGTAAATACATCGTATTCTCATAATAATAATGTACACCATTTTATTTTTAAAGACACAATGGTACGCAAGGGTTTAAATTATAATTTAAGTAAGGACTAGGGATTTACCATCCAAACACGATGATATATACAAAATTACAAAAGAGAAACCTTTCGCTTTTTATGAGATATTTTAGTGGTATTGTGTCTGTAATCACTAAAACTACCATCTGCCTTTGTTTTCGGTCGTAGTCTTGATACCCTGTGTGATTTCAAAAAATCACCCAAGTCCGAAAATCAGTATACCCTGCAGAGAAAAACCACAAAAATCCTGAAATTATGTACATCCATGATCCTACATTACTTTTATATAAGCGAAAGTGTACTAGTTATTATTGATGCGTAGAGGCGGTCATATCTCGCCCAATTTATGTGGCGTTACGGCCCCTCGGGAGCCGCCGATCGGGACAGGAATTATCCAGACAAGATACGATCCTGGAGAGGGGACCCGACGGGAGGTCCCGGGAGAAACCGCCTACAACTAGATTATGATTGATAAACTAGGTTTTGTGCGGTTTGTTTTGGGTAACTTAATACAGGGTATATACAGACTGGATGCAGGCTGCCTCCAACAGGTCACTGTGGAAATCATTGGGAGAAGCCCATGTTCAGCAGTGGACTTCCTGGCTGATGGATTGGGTTGATTGATATACAGACTGCGACCGATAACGAAGTCAGGTGGTATTAGTAACTTCAGATAACGCAACTAAAAAATTCGCAAAAAAAGCGTTTTTTTTTGTTGTAATTGTTTACTTATCGTCGTATTTGAGTAGTAAATACATCGTTTTGCCAAAGTAATAATGTAATACACCGCTTTTTTTAAGACACAATGGTGCGTAAGTGACTAAATTTAAAAAACCTGTAATTATACAGGTAAGGTAAGGTAATTATATTAATATATGATGGTTGGAATGCAATCCAAACAGGGTTGAGAAAGCAATGGCCGGTAAACCTGATATGCGATACCCTTGCAGGGGTCACCATGACGTCATTTCAAATAAAATCAACATAATTTTCCTTATTTTAATGCTTTTTACATGATCTTCGTTTGATATTGCCGGATGCTCGCCTCCCAATTTGATGGGCCGGCAACAAATCCATGATCCAAGCGTTGTGAATGGTCATGAACAGCGGTCACTTACCTTCAGATGACCTGCCTGCTCATTTGCTTGATACTATAAAAAAAGAACCTCACTCATTGAGATTATTGTATACTATAACTTGATTGCAAGCACCATATCACACCGCCGTGTCAGTATATACATATATATTTTTTTATATTTTTCATATATTTTTATCTGAAATATTAAAACATTCTGCATCCAATCCATTAGCAAACTATATCGCCGAAAAATGTGTCGTGTCAAAGCGAATTGGAAAGATTGCGCGCCGCGTGGAAACAAGCCGTTTGTCGCGATTAAACCATCAGCCGATAGGGATCCTGCCAAGCGAGAAGCGTTTATAATCTATGGGTTGGTACACCGGCCTTACCATTGGTTGCAATAACCAGGCTTACGAAAAATATGTGAGTTTAAATTGTTTATCTTCAATAACCTCGATAATTAATTGAATTGTAACAAAACAAATAAGTTTTAAACGTAAGCAGAAGGGGTAGACAGAGGTGCAACCAGGACACCCAAGTTTTGCCTTGTATGTTCCGACTTCCGTCCACGATGTGTTAGGGGGCGAGCCTATCGCCATATCGGGCACGAATTCCTGACTCCGGGCTGGTAATGAATAGAAAAATCCAATATCACTTTGCCCGACTCGGGATTCAAACCCAAGACCTTTACAATCATACCATAGTACAACTGCGCTACCGAGGAAGTCAGTACAGTAGATAAATCGATTTAATTTGTTTGCTTGTGACCGTGAACGTATCTTTTCAATTATTTAATACCGAGAATTTCAGTTGAAGAAAGTCAGATGACGCGATTTCTCAGTTCGAGAAATAAACCAGGGAAGTTCCTGCTTGTAGCGTATTGTCGTATTTGTTAAAAATAATAGAGGAAAAATATGTAAATATGGCTTAACTTCAATAAAATATTGGTTTTTAAATGAATGAGTGATGTCACAAACGTGAAAATAAATCCCAGTGAATTAGAATAATTTCATTTCGTCAGTAAAAACTTATCGAAAAAAAAGCTCTAAAAAAATATGTAAAAATATTGAAATAAAACGAATTCTTACGGATTTTATCGCACATTTGATTTAATTTTTACATTTTTAATTTCCCAACGAATTCGTTTTATTTAAATGTGTAACATTCGCGTAATTCCAAGAAACCATTATGAAAAAAACAGTTAAAGTTAGTTTTCCTTCACAGTCAAATTTGATAGAAAAATATTTTTTTTGTATTGTATCAGCCCATATACGACCCACTGCAGGGCACGGGCCTCCTCTACAATCGAGAGTACGATTGAGAGTGGTTAGGCCATATAGTCCACCACGCTGGCCTAGTGCGGGTTGGCGGACTTACACACCGTAGATTTTAGAAAATATATAAATACACTAATATAACGAATAGAATACCTACACTAAAGCTAGAATTTAGTCTCCCCGTCTGTTTCTCATCTAAGTTACCCCTCTAACAATATTTTTGTTAGTTAAAACCGGGTTAATATTGCTAATAACTCCCAGATTATACACAGGACTCCTCAACCCTCACTTGGCCGTCGTAAAAGGCGATTAGACGACAAAGTTGCTTGACTTGCAATATTCAGCTGAATGTTCGCTGGGACACTGTTTAAACTTGGCTTCCTACATTAAAGAGTTGATTTGGACGGTAATTGCAAAGTCAATGCTTAGAGAAACGTTTATTAAATTAGCATGTATGTCTTTAAGCTATATATAATATAGATACATATATAACATACGCGACTGTTCACGTACGGTTGCGTTACAACGCTGAGGCCTCGGTTTCGAATCCCGGGTCGTGCAAAATGATATTGGATTTTTCTATTCATTATCAGCCCGGAGTCAGGAATTTGTGCCCGATATGGCGATAGGCTCGCCCCCTATCACATCGTGGGACGGAATATACAAGGCGATACGTGGGTGTTCTAGTAGCACCTCTGCCTCGGTGGCGTAGTGGTACTACGGTATGATTGCAAAAGCTGAGGTCTCGGGTTCGAATCCCGGGTCGGGCAAAGTGATATTGGATTTTTCTATTCATTATTAGCCCGGAGTCAGGAATTTGTGCCCGATATGGAGATAGGCTCGCTCCCTATCACATGCTGGGACGGAACGGATAAGGCGAAACGTGGGTGATACTGGCAGTGATTAGGAGAACCTCTGCCTACCCCTTTTGGAGAAAAAAATCAACAATCCAGGCTGGCGATTCCAGAAGTTCATGAACGGTGGGAACTACCAACAAGTGACTTTTTTATTTACATTTTGAAAGCTGAAAAAACACATGCAACCGTCATTGACACCATTTCAAATAAATCCTGGGTTAGTCTTAGGGGGAGATCTATGTTTAGCTGTGAATTTCCTATAGCTGAAGAAGAAGAACATACTATTTGAAATTTGCTTAATGCGAGCGAAAGTCCCATTTCACGGAGAGAGTTTCTCGCGGCGAGAATCGTATGCCGTTATCGCATGACATGAACCGCCATAGATTATCGTGTTCTGACGACTTACACGATGCAACTTTTTAAAATTCTTACAATAATCTTATCTTCATGGCGACAAACTCTTGGGCTAAATGGGGCTTAACAAACGTCTGTGGAAATCCTTGTCCTGTCTTCAGCATTTGATTATCTACTGAGGAAGTCAAGGCAGGGTTTAATACTTGAAATTTGATCGAAAACCCCTAGTAAGAATTAAAAATGGTAAATGCGTTTGCAAGAGTAACGTGCCGCACCGTTGTGATACGTGAACATTTTATTGTTTCCGACGCGTATCTCTTGTCCTGTACACGGTTAAGCCCCGATCGATTTTATTCCACGCTTCTATATTTTTTCAACAATTCTTTATACTCAGCTTTAAGGATTTCTGTAACACGATCGGTTTCATTCGTAAATCCTTCTTTAAAGTCGACCTTTGTTGGTAGTGTAAGGTGTTCTGTATTTTTAGGTGTAATGGCGATACTGCTACCTCTAATTACTGTAGAAATAGGCCGACTTAACTGATGGTATCCTTGTCTCACAATCGAAAGGTTTTATTCCATCTCCCGTACCTCTTTCTTCTCTTTCACACATACCATCAGGGGAGCCATTTCTCGATTTCTCTCTTTCCATCATCCAATCTGTGTTACTAAAAGTGACACACATACTTGGGTCTTTACAAGTATTACACCGTTGTATATTTTGCTATTAACGATGATACGAATACCCTCTAGGTATAAGGCTTAAATAAAAATCAATTAGGCCGTCCCGACTTACATGTATGAATGCAAATAAAAAAGAATTCCTGCTATATTCAAAGCTGAAGTTAAACGGCACCGCGTATATCGTTCGTTTATTAAGAGATATATCTTTTTTGACACCCCACGCCGAAATGGAAACAATGGAGATGATTTTTTCGGCTTTCGACAGCGAGTCGGTCGGTTTATTAAAATTGTATCGTGTCAATCAAAAGGCTCTGCACGCGTTCCTAAAAGATATTAAACGGTTGCCGTTCTTCAAACATTCCATTACGAATCACCGATTTTCGACTATCATTCTTACAAATTGCAATTTTAGCGTTTATTTGGTGAAAGGTTATAATATTTCTCACCAGTCGATGCACTGCTAGTATAAAACAAGAGTTATTATCGAAGCCCACAGCTGAACATAAGTCCTCTCTTTATACTACATATATAATTTTGACCTTATGAATTAAACTTACACCCAGCATCTTCCGACAACCATAAACTTGCTTATAAAAAAGAATAATATTAAAGTAGTTATTAGTACATTTAAGTACTTCAATTATTGTTATGCTAACAAAATAATAGATTTTTGCATTCATGTATTTACACAAAGTATAACTGTGGAAATCATTGGGGGAGGCCTATGTTCGGCAGTGGACTTCCTTTGGCTGATGAATGGATGGATAACTCATAACAGTAATAAAAATATACTACTGAAATATAATAAATAAATACACCCAACAGTCACATACATAGTCCTGACCTAACACTATTAATATAATTATTGAACAACAATAAACGAATTATTTTATAAATTTTAACGTAGCTTTATGGTAATTCGGCAGGAAATTACAAAGCCTCGAACACCGGTAACAACTCTGAGACAATTATCTTGAATGCTTGTAATTTCATGACTAATAAACATAATAACTGCTGAGACTATGTTTGAAGCTTTCATGGGTTATGTGGCCATATAAATAATTCAATATACAATTTAATTATGGTAATATTAAGCCAAACTTTCTGCAAAGTTCTTGATGGTAAGTGCAATCTACACCGACGGAAGATGGTAATACTTTGTCGGTCGACGCAATTATGCCGGCCTTGTGGAATTCAGTAGTAAAGTAAAAAGACTGGATAACGAAGAAAGAAGAAGCAGATAATAGGACACTAAATGTCGAAATATCGACGTCGTTTTACAAAGGCTTAACATTGTGGCATCAAGGTCTTATTAAAATTGAATATCTTGATATTGAAATGAAATTGAGGTCATGTCATCGTAGAATTAGTAGTCCAAATAACTCACTATTCTCAAATAAATCTTATAAAGGGTATATCAAAACTGCTACCGAAAACGAAGCCAGGTGGTAGTTTCAGTGATTGCAACTAAACATTTTGCAAAAAAAAACGCGACGATTTTTTTTGTTATGTTCTAAGTGGCATTGTGGTTGGATGGGAAATCCATTGTTTTTGATAAAATTATTATGTATGTGTTTACCTTCCAAATACGATGTTAGGCAAAAATTTAAAAATATCGTCGCTTTTTTGCAAAAACTTTACTTGCATTGTGTCTATAGTCACTAAAACTACCACTTGTCTTCGTTTTCGTTAGCAACCTTGATATACCCTGTATAGACCTTACGAAGAATAAACAAGAAAAGAAATAAAATACATCCAAAGAATCAGATAGACCAATTTATTTTACTGAGGTATTATTTCGGGCAGTCTTCCAGACGGACGCACTTGTTGGTAGTGGTATCCCTGACGGTAGGAGGGTCGCAGTAGCAAGCAGTGAAGTCACAGATCATAGCCCTTTCTTGAACAGGGTTTGGTTTATCGCAAGTAGCTTCTGGTGTCTTGTGTCCGCATCCTGTTGAATACGCGTGGGTGCCTTCTTCACATTCACGGTAGCCTGCGAAAGGATTATATCATTTCTGTTATTTTTGTGCAAAGAGTTCAGGTCCTCTCATAATCGTAACCCATGTACGCGAGGGTCAATTATTATGGCAAATAAAATCATGGCAAATAAAAATTGTTTACCAAATTAGTTACCACAGTTAGTTTGTTTGAGAAAAATAGCGCTTTTTAAGCCAGTAATATTTTTTTTTTGTATTGTATTGTATCAGCCCATAAACGACCCACTGCAGGGCACGGGCCTCCTCTACAATCGAGAGTACGATTGAGGGTGGTTAGACCATATAGTCCACCACGCTGGCCTAGTGCGGGTTGGCGGACTTTTACATACCATAGAAATTTATACAAATCGCTATGGTATGCAGGTTTCCTCACGATGTTTTCCTTCACCATTCTAGTGCGTGATGATTGACTATCAATACCCACATAACTCCGAAAAGTCAGAGGTGTGCCCTGGGATTCGAACCCGCGACTACCGTGAATATGTAGACAGCCGCGCCTGGTCCGTTAGCAACAGGCCACCACGTACTTGTAATCAAATCAATCTGAGAAAAAAATGGGAGCCAATAACAAGTTGAGACAAGGCGCAAATAGACCTTGGAAACCTACGTATTTGAATGTCCTACATATAAACAGATGTATGGGAAGTCTGCCAATTCGGATGAAGCCAGGATGGTAGGTTCCAGATAGGTTTAGTGCCAGGTAATTCTACAGAATACTGATTAATAATTCGTTCGGTGAGTGAGATTGCAGGATGCCCAATACCCCTTTCCTCTTCCCATCCTTTTTCCTTCCCGCTCCCCTCCCAATTACGCCGGCAACACATCCATGATCCAGCGTTGTGGATGTTCATGGGCGGCAGTGATCACTTACCATCAGGCGACCTGTTTGCTCGCTTGCCGGAGGTATGCTATAAAAAAATTCTTGGTAATTAGGCTGGTTGAGTAAAAGATTTTTACAGAATACGTTTAGATAATAGTTAAAAATCGTGTGTTAGCAATGGACTTCAATAGGCTCCCTATAGTATGTCAATTATAGCATGATAAATAAAGTAACCTACATTAAGTTGTAAATACCGAGAATCTTTGTGATGATAACAAATGACATATTGAAGAAGGTTAATGTCTTATCAATGAACTAAGCGAGAAATCGTTGTTATTGTACTGTCGCCAAGGCTATTAGCATTAACTACATATTAATAGATTTCATTGAATAATTTAAGGAAGCATTAAAGTTAAACTAATGCTCTAATGGTGTAAGATAATGATTCAAGATTAGGGTTAATATGAAAATTTGAAATCCTTGGCATGTATAAAAAACTCAAATGTAGACTTTCTTACATGTAGACTTTTTAGCTACTAGTTAGCATAGTGTTTGTAAAACCATTACCATTGACCAGTTTCGAAGCTGACTTAAGACCGGTCTTTATATTCTATCTATCTTCAATAAGAGCTTAAAATAGCTTCGATTACTATGTCGATACAATTATAGGCGTTAATAAACAAAGACAGACGCACACATCATCTTGCCTAGCTATCTATAAATATATATATATTTTTTTGTATCAGCCCATATACGTCCCACTGCTGGGCACGGGGCTACTCTACAATCGAGGGAATCGATTGAGAGTGGTTAGGCCATATAGTCCACCACGCTGGCCTAGTGCGGGTTGGCGGACTTACATACCGTAGAAATTCTTTAAAATGGCTACGGTATGCAGGTTTCCTCCCGATGTTTTCCTTCACCATTAAAGTGCGTGGTGATTGACTATCAATACACACATAACTCCGAAAAGTCAGGAGTGTGCCCTGGGATTTGAACCCTCGACCACCGTGAATATGTAGGCAGCCGAGTCTGGTCCGTTACCAACAGCCCACCACGCACTATAAATATATGCATTATATCAATATCTCTCTATCTATGTTAACTGCGACATAAAATGCACCGAGATGTTGGATGAAATCTTTTAAAGATAGGCAGATTATAGAAACCGGCCATTAGAAGTGAAAGATCGCCACTTCGATCCATACGCTGAGATAAATGTTTGTGTGATTCTTTTTTTATTGCAATGGCTATGAATGAATGACTGTGAAACGAGAAGCCACAGGTTCGATCCCCGCACCAACACAAATGTTTGTGTAGCCCACAAACATTTGTGTCGGGTCTGGGTGTTTGTGAGACTGAAAAATCTCTCGTAGGTTCTGATACCCACGACACAAAACTGGATCTTAGTGTGGGGCCAGAACTATGTATGTGACTGTCAGATGTACTTATTTATTTATTTATTTATACATTACCACTTCGTGATAAACCTTGAAACGATAATGATGTAGTTTTTAATTGCTTATAATTTTTCCTGCTATTATAGATAGGTCGTTATACTGTTTATTGTGAATATTCATTGCATTAATTCAAGGTTACATAGTTATTATATGTTAAATATACATAAAGCCTGCCTCGGTGGTGCAGTTGTACTAAAGTATAATTACAAAACTGAGGTCTTGGGTTCGAATCCTGGATTTTTCTGTTCATTATCAGCCCGCAGTCAGAAATTTATACCCGATATGGCGATAGGCTCGCCCCCTATGTGATGCCTGGCTACTACCAGGAGAACCTTTGCCTACCCCTTCTGGGAAAAAGATGTGAGTTTATGTATCTATCTACCTAAAACCGAAGTCAGAGATTGTTCATATACATACATATGTACATAAACCCACGCCTTTTTCCCAGAAGGGGTAGGCAGAGGCGCTACCAGGACAACCAAGTTTCTTCTGGTGTGTTCCGTCCCATGATGTGATAGGGAGCGAGCCTATCGCCATATCGGGCACAAATTCCTGACTCCCGGCTTATAATGAATCCAAAAATAAAATCCAGAAAAATATTGTGAGAATTTTTGCTGTGTGATGGTATAGGCTCACCCTTTTTAAATTGCCCTTATCATTACTCAGAAACGAAATTAGCGTGATGATTGACGTACCTAATGAGTGTAAACAAACATTTGTTTCGGTGCGTGGTTCAAATCCAATTTCACAGTTTCACAGATTAACATCTACTGAGCAAGACTGTTTCGTGTTTACAATTACCTCTTTTAAGAAGAAATAAAAACCCAGCAGTCATACATAGTCCTGACCCCACACTAAGATTGAGTCTTGTGTCGTGGGTATCAGAAACTACGAAAGACTATTCGGTCCCACAAACACATACCCGAAACTAATATTTTTTTATCAGCCCATATACGTCCCACTGCTGGGCACCGGCCTCCTCCATCGACAGAATCGATTGAGAGTGGTTAGGCCATATAATCCATCACGCTGGCCTAGTGCGTGTTGGCGGACTTACATACCGTAGAAATTCTTTAAAATCGCTACGGTATGCAGGTTTCCTCACGATGTTTTCCTTCACTGGTATAGTGCGTGTTGATTGACTATCAATACATACATAACTCCGAAAAGTCAGAGGTGTGCCCTGGGATTTGAACCCGCGACCACCGTGAACATGGAGGCAGCCGCGTCTGGTCCGTTACCAACAGGCCACCACGCACTTAATATCTTACCTACCTACGAAACTAATATCTCACCTACAAAAATTTATCTCGGTGCGGGGATCGAACCCGCGGCCTCCCGTTTCACAGCCGGCGTGTAACCAACTGCGCCAAAGAAGCTGTCATGTGTTTTAAGTCATTTATTTCTGATAACCGAGCGCCGAATTTAATATTCCATATTTCTGTCTCATATACTCTCTGTTCAGCCAGCCGGCGACTATGTCAATTTAATACAACAGAAGTCGATGTTTGTTATTCTTTAATCCTGATTGCATTCGTGCATGGATTTATTAAACTGAAAATTTACAGATGTTTTGTTTAAAGGTTTCCAAAATTTACGCGAATATTATACATTTAAATACAACGAATTCTTACAGATTTTATCGCGAATTTGATTTAAATTTTATATTTTTTAATTTTCCCGACGTTTCGATCACTTTACAGCTCTCGGGGTCACGGGGCGGACTGAAGTATTATCGCCGCTAATGACTGTTACACTTTAACTACCATTAATTTACAATTATTAAATTCAAAATTTTATTATTAAATTCAAAATTTAATTATCAGATTAAAAAATTACCCGCCGATTTGTCTGAGAAGTTTACTGTTTTAAAATTATGGTTATATACAGGGAGCGCAGGAAAATGGCGCACTTGCTCAGTTGGATACAAGGGCATAATATTAATATAATAATAAAGAAATCATATTTGGAAAATTTATACAGTTTTAAGAATTACCACCACCTTTTCGAATAAAATCGGTTGGGATGGGTAAAGGATAAGATTTTAACATATACGCATTTTTTCGTTTCGTCGTTTATTAAATAGTTAACGAAATAAACAGTGAAAATCATTTTGAACAACAAAACTTTCATAGTCTTCGCTTTAACATTTGTTACAGACGTGCATAGGTATCTATTTGGCGTAATACGTTAAGGGGAAGCACGCGTGTTGTCAATTGTTAATTTCTCGGCATCTTTGTTATTATCAGACTACGCTATGAAATTGCATTTAATCTAGACGCAATCACGATTTACTAAAATATATATAAGCAAGTGCGCCTTTTGTTTGCGCACCCTTTATACTAGGCAACGAATAGTTTAAAAGGGACAAAGAAATTTATATCTTGGAATTCGTTTTGTGCATCTAGATTCCAGATGGTCTGTGTTGCAGATGTCTATTCTGAACGCTTTTATATAAAAAAAAAATCCAAATTGATTCAGACGTCTTCGAGTAATCGATGAACATACATAAAAAAAAGTTTCGGCGAATTGAGAACCTCCTCGTTTTTTTTTAAGTTTTTTGAGTTTGATCCCCATTTAACCCTCGTACCTATTTGATTTTCAAAGTAATATTATTTACCAATAATGTTTAGGACATAATAGCAATTACATAACCTAGCAACGATTTTTTTATCAGTGTTTCGTAAAATTACACACGTGACACTGTACATGATCAATTAAAACGTTAAGTTTAAACTTTTTTTTTTCTTGATTAGGCATAATATTCTGACGTATCCAACTCTAATTTCAAAACAATATGACAGATAATACACTCACCAAAACACTAATGATAAATAATATAATAAGCAACTAAATTAATAGGTATCGTTTTACATTCCATACTTTTCAACATTGTACAGGCGTCACACACAATTTCAATAACATTTTCGGTAAAAAAATAATTCCATGGTTTTACTACGTTAAATGTTGAAGCAAATGTACGTCAAGATTGAGCAAAGTGGAGATGCATAGTCTCTGCCTACCCTATGGGTTACAGGCGTGACCTTTATGCATGTATGTTATTGTAATGGTGTGAGTTACGCCTGTACAAAGTAGTTTAAGCTTGAACTGTATGAAACGTCAAACGTTACTTATTAATTTAGTTGGAATATAGTCTACGATAGCTCATTATGTATATTTTTATTTGTCCGGTAACTAAAAAACATCGTAAGATTTAATCGGGTTTAAATAAAAATCATCTTTGCTTTAGGAAAAATTACGTATTTACCACCCAATCACAACGATTGTTAAAAAAAAGGAACGTGGCTTTTTTGCGAAGTTCTAGTTGCATTGTGTCTGAAGCCGCTAAAACTACCATCTGGCTTCGTTTTCGTAGGCAGACTAGATATACTCTGTATAATCTCCATGGTAAAGCTGGTGAAGTAAACAAATAACAAGAACCAAGAAACGAAAGACCGCAGTTCAGTTATCGCACTGACGCAAATTATGGTGTGATCAATTACAAGTATTTTGCATGTGGGTGTTATGAGATCCAAAAGTATTTCGTAGTTACTGATAACCACGAAACAAGACTGTCTTTTAGAACCATGCACAAATATTTGTAAGTAACACAAACATTTGTCTCAATTTGGGGATCGAACAGGCGGGCTCTCGTTTCACAACTCATGAACTTAATCAACTGCGCCTTGACGACTTAAAACCTAAAAACGAGTATTAAACACTTACATCTTCCCATGACGTAGATGCACCCTCGGGGATGATAATTGGTGCCAGCTGATACCACAGCGACCAAGGCCAAAGCCACCAAAATAATTCCTTTCATGTCTGGCGAGTGATTTGTCTCGAGAGATGAGTTGTACTATTTACTGCGTAACTTTGAACCCGTTTATATAGGTCGCCGTTGTTGATAATATATGTTACCGATTATTCTAATGTATAGTTTGTATATTTTGTTTTGTTTTAGCGAGGATAAACTGTTTCACTCAGCTAGCGTGGTAAACGAGAAGACTGACTACTGAATACCGATGTTATACAAAAAATATATACTCGTAAAAGAATCATGAACATGATGAATAATGACAGCTTCCGTGGCGAAGTTGGTTACACGCCGGCTGCGAAACGAGAGGCCCCGGGTTCGATCCCGGCATCAAAACAAATATTTGTGTGAACCACAGGTATTTGTTTCGGGTCTGGGTGATTGTGAGACGGAAAAGTCTCTCGTAGTTTCTGATTCCCACGATACAAGATTCGATCTTAGTATGGGACTATATATGTGAGTGTTGAGTGTATTTATTTATTTATTATGTAGAATATACTGGCCTCGATGGTCCCACCCTAAGTAGGCCTAAGGACAGCCAAAAGAAGGCATTAGCCAAGTTATTAACAAAACCCACTGCTAAACATACGTCTCCTCTTTAGATTAGACCTATAATTTAGACCTTTTGAAAGCAGTTGTACTTTCCATTACCATTGTACTTTAAATAAATTGGGAATTAAAAAAAAAACAGGTTTTTGATACAAGCTTTTACACATTTTAACAGTAACAAAAAGAATATTCTATATTTCAAAATCTGTTATAGTTAAGAGACAAAAATTAAATTGTTTTATTTAACCGAAATATAGCGTTGCTTTGTGGTAATTTTCCAGGAAATTACAAAGTCTAGAGCACCGGTAACAACTTTGACTCAATTTAGTAAATTATCTTGAATGTTTGTAATTTCATGACTGTAATAAACAACATAATACTCAGAATCTCTTTGAAGCTTCCATGGGTTTTTTAGCCAAAGAATTAATTAAATATGTGATCTATGTTATTATATGACGACCCGTCATAGTGACTTATTTAAGCTTGGTAGTATTGTAATGTCTAACGACGGAAGAAGCCTTCTTGAAATGCAAAATTCTTGAAAATTATATGGTCAAGAAAGACCTGACAACGAAAATAGAAGAAGCAGAAGCTTGAAAGGGTAAAATCGAAACATCAACTGAATATTACAAAGGCTTGACTTCCTAGCATTGATGTCTTAGATGAGGCATCATGGACTTATTATTAATAATAACTGGACATAGAATAAGCCATGCGTGTTTGGTGTCCTGTTGGTAAACGGACAGCTGCGTCTACAGCTGCCAACATGTTCACGGCGGTCACGGGTTCAAATCACAGGGCACACCTCTGACTTTTCGGAGTCATGTGTATATATAGTCAATCACCACGCACTATAATGGTAAAGGAAAACATCGTGAGGAAACTTGCATACCAAAGCGATTTGCAAGAACTTCTGTGTAAAATATGAAATATTAATATTTATATGTAAAAGTCCGCCATCCCGCACTAGGCCAGCGTGGTGGACTATGGCCTAACACCTCTCAACCGTACTCTCAATTGTAGAGGAGGCTCGTGCCCTGCAGTGGGACGTATCTGGGTTGATACAGTACAGTATAGAATAAGATAGAAGAAAATTAAAGACAAACGAAAAATCAGATAGTCCAATTTATTTTACAAAACATGTTCATAGTATTGAGGTATTACTTCGGGCAGTCTTCCAGTCGGACACACTTGTTGGTAGAGGTGTCCCTGACGGTAGGAGAGTCGCAGTAGCAAGCTGAGTAGTCACAGATCATAGCTGTTTCTGGAACAGGCTTTGGCTCATCGCAGGTTGGTTCAGGAGTCTTGTAACCACATCCTGTTGCGTACGCGTGGGTTCCTTCTTCGCATTCACGGTGGCCTGCGAAAGGTTTTTTTTTATTATTCAACCCGCACTAGGCCAGCGTGGTGGAATATATGGCCTAACCCCTCTCAATCGTACTGTCCATTGTAGAGGAGGCGCGTGCCCTACAGTGGGACGTATGTGGACTGACACAGATAAATCCAAAACGAATCAAATCATAAATAAAATAAATTTGCCTCGGTGGCGCAGTTGTACTACGGTATGATTATAAAGCTGAGGTCTCTGGTTCGAATCCCGGGTCGGGCAAAGTGATATTATATTTTTCTATTTATTATAAGCCCGGAGTTAGGAATTTGTGCCCGATATGGCGATAGGCCCGCCACCTATCACATCGTGGGACGGAAAATACAAAGCGAAACGTGGGTGTCCCTACACCTTCCGGGATAAAATGTATGTATGTATGTAGAAAATAAATAGGAGAAATTAGGGACGAGGCGAAATTATTGTGAGAGATCCAGCAACGAAATATCCTTGTATAAAATTCCATATGTGTATAGGTCACTTGTTGAGCTTATCATCGGTTTAAGGTAGTCCGGTTAATTTAAATATGAAACGCTTAGGTCATTCAACTTAACTACAATATACAATATCAATGGTTTGATAAATATTAATTGATTCACTTATACGTTGTTTGCATTATGTAACGCAGTATAAAACTTATTTTTATCATAAGTGTCTCTTAGTGATACACCCACAACCAACTTAAACAGAAAAAGAAAAGTAAAATGCAAATCATTTTCCACTTCCTTCCACAGGAAATTGGAAGTCTCCTAATGCCTAGTAATAACTGTAATGTGCTTCAAACTGTAATACAATGCTTACGAAATAGCCCTGACTCCACACTAAGATCGAGTCTTGTGTCTTAGATAAAAAACTACGAGAGACTTTTCAAACACCCAGACCCGAAATAAATTTATCACACAAACATTTGTCTCGGTGCGGGGATCGAACCCGCAGCCTCACGTTTCACAGCCGGCGTCTAACCAAGTGCGTTAAGGCTGTCTGTTAGTAAATTTAATAACTCACATCTTCCCATGATGTATATGCAGCCTCGGGGATGAGTAGTGCTTCCTGCAGACGCCACAGCGACCAAGGCCAAAGCCACCAAAATAATTACCTTCATGTCTGACGAGTGCTTAGTCTCGAGATATGAGATGTACTATTAAACGCATGATTCCAAGACCGTTTTTATAGGGCGCTGTTGTGGATAAAATGACCGGTTATTATAATATACAGTTTGTGTGTGGTTTTGCTTATCGATTTATTAATTGAGCATTATAGAAGATTTGTTTTATCAATGCCTAGTGTTTAATACAGTCTTTTTGAATTTAAGTAAGTAATAAATATTAATTTTCAATAAATTTGTAAATCAATAATACTTATCTAAACAAAGCTGAGTTCAAAAGTATCTAAATAAAATAAAATCTATTTAATTTAAATAATTTTAATGATGTTTGTACACCAAGAAAGAATAACAGCGATTTCCGCACTAGGCATGGGCTTGTATCGCGGAAATCTCCGAGCGGTGATCGAGACTAGTAATTACGAAGTTTGACATGGTCTGCACGTATGTGTGTGTGTGTGTGTTTGTGTATGTGTGTATGACAAAGAGTATTTTAAAATTTGTGAGAATATTTTCCGTTTCCTGATAAGTTGCCCTAATAATCAGTTTTTAATTTGATGTTTGGCAACAGTACGGGAAAGTTTTAAATTTAGATATGGATTTACAATTACTTTTTGTTAGTTGTCCAATAGGTACATAAGTTATGATTACCCATAAATTGATTATATCCTGAAATTCCTTAAAGCGAAGACGTAGCAAAAATTATATTATATTTTTTAATCTTTAAAATTGTGTTACGCCAATAAACCTAGGAATGACTAAGAGTAAGTTTATTGTCGCTTGTGTTAGCTATGAAGGCAAACATCGAACCTGCATACCACATTGATCATATACATACATGACCATACACACACATAGTCCACCCGCACTAGACTAGCGTTGTGGACTATGGCCTAACCCATCTCAGTCGTACCAAAGTGCGTGGTGACCTGTTGGTAACGGACCAGACGCGGCTGCTGATACCTTCACGGTGTTCTCGGGTTCATATCCAAGGCACGACTCTGACTTTTCAGTGTCATTGATAGCTAAAAATCACCTAGCACTACAAAGGTGAAGGAAAAGATCCTGAGGAAACATGTATATCATAAAGAATTGCAAGAATTTCTATTGCATGCGAAGTAGAATTAATTATAATAAGTTCATAAATTAACATTCTTATGTATACGAGTATTACAAAGACCTAACGATGATTAAGAGCAACCTTACGCACTACATCCGATCAGAAGAAATATAAAAGGACACATTCTCTGTTACTAAATGGACACCATCTGTGGTTAGACAACGCAAGACTTAATCTTAGTGTGGACTTAAGGCTATTTTGTAACCAGTGTATTTCAGTGTGAACATTATAGTAATTACTAGGCACTATAAGACTTTCAAATTATGTCCAAAAAGTTCTCGAATGAAGGCCACGAAGCGGAAAGCGCAGCGTGGGACGTCCACCCATTAGGTGGTCAGACGAAATGGTAAAGTTCGCGGGACGTCGCTGGATGCAAGCTGCCTCCAGCAGGTCACCGTGGAAACCATTGGGGGAGTCCTATGTTCAGCAGTGGACTTTGGCTGATGGATGGATGGATGAAATAGACACGTGGAAGGAGCGTGTTAGAATCGTCGTGAGTACATCAATACAATAGTTTTACAATTTGGTGTTAATGAGTTTATCCACTTTCATGTTCGTTTAGGTACTTCTGCACAGCAATGTTCTCATCCGAACTGGAGTATCAAGGCTGATGGAGAAAAGACAGAACTCGAATTTAGTACGTTAGCTGTCATCAAATAACGTTGTGGTTACTTCGGACCAAATTTTTTCAGATCCAGATCAGATCAATTGATGTTGACAGCCTCCGTGGCGCTGTTAGTTAGACGCCGCCTGTGAAACGAGAGGCCGCGGGTTTGATCCCCGCACCGAGATAAATGTTTGTGAGGCCCACAAGTATTTGTCACGGGTCTGGGTGTTTGTGAGACCGAAAAGTCTCTCGTAGCTTCGGATAACCACGGCACAAGACTTCATTGATCTTAATGTGGGGTCAGGACTATGTATGTGACTGTTGGGTGTTTTTATTATAATTACACTGTATTGTATTGTATTGTATCAGCCCACATACGACCCACTGCAGGGCACGGGCCTCCTCTACAATCAAGAGTACGATTGAGAGTGGTTAGGCCATTAATTACACTGAGTCGAAACAAAAAGAAGGAATCGAATAGGTAGTTTTCTTTATCAAAAGCTTCAATTCTTAGTATAAATGTTTTACTAGGGGCATTGTTCGAGATAAACGCATTTGTTGGTAGTGGTGTCCCTGACGGTAGGAGCATCGCAGTAGCAAGCTGAGTAGTCGCAGATCATATGTTTTCCTTCCACGGGGTATGGGTCGTCGCAGGTTGGTTCTGGAGTCACGGTTCCGCATCCTGGTGTGTATGAGTGAGTACCTATCGGGCATTCATCGTCGCCTGCGGAAAAAAATGCACTTCAATTGGACATCTTCTTGGTTTCTTAGATTTACGCGAATGTGTAATGAAATAAAACGAAATCTTACAGATTTTATCGCGATTTGATTTAATTTTAACACTTTTTAATTTCCCAACGTTTCGATCACTACAGTTTTCGTGGTCACGAGCCGGACTGAGTTATTAGTCATCCACTTAGTGACTGTTACAATTTAAATACCCTTAATTTACAATAGAAAATTTAAAATTTAATCAAATTCGCGATAAAATCCGTAAGAATTCGCTTTATTTCAATGGAAATAATCTGCAATCCGAATGCAAAAACACATATTGTTCAGCTAATTGTATTCTTTAAGTATATGCTATATAAGAAATGGCCACTGACATTTCATGTCCATTTGCTTGATTGCACTTTCTAGCTGTATGGCTTGTTGGATTTACTACAGTGGTCAGTGGTCTTTGAATTCTACCTACCTATTTAGGAATATCTACAGATGTAGTTTTCATTCATCCACTCTCAAAACCCACCATAGCACGATTACCACCAACTTTTACATTTCAATCTTCAACTTTTACTGGTGGTAGGTACCACCGCAATGTCTCTTTCTCCCAAACAGCAATGTAAATGCACAGTTGTGTTCCGGTTTTAAGGCCATTGTAGCCAGAGTAACTACTGGACATAATGAGACTTAACATCTCATGTCTTAGGATGGCGAGCGCAGTGGAATGCCAAGCCAAGCCATAACTTTAAATAGAAAATCTTATAGCTGAAAAATAATCTTACATGCTCCGTCGATGTAGATACATCCTCGGGGGTAGTAATTAGTTTTAGCAAACACCACGGCGACTAAGGCCAAAGCCGACAAAATAATTCCGTTCATAATGAGGAGCGAATGTGTGGTCTCGAGACGTGTATTGCAAATGGTACTATATTATATACTGGGTGTATGAGAGAGTTGATATAGGTCGATGTTGATAAAAGCGTTATTTGCTATTGTTATGCTTATTAACGTTGGTTAATTTTTTTTCTACCTCGGTGGCGTAGTTGTACTACGGTACGGTTATAACGCTGAGGTCTCGAGTTCGAATTCCGCGTCGGGCAAAGTGATATTGGATTTTTCTATTCATTATCAACCCAGAGTCAGGAATTTGTGTCCGATATGTTGATTGACTTGCCACTATCACGTTCTGGGACGGAACAGACAAGGCGAAACGTGGGTGATCCTGTAACCAGGAGAACCTCTGCCTACCCCTTCTGGGAAAAAAGCGTGAGTTTATGTACATTATTTTTTCAAGGTTTCCAGTACAAAAATATTGTATAACCAGGATTTATAAGTGGTAGGAATTATAAATTATAACCACATTCACCATTTACCAGTGGTAGAGCCACGCTGTTGTCAGTCATGACTCAGCATGAATCGGCAGGCTCATCCGGGGCGGCACCACTATCTCACAGGAAATCAACGAGAAACGACAGCTTGGCTGTCGCGTTTTGTTCGGTGAGTAAGATTGCCGGAAGCCCAATACCGCTTTCCTCTTCCTATCCTTTTCCTTCCCGCTCCCTCCCATTTGGACCGGCAACACATCCATGATCCAGCTTTGTTGATGTTTATGGGCGGTAGTAATCACTTACCATTAAGTGACCTGTTTGCTCGTTTGCTATTCATATGCAATTTTTTTTTTATTATTCCTATAAAAATGCGACAGTAGAAGAATCCTGTAATCATCAGTGGACCTATATGGAATGATATTTTAGAATAAATATAAAATATAAATAAATTTATAATATAATAAATTAATCATATTTATAATATAATAATATAATAAATTTTATCATCCATCATCCATCCATCAGCTAAAGAAAGTCCACTGCTGAACATAGGCCTCTCCTAATGATTTCCACAGTGACCTGTTGGAGGCAGCCTGCATCCAGCGACGTCCCGTGAATTTTATTAAATGTTCAATAATTGTTATTCAAGGGATTTTTTATTGGCCTTTAGCAGGCAGACGAGCATGCGGCCCGCCTGATGGTAAGTGGTCACCGCCGCTCATGGACCTTCGCAATGCCAGGGATCTAGCACAACCAGGACGCTGCCTACCGTATGGAGAGTACTCTCTTTAAGTCTCACTTAAAGAATGACAGGTCATAGCGCTCGGGAAACACCGAAACTAATCTTTCAACATCTTCATCTAAATTCTAAATGAACGCAATCTAAATAGTTAACGCTACATTACCATCAGTTGAATTGTAATCAGTTTGTCGTGCCAGAACAGATCTTAACAACATTTTCTGATTAGAAAATAAAACAAACACATCACGCATTTTCCTAGAAGGAGTAGGCAGAGATGCTGCCAAGACACTCACGTTTCACCTTGTTTACCGTCCCACGATGTGATAGGGGGCGAGCCTTTCGCGATATCGGTCACAAATTCCTGACCCGGGCTGATAATGAATTGGAAAATCTAATATGACTTTACCCGACCCGGGATTCGGACGCGAGACTTCAGCTTTGTAATTGTACCATAGTACAACTGCGCCGCCGAGGCAGTCATATTTGCGTTTGCATTAGTAAAATATTACTATTACATTTAATGACAGAAAAATTCATGAAAAATAAAACCATTATTGAAAACCATTCAGATAGAAGATATATTAACAACTAGCTTGTGTTCGCAAACTTCGTATAACTTTATTTTAAAATAACCGTTCTGTCCCCTTACATCCCGCCCTGTTCCGTCTCATTCTCACTCAAGGTGTGTAATCCTGTCCCATCCCATCCCTTTGAGTATAAAAAAGTTACAAATATATCGGAATTCCTTTTTTTTTTTTTTTTTTTTTTTTTTTTTTTTTTTTTTTTTTTTTCTCGCGAGGAAAATCCCTTTACGGACCATCCCACCCCCGAAGGGGCGAGGGTGTGTCGGACTCACCGGCGCCTTCCGTGCCCAGCGAGATGTTGTGCCGCCCGAGGATGTGGACGGGCGGCCGCTGGGTCGGGTCCCTACCATAAGCTACGCGCCGAAATACCGACTAAAAACCCCGCGTCGGCCACCATCGGTGCACTTGAGAGACGGCCCCGGGATACCGATGAACGGACGCGCCAGGACCGCCTCTTTGTGCACCGCCGCTTTAGCGACGCGGCGAATGACGCGTGTAGCGTCACGTCTCGGGGGCCGCCAAGGTAGGGACGGCGGCCCCACGTGGCCTCTGCGGCGCCGGGTTAGTTGTTGTCCCGGCGCCTCCTACGTCTCCTGTGGCGACGAGCGGGATCGGTCTGCTCCCGCCACCACGACCCTACCCCGGGACACCGCACGCTCCGCTTGTGCCTTCACCCGCAGAATCGCGTGGACCGTCGACCGGCCCCGCCGGAACCCGAACTGGCAGTCTGCCAAATCCGGGCCCGTACCCTCCAAATGCTCGACGAGGCGCGCGTGGACTACACGCTCGAAGAGCTTGCACACCTCGTCGAGCAACACGATCGGCCGGTAGGCCGAGGGCGAATCTGCGGGTCGCCCCTCCTTGCGGAGCAGGACAAGCTTACCCGTCTTCCACCGCGACGGGAAGATGCCCTGCTCAAGGCACCTGGAGAATAGGCCGCGGAGCCTCGTACCCAGCGACTCGACGGCCAGCACCCAGACACGACCGGGCACCCGTCGAGACCCGGGGCCGAGTTCTTGCTCCGCAGCCGAAGCACTGCCGCCTCTAGCTCTTGCGGCGAAACCTCCGGGATATCCCTTACCGAAACCAACGACGATGGCGCCGGTGGACGTGGCGCCATCGGTGGAGGAGTGAACTCCTCGGTGGCCGGAAACAAGGCCGCGACGACATCCTCGACAAGATCGGTCCGGAGACTCTGTGTCAGAGGGGGCGCCCATGGGCGGAATTTCCGCATCGCCACACGGTACGGACGCCCCCATGGATCTCTGTCCAGAGACCTCCGGAACTCCTCGTTCGCCGCGGCCTTCGCTTGCGCGATGGCCACCCGCAGCGCTCTCTTCGCCTCTCTGTGGAGGTCGAGAAGAAGCCGCTCCTGCTCATCGTCGCCGGGTCTACGGGTCCGACGACGACGGTGCCTGGCGAGTCGGCGGCGCGCGACCTGGCAAGCCGCGCGCAGCTCAGTGAGCTCGGCCGACCACCAGTACACCTGGCGCTTCGCTGGGAGGCGGGTGACCCGGGGCATTGCCGCGTCGCAGACTCGCGACATCGCCACCCCGAACCATTCCGCCTCTTCCTCGACCCGCACCGGCCCGTCCGGTACGGGGAGCCACGCCTGAACAATGGCAGCTTCCTTCGCGGCCTCCACATCGAGGCGCTTCGCGGCCCAACGTCGGCCGCCCGTGAATCGAGCAGTCGGACCCCCACCGGACTGGCGGGTGGAGACCTGGGAGGATGAGACGCTGAACCGAATGTAGAGATGGTCGGACAGCGTCTCCTCCTCAACCAAAACCCTCCAGTCCCGAACACGGCGGGCAAGGGCCGGGGTGGCGAACGTGACGTCCACCACCGAACCGCCGTTGTGCCGCACGCACGTGTTCTCCGACCCCCGATTCAGGACGACCAACCCGATGGAGATCGCCCATTCCTCCAGGGCCACGCCCCGCGCGTCGGTCACCGACGAACCCCAAGCCGATGATTTGGCGTTGAAGTCGCCGGCTACAAGCACGGGGCGAGGCTGGCTGTCATGCTGTACCAGGGCCCCCAGGCGCGCGAGGAAACTCTCGAATTCCGCCTGGGACCTGTTGGGAGAGAAATAGACTCCCACTATCCACACCCCTCCCACCAGGACCGCCACGCATCCCGCACCCTTCGCTACTTTTTCGAAGGGCGGAGAGCCGGCGGCGCCCTGGGTGAAGACGGCCACCGAGCCATCAAGGTCCCCTGCCCAGTCGTCGCGGGCAGGGACAGAGTATGGCTCGGCGACCACAGCCACGTGAATCAACCACTGCGCCAGGGACTGTTCAAGCATGTGCTGTGCTCCTTGGCAGTGGTTGATGTTCGCCTGGAGGAAATTCAGATCCATCTAGTTTTGGGCGATCTCCATCGCCTCAGGGTGGGACGGTTTTGGCCGCGTCACAGCCTCAGCGCCCACACCGCGTTGAGTGCGGTGCGGGACTGAGAAGGCAACGCAGGCCTTGCCACCCACCCGGTGGTCCGCGGGTTTCCCAGCAGCTGCACAGATTGTGCAGTGCGGGTCCGCGGAGCACTCCCGGGCCTTATGGCCCGGTTGACCGCAGCGGTAGCAGAGCCCACTGCGGTCACAATCTGCGGTGCATTGCACCCTTACGTGCCCCCTGTGGAGGCAGCGGAAGCACCGCATCGGGCGGGGCTCGAGGAGGCGCACTCCCGCTGCCACCCACCCCACCAGGACACGCCCTGCCTTCACGGCACTCTCCGCTGCCTTGGCTGGGCAGCGGAGCCACACCGCGCCCAGGCCCGAGCGCTCGACGCGGACTTCCCCGACCCTTACGTCATCAGGGGAGCACTCGCCGAGACGGGCGATAGCCGCTGCGACTGCCTCGGAGGTGGCTGAGGCGTCCAACCCCGAGACGCGCAGCTCCGCAGTCTTGACGGGCCGGGTGACGTGTACGTCGTCCTCCGACCCGCGTAGAGCCTCCCTCATTTTTGTAACGAGGGAGTCGGCCCTCGCCTCGGATTCGGGCCCGGGCACCTCGAAGAGGTAGGCCCCTGTGGCCACTCGCCTCGACCTCAGCCCGGCTGTGATGCCAAGGCTGGCTAGGTCCACCTTTGTCTGGACCTCACGCAGGATATGCGCGTAGGTGACTCCCCGCTTCAACGCCTCCGGCGTCACCGTAAGAGTCACGGCGGCTTTACGCGGGAGGCGGAGCTGGGGAGCAGCCCTGCGTGGGGTCGAGACTGGCTGTGGAGCCGCCCGGGACTTTTTCTTGCCCCCCTTAGCCACCACAGTCCACGGAATCTCCGTGGAATTAGCGGCGGGAGGGAGTGGCTGTGGCGCCTGAAGCGGCTGGCGTGGTACGGCGCGCTTACGGTTCCCTCGCTTCCGCGATTCGCGGGGGGCCGCTTGCGGTTGCCCTGGTGTGGGAGCAGCTGGCGTGGGCGTCGCATGGGGTCGGCTGACAGCCGATCTTCTTGTTTTAGCCCCCAGAGCTGGCCACGACGCTCCTGGTTTCCCTGCCACAACAGGCAGCGGTTTTGGGGCTGGCTGGGCTGTAGCCTTGTCGGCAGCCAGCGGTGGTCGGCGGATGGGCTCTGAGGGCAGGCGCATGCAGATCGCCTCGAGCTTGGCGTCTATCATATTCATGATGCGCCTTTCCATCTGCTCGAGGAGATCTGTTCCCCCCGAAATCACCGCCTCAGTCGCCGGCCGCTGTTGCAGGCGAAGCGCTGTTACCAGCTCCTCCAGGATCTTGCCCTGGGCCGTGAGGGCCGCTTCCAACGCCGTGACCTTTTGGCGGAGGGTCGCCTTTTCCGCCTCCACCTTAGCGAGCTCGGCAGAGGCCGGCTCCTGCGCCATCTCCAGCAGCTCCGACACGCTCTCGTTAATGTCCCGCACGAAGGTACCCTTCAAATTGCGGGACGTTTTGGATACGTGTCGGAGTCGCTCTGCAACCCGCACCAGAGCCTCGCCGCGGCTAGCCGGGACGGGAGCCTTCAGAGCCGGCTTTGTCAACGGCACTGCTAGCTTGGCCTTCCGCGGCTCGGCCTCGGCGGCGCTCTCGTCGCGTAATGCCACCTTGTAGGCCGCACGTGCCTTGGCGACGGCGTCGTCCTCCGTGCCAGATGCTGAAGCCTCTGGTTGGCGCTTGTGCTTCTTGGTGGCAGCACGGGAGTCTGTCTCAACCGTGCTGCCACCATCGCTAGCTCTCGGCCGCTTCTCAACGGGCCTAGAGCCCCGCCGCTTTGTCCGGCCCTTCTGTGGCTGCGAAGAGTCGCTGCACATCCCGGACTCCGAATCGAAGTCGCGAGATGGCGCGGCCCTCTCCGCAGCCGGTTCCTTAACGGGAACGTCTTTGGAGGAGGATGGCGTGTACAGCCCATCCAGCACCTCCGAACATTCTTTTAGTTTGTTTTCGATGAATTTTCTGTCCATGATGTTCCCACGAGTATGGGGGAAAGGGAGGTCCACCCAGGCAGTGCCCCCTGTGCCTGGGTAAGCCTAGCGTAACCCGCCAGAGGGTCGGCCGGTACTCTGACGGGGGTCGCACTAGAGACTGAACTTCCCATCAGCCATGCATCCCCTCACGGTGCGCCGCCGCTTGGGATTCGGGGTACTTTTTATAGAGGCATCCTCCCTCACGGTCCGGGCGGTTAAGCCAAGACCCTCGGTCCGGTGAGAGTGCGAGACATGACCACAAACCTCACGACCGGATTACGATATGCGACGGCGGCAATGAGAGCGACGCTCCCACTGCCTGCCCGGTGGCGGGGTTAGCGCACGCCGGGCCCGCCGGAACCCCCGGAACAGAACCGAGGGTGGCCCAAGAAAGGCCCGCTCCTAAACAACGACAGATGGAGGCGGTCGCCACAAAAGACAGCGACCGCCAAACCCCCTGCCCTCCCCGTCGGGTATTTGCCGTCGGACATCATAGTTGCGAAAGTGCAACTATGATGGCCCACGTTGCCCAGGGTGCACCACGTGGAGGTTCCCGACAAAGCACCCCAAATATATCGGAATTCCTGCCTCATCCCACGGTAACGCATTTTTTTTTTTTCGGTATATAAAGTAGCCTAAGTGTTAAACCAGGATGTCAGCAACCTTCATACCAAATTTCATCGAAATTCGTTAAGCCGTTCCTGAGTTCATCGCGCACAACCGCACAGACAGAGAAACAGATAAACAGACAAAAATTCAAAAAATCATTGTTTTTGGTCCTATTACGTTAATAGAGACCCTCTGTATTAGTTCTTCTCATTTATCTTCCATGCACGTACATCGATCGGTTACAAATTTATTATATGTATAGAAGGTAGATGAAGCCGCATACAATAGCTAGTATTTTGATATCAACTGGATGTTTTTAATAGCACAATGCATTTTCCTCAAGAGATTAATAAATGCCTAATGATAACGTAAACGCATTATGTTCTCGAGATCACAATGTACAATATTCTTGTAATGTGTATACCGTGACTGTCGTTGTGCGTGTCCATTGTCTTGTATGCGTATTAAAAAAAAATAGAAATGAAAACGTGATTAGCCTGGTTGCACCACTGCCTACCCCTTCAGGGAAAAAGGCGTGAGTTTGTGTTTTTAAAAATATGATTTAAAAATATTTTGTAACGTCGAAAATATTGGATGAAAAAAAAAAGCAGAATTAATTGGTTTATCTTCCATCAGCTTCCTGACGTAAACATTTCAATAAAGACATTAACAATATATTCGTACAATAATGTAAGAGTTCTAATTTATACGTATGGACGATGCCAAAAAATAGCCAAAGCTTAAAAGCTTTCATCCTCCGTGGCGCAGTTGGTTAGACGTTAGCTTTGAAAAGAGAGGCAGCGGGTTCGATCTCCGCACCGAGACAAAAGTTTGAGTGAACTACAAGCATTTGTGTCGGGTCTGGGTGTTTGCGAGGCCCTCAAGTATTTGTCTCGGGTCTGATTGTTTGTGAGACCGAAAAGTCTCTCGTAGTTCCTGATACTCACGACTCAAGATTTGGTCTTAGTGTGGGGTCAGGCCTATGTATGTGACTGTTGGGCGTACTTATTAATTATTTTCTTATTTATTTATAAGATCGAGTCTTATGTCGTGGGTATCAGAAACTACGAGAGACTTTTCGGTCTCACAAACACCCAGACCCGAAACAAAAATATTGTGGGTCATAATAATCTCCAATCATTCGTGATTTGATGAATTTTATCGTATATTCATGAAAACTCGCCACTGGACAAACCAGTTCCAACTTATCTTTATTTCGCCTGGTCAGTGTGTTCACTTGCATGCGCTAACTAGTGCTCCCGGCGTCGCTTGTAAGGTCAAGGTGACCTTAAATTAGAAGTTAACCTTGAATTGCCATGTCAGTGTTTGAAGAGACCAAAACGTTGAACTTTGATTATTTAAATAAACTAAACAGTTACACACAGTTCTGACACACGCTGATATACAGCATGATGAAAAAAAACCATGTCCCATCCAAGATGTTCGTTTGGATATCTCAATTGTAACATTTAAAAAAAATGACTGCCTCGGTGGCGTAGTGTTACTACGGTACGATTGCAAAGCTGAAGTCTCGGGTTCGAATCCCGGGTCGGGCAAAGTGATATTGGATTTTTCTATTCATTATCAACCCGGAGTCAGGAATTTGTGCCCGATATGGCGATGGGCTCGCCCCCTATCACATCGTGGGACGGAATATACAAGGCGAAACGTTGGTGTTCTGGTAGCACCTCTGCCTACCCCTTCTGGGAAAAAGGCGTGTGTTTACGTATGTAAAAAAATACGAAAAAATATATAACATTGGATAAAATCATTATCGTTAGTTATTAAACACAATTTACGAGTAGTATCAATATTACCTTATTTAGCAAAGTTTTAAATTCTGACAACAACAACACGCATTCTGACAATTCAGAAACGTCGCGCCGCACGTTGCTTGTTACTAACGCGATTGTTAACAGTGTGTTTCCCCATTTTTAATTTATTTTATAAAGGATATTTTTTATTATGTGAAACGGGTCTTTTAAATAGAACACATTAATGATGCCTGATAACATATTTATCGATGAGACAGAGTTTTTTTGTCACCCTGTATAGATTGTCCACGATCTTTTGGCGTTCGAGTGCGTTGTTGTCATGCTGTCAAAATATTAGGAACGGTTCTTCACTTGGACGCAAATTGGGCGTGTCAATAATATTCGATTACGAGTATAAATGCCTGTTGTTTTTATTAAGAAAACATATCTCAAACAATGCGTTAAATAGATATTTTTAAACTTTAATTGTAGTTCCAAGTTTGGCCACACGCCAATAGCATTTAGATGAATTTTACAAAAATTGTCATCAAGCACCCTACGGTAATTTTCAACAATAAAATAAGTGTTTTTTACTCCATTTTCTATTCTTAACTTATTTATAATGGTGTTATGTTTTTAAATAATAAATACAATAATAAATACACCCAAAAGTCACATACAAAGTCCTGACCCCACACTAAGATCGGGTCTTGTGTCGTGGGTATCAGGAACTACGAGAGACTTTTCAGTCTCACAAACACACATACCCGAGACATATACTTGTCGTTCACACAAACATGTGTCTACGAGCGAGAATCGAACCCTCAGCCTCTCGTTTTTCAGCCGGCGTCTAACCAACTGCGCCACTAAGGCGGTCGGTTATGTCGGTCTTTCACTAAAGAATTTTTTTTTATTATTTTTAAAAATATTTGGGATTAAATTTAGTGCAATAATAATTGTATAATTACTATACCCGAGAAGTTTTTATGCTCGCGAGGGATTTAAGCCTTAATTCACCACATTGATTTAATGTGGGTTGGCAGAGCTCCCATACATATGATATCTGATAATAATATGAAATATCTTGTGAAGAACTATTAAGTAGGTATGCAGTTTTCCTCATATTCTCACAATGTAGGCATATTAACTAAGAGTACACATGAAAGCGAAAAGTAAGAGGTGTATGCCTTGGGTTCGAATCTACCAACTGTGGCCGTGCTTTTCAAGTGAAAACTGCTTGAAGTGGGAGAAAAAAAATTTACTGAATCTCAATTATGTTTAACATTTTTATCGATTCTAAAATAATTTTATTACTGCCTAATGTCTCAGTGACGAGCGTAGTGCAGTGTGTTCAGTGAATAAATTCTGAGTGGAATTGCTCTTATTTATAAGCAGGCGCAAAGCTTACTATCAAGCGAGCGCCTTCTTATTTCCTCATTTATACATAAACTCACGCCTTTTTCCCAGAAGGGGTAAGCAAAGGTTTCCCGTCCTTATGAGTTTCGTCCTATGATGTGATAGGGGGCGAGCCTATCGCCATATAGGGCACAAATTACTGACTCCGGGCAGATAATGAATAGAAAAATCCAATATAACTTTGCCCGACCCGGGACTTGAACCCAAGCCTTCAGCTTTGTAATCATACCATAGTACAACTACAACACCGTGGCAGCTGTTAAATCATAAAGAGTAACCATCAGAGTTTGTTAGATCAATTGCATTTCATTCGATTTGTCAATTGTGATACCCACTGTAGGTAATCTTGTGTCGGATTCACTGCCTTGAAGTGCACTCTCTTAAAGTGGTAGTGGGCCGGGAACATAGCGCGAAGAACTGATAGTCTTAAGGGCCGAAAGGTTCTGAAGTGAAGGCTAAGCACAGGCAAGCGCCGTGTCGGGCGCCCGCCTACAAGGTGGACGGAAGTCGCTGAATGCAGGCCGCTTCCAACAGGTCAATGTGGAGATCCTTGGGGGAGGCCTAAGTTCAGCACTGCGGTACCACGAAGTGCCGCCCTACCTTCGGCGTCTGGTGCACTCGTACCTTTCTGACAGGTACGTTGTGTATCCGGGCGCCGACGGGTGGCACCGTAGGGAAGTGTCGTGCGGTGTTCCACAGGGCTCGGTTCTTGGGCCGCTCCTGTGGAACATCGGCTACGACTGGGTGTTGCGTGGTACCAACCTTCGGGGCGTCGCTGTCGTCTGCTATGCAGACGACACGTTGGTGACAGCGACGGCTAGGACGTTCCAGAGGTCCGCCCTGCTCGCCTCGTTCGGTACTGGACTGGTGGTGGGCAGGATTCGGCGACTGGGCCTCACGGTGGCCCTCAACAAGACCGAGGCCGTGTGTTTCCACGGTCCTCGGTGTGGGCCTCCGCCTGGGGCCCACATCACGGTGGAGAGCGTGCGGATTCCCATCGGCTCGAGGATGAAATACCTCGGTCTCGTCCTCGACAGTCGATGGGATTTCCGCGCGCACTTCGAGGAGCTGTCGCCGAAGCTGGTGAGGGCGGCGGGCGCACTGGGGCGCCTGCTGCCCAACACTGATGGTCCTGGCATCCCTTGCCGAAACCTGTATGCTGGAGTCGTGCGGGCCATGGCCCTCTACGGGTGTCCCGTTTGGGCCGAGTCCCTGGGCGATCGTTGCGTCCGCCTGCTGCATCGTCCGCAGCGCATAGTGGCGCAACGAATAATCAGGGGCTACCGCACGGTCTCGCACGAGGCGGCCTGCGTATTGGCGGGAACTCTGCCCTGGGTGCTGGACGCTAAGACCCTCTCGTCGGCTTTCTTCCGGCGAGAGGAGGCGTCCGGGCGTGGGCAGAGGTTGGTCCCCAGAGAGGTCGAGGCCATGTTGGCCTCCCTCCGCAGGACCGCTGTGGAGGAGTGGCGTTCCAGGCTGGAGAACCCTAGTGCTGGTGCGAGGACCGTCGCGGCAGTGCGACCTGTCCTCGAACAGTGGCTGGACAGGCGCCACGGTGCGCCGACATACCGGCTGACGCAGGTGCTCACCGGGCACGGCTGCTTCGGTGCGTACCTGTGTCGTATAGCCGGAGCGGAGGAGTCCGCCGTGTGCCACCATTGTGGCAACTGCCGTGAGGACACGGCCCAGCACACGCTGGAGGAGTGCCCAGCCTGGGACGAGGAGCGCAGCGCTCTCATCGCGGTCGTGGGAAGCGACCTTTCGCTGCCGGCCGTGGTCGCCGCCATGGTCGGCAGCCGGAGTTCGTGGCGAGCCATGCTCTCCTTCTGCGAACGTGTCATGTCGCAGAAGGAGAGCGCTGAGCGGGATCGGGAGCAGACCGATCCCGCTCGTCGCCACAGGAGACGTAGGAGGCGCCGGGACAACAACTAACCCGGCGCCGCAGAGGCCACGCGGGGCCGCCGTCCCTACCTTGGCGGCCCCCGAGACGTGACGCTACACGCGTCATTCGCCGCGTCGCTAAAGCGGCGGTGCACAAAGAGGCGGTCCTGGCGCGTCCGTTCATCGGTATCCCGGGGCCGTCTCTCAAGTGCACCGATGGTGGCCGACGCGGGGTTTTTAGTCGGTATTTCGGCGCGTAGCTTATGGTAGGGACCCGACCCAGCGGCCGCCCGTCCACATCCACGGGCGGCACAACATCTCGCTGGGCACGGAAGGCGCCGGTGAGTCCGACACACCCTCGCCCCTTCGGGGGTGGGATGGTCCGTAAAGGGATTTTCCCCGCGAGAAAAAAAAAAAAAAAAAAAAAAAAAAAAAAAAGGCCTAAGTTCAGCAGTGGACTTCCTCTCGCTGAAGAGAGAAAGAGAGAGAGGTAATCTTGTAATGTTTTATTTGATAGTAACTGTATAGAGGTATTTTGCATTATGTTCAATCAGAGCTGCGTATTTATCTAGAACGGTCCTGGCCTATCAATTATCCTGACCATGTATTCTTTAGTCCTGACACGGTTCATAAGCAAAGCAAGTAGCAACAGTAATGGGTAGAGAAGTACCTTGTTCATTGTTCTGTTGCTTGAGTGGAGGTTGTTCGGAAATCACTGCCGCGAATCTGCTTCATAAGTTTTGTTAAAGTTGTATTATTATGCAAAGCATGTTAATTAACGCTGTTACTAACACGTGTTTTGTAATTTTGCTGCCTGGATCAACCCTGACGGCGTCTATGACTGAGAAAGTCATGCCGAACGACAATGGTGTAAACTGTAAACCGACAAATATATTTGATCGGCAAATGTTATCGCTTTGACTTCACAGTCAAGACAAACATCTCAGCGATCAAAATGTCCCCGAAACGAAGTCAAACAAAATGCCGTTAGGTTAAATGCGGAGCTAATATACCGGTACTGATAAAAAACTTGCTGCATTGGGGCCATAATGTTTGCGAGGCTTACGTACCGTTAGTGTGGAGGAGCATTATATTATTATTTCACGGAATTGGAAGGCCGAAGTATAGCCATAGAAGTACAGTAAATACAGCCTTAGCAAAGGGATAGGCAGAGATGCCAAAAAGGCCACCCAAAGTACGTTGCGCTTATTCCCATCCCGTATTTTAATAAGGGTTGAGCAAGTCAGGAAGAATGGTAATTCATATGTTCCATGCAGGTATATGACATAAATAAATAAATACACCCAACAGTCACATACATAGTTCTGACCCCACACTAAGATCGAGTTTTGTTTGGTGGGTATCAGGAACCACGAGAGACTTTTCGCTCTCACAAACACCCAGACCCCAGACAAGTACCTGTGGATCACACAAATATTTGTCTCGGTGCGGAGATCGAACCCACGGCCTCATGTTTCACGGCCGGCGTCTAACCAACTGCGCCACGGAGGCTGTCAAACATAAGAGCTCGTCAGATGGTAAACACTACAGTCTTCGTTCATGAACTTAAGTATTGCTAAAGATTTAATCAAGCCATTGGGTCCACGGTGGTGCTTACTTTATGTTCCAAGGATAGGTTGAAAAATAGAGCACGAAGGATATCAGATCTTGCAAGGGGCAGTGGAAAGGATGACTAGATACTTTCTATATAAGATGTTTTAGCGTTGTTTTAGCGGATCGTGATTACCGCTTATAAAATTATTCCGTAGAATTGCTTATAAATATCTTATAATTGCCTACAACTGGAATTGTGTGCCTAACACTACGATAAGTTGTACCATTATCATATTCCCGGGTTCAAATCCCAGGGCACACCTCGGACTTTTTGGAGTCGATGTGTATTGATAGTAAATCACCACGCACTATAACGGTGAAGGAAAACATCGTGAGGAAACCTGCATACCATAGCGATTCGAAAGGATTTTCTGTCTACCTCTTCAAAAAATAGGCTTGAGCTAATAAAATAATTTAAAAGACTTGTTATTTAGGATAATTAATAAACCTGGCAACATTAATTCCAGCAAATCGTTGAAATTAAAAGGGTTTTTATACTCATAAGTACGATATGGAAACAGTTACTTTTTATTTCAGCAGTGTATCGTGTGTTATGTTTATAGACAATTACCTGATAACTGGGTTTGGACGAAGTAAAAACAATTTAGCGAAATAATAAAGCCTTGTTTTTTGTATTTATGGTTAATTAATTTTGCAGATCTAATTTATACAACTGAAAATTCATAGATATTTATTTTTGTAATAACTCGTTTGTATATTCTAGAAAAAATATACATCATATGAAATATAACTTATAAATGGCCTAACATCTTTATAAATATCCTCTGGTTTTCTTTAATCTGCCCTTTCCAGTACTTAAATGAGGCCAATCAAAGGTAGTTTTTATATTTTTTATGCATAATGCTTCTCTTTGTATATTTTTATTACTGTCCGACAATAAATTGTTTATTTATTTCTTTCTTTCAATCCAACGTGATCTTTATTAATATTGGAGAAAGACTAGGTTTAAAATTTTACAACGCAACGGAGTACTTGCCTTACATCAACCCAGTAAAAATATTCTCTACCTCACACATCACGACTTCTAACCCAAAATCTCATACAAGATTGTCAGACATGGGAATGGAACCTGTGACCTCACGGTTCACAGCCCGTGCTGCCATTACAGTGCAGACCAATAACCAACCAAGGCTTTAAATTACTACGCATTTACTTTGAATACTACAAACGGAAATCATACGAATATTCCGGCATAATGATACGTTTCCCAGAATAACATTTCGGGAGTAATTGGTCATTTGCTTTGAAGGCCAGCACACTGATTGCGACTGGTAATCTCACTATTTACTGTCAAGTGCATGCTTTGTGTAAATAAACGTTTGACGTGTCTCAATTAGTACATAACTATGGTTAATTCACATTGGAAACTAGTTTTATTATTTGTTTATTTATTTAAAACTTTATTGTACACCTGTGACATAGTCAAAGAACACAATAGATTAAAGAAAAAAAAAGACGTACAAAAGGCGGTCTTATCGCTCGAAGCGATCTCTTACAGCCAACCAACCATTGGATGGACAAGAGAAAACAACAATTTTGGGGTACCATGAGGTGTAAGAAACATAAAATAGTTTTAATTAATTACTCTGAAAAAATATTTTATATATAATTTTTCTACTAGTGGTAGGTCTCTCATATGTGATAGGCCGTCTGGATTGGTACCACAGCAATGTCTATTTCCCCCGCAAAACAGGAGTGTAAGTGCACTGATGTGTTCCGGTTTGAAGGACATTGCAGCCAGAGTAACTGTTGGACATAATGAGACTTAACATCCCATGTCTCAGGGTCACGAGCGCAACGGAATGCCAACCATTGCCTTGTAATTCATGGCGTTGTTTGGTCTTGGTACTGTCCATGAGCAGTCGTATCGCTTACCAGGCAAATGGCATGTTAATCTCGCCAATCAATGCAATGAAAAAATAATTTAATTTCAAGTATTAGAGTTAGAGACATATGAAATAAAAAATAATATATTTCAATAATAATTTAGTGAATTTAGCAAGTGCGTGGTGGTCAGTTGGTAACGGACCAGACTCGGCTGCCTACATGTTCACGGTGGTCGCGGGTTCAAATCCCAGGGCACACCTCTGACTTTTCGGAGTTATGTGTGTGTTGATAGTCAATCACCACGCACTTTAACGGTGAAGGAAAACATCATGAGGGAACCTGCATACCGTGGCGATTTTAAAGAATTTCTACGGTATGTAAGTCCACCAACCCGCACTAGACCAGCGTGGTGGACTATAAGACCTAACCACTCTCAATCGATTCTCTCGATTGTAGAGTAGGCCCGTGTCTAGCAGTGGGAGGTATATGGGCTGATAAAAAAAATAATTACAAATATCTTTATACCGGTATATACACTTATAATCTTAAATTATATTGCTATTAACCCAATAAACAGACAATATAATTCAAATTAAATATTGTTTAATATTTTTCCAAACTCGCCCATTTCCTAGCCACAAGATGATTGAGCACCTCCACCTATTCAAATGCATTATAGCACCTACTGACACAATGGTACAAGCAGGGGCCAATAAATCTGTCATGTGCAGACATCATAAACATGCCGTGACGGACAGAAACGGTAGTATGGGGTTCCATTCCGGGGCATTTTTTATGACGAGGTAAAGTGGTTCTACTGAACTTAATAGTAAGTTAAAGGCGGTTGGAATAACTTAATAATTCATTTATCACTCTAAATTCATTTTATCCCACTAGGCTCCGCCTGTGTCGTGGTTATCAATAAAGTAAAAATCAATACAATAATTTTCGCCAATTATGTATTGTATATAATTATTGTATCAGCCCATATACGTCCCACTGCAGGGCACGGGCCTCCTCTACAATCGAGAGTACGATTGAGAGGGGTTAGGCTATACAGTCCACCACGCTGGCCTAGTGCGGGTTGGCATATATTCTAATATCAACAACATAATTAGCTATTTTGAATTCCTGGAATAATTATGTTATGCTACTAATCTCGATTTGCTCTCTATAAATCTGTTTTGTCGACTAAATTTGTATCAAATTTAATTTCACACTTTCTCTATATAACGGGAAATTAATTACTCTTTATGCAAAACACCGACATGAATATATTAATAAATTAAAAACGTGTACTATCGAGTACTAAAGTTATTATATTCCTAAAAAATATATAGTTTATTTTGTTACCTATTCATCCTACATGAATACTCTACACGGGGTCGTCGCTTCATATTTCCTTTTTTTAGTTTTAGCAAAAAAAAATATTTTATTTTTATATTTTATTTTTTAAATCCTACGGCACACCTCTGACTTTTCGGAGTCATGTGTGTATTGATAGTAAATCACCACGCAATATAACGGTAAGGGAAAACATCGTGAGGAAACCTGCATACCGTAGCGATTTTTAAAAAATCGTGGTGGACTATATGGGCTTACCACTCTCAATCGTACTCTCGATTGTAGAGGAAGCTCGTGCTCAGCAGTGGGTCATATATGGGCTTAAACAGTACAGTACATTGTACAAACTGCTTTACATCACCTCTTTCAGAAATACACAGTCCCATGCAAATCATAACATCGGAATATGAATACACAAAGCAGATTGTCTGAGCGGGGCATCGAACCCAGAACAATGGGGTGGCAACAAAGTATATTTATATTTATTTAAACCCTTACAAATATTGTCAATGCGAAAGTGCGTTTGTTGCTTTGTCCTTTTTTCAAAACCCAGGGAGCAAATTATCGATGTATTTTTTTGCACGTGTTGTTCCGAAGAACGTCGTAGGTTTCATTTTATTTTTAAAAATGCACGGCGCCCATGGAAAAATGTGGAATAGACGTCTGATAAATAATACTATATATTTTTATTTACTAAATTACCATAGATACGATGTTTTGTAACGTGATATCATGGAATACAAAAATGTTAATATATTTGTGCAATCGATTGTACGGAAATGCAAGACACGCTTTTTTATCTATACTTATTGTATGTTGTAGCTAAAGATAATTTCGGTAAAATTAGTATTTTCCTAAGCCTTACGGATAGTTTATAAATTCTGGAATGTAATAGTCAAAAAAAAACCCTGTTGGTGTTACTAATGAAGTTTCTTTGCCTTTTTCTGTTTAGCTGCTACATCCAGCGATGGTATTTTACTTAAAAATTCAAAAGATCTTGAAAAACACTACAGAGAAAGACTAATTTGTTTACCCTTTCCATGTTAGTTGTTTAATTGTAATGATACAAATTCTCCTCTAGCCACTGCTTTGTATAGACGTGGATTTTGTCCCAGGATAAAGAGGATCTAGGTTTAGTGTTGTTCGTTGCCTCTGGGAACACCTGAAGTCATCGTTGCCGATTGTCGTTATTTACTTTGATTCAATGGCAACGAGTGTTTCATTCCAGAATTTTGTGAAAATTTTGTAAACATTTTTCATTTTCAATAATTATCCAGTAGTATACCGATTCTCGAAAGGCATTATTATAGCAGGCGAAAAGTCGATTGCTATAATGTTATGTACATACGTAAAGACATTAAATCATAAAGCAATATTTTTGTAACATACAAAAATAAGTTGTTGAGAAATTATACATAACTTAGCTGATAGTTTGGTCGCTTCTATTTCTCCACTTTTAATAAATGTAAGGCCTTATTAATAAGCTCGGATGAGCGACGGTTTAACTTTAGTCTAAAGCTTTAGAATTGAGTCGATTATTTTGAATAGCGAGGTATTCACGATTTTATTAATAAACACAGAATTGCAAAGAGGGCTAGGCAACCATCATATTGTAGTTAAATTATTCAATATTATAGTCAAATTGATAGTCATAATACCCGACTCAATTCTAAAACCTTGGACTAAAGTAAATCCTTCGCTCATCCGAGTTAATAATAAGGCCCTTAGATGCAGCGTGGAGGTTTAAAGTTAGAATCACTAAAAATAAATAGGGAATAACAAACCTAAAGTGGTTAGCAAAAAATATTACGTAATGTCAGTAAATATTCTTGTATGTCATCTTAGACATTTTGCAAAACACCGAATATTCCTAGTTTAACCGTAACTATATTAGTATGTATCATAAGATTTATGTAATGAAGAAGGCCTTGTGATCTTCAGGTCAAAGTCATATTTAATTGTTGACACGGAAAATTGTGGTGTATGGACAAATGAGTTACAACTGCCAGGAAATACAGATTATATAAATATAGAAAAACATTTTTATATTCCTGCGTGGGAATCTTCCTTTATTTTTAATGCCTGGTCAGGGGAGCTAGCATCCTGCCTGGTTATAAGCAGTCATCGACGATCGTAGACTTTTAAGCCCTTATTAAACCCGCATGAGCTAAGGATTAACTTTATTCCAAGCTTTAGAATTGAATCGATTATTTTGACTATTAATTTGACTACGATATTGAATAATATAACTACAATACAATGGTTGCCTAGTTGTCTATACAATTCCGTGTTTATTAATAAAGTCGTGAATACCTCGCTATTCAAAATAATCGAGTCAATTTTAAATTCTTGGAATAAAGTGAAACCTTCGCTCATCCGAGTTTATTAATAAGGCCCTGAGAGTACCTACCATGGGTACAAGCAAGACATTTCTTATTGTGGGGCAAATAGACTTCATCGTTAACACACATGTCGCAACGAGAATGTAATGCTTTACCTGGCAAACTCATGACTTCGGAAAGCTACTCACAAAATCACGCATTATTCAGGCATCTTGTTTTAATATAACGACATCTATCGGAGAAGACGTGCACTAAAGGTCAGTAATTTTAAATCATAAAAAGAGCAAATACGAAAACATAAATACTTCGATGTAATTCTGAGGAATGCAATAAAATGAAGTTTACACTCGCTCACTCGACATGGGAGCCACGTACGTTCATATTCACACATACAAACAAACACACACATATATGCAACTCATGTACATTTTTAATTATCATTGTTGACTACCTCTATGGTGTAAATGACATGCTGCCTGTAAAAGAAGCGACTGCTGGACCAAACTTACAGCAAATAATCATGTGATAAAATTAAAAAAAAAATGGAGTCTGATGTTGTGAAATTAAAAAACCTTTCTCGTTGTTTATAACTACCGCGATGTAAGTCGGTAATCTTACTGTGTTTTATATAAATAAATACACCCAATAGTCACATACATAGTCCTGACCGACCTGACCCTTAGTGTGGACTAAGATCTAATCTTGTGTCTTGTATCAGAAACTACGAGAGACTTTTCGTTCTCACAAACACGCAGACCCGAAACAAACACCCGTGGATCAGACAAATATTGCGGGGATCGAACCTGCAGCCTCACGTTTCAACTGCATATAACCAACTACACCAAGGAGTTTATCAATTGTATTTTCGTGATTGTATTTGTGATGGTATGTGTATTTTAATAATTTCGCCATAATTTTGAATGTATGCATACTTATATTTAATATTTTCCTTTACAAGGGGGAACAAGTTCTACGTCTATTTAATTACATATTTATTACAATGCAACTCGTAATGTTTCTATTTATCTGTGTCAGGATATGTCCTTATCTGAGAACATACCTTCCGCAATAAATAAGTTTATTTGTATTACTTTATAGTATTCCCACTGCTGGGCAAAGCGTAATACCCACGTATAACAAGAGCTGCTGTTTCCATCATGTAAATTGATGAACGGCAGTGTTAGGGGCCAGATTAGTATCAGATGACCCGAATGAAAGTTTTAAAATAATAATATATGTTGCACTTGAGGTCACTGCCCTCCCTCCAATCGAGTTTTGATAATACACTGATAAACCGCACCCAGGCGCACTCGTTGTTGATTTTTTCACACATATTGCATGAGGTAGAATTTTTAGCACGTCATAATGTGTCGCGGAATCGAACCCGCGGCATTTCCTTTGTAAGCCAAATTATTTGCTAATGTATTTGTAAGTGTATGGAACTTGATTTAATTTGAAATATAAAAAAATATGTTTTTTTAATTAAAATTCATCCAAAAGTGAAAACATATTTTAAACTACTTCTTTCTTGTTATGATAATCTGAATTTTATTGTTAAAATTAAGATGTATTGTGTGTAAGAATACTCATATAGAGCTTACAGCAAGCACGAAATAAAAAGGGAACACATATAAATTATAATATTTTTATTCGTAATTTTTCATTACTTACATATTTTGATTCAGTCGCATAATTTTCTCTTTACATTTTGAGACCCATTTTATAAACTAACTTAAAAATACGATCACATTTCTCACATACAACAACCGACAAGGTATAAAAAATATTAATTATCTGTGGTACATTTTCACTATTTATCTATCTGTCACTTTGAAACAATCACGGATACAGATCAAAAATATTTTAACTGTCACTTGACAGTCAACATTGGTACAGATTAAAAATATTTTATATTTTTCCCTAGCCGAAATATGCCGTCTTTATTGCCAAATGTGCTTTTTTTAAATCACGAACTGTTACCAAGGCCCATGTTCATTGCGTTAAGGATGTCACCGTTGTCAGCGTCTATTTCCCAAGCGAACAGACCGCCCAATTTGTTATTTCTCACATATTTGCCCTTCTCGATAACAGATCTTGAATCGTCATAGGTAACTAGGTCTCCGGTAGAAGGATTGAACACATACGGGGCTTGAGCTACCTTATCATAGTGGTAGGTCCATTGACCGCTGGCGATTCCATTAGCAATTTCTCTGTAGTCTACAACTCCGTCTTGCCAAGTACCTTTAACTGGTCCATTAGCAACTCCAGTGAAGGGAATGTCGTCTTTGTAATCATGAACTCCAGTCCATCCACGGCCGTACATGGCAACACCAACTACAAGCTTTTTGGGTTGGACTCCCTGGGCCAGTAGGAATTTGATGCCAAAGTCAGTGGTGTAAGACTCCTTGGGTTTCCATTCAGGAGCGTACAAGGATGTCTGGTGTCCAAGGGTGTCGTTGGACCAGGCTCCCTTGAAGTCATAGCTCATCACGAAGATGTGGTCCATGTAGTTCTGCGCCTCTTTGTAGTTGACCACTTGGATCTTGTCCCATCCAGCACTGATGGCAGAAGTCAGCTCGTATTTTTTACCGGTCTCAGCAGACAATTCATCCAACATTTGTCTGAGTTCCTTCATGAGCTGAACGTAGACTTCACCGTCTTTGGGACCGCCAAGATCGGGGTTAGCACCCTTACCGCCAGGGAACTCCCAGTCAATGTCAACTCCGTCGAAGAATTTCCAAGTCTGCAAGAAGTCCTTGACGGATGCGACGAAACGGTCTCTCTTAACTTTGTCATCAAAGAAAAAGAAGGGATCGGCCAGAGTCCAACCACCAACTGAAGGAAGGATTTTCAGATCGGGTTTAGCTTGTTTCAACATCATCAACTGGCCAAAGTTACCCTTGTAAGGTTCATTCCAAGAAGACAAGCCCTTCTGTGGTTTCTGGAGAGCAGCCCAAGGGTCGTGGATGGATACTTTGAAGTCTTCGCGTCCGCTGCAGGATCGTTGCAACGCTTGGAAACTGCCTTCGATTTCTTTCAAACTGTCGTTGATTCCATCACCACCGCAAATTGGGATGAAGCCGTACAGAAGATGGGTCAGGTTGGGCACTGGAATTTTGTCTACGGGGAATTTTCTCGGATACACGCCCCATTCTACGAAATACGCGCCGATTACTTTACCAGATGTCTGCCTGAATTTCTTGTTCTTCTCTCCGATGGAGTAATCTAGAGGAGGTAGATGACTTCCATCAGTGTCGGCTACAACGATCTCGACTGCCTCGCTCGAGCTGCATCCATCGGAGTTGCACAGCTCAACTTTCATCTGATAGCGTCCGCCCTTCTTCACTTTGAACTGGGCTGTGGTGGCACTGCCGGCGCCTTTCCAGAATTCTTCTCCGTTAAGTAAGACTCGGGACTTGTCGGCCGGGTCGCCACTCCACACGTTCCAGTTGACGGAGACGTCAGCGGCGTCCTTCTTGGTGACGAGCTGGTTGTAGGCGGTGGCCGCCTGGTTGACCTCGACGATGGCGAAGGTGCGCTCGCCCCAGCCCAGGTTGGGCTTGCCGGGCGGGCCGCACTGCGCCGCCGCCAACAGGCTCGCACCGATGACTAACGCCAGCATTTGATGCCCCATAACCGGTTCTAAAAAAATAAATACGTGAAAGACGAACCTCTCATTTAAGCGTCGATTCGAAACTGGACTTGCATCTTTGTGGTATCTTTTATATAGTGTTGTGTATTGTAGGCCAACCGCTAGCGCGAAGGAGCCCGCATTGTTGAATGCCGATGCTGAAGCGATTTGTTGATACGTAATAATAATCGTTAGCACAGTTTCTTTATCCCGGTCATGTTAGTGGGTCGGTCAAGGTGAAGCTTTAATTGTTTTTTAACGCGTCGCCGGTCGTGCCCCTTCTGACTAAGGGATGAGCAATGCTCTTTGTTATCGCCGGCGATTATTCGAGATTACGCAGCGGTTTGTTTGCAACTCTAATTTGTATGTACCTCGCCTTATCTGGACTTGGCTGTCGGTTTCTTTTGTGACAATTTTTTTGGATTTTTTTTATTTTATTTTCGTGTTAATGTTTGCAATAAATGTGTCATGTCGTTTTGTGTTCGTATCAATGTTGATAATCTAGGTATTGATATACGTTTATCGCATTACATAAATCAGAGATGAGTAATAATATTTATTGGTGCATTACGACGGATTAGCAATTAATTTAAACAAGCTGTAGTGTCTTGGATTGATAAATAATTCAATAATTATTTAAATATATTCTGGGCATATTTCTTGTATTCAACATTATACAATATCAACAGCAATTTGAAATATGAATTTCTACTTTAGTCAAAAAATAAATCAACACACATAAAATCACTTTTATACTCGGAAATATATCGGTAATAGGATAGCTGCTAACTAAAATTACGAAAACAATAAACAAACTCACTGAAATAAAAATATTCAGATCAGAGTTATATATTGATTATTCTATTTATTATTGGAATCGCGTTCACATTTGTATCTACATTTATTATTAAAATGCACATCAAAATTAATTAATTCAAAACAACTTACATTTATCATGAAAACGGCTTAAATTATTTTAAATTTGGAATCAATAATGTAATTTCACTATCATTGTGTGCATTTATTATTGAAAATGGATTTAATTATTTTGAAATTAGAACTATTTTTTTTTATTAATTCTGTTTACATTTATTATTATAAATGCATTCAGGTCGCTATCTTGGCACACACCCCTGTTTAAGCCCGCATGGCTTGGCTATTTGAACTATTCAACATCATAATTGTGACAAAACTCGTTTGACACTGACAGGGCTATGATACGAGAATTTTCCCATGATAAGATAATAACTAGGGCGTTGGTCGATTGGAATATTTGTCCGGTGAAATGAACGTTTTTTATGTTTTGTTTTTTTCTAGATTTTGATGGAAGAACTCGTGAATTATTCTGTATAGTTTTGCATCAAAGCCTTGTTTCTAACTGATTTAAAAAATAGGGAGGCTCAATGTTTGGCTGTATGTGTTATTTTATGGAGCATGGGTATTTTATTGACGCCAAAAAAAGATTTTTAATATACCTAGGGTTGCTAAAATATGTGTAAAAATTCTTATGCAGTAAAGTTAGTTTACTATATGCACAAGACACAATTATAGAATATTTGCCGTGTTATGCGATTTAATGTACAGAACAATTTTAAGTTTTTAAGAGTCTAGACGAGAACAGTAAAAAATATCTGATACTTATGTATTTCTGAATAGCATTGGTACCTTGAATGATTCATCGTCCTTTCTTGTTATCCCAAATTTACTACAAAACATAAGATTTTCTAGACAAAACTCTTACCGAAAATTAAGGATTTTTAGTAGGTAAGACGGTTCATCAGTATCAAGTACCTAATTTAAGCAGATGTGTACGATTAATAACGCAAACTATGAATTAAAGCTGGCCGTTCCTTACAATGTTTGATTTATACAGGATATATCCAGATTCCCACCGAAAACGAAGCCAGGTGGTAGTATTAGTGACTTCAGATACAATGCAACTAAAAATTTCTCAAAAATAAAAAGCCACGAATTTTTTGTTGTAATTTTTTACCTTTCATCGCACTTGGGTAGTAAAGACATCGTTTTCCCAAAATATTAATGTCCACCTTTTTATTTTAAAGGTACAATGGTACGCAAGGGTTTAAATTATAATTTTAGCAAAAACTAGGAATTTACCAACCAAATAAGATGTAATTAAAAAAAAGCAAAAAAAATACCTTTACTTTTTTGAAAAATGTTTATTAGCACCGTGTCTGTAATCACTAAAACTACCACCTGGTTTCGTTTTCAGTCGCAATTCTATTTTATTTTTTATTTTGTATAGAATATTGTATTGACAGTTTGGTGGTTTTCTTTTTCTGTCAGTTGTTAGAGGTTTTTGACCTAATTAAGTAGTGTAGTACATATGATGATATATGAGATATAGGGGTCTATTTAGATTATAATTTGAGATAATCTCGTAATGAACATCACTGGGAAAGGCTTCTGTTCAACGGTGGACTTTCTGTGGCTGGTTAACTTGATAAATATTTTGAATAAACCGATTAGGAAATCTATGATCATGGTAAAGCTGACTTAAATTACTTAAGACATATTTTTTAAGTTTCTTGTTTTGGCACCTGGACCCAATTTAACTGAAGATCGGCTCAGAATTGCAATGACTGAATCCGGTTTTTTGTAAATAAAAAGACACAAAAATATCAAATAAAGTGTCTTGTTCTCCAGGAAACCTGGGATAAAGATAAGAAACGACAAAATTAAAGGGGTATATAAAACATTTGGGAGATAATTACACAATATTTTTGTCTATATTTCTAAAAAAAACCGTATTTGTTAAATTATTATGTAAGTGAATCGATTTATTAAAAAATATATAATATAGTTTGAGACCAACAACTACATAAAAAACATCTATTATACTCAGGCCGCAAAATAAAAAAATAATATAAAATATAGAAAAGACTAAAAGAAACGCTTTGCCGCTATAAAAAAAATTTTTTAAAGCAATTATTTTAGAGGATTTTTAAAGTCAATTCTATTTTGTTTTCTGTAATTCATACAAGATAAATGTTCCTAGATTGCCGATTCACGAAAAAAACTAGTCAACTTTCGTTTTTACCTAGTGCGTTTTTAGGTCAATATCGAATAATTTGCATAATTTCTATTTCTTTAACCAAATACTAAATTAATTAATCCAAATTAACGTTCACTGTCGTTTGATTAAAATTAATGGAATATTACTGTATAATATAAATGTATTTTATACTTTATTTATTGCTATGATAATCTTAATGATAAGTGGTTCAGAAATCCTTACTAAAAAAAGTAACTATGTTTATTACGTTTTCAAACATTAAATCTCTCTCGCTCTCCCACTGTATGTGTGTGTGTGTGTGTCTGTCTCTCTCTCTTCAGCCACAGGAAGTCCACTGCTGAATTAGACCTCCCCTTAAATACTAAAGTGAAAATCACAACACAGCAGTGTGGGAACAGAAGTACATTGTTCCCTAGGGATAGAAAGATATCTATTAGACGTCCGTCCGACAAAAATAGGGTATGCCGGCGTAAAAACTTCGACTCTCGACATTAATAAATTACTAATGCCTTTAGGTATCAGAGTTATTTCTTGTATCTTGGACGAGAATTTCGAATACAAAAAAATGTTTTTCCCAATTATCATAATTATATGGGCAAATCAGTGAGCAGAACCTTGTAATTGATAATACGATGGTTCATTCCGCATGACGATAACCTCGTTAAAGCTGGAAAAGACAAATTGTCTAAATATTTAGACTTGGCTCAGGAGGTGACTGAGATGTGGGATGTGGACTCAACAATTATTGTCCCTCATTGTTGTATCTGCACATGGACTGATACTAAAGAGCCTCGACCATCATCTTCAGAGGTTCTCGTTGGTCGTTGGGTCAAGAGCCAAATCCAAAGGGTGGTATTGCTGGACACGGCACACATAGTAAGGAGGTTCTTTACTTTGGATCTCTAACTACCGGTAGCTTGGGTATTGAGCTTCACCACCAGAGGGTAAATAATATTTTTATGAATTTATATATGTATTTGTTTTTTATAATATAGGTATATGTAAAAATGAAAAAAAGAGTAAAATAAAATAAATAGAGATAATAATAAAACGGTTCATTCTAGTAATCAATTTTACTCTATTATTTCTATAAAGAATTTACATATATTTGTTTGAATTCTTCTCTAAGGCTCATTACGCACTACGCAGTATGGTCTCATTCGCTCTCTTCTTCATTTGAAAAGATGATAAGATTTGCATTTGAAAAGATAATATTCACAATTATTTTCACAATCAGTCGAAAAATGTTTTTCGTGAATAAATCTTTCCAATCCTTTCCACGTATTGACCAAAACAAGAATCCGAAACACGATTACGAAAAAAAAAAGAGTTGCAAGACCAGGCTCCGTCGGTATATGGGTTGTAATCTTCATAATTTTATATCTTGCTGATTAGTACCGTTAGCTTTGCAATGCGATTTTTTTATTACATCTCGATTACCGCTTTTTAAGTGTTTTTAACCGATTTAAACTGCCTCGGTGGCGTAGTTGTACTACGATGATACAAAGCTGAGGTCTCGGGTTCGAATCCCGGGTCGGGCTGAGTGATATTGGATTTTTTATTAATTATCAGCCTGGGGTCAGGAATTTACGCCCGATATGGCGATGGGCTCGCCCTCTATCACATTGTGGGATGAAACAGACACGGCGAACCGTGGGTGTCCTGGTTACTGCCAGGAGTACTTCTGCCTAACCCTTCTGGGAAAAAGGCTGTATGTATGTAACCGATTTAAAAGTAAGGTTTTAGTTCTAAAGTCACTTTTTCTTGCATAGGTCCGGCAAACAGACAGACGACTCATCGGATGACTGATGGTATCCATCCATTTAGAACAATGATTTGGGTTCTTATAATTTATTCTTTCTTCTTATATTCTTATATCTTTTCGAAAATATGCTTTTAATCCACCACGCTGGCCTGGCAAAATTTGGCGTATTTTTATATGTTTTTTTGTAGGAGAGAGGGTAGTGTAGATCGCTCGCCTGATGGTAGCCAGTACGCCTGCCTATAATTGAGAGCAACACTATTCAAAACTGATTATCAGGGCATTAAATATATTGTAAACGACTCTTGATTTCTAAGTTTATTTTATAATAATATACAGGGTATATCAAGACTGCGCCAGACACAAGGCAAATATTTTTTTTCAAAAAATGCGACAGGTTTTTTTATGCATTTTTTTTAATATCATCGTGTTTGAATGGTAAATCCCTAGTTTATGCTAAAATTATAATTTAAGCCCATGCGTACCATTGTGTCTTTAAAAAATAACGTATACATTATTATTTTGGGAAACGATGTATTTACTACCAAAATACGACGGTAAGTAAAAAATACAATAAAAATAATATCGCCTTTTTTTTGCGAAATTTTTAGTTGCAATTTTTCGGTCACATTCTGGATACCCTGTAAATATAACTAAGAATAGGTAGCTCAATTTAAAAAGTAAGTGGTGCCCGCATTTTTGCCCAAAAACCTCCGGTTTTGCAGTCCGGATCTCATGCAGCTAAGCTATCCCTTTGAATCAGCTAAGCTATCTTTTGAATACTTTATACTAGTATATTATACTCGTACATTACGTATATCAATAATCCTTTACGTTTATTCCAGCGTTTATATGATCGCTCAAAATTCACATTATGAACACCTTATAGATAATTCGATTAACATTAATATGAAATAATCTCACCAAGCAATTCCAACCCTTATCCCCAGGGGTTTAAATTGAAATTTATCTACAAAATTTATATTAAAATTATTACTAGTGTTGGACTGCGAAATAAATCATTTATCGCTGAAATCTATTTTAAAAACAAATGAATTTAACATTGGGTTGAAACGCGATACATTACGTTTGGGGTAGATTAAAAAGCGTGGTTTTGTACATTAGTAATATACCGCGATTTTACTAGGGGTGAATTGGACGACTAATGCAAAAAAACGGGTTTTTCCCAAATAATTAAAGTAACGAAATTAAACGGGTCTGCCTCGGTGGCGTAGTGGTACTACGGTATGATTTCAAAGCTGAGGTCTCGGGTTCGAATCCCGGGTCGGACAAAGTGATATTGGATTTTTCTATTCATTATCAGCCCGGAGTCAGGAATTTGTGCCCGATATGGCGATAGGCTCGCCCCCTATCACATCGTGGGACGGAATATACAAGGCGAAACGTGAGTGTTCTGGTAGCACCTCTGCCTACCCCTTCTGGGAAAAAGGCGTCTGTTTATGTATGTATGTACGAAATTAAAATCAGCGTTGCAGTGTTGCCTTTGCCATATTGCAGCATAAAGCTGAATGGGAGGCCTATTGTCGGTGCAATAGTGCGATATCCGAACGGTTACCAATATCCTACCACAACCAACAAGGCCTTCGACAATCTGTATATTTATGAATTAATTGACTTTTTTTAAATTATTCAATAGGTATGGCAAACGAGCAATAGTCACTTGATGGTAAGTGATCACTGCCGCCCTTAAACATCCACAACGCTTGCATCATGGATGCGTTGGGGGCCATCAAATCGAGAGGGGAGCGGGAAGGAAAAAAGATGGCATGAGGAAAGTATTGGGCATCCGGCATCAACTGTTAACAGATACCAATACATTTGACATGTTCCGTGGCGTAGTTGGTTAGACGACGGCTGCGAAACGAGAGGCCGCGGGTTCGATTCCCGCACCGAAATAATTGTGTGATCCACTGGTATTTTTTTCAGGTCTGGGTGATTGTGCGACCGAAAAACCTCTCTTGATTTCTGATACACGACACAAGACTCGATCTTAGTGTGGGTCAGGACTATGCAAGTCACTGTTGGGTGTATTAATTGATTTATTTATCCACCACAATCCAAACCTTGATTTTTAGAAATGTTTGTGTGATCCACTGGTATTTGTTTCGGGCCTGAGTGTTTGTGCGAGCTAAAAGCCTCTCTTGATTTCTGATACACGACACAAGACTCGATCTTAGTGTGGGTCAGGACTATGCAAGTCACTGTTGGGTGTATTAATTGATTTATTTATCCACCACAATCCAAACCTTGATTTTTAGAAATGTTTTTGTGATCCACTGGTATTTGTTTCGGGCCTGAGTGTTTGTGCGAGCTAAAAGCCTCTCTTGATTTCTGATACACGACACAAGACTCGATCTTAGTGTGGGTCAGGACTATGCAAGTCACTGTTGGGTGTATTAATTGATTTATTTATCCACCACAATCCAAACCTTGATTTTTAGAAATGTTTTTGTGATCCACTGGTATTTGTTTCGGGCCTGAGTGTTTGTGCGAGCTAAAAGCCTCTCTTGATTTCTGATACACGACACAAGACTCGATCTTAGTGTGGGTCAGGACTATGCAAGTCACTGTTGGGTGTATTAATTGATTTATTTATCCACCACAATCCAAACCTTGATTTTTAGAAATGTTTTTGTGATCCACTGGTATTTGTTTCGGGCCTGAGTGTTTGTGCGAGCTAAAAGCCTCTCTTGATTTCTGATACACGACACAAGACTCGATCTTAGTGTGGGTCAGGACTATGCAAGTCACTGTTGGGTGTATTAATTGATTTATTTATCCACCACAATCCAAACCTTGATTTTTAGAAATGTTTTTGTGATCCACTGGTATTTGTTTCGGGCCTGAGTGTTTGTGCGAGCTAAAAGCCTCTCTTGATTTCTGATACACGACACAAGACTCGATCTTAGTGTGGGTCAGGACTATGCAAGTCACTGTTGGGTGTATTAATTGATTTATTTATCCACCACAATCCAAACCTTGATTTTTAGAAATGTTTTTGTGATCCACTGGTATTTGTTTCGGGCCTGAGTGTTTGTGCGAGCTAAAAGCCTCTCTTGATTTCTGATACACGACACAAGACTCGATCTTAGTGTGGGTCAGGACTATGCAAGTCACTGTTGGGTGTATTAATTGATTTATTTATCCACCACAATCCAAACCTTGATTTTTAGAAATGTTTTTGTGATCCACTGGTATTTGTTTCGGGCCTGAGTGTTTGTGCGAGCTAAAAGCCTCTCTTGATTTCTGATACACGACACAAGACTCGATCTTAGTGTGGGTCAGGACTATGCAAGTCACTGTTGGGTGTATTAATTGATTTATTTATCCACCACAATCCAAACCTTGATTTTTAGAAATGTTTTTGTGATCCACTGGTATTTGTTTCGGGCCTGAGTGTTTGTGCGAGCTAAAAGCCTCTCTTGATTTCTGATACACGACACAAGACTCGATCTTAGTGTGGGTCAGGACTATGCAAGTCACTGTTGGGTGTATTAATTGATTTATTTATCCACCACAATCCAAACCTTGATTTTTAGAAATGTTTTTGTGATCCACTGGTATTTGTTTCGGGCCTGAGTGTTTGTGCGAGCTAAAAGCCTCTCTTGATTTCTGATACACGACACAAGACTCGATCTTAGTGTGGGTCAGGACTATGCAAGTCACTGTTGGGTGTATTAATTGATTTATTTATCCACCACAATCCAAACCTTGATTTTTAGAAATGTTTTTGTGATCCACTGGTATTTGTTTCGGGCCTGAGTGTTTGTGCGAGCTAAAAGCCTCTCTTGATTTCTGATACACGACACAAGACTCGATCTTAGTGTGGGTCAGGACTATGCAAGTCACTGTTGGGTGTATTAATTGATTTATTTATCCACCACAATCCAAACCTTGATTTTTAGAAATGTTTTTGTGATCCACTGGTATTTGTTTCGGGCCTGAGTGTTTGTGCGAGCTAAAAGCCTCTCTTGATTTCTGATACACGACACAAGACTCGATCTTAGCTAGTAAGTCACTGTTGAATGCATTTATGGATTTATTTATCCACCAACCCTTGATTTTTTCCCCGAAAACAACGCAATTCCCACAGGATTCCTATACAGAATACATTTGGACACGCGAAACTACGAGCAATATTAAAAGCAAACATATACCGTGGCAAGACGTTCTGTTTACCAACATCGAACAAACACGATATAACTGTTACGAACTCTGGACTTTTTAATATAATTGGATAGAGGGATGTACTGTTTGCACTAGAATAGATCTGTAGCAACGGAAGGATGCGATTTTCAAACAAATGATACGACTATTTTTCGAAAACGGTTTGACTGATGCTTAATAATTAGGTTTTAAGATAAATAAATACAATGGATGCCTCGATGGCGTAGTTATAACGGTTTGATTACAAAGCTGAGGTGTCGGGTTCGAATCCCGGGTCGGGCAAAGTGAATATGGGATTTTTCTATTCATTATGAGTCAGGAATTTGTGCCAAATATGGCGAAAGGCTCGCCCCCAATCACAATATAATGACGGAAAATATGCGGCGAATAATTAAATTACGAGAGACTCTTCAGTGTCACAAAACCCAGTCCCTAAATACTCGTGGGTCCCACAATCATTTGTCTCGGTGCGGGTATCGAACCCGCGGCCTTTTTTTTCACAGTCGGCTAACCAACTCCGCCACAGTGGCTGTCCCTACAACCACGCGAAATCAAACGGCTACTTACAATATTTAAAACAAACCACGAAAGGAGCATTTTGATCCTAATTTAAAAACAAATAACAGCAAAATAATACAAGCTTAAATACAAAATAATATTCATAACGCAAAAAATGAATGCGAGATTTTAAAAATTGATTCTGGAGCTCGTTTGGTCGGAATAAAATTGCGTCAGGGCTTACAGCGGTCGCGTCGGACTTGTCTCACCTGTGGAAAGCAGGATAAGTACTATTTGTACTAAAATATATTTATTTCAATACACAACATCTTTGGCAGGAATACCTAATGATAAATATGCGAAATGACTGGCCGTTTTGCTTTTAGTAGATTGTTGATTAATTATCATCTTCTGCCAAAGGAAGAAATCAGTTAAACAAATGCCTCTACATTATTTACATACTTTTTCTACCACTGTTAAAGTGAATTTCATAAATAAAAAATACCTATACTAACCACAAAAACCCCTTCGTAATTGTGCATTTAATTCCTTTCTTTAATACATAAGTGCTCCAATTTAACTTTACCGAGAAGCAATTGCACCGATAATCAATCAGAACGACAAAAAACCAGCGGGAAAATTATTGAAAGAACAATAGACATATCTCATGTAATAACTAGGCCATAGCGAAAACAAAATGGCTACAGCCAGAGGCAAAAAATATTGAACAATTGTAATCGGAATTCCGTATGCAAATAATGCAGTCTTGTTTTGTTAGGCGCGGAAATTATTTTTGTTTTTGACGAGCTATTGTTGCACAAGAGATTTCGTTTTGTAGATTTCAAATTTTGAGTCGTGTCGAGATATGGACACGTGTATATCTGTCCTCAGTCCGAGTCTTGAACTTTTAATTGTCAACACACCACATTACAGAAAATATAATGAAATAGAGTGATGTGTAAAAAACAAAAACATATCAAAATGATGGTTTCTTATATTTACGCGAGTGTTATATATTGAAATATACGCGATAACCCGCAAAACTCTGTTTTATTTCAAAATAAAAATTTGGAAGTACACGTTTTCTTGTCGTAAATTTATTCGATTTACAGTTTTTAATATGATCAATATTTATTTCCAGCAGAACTAATCATTTTTGTTTTATTTTTTGGAAAAAAAACTTTTATAGAAAAACAAAACACGTAAAATCCAGCAAGCCGTAGATAAAAAATATTTATCCAAATAAAAAAATAATAAATCACTATGAAAGTAACTGTCATAGAATGTTTGTAATTAGGGCAATCTCTATCTCCAGCCGAATTATTTACCACAGCGACCGAAAACTAAGATTACAAACTTTGATAGACCACAGTGTACACTAACCAGTAACCACACGATGTCCGTTTTCAGCGGTACAGTCGCTTGCCTTGTAAATATTTGTTGCTACCGAAACTGACTTGTGGCTGATCTTAATATCCTGAATAAAATGCCAGAGGTCTCCACTTACGTTTGAGTTGAGATTTTAGCTATGTTCTTTGACGCTGGCATGAAAAAATGAAAATGCGTCTGATGATAGAATTACCATCAGATGCATTTTCAGTGAAGCCTTCACCGCTGAGATATAGTCTCTCGCTGGTTGACCGTCAATATAATTATAAAGGCGTAATGTTATCCGGATATCTGTAGCAGCCCATATACGTCCCACTGCAGGGCATGAGCCTCCTCTACAACCACAGTTCAAAGGAGAGTTCAAAGGGTTCATGAGAGGAGTTTAGGCCAAATAAGCCACCACGCTGGTCTAGTACGGGTTGGCGGACTTTATACACCATAGTAATTTTAACAATCGCTATGGTACTCAGGTTTCCTCACGATGTTTTCCTTTACCGTTACAGTGCGTGATGATTGACTATCAATACACACATGCTTCCGAAAAGTCAAAGGTGTGCCCTGAGATTTCAACCCGCGACCACCGCAAACATATTAGCAGCTGCGTCTGGTCCGTTACAGGCCATCACGCACTTTTTTATCCAGATTATACGTGACATACTAATGTGGGCCAAAGTTAAACCAATCTTTCTCCGGCGTATGCTCTATCTGAACTTCGGTACACTAACAACTTGGAAATACAAGTGATTTGAAAAATAGGTTTGGGTTCATAACACAAAAACTCCGACATATAATTTTAAACTATGTTAAATTCGCTAAATGTTTTTAGTGAAAAACCACAGTGATATAAATGTATTATGAAATTCATATTACAGAAATATCTTCTAGAAATTCACTCTACGTCACACAACGAAATTCTTGTCTATGGTACGAATATTTCTAATCAAAAATTCTACGCATGTATCGTATGAGTTATACGCTTTTCCTTTTTACTTTCACTAGTCAGTTTTTGTGTAACTTGTACCAAAAGTATACGGTATAACACAGGTTCGATTTGTACAAAAAATAATAAGAAATGAAAGAAATACATTTCTTCAAAGTGAAGAAGAGTTTTAAAAGTATATTATGTAACTGTAGTTAATTATCGCCTGTTTTAGTGGTGAAAACACGTAAAAACGATTATTACTTATGAGTTATGCACACGCACATACTTTTGAAATTATTTTAAATTTCACAAGTTATGAAAATCACTATGATAAATTAGGCAACGTGGAGGATTCATTCATACCTAAGCCTTTCCAATCGTAAAATAAGCTCAAGCTAGTAAAGACACATATTATGCCGACATCATAATATAATTGCCTTTTTTTAATAACCATTACATCCCACTGCTGGGCAAAGGTCTCCCCCTTTCCCTTCACAATACGCGCTCTAAAGCATGGCTCGAAAGCATCCAGGTCGTCTCGCCAGCGTTTTTAGGTCTGCCTTTTTTATAATTCTCTTACCAAATAAAAATTCGGGACAATAAGGCAATAATTTGAAGAGATGATTGAATATAATACAAAATATTGGACCCTAAAAACAAAGAAATCACAATATGTGGGTTGTCACGTTTTTGTATACATTAGCATACAATACGAAAGTATTGGGTGACGTTTTTAGTGTCAACGACCCAGTGTAAACTTGTAAAGAGGCCATTTGTAACCAAGGTGCAAGGCTAAGGTTAGGCCGGTTGCACACTGCCAACTGCCCGCCATTGTGGGCGTGACTCAGTCCTGTTTTTATTTTTTTAATTGTAACTGGCCGAAATCGCGTTCCTTTTTCAAACGTTTTGTTTCTTTTGTGACTCAATGTTTATGGTTTTTGAAAATTGTTTTTTAAATTGTGTTCTTTTTGTTTTTAATTTAATGCCGTAACGATATGTTAATTTATTTTACGCACTGTTTACAACTTTGCTTGGTTTTTACTTTATTTATCGTAACAAGACGTTTATTTATGTAATAATTCAGTGAGGTAATTCAATATTTTTAAACATTGATTAAAGTTGCTTTCTCACGATATTATTTAAAGACTTTTAGTTACATGCATACGTTTAATATTTATGAAATAATTGGTCCTGAATACTTTACGGATTTAGTATTTGGAATTTACAAACATTGGTACATAACATAAGCTCACATAGTATATAGGTGTACGCTGTATACTCGTATCCACAAGAAGTAATTAATTTGATATAATTATACTCGTACCAATTCTATAATTACATGATATATTTCACAATCAAACTAACAATACAACTATATAACCACTGAAATAATTATGTGTGTATTCCATTAATGAAGGATCATATTTATATTATAAACAACAACAGCTGTATTTTCCTACAAAATGTTTTGTTAATAAACAATTTAGGACCCTATAGTCAGCAGTGATTTTTCTGTTTGAGGAAGACGGTGATCATGAATTTGTCTCTCTCTCTCTTCACTGCTAAACATAAGCCTCCCTCAAGGATCTCCACATCGACCTGTTGGAAGTGGCCTGCATCCAGCGACTACCCGCGACCTTAACCAGGTCTTCCGTCCTTGTGGGTCCTCACACTTAATTTCATGTTTTATGTGTGGAAAATAAAAATACAGTATATTTTACATCCCGGGAAAGTACACGTGTCCTGGGACACATATGAACCCTAACTCCACAACAAAGCCAGTTAAAAATAAATCGAAAAAGGTTTCCAATAAAAACGCAACCAAAGCCCTGTAATTACGATAACTTACCGACATTACTGTCGCAGAACAAATAAAATAAAAACAGCAAATCCCTTGAGGAGTTAAGGACAGTATCGGTTGGCTAATGGCAGGTATCGTTACGCCAACTAGATTCTGTAGGTGCCTCGAGAATTTTGATGCTATAGTTTGTACTAGTAAATGGCCTCTTAGGAACAAAATGGATATTTGTATTGGTGCGAGTTCGAATCCCAGGATATAATCTGACTTTTCGGAGTCATTTTGTGTGAAGTGGTCATAACCACGCATGTTAACGAAGAATAACATCGTGAGGATTCAGAAGTTATGATAAAGTTATATTAGTACACGACTGCTTTGGTGGCGCAGCTTGTACTACGATATGATTGCAAAGCTGAAGTCTCGGGTTCGAATACCGGGTCAGGCAAAATTATATTGGATTTTTCTATTTATCATCTGCTCCGAGTCGCTCGGCTCGTCCCTTATCACATCATGGGACGGAGCACACAAGGCGAATCTTGAGCGTCTTGGTTGCACTTCTGCTCACCCCTTCTGTGATAAAGGTGATGTTTATGTATGGATATATTTTAGTATGTAGCCAACAACCCTTAGTATGAATATAAGTTCTTTCAACCGAACTATCAATTGTAGAGCTATAATAACTGGCCCCAGTGATCGAACCTAAAACCTCACGATTTATAGAACAAATATTCTGCTTTTACAAGAATGAACGAAAAATAAACTTGATAGATATTATGTGCAACATTAAACAAACGCAAATGAGCAATAGGTTAAAAAACTACCTTTAATGTATTGTATTAGCCCACTGCAGGGCACCAGCCTCCTACAATCGAGAGTGCTTGAGAGGGCTTAGGCCGTATAGTCCACCACGCTGGCCCAGTGCGGCTTGGCAATACTAAGCACGATAGTAAGTATTTATACGTAATTTATGGAGCTAAATTAATTCAAGTAACCTTTAGAGTTTAGAGTATTCGCTCGGAGTATTGTTTTGGCGCGATTCCGTACATTTACATAGGGCAACGCAATTTGTAAGTTATGCTAACTGTACTCTACGAACTGGCGGTACAGAACTTGCCTAGTTATGTTACAGAACGCTACGAGCATTGTGTTTCAATGCGTTTGTAATGATAGTTGGTATTTATTATTTTATCATTGTATTGTATTGTATCAGCCCATAAAAGACCCACTGCAGGGCACGGGCCTCCTCTATAATCGAGAGTACGATTGAGAGTGGTTAGGCTATATAGTCCACCACGCTGGCCTAGTGAGGGTTGGCGGACTTTTACATACCATAGAAATTTATACAAATCGCTATGGTATGTAGGTTTCCTCACGATATTTTCCTTCACCGTTATAGTGCGTGGTGATTGACTATCAATACACACATGTCTCCGAAAAGTCACAGGTGTGCCCTGAGATTTGAACCCACGACCACCGTGAACATGTAGGCAGCCGCGTCTGGTCCGTTACCAACAGGCCACCACGCGATTTTATCATTAGCTGTTTTAAACTTTTGAAAAAAACCTTAGATATTGCTAAGTATTGGATAAAATAAATGAGCAGTTAATTTCTATAGAAAATCAAATTAATGATAATAAATAAATACCCAATCTTTTTTAAGTCTTTTCAAGACTAGATTGATATCAACAACGCCCTCCCAACCACATCTCACAATACAAATGACTCACAACGATAAAGTCGCATTAACTGTTTAAATTCAATGCATGCATTTCTTTTTTTTAGTGAAAAATGATATAAAACAATACAAAAACTGATTATATTTCAGAAGATAAGTATATAATCGGTTTAGTGGCAGTATGTTTGGGCTGTGAAATATGGGTCCTTGGTTAGACTCGCGGGTCGGAAAATATAATCTGCTTTTTTGGCTGTTTGGAAATTTTCACATGAATTACTTAAATACGTTATGAATGTAAACGACTGCATGAAGTTTTATCATAGGTTTTTTTTTCGAATTTTTTCAGTTTTAATTTTCGAAGTCACCTTTGTATTCATGGGTTATTAATACCCCTAAGCTTTCACTATGAAAGAAATAATTGTGAAGGGACCAGGAAACCTCAATCCAAAAGACAAGAATTCAAAGCTACCTTTTCCAGCCGGACCACTCAACCGTACCAGGCTAGCGTGGCGAACTAAGACCCGACTTCCCCTTTAATCCTATAGGGTTATGTGTGGGTCGTATATAGATGGGACAAACCGATTAGACGTGGGTTTGTTTGGTATTCCCACTTAAATGTGTAAGTACGCGATGAGCACTAAAAGGAAGGATGCAGACAATTTCTTTATTTAAAAGCTAGCGTGACATGGGTAATTCCAACAGCTAAATTTTAGTAGCCTAAACAGCAGTTCGTAACCACAAATGTCGAGCATCACGTATTTCTATACAAACTTTTATTATACAGTTTCCATGAATAAGTCATTTAAATAACTACGTAAAACGGTGTAGGAAAATATCGTGAGTTAACCTTAATAAAAAAAAAGATGGCTCCTCTAACGGCCTTATGCATAGACCGATTTAAAACCTGATTTATTTATCAAATGTTCTATCTTCTTCGCTCAAATAGAATTCCGAAGTCTTTGGAAAGGGACAAAACATTTGATAGCTAAACTAGGTATTAATACTGTCTATGAATGAGGCTGTAAGGTTCTAACGTGGTGAGCTTAAACCCTCGCTCAAGCCTAAGCTCAACAGGGGACGATTACGGGCAGATAAAGTAATACTATATACCTTATAAAAATAACTTCTGTGCAGACTAATCTCTACTATCTAAAATTTTAAAACTGCACAACAAAACTTTCTAGAAATTCTGGTGGTAAGAAATTTGTACCCGTCCAAATATCGCACGGTACGCGATTGTGTGAGATCTAGTGACCTATGTAAGTTTAGAATTATGTATGCCAATTACACTTCTGCCAACCTCTTGGGGAAACAATCGTGAGCTTATTTACAAATGTGACAAATAACGAACACTATAATCATTGTTGAAACAAGTCTACAGTCTCCTTAATTGCGCTGAACAAATAAATACACCCACATACATGGTTCTGACTCGATGATCGAGTCTTTTGTCGTGGGTATCAAAAACTACGAGAGACTTTTCGGTCTCACAAACACCCAGACCCGAAACAAATACCTGTGGATCACACAAATATTTGCCTCGGTAATTGAACCCGCGGCCTCACGTTTCACAGCTAGCCTCTAACCAACTGCGCCACAGAGGCGGGCCGTGTTTGGTTTTGCTTTCCTGTTTGTTTTCTTACTGATTATATAGTTCCTGAAAATAGCGAATTGCCCTAAGAGTCTCGCCGACCTTCAGTGCTTTGTTTTCGTTAACATGAGTAGTAGTGTTATCTATTCATATAATAATTTTGTAACCGATTGATGTCTGTACATGGAAGATAAATGAGAAAAACTAATATGGCGGGAACATATTAACGTAATAAAACCTAAAACAATGATTTTTAGATTTTTTATCTGTTTGTATGTGCGGTTGTGTGCGATGAACTCAGAAACGGCTTAATGGCTTTCGATGAAATTTGGTATGGAGGTAGCTGATATCCTGGATTAACACTTAGGCTAATTTTTATCCCGAAAATTGTAGTGTTCCCGTGGGATGAGGGAGGAATTCCGATATATTTGTTACTTTTTTGTACTCAAATGGATGGGATGGAACTGGATTATATATCTTGAGTGGGAATAAGAAGGGACAAGGCGGGTATAACGGGACGGGACGGGATGGGATTTTTTAAAAAAGATAACCACGCAAACGGAGTTGCAGGCAGAAGCTTTGCTAATAAGTTGCATTTACTACCAGGAAAAAAAACAGCAAACATTACTCATGATGTATTCGTTTTAACACACGCAATGTACAGATAAAACCACGAAAGCAGGGCGACAACCTATGACTAACGTTGTTTTAGTAACAGGAAAAAAATAACAAAATATAAATAAAACATTACTAATAATTTAATGTGAATCATTAGAAAATACGATAGCGGTTTCATGTGTAACCATGCCTTACTTTCTTTGTTCTGTTTTATAAAGATCAAAGGGTATCGACAATTCGTCCCATTTTGTATCATTTTCTACCTGTCCATATCCCCATTGGTATGATTTGCATAGAATCTTACGACCGTTTGCCGACCTGACAATAACCCTTCGTAGGTCTTTAGTCCTCGCGACTACCGTAAACATGTTGGCAGCCGCGTCTGATCCGTTACCAACAGGCCATCAGGTACTTAACGCAGTTTCAACAAATCGAAGCAAATTTTCGGTTTCAATCAAATTGTCAGATGCAGGGTATTTCCTCATTAGGCGACGATGGGCCGAGAGAATATGCAAAATTTTGATTACAGTCTAATGTCTATGCGGGGGTAATCACTAAGACAACCGCTTTGCTGGTAACCGGACGTAGCAATCAACAACCTCCGTGGAGGTGTTAGTTAGACGCCGACTGAGAAACGACAGGCCGCGGGTTCGATCCCCGCAGCGAAACAAATGTTTGTATGAGCCACAGGTATGTGTTTCGGGTCTGGGTGTAAACGAGACCGAAAGATCTCTCGTTGTTTTTAATACCCACGACACAAGACTTCATTAATCTTAATGTGAGGTCAGGACTATGTATGTGGCTATTGGATGTATTTAGTAAAATCAAAGTATTCTTTATTGTATACTTAAGGGCGGCGGTAATCAATTACCACAACCGTTTTTCTCGTTTCCGGACGGGGTAAAAAAATGATATAATCATGTTTGGAATAAACTTGTGCCAAGTATAATTATGATATAAATGAACAGTTGGCCGGCATTCAAACCGCGGTGGCGACCAAATTGTAAAAACCGGATGTTTCCCTTATCTCCCGCAATGTAAATATTGTCGTGTTCATATTATTCATATTAATATTTAATATTTATTTAATGAACTCGGTCAGTTGTATTTTGGTATGAAGGATGGCTTAATATATATTTTTGTAAAGTTAATATCTGTTAATGTTGTGCAGTTTTCGGTGAAGCCACAAAATATATTTAATCATGATTATCTTTGATTGTAAATGGACGAGCTATGACACGTCTCAAGTTCGATTCCCACGTAGGGTAATCCGATATGTTTCCCCTTTAGAACATGGGCACGAATGACAACAGAAGAAATAAAACGTTTAATGTAGAGTTTTTTAAAACATAAAAACTATTTAGGCTAACTACTAAACATTGTGGACAAAGGTTTAACAACTACAATAAGTACCATGAACGTGCTATGAACGCATCAGGCAAAATATATCATTTGTATGAATGACTACGAAAAATGAAATTAAAACCGATTCATTAAAATTATTATTTTTGATCCGTAATATTCTGTGTAAATGTATTAAATTAATGATTTGTTAACAAGCATAAAATATTAACATGGAATGAAATTAAATATTAATAATATTGTGGCTCGGTGGCGTAGTTGTACTACGGTACGATTGCAAAGCTGAGGTCTCGGACTCGAATCCCGGGTCGGGCATAGTGATAATAGATTTTTAATTCATTATCAGCCCGGAGTAAGGAATTTGTGCCCGATATGGCGATAGGCTCGCCCTTTATCACATCGTGGGACAGAACATACAAAGCGATAGTGGGTGTTCTGGAAGCACCTCTGCCTATACCCTCTGGGAATAAGGCGTGAGTTTATGTATATATATCTTAATTTGTTACTATAACATTTCCCATGTTGTAACAAGATAATCGCGTGAAAAACTTTTTATCAATAACATTGGAAGCATGAAACACTATACGCGGAAATGGAAAATATGTGCCAGTGTTATTCGCTTACTGGTTATTCTGTTTGCCACAATGTTTTCCGGGAATGTTCCATATTCTGTTACTAAATTGAGTGCGTTCGATATTTTTATATTATAAATACTTAACTGCCTTTTGCTCGCGGGTTCACTGTTCAATAATTAAAAAAATACTTTTAGCCTATTATTTACTTCAGGTTATTTTTGTGACCATTGCGTTACCACCATACACCATCACGCAATTCTGCCAGTGACAAGTATTTGAAACAAAAAAAATATATAAAAATAAAATTGTGGTGTCTATTTTCCATAGCCCATGGTTTAATGGGTTATGAAGTTAGTGTCAAAAGTAAAAAAATATTTAGTCGACATGAATCTGTTTTCAAAATGCCTAATCTTGAAGTACGTAAACATATTTTTTTTTATTGTGATTGAAATTAAATCTTCATTATAGATACATAACATTGTTTACAATCTTACTTGCAATGAATAAATCTATAATTAAATTTCACATAACATACCCGAGGCTTTATTTCAAAAACAAAAATAAAATTACAATATTACAATGTTCGTACATTAAAATAATTGCGCAATGAAATAAATATTATGTGAAATACTATTTATGTTATAATATTTTGAACAATATATTTAGAATATTGGACGTAAAAAATGATAAAATATCCCAAAAGTCAAAAGCTGTTACTAATATGTCGGCCTACTTAATGCGTTAAAATAACAGGTAAGCCTATAAATTGACATCGATTAACACTTTCCATTCACAGCTTAAAAGCCGAAAGTATCAAAAACAAACATCCAATTTAATTATGTAAATAAACAGATGAAAACATTTGAGGTCAATGTACATGTTTATCAAAGATCGTGGATGCACTCTCGCATTTTAATACTGATTTCAAACCACTGACCGACTCTTAACACGACGGAATAAGGTACAAATTTGAGTAACTTTCAGAATGGCTCCAGCGCAAAGAGGTTAGTTTTTACAAATGCCCCGAACTCACGATTCGCAAAGGGACACGTAACGGAACGTCGTAACGGTTAAACAATAAATGAAGTTCCAATTTTAAATCTCGCTTCGGGTGTATTCGGATTACGATCGAGCTCGAATGTGATACGCCGAATAAAATTCCATTTTAGTGCATTTCGTATTTGGAATGCGCATTTCGCTGTCACTTTAATTTTATAAGGCGATAGTGAAATTCTCTTATCGTGTTTTTTTTTAATTTAAAATGTTACTTTAAATTCATTTACGTTTGTATTTTTATTCAAAACTCTTGCGATGTTATTTGAAATGAAACGCAAAACAATGTCTAATTAGGAGTAACCTTAAAGACGGTAAACATTAAGTTTAGCACTCAAAGGGCGGCTCGATGGTTTTGTAACACAAACCTGATATACCTGTATCGTTGCAATTAAGGCTTATACGACCCAGAGCATTATAACCTTATTTTAGCACACGCAAAAAAAAACTGGCAGGCACAACACACGTAGCAAAAATTTAAAATTGGAACACTTCACTCGATAAAAAAAAGAAAAATAGAACGCACGTTTGTCACAAAATCCCAAATCCAGTTGGCCGAGTTCGCAGCGCATGCGCTCGCGCAAGTCCTGCCCACACTAATGCTAGCACATAATAGCACCGTCCAGGAAACCTTGTGTTGAATCAGCAAGGGCCTATTAGTATTGCACTCGCGATGTTCCGATGTTCGACACGTCCCTGTAACGAGTTACAATATTGTCGGATTCCTTAATATGCCACCGTCTTCCGGCTGCGTCGTTTTTGTAGGAAGTAGATCTATTTTGAATTTGGAATTTAATAGGAAAACTGTAATTTGACCTATTTTTGACAATTATTTTCTATTTATGGTTACAATCATTAATGAATTTTAACAATAGTTATATTCTTTTCTTTTTGCTATTGTCAAATATGCATAGATTTAAAATTTTCTCCTTCTCCTAATCTTCATAAATTGATTTCCTTTATTTGAAAGGTTGAAGACAACATATTTGCGGCATTGTAAAAAAATACGCTCCCTGAAGACTTGATGTCGTCTTCAGAAAGCGTTTACGAAGAAATATAATTTCCAATTTAAGGCCTCATTGGTAGCTTATCAACATACACTTTACATAGCGTCAATTTCACCAAATTATTGATATTGACTTCACCCAAATCAGTCCAGCAGTTGTGTCGTCCTTACACGTATTTTACTTTCACATTCTCCATACTTATAAATTACTTTTGCCTTTCTGCTCTACTTGTGCCGTGTGTGGGTTGTGTTTGGGTTCGATTCTCGGCTCGGGTAAACAACTTACGATTTAAAATTTACCTATAACATTCGACATTGGGTTGCAAATATAAAATCTTAATAGCCATCTTTGCAAATTATGCCACACCGATCCCACACAAACGCGAATGATGTATAGGATAAAATAATTATTGGCTTAACTAATATTAGTAACTAAAAATCCATTTTGAAAAATAAGGATTCAATAATCATTCAACAATCGCCCACTGCTAAACACAACATTCGTCTACAATCGAGAAATCGATTATTTTCTGTTGTTAATCGATTAATCGTCTGTATGTTTGATACAAATATAGTAGGTATCGCGAAGCAATTACCAGCATTATTTAACTTCACAGTTCGCTGCACACGATGTAATGCAACGCGCAATAACATTGCTTCATCAAACACTGATTAATAAGCAACATATATACTGACAAACCCAGACAGTGTACGAATTAAATTAACTATCAAGACATTAATATAATTTAACGAATATCCGATTTTCCTACTATTAACAGTGGTAGAGCCACGCTGTTGTCAGCTATGACTCAGCATAAATGGGCAGGCTCGTCCGGGGTGGTACCACTGTCTCACAGGAGATCGACGTGAAGTGACAGCTATGCTGTCGCGTTTTGTTTAGTGGATGAGATTGCGATCAATACATTATTTGATCACGTTAAAGTATGAATTTGTTTATTATATCATACGTATTTTCATATATTTAAGTTATGATTAAATGCTCGCTCCTTAACACATATTGTTTTTGTGATTTTCTGTGAGACAGTGGTACCATTCCAGATGAACCTGCTATTCATGCTGAGTCAAGACTGACAACAGCGTGGCTCTACCACTTCCAAAATTTGTAAAAATATACTCGTATTGCCGCCCTAGTATAAAAATAAAGCGTCAATGAGTATGTTTTTTAACGTTGATTTAGAAGCTTGATTCCTTACGTTATCTAGGTACTACTTAGTACTTACACATTCGCTATTAATTTCAACATGATGCCGCAAATTAATACCTAAGAAAAACCGTATTAACGAACATTGTATGACAACAACTGTAATGACAATCAACTAACTAATCCAAAAAGTATTTCAATCTTTCTTTTAACTTTTAAGTACATATCCTAAGCATTGCTAAACCAAAAAGATTTATATCTCCTAACCGCACATGCATACATAGCCTCTAGTAAATTTTCTAAAAATATAACGGAAATAAAAGTTTAGTGAATTTCCTTTTAAAGTTTACATTTGCAGCAGCGAGTCGTGTGCCGGGGAGCAAGGTGTTTGGCCGCACAATAAGTCTTTGTCCGTCTGTCAGTCCACTAAGCATTCTGGACACGGCGCTTAGCAAGGACGGCTTACTTCGACGCGCTGGTATGGGAGGAACAGTATGGCGAGCTTTGAGGTGTTTATTTAAATAAATTAACCGACTCATAAAAAAGAGGTGTAAGTGACATTGTTTTTTATTATGTTGCCTATGAATTTTGGTACTGATTATTTTGATATTGTAACTGAATTTTAAAGAAATAAAGTATTTGTATTGAAAGTTCCGGTTTGTTGAATATGACACTTAATTAACATAATATTGGAGAAATTAATAAAATAATGTTTTTGGTATTTTTTCTGCTATCCGTATAATCTATTAGTTCTTTTTCCACCACAGAAAGTGCACTTCTGAACATAGGGCCCCACCAAGGAATTCCACAGCGATCTTGGAAGGCGCCTAAACGTACCGGCTTCATACAACTATTGATTTTGTAATAGATGTAATTATGAATTTATATTGGTTTTTATGGTTTTTTACACATCACATAGCCGGTAGACAAACAAGACTTAAATTTTAAGATATTTAAAAAAATGGTTACTATTTATTTGATGCAGGATTATAATACATAGGAGTCAGTTAATTAGCATTACATTTATAAATCTAAAATTAGCAAAAATCGAACAAAACATCGAGAAGCGACAGATTCGAACTCTACACCTACACAAATATTTTTGTGTATTCAACAAACATACATTTTTAGCGAAAATAAGGGTAGGTATATTTCTGATACCCACGACAAAACATTACGTGGGTATCCGAAATTCTGTGTATTTTTATGCTTCTGAATAAATCTGTATAAAACATACACACAAGTTAACAACCTACCTTTACAGTAAATTACTGGATATATTTATTAAAATATTATATTTTATTAATTCAAACTGCAAGTTATCAATAAAGAACATAACAAAGTATAGGTACAATCAAATAAACAAAATGTACTATTGTTTATTTAAATAAGAAATTCTCTATCAAAATACCTAGTTGTCCTACTGTTCTCCGCACATATAGTGTGGTCAAGATTATAAAAAAAAAGATTTTTTAAAATTATATTTTAAAATACCAAGTTGTCCTACTGTTCTCCGTGCGTGTGGTGCGGTCAGACAGGCCACGGGGCGCTCATCACACAAGTTCCGTATTATTGTTCGGCGAGACAAAAGGCGCGATAATAAAAAAATTATCGCACGCGGAAACTGTACCCTTTTATTATACGCTCTACATGAGCAATGCTAATTGTTGGATAGCTTGGTTAATGTGTGTTTGAAGACATTTTTTTATTGCATAACTCCGGCAAACGAGCAAACAGGTCATCTGATGGTAAATGATCACTGCCGCCCATGAACATCCATGACGCTTGGTTCATTGATGTGTTGCCGGCCCTTAAAATTAGGAGGGGGGCGGAAAGTAAAAAGGATGGGAAGAGGAAAGGGGTATTGAGCAGCAGATACCAAGACAGTTTTCAAAAAGGGGCATGCGGCTTCGGGATTCTAACCACTATCAACAAGTCCAATTATAATCTGTGGAGAAACCTCAACATCGAGTTTGTGGCAGCATTCTGGAGCTGATGATTATTGGTGTATTCGTGCAAACGGTACAACTTTTTGATACTTTGACAAGGTAAATGGCGAGGCGTATTGGACTCTCGGGGCTTTAGTAATAAACTCGGATGAGCGAAGGATTAACTTTAGTCCAAGGCTTAAGAATGGACTCGATTATTTTGACTATTAGTTTGACTACAATATTTAATAATGTAACTACAACACGATGGTTGCCTAGCCGTCTATACATCGTGTTTATTAATAAAATCGTGAGTACCTCGCTATTCAAAATAATCGAGTCAATTCTAAAGCCTTGGACTAAAGTTAAAGCTTCGTTCATCGGAGTTTATTAATAAAGCCCTCGATGGTGGCTACTCTACTAATATGTGTCTTTACTACTTCTCAAATCTACAGCAAATGGGCAAAGTAGCATGAGCGAGAGATATAGTTAATAAATACCCACACTGAACACCCAACAGTCACATAGTCCTGAGCCAACACTAAGATCGAGTCTTGTGGGGATCAAAAACTACGTGAGACTTTTCGGTCTCACAAACAAATACCTGTGGTTCACACAAATATTTGTCTCGGTGCGGAGATCGAACCCGAAGTGTCACGTTTCACAACCGGCGTCTAACCAACTGCGCCACGGAGACTGTCAATGTAACTGTATATCGCTAGTCGGTACGCAATGTACCAATCATCAGGTACAGGGTATTTTTTGTGCTATAGGTAATAAAAACAATAGAAGATCACATATTTCATTATTTAACATATACATAAATGTCACGCCTTTATCCCGAAGGGGTAGGCAGAGATGCAACCGTGTCACCCACATTTCGCCGTATATCTTCCGTCCCACGATGTAATAGGAGGCAAGTCTATAACGAATAAAAAAATCCAATATCACTTTGCCCCGGGATTCGAACCCGAGACCTCAGCTTTGTAATCGTACCGTACTACGCCACCGAGGCAGTGTTATTTTTATGTCTCTAAAACAATAGAAGAAGGCTCATTTATGACTTAAAGATTTAAGTATTGCTTATATCAAGGGTAATAACACGGAAGATTAAAGATGAGTCGTATTAGACCACAATGTTAGCACTTAAGCGTACGTTGTATGAATAAAAACAATTCATTGTGATAATCGATCTACGCATATGGTTAACACTATGCATCTCAATGTCGATCAAAACAAAAGAATATATACTCGTAGGGATTAAATTTGTCTTCCCTATTACGTGTCTACAATTTAACCTTCCTAGAACCTAAAATGTTTTAAATATTGCCATTTAGAAGACATACATCATTTGTTGGTGGAATGGGTCAGAGTAAATAATTAAAAGGTATATATAACGGTGAAGGAAAACATCGTGAGGAAACCTGCATACCATAGCAATTTGTATAAATTTCTATGGTATGTAAAAGTCCGCCAACCCGCATTAGGCCAGCGTGGTGGACTATATGGCCTAACCACTCTCAATCGTACTCTCGATTGTAGAGGAGGCCCGTGCCCTGCAGTGGGTCGTATATGGGCTGATATAATAATAATAATAATAAAATAATTAAATAAGTATATGCATGTGATATGTGCCCTAGGTTTGCCATTCATTCTCTAGTTTTATCAGTCTTAACATGCGTACATATCTACATTGACATCGAGATAGTGAGCGTGCAATAGAGATCTGTACATATGTATTTAAGTAACGTGGCTTGCGCAGGAAGCCGCTATCACGTGAGCCATATACAACAGCGCCGAAGATCCTCGGGCGACGTGTGTGTGTCCAATGTACCACGACAATACAGCATTTATGGTCAATAACTAAATAAAGGTGGCCGTCCATCTGGTTAAGGTTGCAGGAAGCCGCTGGATGCAGGCCGCTTCCAACAGGTCAATGTGGTGGTCCTTGGGGGAGGCCTATGTTCAGCAGTGAACTTCCTGTGGCTACAGAGAAGAGAAAAGAAGAAGAATTAAATAAAGGTAAGGAAGTTCATGGATGCACACCGCTGCTAACAAGACTCTGTGGAAATGATTGCAGGGATCTGTGAGGGGGAGTTGATCAGCAATCGACTTCTTAAAGCTGAAGATAGAGGTTTAAATATTTAAGTAAAGGTTGAAGAAGGTCGTAGGATGCAGAACACTGTAGAAACCTTTGGAGGGCTAAGTTCAGCAGTGGACTTCCTGTGGTTGAAGACGGTGATGATGAATTAAAAATATACAAAGATGGCAGCGTAGCGACGATTGCTCTAGTGTTTTAGGGTGTTCATGGGCGATACTTACCACTTTCTGTACGGTGAGCAGTTGACCCATTTATCTCCAACCATATTAGAATGGCGTGGCGTGTAGAATGGATCTTATAAACCCTAGTGATCTATGGTCTTCAAGTAGCAGTTGGTTGCTGCGCATAGCAGTCTCACTTACTCTACCTAAAATGTATCCTCTTGCTCGTTTGTCAGATCCATACTATCCAATCCAAAGGAAGTCCACTGTTGAACAGACGCCTCTCCCAATGATTTCCACAGTGACCTGTTGGAGGCAGCCTGCATCCAGCGACGTCCCGCGACATGGATCCATACTATAAAACTAACAAAACATTATTTAATATGCTAGTAATTTATTTTGGAAAGGGATCGCACAAAGCAACATATAAGTACCTAAGCTATCATACTGACATACACATTTAGCACAATGTGTGATGATATCACTAACAATATACCAAAGCATAGAGAAAAATGTACTATTAACCAAAGTCACACAATTACAGGCATCGAGGAACAGTTCAAACTGTGTGCTTATTTCTCAGAATCTACCCTTAAATATTCATACTCTTCCTCTCTTTACACCGGCTTATGGTTATTCCGAACATGACTTCCATTAAGCGTCGTTAAATATTTATTTACTAAGATACATAATTAAGTAATTTTCTACGTCGCACAACCACGATGTAGTCTTGACTAAAGTATCAATTAGTAACAGTTTTGCTATCGCCTCTTGTCCCGTCAATAACCTTACCGGAGACCCAATATTATCAATATCCATGAGCTTAGGCACAATTCATTCACAATTCGGTGGTCGCGGGTTCAAATCCCAGGGCACACCTCTGACTTTTCGGAGTCATGTGTGTATTGATAGTCAATCACCACGCACTATAACGGTGAAGGAAAACACCGTGAGGAAACCTGCATACCATAGCGTTTGTATAAATTTCTATGGTATGTAAAAAGTTCGCCAACCCGCATTAGGCCAGCGTGGTGGACTATATGGCCTAACCACTCTCAATCGTACTATCGATTGTAGAGGAGGCCCGTGCCCTGCAGTGGGTCGTATATGGGCTGATACAATACAATACAATAGGCACAATTCTGTAAAACAATATTAGTTTGTTTATGACTGATAAATACATATTTTACATATATGCAACATAGTATACATGGCCACGTACAGGCAAGCGCAGGGTCGGAGGCCCTGGTGAAGGTTGCGGGAAGTCGCTGGATGCAGGCCGCTTCCAACAGGTCAATGTGGAGATCCTTGGGGGAGGCCTATGTTCAACAGTGGGCTTCCTGTGGCTAAAAGTAGAGGAAGATGTCCAACTGGGCACATTGATTTTATTCATATTTCGATTGACAAGGATTAGGTCACAACCCACCATGCTAACCTATCGCGAGTTGGCAGATTTCACATCCAAAAGAATTTAATGTAAAATGTGTACCAGGTTCCCTTATAATATTTGCCATCACCGTTCAAATTCCTACTTAATTACTGTACTGTGTCAACCCATCACCACTAACTGCTGAGCACGCAACTGCTCTACAGTACATAGTTCAACTGACAGAGCTTAAAAGAATAGGGTATTTTGAATAGTCGTTTTTTTATAATTTTGTACAAACACAAATATCATTAATATAAAACATTTCTGTGAAAACAGTATTAAACTAGCTTGTAACAAAAGGCAAATATTAGTATTACAAAAAGTGGTAGCGTTGTGCGGACATCTCTTTCTGACAGTCTCTTTCACACGTGCATAGTGTAATAAATACATAATTAAGACTAATGACGTCACTGGTTTTGTTTTGCGTCCCTTTTCTTTTGCTCCCACTGCGAGATTTAAAACCTTTCTAACTTGTTCAACTCGAAATGGATTTTCAAAATTCTTTGTTTGCTTGATTTTGGATATGTTTACCTTTACAAAATACGATAAAAAAAAATCAAAAAACCTACAGACAATTACCAATGCACAATTGTAAAGCCTAAGGACAACTCTGGGACTTGAATATTCCGGCACATCAGTCACTGTGATATTGTATTGTATTAGCCCATATACGTCCCACTGCACGGCACGGGCCTCCCCTACAATCGAGGCCATATAGTCCGCAGGTCTAGTGCGGGTTGGTGGACTTTTACGTACCATAGAAAGTTATACAAATCGCTATGGTATGCAGGTTTCCTCACAATGATATCTAAATCAAAAATTGTATTGTATTGTATCAGTCCATATATGACCCACTGCAGGGCACGGGCCTCCTCTACAATCGAGAGTACGATTGAGAGTGGTTAGGCCATATAGTCCACCACGCTGGCCTAGTGCGGGTTGGCGGACTTTCACATACCATAGAAATTTATACAAATCGCTATGGTATGCAGGTTTCCTCACGATGTTTTCCTTCACCGTTATAGTGCGTGGTGATTGACTATCAATACACACATGACTCCGAAAAGTCAGAGATGTGCCCTGGGATTTGAACCCGCGACCACCGTAAACATGTAGGCAGCCGCGTCTGGTCCGTTACCAACAGGCCAACACGCACTTCAAATCAAATATATTAAAATCAAATGCCGTATGACAACGGGCACGCGTACAAACGGAACACAACAAACATATCGTATGCATGTAAGACACGTACAAATGATGTAGTAATTACAAGTGGAGCCCGCGACTGCGCTCGAACAAATCCACCATCTAATTAACGCTATACGTTCTAACTCGCATTACGACTTGTTGCGGATATCCGGGGGGAGGGGAGGAAAGTGAAAACCTCAGTATAAAAAATTATAGATTGTAATTTATTAAAAACCCCGTGAGGCTTCGCGTTTATAGAGTATAGTAGTTCAAACATAAAGAAAAGAAAAATGGTAGAGTCCAACTTAATAGTACAAAAAATACTGTATCTCTTTATCTGTATCTGCATCAGCCCATATACGTCCCACGACTGGACACGGGCCTCTTCTACAATCAAGAATAGGTTTGAGTATGTACAACAAAAATACTGTTTACTAATCTTATGGTTGACCTGATTAAGGTCGCAGGAAGTCGCTGGATGCAGGCCGCTTCCAACAGGTTTATGTGGCGATCCATGGGGGAAGCCTATGTTCAGCAGTAGACTTCCTGTGGCTCAAGAGAGAGAGAGAATCTTATGTACTTACTCAAATAAGTTCACGCCTGTATATCGTATATGTGCACAGAGATACCAAAAGCGGTATCTACATTTCAGTACACTTAAACGAATATTCTGTCACTACCGAGATCTTCGGAAAACACTCACCAAACAAGAACAGAAAAATCTGTTTCTTTACTTAGACATATTGGGCCTTATTAATAAACTAGGATGAGCCAATAATTAACTTTAGTCCAAGGCTTCAGAATTGACCCGATTATTTTGAATAGCACGACATTATTAATAAACACTAAATTCTATAGAGGGCTAGACAAACATCGTATTGTAAGTGCAATATTCAATATTATAGCCAAATTAATTAATATTAATAGTCAAAATAATCGAGGCAATTCTAAAGTCTTGGACTAAAGTTAATCCTTCGCTGATCCAAGTTTATTAATAAGGCCATCCGAGTATTGGATGTATTTACAATTAGTATACAAATACAAGACATATACTGAGGTACAAATCCTCCCATCGACTCAGGCGTGTTATTTACTATCATATCCCTTGCTAGTACCACCAAAGAAAACAAGGAAGTTGATATATCTAAGTGCTGGCGTGAGTAATTTGCCGCGAAGAGACGGAACGTGCAGGAAACGTCTAACTAATAATAATGGAAAGTACTCTCACATGTTCACATGCATTTCTCTTTGGTATTCTTGTGGTAGAATATTCTGATCTGTCCGGATAAAGATACATACTTACATAAACACACGCTTTTTTCCCAGAAGGGGTAGGCAGAGGTGCTACCAGAATATCCACGTTTCGCTTTATATATTCCGTCCCACGAAGTGATAGGGGGCGAGCCTATCGCTATATCGGGTACAAAGTCCTGACTCCGGGCTGATAATGAATAGAAAAATCCAATATTACTTTGCCCGACCTGGGATTCGAAACCGAGAACTCAGCTTTGCAATCGTACCATAGTACCACTAAGCCACCGAGGCAGTCACCAGATAAAGATTGCCGTTCAAAATAAAAAAAAAACTCGTGAAATCCATGCAAATATGTCGCGTTCTTTTGTCACGTTTTGCTTAAAATATTCTGTATGTTGTAGGAAGAAATACATAGCGTAGCCTTTTGGTTTTATAGTCTAAGATCCCGCTGCAGGATTGGTGCGCTCATCGACTTTTTGTTTAAAACCATTTTTTTATGTTTATTTATAATTAAGAGAATATATATTTACTAGGGTGCCTATCAAAATTTGGCCGCCATTATTTTTAATTAAATTATTTTAAATTGATTTTTGGTAAAAAATTTCGTTTATTTATTTTTTAAATAAAATAACGTCTACATTACGGTAATTAATATGAAGATTCTAAAAAATCACGGTTGCCGTTGCGCACCTGGCCGCACCTCTTTGCAGCCAGGTGCAAACAGGTATGATTTCGATAAATTTATACGTTTATAACCTATTTTTATTACTTATATGTCAAATTGAAGCTAATTTTTTTCTATTAATTATCATATAAAGTTGCTTAATTAAATCTGGCCGCAAATAAGGGTTACTGGCTGTTAAAGATAATAAATATTTAAGGTAGAGTGAAAGAGAGTTAGCGCGTAACATCATTTGTCAGACGAGGACAGCGATTGTCGGCTGTGCGACGCTTTTAAGCCATTGCGCATGCGTCGAACGTTAGTGCTCTCAACCACCGGGGAGTAATAGAGACGACTTATAATAAATACTCCAAAAAATATGTATTTTTTTTCAAAATGACAAATTTAAAAATTGCAACAAATAAATAATATTGATTTGATATATCGACGGTCTAGTTAGCAATTTGTCTAACTCCTTATTTTTTAGAGGGTGATTTTTTTAACATTTTGATGAAGCAATAATCCAATTACAAATTATTAGAATCATTCAAACTTAAATATTATATCTCTATTAGATATTAATGATATTAAATGGTTTTTTAAAATGATAATAAACTTTGAAGTAATTGTTTTTTTCGTACAAATAAAAGATTCTCTAAAATGGAGTTAGATAATTTGCTAATTAGAACGTCGATATTTAATATTAATTTAAAAAATAAAAAATAAAACCAAGGTGACTTAAGTAAAAGAAAATTTTATTGCGAAAGTATTATTTAAAAATTTTATTAGATTTTAAATTAATTAAAGAAGGCGGCCAAATTTTGATAGGCACCCTAGTAAATATATATTCTCTTTATTATAAATAAACATAAAAAATTGGTTTTAAACAAAAAGTCGATGAGCGCACCAATCCTGCAGCGAGATCTCGTACTATTAGTACAATTAGTACTTATTAAAAAGTGGTGGCTTCGGAATAAGATTATTAATCATCAACATTTTCTGGCTTGCCAGTTCAATTTTTTTTAATAGTCAAAATACGCACTATTCCTCGTCCTCGACCAAGTGGTAGACCAAAGGAACTCTGGCTAGATATCGTCAAGGAAGATATGAGGGTCAACGGCCTTATTATTGGGGATGCCGAAGATCGGGAGAAATATAGGAGAATTAACCGTTTATTAATTAATAAACCTAGCACCGACCGGGATAACACCAGATAGAAGAAGAAGTCAAAGAACGCACTAAAAGGTAGTGAAGCGTGACTGTCTCTATCCATTAGAAATAAATTACCTAAGACTAATAAAAAATAATTTTAAAAACTTAATCCGACTTCAAAAGTGTAATAAAAAGAGAGAAATAAAACTAAGCTTTTAATAAATCTATAACACCTAAATAAACAAACAATTTTTTGAGGTTGGTGCCAAACGAGCTGCTATGCCTCGCGGTTTTACCCGCATAGTTCGTAGCGTGATATATCGCTTATAGTAGGCGAACTGGCACCGACCTCAAGACTAAAAATAAACGTAGTTTTTATGGTATATTATACCTATAATACGAATTCATCAGCTGTCTACATCAGTTCGACTCGAGTAACACTTAATAAACATTAATAAGGTAAAGATTTGTTTGAGCAGGGCGGTTCGCTAATAGCTCTCTATCGCCGGCGGCAATAAATTGGTAGATAAGCGATCGCGCCCCTACACCGATTCTATTACGATACGAGTATCACATCGTTTTGTAACACCACCACTTCAACGGGGACGCTTGGTTTATATTATTCAGACGAATGATGCGACGGTTGTGTAATCATAATTCCTCTATCCTTTTCCAATATCATGTACATTAATACCAGGGCTCCCTATACAACCCGTATATTAAAACTGTATAAACGTTACAACTTGAATAATCGTGGCGTGATAATATTCCGACTCGGCCATCCTTCACGTCAGCCGTTGACAACTCCGTTCTGTATTCAAATACTTATTCTATTCTTCTTAATATAACTGCCAGCAACAACATCATGCTAAAATAGGTTGCTTTACTCATCGGTTATAAAAATCACCCGTTACAATAAAATATATATATATGGAAACGATAAAGTGGCGACCTTGCATCTGACAGTGATGTCCATACAGAGTATGAGATGAAATGAATAACTCAATTTTTATTGCAATGAATGGCGAGACGAGCATGCCTGATGGTTAACGACACGACCGCCCATGGACAGCAGCCAAATGGAACAACACCATGAATTACAAAGCAATGCTTATAATTCCACTGCGCTCGCCATCCTGAGACATAAGTTGTTAAGTCTCATTGTGTTGAGTAGTCACGTTGGCAAAAGTTTCCTTCAAATCGGAACACAACAGTGCGTTTACATTTCTGTTTGCGGGAGAAATAGAAATCGCGGTGGACCCAGGCGGTCTCTCATATATGAGAGACCTACCACCAGTAAGTTAACACAACTTCTGGTTCTTGAAATTCAAGTTCTTGTTGTTCAACTGTTAATGAACTGCTCTGATTTAAACCAACTTGTAACAGTTGTAGATAATATTCACTGTATTGTAAACTGGTTTTGAAAAGAGCAACACTAGAGTTTCTTGCCCGTTCTTCCCTAGTGAAAACCGCTTTCCGAACCGGGTGGTAAAATAAAAAAATGACTGAATTTAAATGATGTTGAACATTTTTACAGATTCAACAAATTATTTTCATTTCATTGTTTCTGGATCTTCACAAGATAAATGGCTTAAAAAGAAGAAAGAAACAAGACAAAAGAAGACAGTTCGTGTTACTGGAAGTGTTGTGGAGTTTCTTGCGCAGTTTCTTCATAGCTACAACACGTTCCGAAGCGGTGGTAGCAGTCATTACCGATTCAAAAGATCTTGTGGAAGACTATTTGAAAAAAGAATATTTAGATTTTGATCATCCCGGAACGCTGCGTAATTACGTGGGCCGATGTGACGGGCTCATAAACTGTGTGTACGATGACCGCTATCTGGGTGATTGCGAATATCCACAACCCATCCACCAGCGTTACACATAGTCTATTTATTAATTATCTATCTCAATAAAATATAATCTAATATGTTATTAAGGTGGGGAAGCATGGCAATTAAGCCGTAGTCTGCAAGCAACTTACCTGTAGTAGGTTACAGTTGACCATATACATACATCAACTGAATTGTAACTTAATTCCAGGTCTTTAAAAATGACGGATAAAAGAGAAGATCATTGAAAAGAAAACATAAGTGATTCAACATTTACAGAAAAGCGGCTTGTGTCGCTAAGTAAACACATTCGATAATACAGAACGGATTCATCGGATTACTGTCCAAATATTCATTAACGAACATTACCACATTTTAATAACCATAATTTAAAGATAATCCTTTTTCAATAACACGAAATTCCGTACAAACAATTCGCATTCGCTTATCTTTACGTACGAAACAAACCCACATAAAACGGTCAAACGCGAACAAAATTCCTCTATAAGTACAAAATATTAATATTTTCGCGACATAAATTTCACAGCGGTAAATACTTTATGCATTTTGTAATGAGAGGCAAATCAGAGCGCTTAAGCGGCCATCGCAAATGATTTAAACTTCACTGGATTAAAATTTTACCGTTTTGATATACCTTGTGCATTAAACCGGCTTGCGGTTGAAAAATATAAACTATGTTTAAAAACTCACGTTTGAGCTAAACTTAGTAATAAGGTGGTGGAAACTAAGCTCGAATTAGATTTGGTACGTACCTAATAACTGCTATGACAAAATGTGTTATGGACTTTCGTGTTTAGGTCGAGCAATTTTCTTCCTCGGAGATTTTCGAGTCGAAGAAATTTGCCAAATTCTACCAAGTATCATTAACATCTTCAGTCACAGAAAATCCAAACGAGCAGCAGGTCACCTGATGGTAAGTGATCACTGCCGCCTATGAACATCCACAACGCTGGAACATGGATGTGTTACCGGCTCATCAGATCGGGAGGGGAGCGGGAAGGAAAAAGGATAGGAAGAGGAAAGGGGTATTGGGCATCCGGCAATCTTACTCACCGAACGAAACGCGATAGCAAAGCTGTCGCTTTACGTCGATCTTCTGTGAGCCAGTAGTACCCCCCAGACGAGCCTGATCATTCATGCTGAGTCATGACTTACAACAGCGTGGCTCTATCACTTCGAAAATGTTTAAAATATACCCCAAGGATATTCCTCTTCAACTTGTTAGAAATTATACGCATTCATTCTGAGTCTTTAAGGTTGACATGAAACAATAAATGATGAGATGAAGACAAAGTGGCCGCGTTATAACGCACGAGAGCAAAGAATTAACAAAACGTAACAATAGATAACTAGAATTCAAGACATTATTGCTCTATACGGCTATCAATTAACTTGCTACGTACTCAATATGGGCTTTCTATCTAAGTCTGCCTATATGTCTCAATGCTGAATTCGTTATTCAATTACGTTCTTTCTTTAATATACAATTTATATTTTTGCTATTGAAAATGTGATGAAAATGTGGTTTTCACCACAATATTACAAGCTTTATTGTTTTTTTTGCCTCGACTTTTTGACTGCGTCGGTGGCGTAGTGGTACTACGGTATGATTGCAAAGCTGAGGTCTCGGGTTCGAATCCCGGGTCGGGCAAAGTGATATTGGATTTTTCTATTCATTATTAGCCCGGAGTCAGGAATTTGTGCCCGATATGGCGATAGGCTCGCCCTCTATCACATCGTGGGACGGAATATACAAGGCGAAACGTGGGTGTTCTAGTAGCACCTCTGCCTACCGCTTCTGGGAAAAAGGCGTGTGGTTATGTATGTATGTATTGTTTTTTTTTATAGCACAGGTACGGCAAACGGGCAAGCTGGTCACCTGATGATATGTGATCACAGCCGTCCATCCACACCGCTTGCATTATGAACGTGTTGCCGGCCTATCCGATTGGGAGGGGAGCGGGATAGAACAAGGATGGAACAGGAAAGGGGTATTGGGCATCCCGCAGTCTCACTTCATCGAATGAAACGCGACAGCAAAGCTGTCTCCTCACGTCGATCTCCTGTGAGACAATAGTAACGCCCCGGACGAGCCAGCCCATTCACACTTTCATGATTGAAAACAGCTTGGCTCTACCACATACGATTAACCGACTTTATAAAATACGTAGCGTGGGACGTCCTCTGGCCAGATGGTGGGATGACTTGCACAATAGGGCCGGCAGCGACTGGATGCTTAAATCAGCAGACTGGGTTCTGTGGCGTACCTTGGAAGAGGTCTAGGTCCAGCAGTGGACTGCAACGGGCTGATGATAATGATAATTATGATGATGATTGAATACAACTTATGAGCTCACGTATTACAATCCAAAAATGCTTGCAACAGTGGTTGATCTAGAACCTAGACTCTCCACTAACAAAATAACTAGAACATGTAGACGTTATTTCACACGTCCATACTATCAAGAGAAATTGCCCCATACAACAAGAATGAAGCCCCAAAGTTAATCATGGAAATTGAAAGGCTACTGTAGGTTTAAGTGACCTCCAAGTATAACTCAATTGCCGATGAAGTTATGATTACGCGGCGTGGCTGATCAAAAAAGTTTTCTCGTTAGCGCGACGCGTCGCTCATTTGACAAGTTCTGGACCCGGTTTTTGGTGCAGGGTATGAAGGATTCGGGGTTTTTAGTTATTGATAGGTTAAGATGTTTTTTGAAGTACCTGATGGTCAGGTGGAGTTGAAATTAGATGCAGGTTGATCTGAAATACCTCAGATAAGTAAATTGTACAATTTGTGTATGATGGTTACTATGCGGGCGCGTGCGATTTTACCAGCACCAATTTAGGAATATCATACATACATACACATCACGCCTTTATCCCAGAAGAGGTAGGCAGAGATGCAATTAGAGCACCACGTTTCGCCTTATGTGTTCGATTTGACAGGGGGCGAGCCTAGCGCCATATCGGACATAAATTCCAGACTCCGGGCTGATAATGAAGAGAAAAATCCAATATCACTTTGCCCGAATCGGAATTCAAACCCGAAACGTCAGCTTTCTAATCATACCGTGGTAGAACTACGCCACCGAAGCAGTCGAATAGCTTAGGAAAGTTAGCTCTGCAGACTCGGGCAAGAAGACGAAATATAAAACTACGAGTAAAAGCAGTGGATTTCAAACAAGTATTTGTGTAAACTATTTATTAATACTCAAAATAATATGACGATTGTGTTATCATAATTCCTCTATTCTTTTCCAACATCATGTACATTCACACAAGGGCTCGCTCCACACATCTGGCATATTTTAATGCCTACAACGTTTACTCTTGAACAATCACAGCGTAATACATCTTCCGACTCGCCGTCCTTCCAATCAGCCGTCGACAACTCCGTTCTGTATTCAAATCCTTATTCTATTCTTCTTAATATAACTGCCAGCACCATCTTCATACTAGAATAGGTTGCTTTACTCATCGCTTATAAAAATCGTCCGTTATATATTATTTCGAATCTATTACTAAAGAACCGAAAACCATTCATGGTTGCTGATACTTCAAAAGTTTTGATTACTTTAATATCGGGACTTGACGAAAAGCATAGCTTTTATGTGTCTTTATTAATGTACATTGCTATTGTCGAATTGCCGAGATTCTTCAGGTCCTAGCTTCGACTCCCTGGTCGAGCAGTCTACAAAGTTTTTCTACTTTAAAACCACGCAACATTCCTACACACAAAAAGTACGCCAACAAAACGTCCCTAAAGCCGAACAGAATTCAGCCATATCCCGAACACTTAAGCGTTTGTTTTTAATTTTTCCGCCGAGCCAAATGTGAATAGTATTTGGTTGAAACTGCGTCGACAATTGCACTCGGCACCGTAAACACATAAGCAGTACTTGCGTAGTCCGAAATCTTCTTAACCATTATTGAGGGGAAACATACGGACGTGAAATTGGGACGTCCACGCTTAAATGTCTTTTAGGTCATTGAAATAAAACGAATTCTAACGGATTTTATCGCAAATTTGGTTTAATTTTTACATTTCTTACATATTGTCGTGAAATTAAAAAAATTAATCAAATTCGCGATAAAATCCATAAGAATTCGTTTTATTTCAATGTGTAATATACGCGTAAATCTAAGAAACCATTTGTCTTGTAGGTCATTAAGGAATGTTGAAAATATATAATGGTTCTATAAACTCGAGCTAAAAGACAGTAAAATTTACAACAACAAAAAATCAAAAACAGCAGTACTTACATTTAGTGTTAGAATTTGGGCTACAAAAAAAGTTCATAAGAAGAATTATTTTTCTTTCAAACTCAATACACCCAATAAAATAATGATTACAATTTTGTCGCTACAATTATGATTAAAAAATATAAATATTGTTGTACATGGTGATTTATTCCACTATAGTAATTGTCACGAGAGTAATTGGTCAGCTCCTGCCATGTGAACTGCTAAAATTCCATACACTAATCTGCTCGATCACTAGATTTTTAATCTGAAACAAATGTGGTATAATTAATTTTGCATCAGCCATATTATTTATCAAACACGTCCAAAAAAGTTAAACATCATCAATTTAGGCTGATGCTCTATTTAGATTGCAACGCACTTACCGACATGTGTACTTCATCGTATCACTACAAAACATGACATTTACGAACAAAATAGTGATTTTATCAATTTTTTTTATTTTATCTGCGAAAAGTAAGTTCATGTAATCGTTAAAAATATGTTAAGGCTGAGATAAGAAAAGTGCGTAGTGACCTGTTGGTAACTGACCGAACGCTGCCGGAATGGTGGTCGCAGGTTCGAATCTGAGAGCAAACTTCCGACCTCACGGAGTCATGTGTGTAGCGACAGTCAATTACCACGCAATTTAATAAACTTTGTGAGAAAGCCAGCTTATCATAGAGACCCTTATAATTTTTTCCATTATAAATAAAATCCGCCCACCCGAATTAGGCCATCTTAGTGAACTAACCACTCTCAAACGAACTTCCAGTTGTCGACGATTTCCCTGCTCGGCTGGCGATCATAAACAGATACAGAACAGTACAATACAGTTATAAAAAGGACCGCAGCATCCCCGCTCGCAATATGTGCCCGTGTGTTTCCAAGTGTGAAGCTAGAAATTGGTGGAGAGCCGTAAACGGCGCTCGGCGCCTACGACGTTCGACATAACGACGACATTAACGAGAATTTGCTCTAACTACACGCTATGCATTTTATTGTGACCATCAACTCATGGTATGGCGGACTACAAAAATAAAAATAAAAACATCTGCCAATAAGATTGGCCAAATCCCTTACCATCTTCAAAAAAATCACATTATCTGTCACTTTAAATTTATTATTATTTTCACGTTTTCCCATAAATTAATATTTTATGTATCATAGTATATTTTATGTATCGTTCACGTAGTGTATTACGAGTATATGATATTTTTATTCTATGTAGTCTCTGTATAATTGACGAAAATGTATGTTTGCTTTCCTCGTAATTTTCTTCATATTACTTTCTTTTCCGATTATTTTTATTATTCCCCTACCTCGGTGGCGTAGTTGTATTACGGTACGATTACAACACTGAGGTCCCGGGTTCGAATCTCGGGTCGGGCAGTAATATTGAATTTTTTTATTCATTATCAGCCCGGAGTTAGGAATTTGTGCCCGATATGGCGATAGGCTCGTCCCCTATCACATCATGGGACGGAACATATAAGGCGAAACGTGGGTGTCCTAGTTGCACCTCTGTCTAACCCTTTTGGGAAAAAGGCGTGATGTGTACGTATGTATGTATTGTTGTTTACGTAGTGTATTATATGATATGTTTATTTTATGTAGTCTATGTATTAACGAAAATGTATGTTTGCTTTCCTCATATTTTTGTTCATATTAGTTTCTTTTTGATTATTAATATTATCTTTTGCCTATGTTGTGACCTCCCCTTTTCTTCCTAGTTTATTTTCAATCCAGTCCTTCTAAAGGTTGTCTGGAAGAAATCGCGGTGAGCGATAAGACCGCCGATTGTCGCCTTCATTTATACTAGATTTCTATTAATATTTTTTTGGTTCTTTATGTGTATGGTGGTCAATAAAGAATTTATAAATAAATATCTAGCCAATCAAGTCGAAAAATATTTTATTGTGTGATTCTGATTGTATAATTGTTTTGTAATATAATTTCGATGGTAAAAAATATCTTAGGATTATATTATTTTTTAAAAATTGCAATGAATAGCGAGACTAGCATGGTATTCGCCTGATGATAAGCGATACGACCGCTCAAGGACAGTAGCAAAACCAAACACTGTGAATTACAAAGCAATGCTTGGCATTCCACTGCGATCGCCTCGTGAGACATAAGTTGTTAAGTCTCATTATTTCCAGTGGTTCCTCTGGCTACAATGTCCTTCAAACCAGAACGCAACTGTGCATTTACACTGCTGTTGGGCGGGAGAAATAGACATTACGGTGGTACCTACCCAGACGGCCTATCACATATTCGAGACCTACAGTAAAAGTATTCATACTTTAAAAATGTGATTTTAATAGTTCAAATATATTAAACCATAATTATAGTGAACGAGTAAACAGCTCATCTGATTGAATCTCAGCATTTAATGCTAAACCGGCCTATTCAAGCAAATAAAGATAAATAAAAATCAAACGTAAAAAAAAAATTAATGCACATTCTATAAACGAGATTAAATAATATATTTATGCAAATCTAATGGAATAAATGAGACATATAAACCGGTTTGAACTATTAATAAACGAAATCAACGAGGATTCCTATTAATATATTCACAGTCATTATTACTATATGCCCTACATAAACGACACAAAACAAACGACAAAACAAAATTATAAAGTACAGTTCTTCGAACACCCTTCTAATATGACATGGAAGAATTTCTTTAAGGCCAACTACAAACGTAGACATGTAACGTGGTTGAATAGATTTTTTGCCAAAAAAAAAAACAAAACACATCGGCCCATATACGCCACACTACAATCGGGCACGGGCCTACTCTACAATCGAGGGTATGATGGTATAATGGCATGGGACCGCCGTCTGATGCCATTCGATACTCTGTCTGGACGGCATTTGCGCTTACCATCAGGTGCAGTGCAGTCATTATGCCGTGCCAGAGTAAAAAAAAAAAATGATTGAGAGTGGTTAGGCCATATAGTCCACCACGTGGGCCTAGTGCGGGTTGGCGGACTTTACATACCGTAGAAATTCTTTGAATTCACTACGGTATGCAGGTTTCCTCACGATGTTTTCCTTCAACATGGTGATTGACTATCAGTACACACATGACTCCGAAAAGTCAGAGGTGTGCCCTGGGATTTGAATCCACGACCAACCACTCAACTATATCCACCTGCAAAATATCTTATAGTGCAATACGCCTATTTTATTATTAGAGCTGTTAATATAAATTAGAAAACGGCTGGACAGCGTTTAATTCATTGTACATTTAAAAGCTAAATCAGATTAGATTTTTAAAGTGCCAGCGAATGAGTCCACGTCATTTCATTTGACTTCATTAATTTACATTGAATTAATTTGCTTTAAACTGACAATTTGTATTTAATTGGCACACTATCGACAATCCGGATAGACTCCATTCTTTCATTTCAGAAGTGACGTCATTGCTGGTTTAAGTCAGAAAATGTGCTATACTAAATTAATACATCCATAAAAATAAAAAAATAATCGTTTCAACACTTCGCCAATAGAAGTGAATATATTTAAATATCGTGATATTTGTATTTGTTTTAAAAATATTTCGTAACATTTTATTTATTATTTAAACCTTATACGGTAAAAAAATACTAGTATTTTTAAGCGCAATCGTAAATGTTTCAATTCTTCCACAAAAACTGTGCAATTTCAGACACTTTTTGACACGTAAAAGTTTAAAAAACACTGTGAAAGTGTAACTGCAAAATAGTCCAGGTAAAAACTGTGAAACTCATTCGAAGCTAACGCCTATCGAAAAAAACTGTGCGTGATCGCTTGATTTCCATACTAACCAACTTTAAACCGCTCTGGAAAAATTGCCTTTTTTCGGCGCTCTTTTCATTGGTCTGTTACTACAACGGTTGTGACAATTGAAGAACATGTGAATTGTATCTTTAGTAAATCTATACTTATAATAAATTTGCAACCGATCTGATTTGAGACGGGACTTTTTTTTATAAAGATAACCACGCAAACGGAGTTGCGGGCAGAAGCTAGTATGACATATGCATTAGAAGAAATTTCTATTTATGATTTTACGAACTGTTCAAAGTCTCCTACGTTTTAAATTTAAAAGTGTATCGTTGCTGAGCTGTTATTTTGGGTAGAAATGTTTTATCGCACTGCTTAAATCTTCAATAATAAATGAGCTTATAAAAACAGAAAGAATTTTTTTTAATCGGACTGGCCAAATATAAGAAAAAATAAAATTAATCCAGGATTTGGTAAGACGAATAGGTTCCCGTAATAATTAAAAAAAAACCTGTACGGTGGACAAACTACCTAGGTTTAAGGTTACAAGGAGTCGTTGAATGACCTCTATGGGAATCCTAAAGAAAGACCTAGATTCAGCAGTAAACTTCCTATATCAAAATGTCTAATATCCACATATATCGCCTAAGTAAGTACCACCGCAATGTCTAATTCTTCCGACAAACAGCAGTGTAAAGGCATTGTGGTGTTCCGGTTTGAAGATATTGAAGCCAGCGTAACTACTGGACATAATGAGACTTAACACCTTAAGTCTCAGGATGGCGAGCGCAGTGGAACGCCAAGCATCGCTTTCTAATTCATTGTTTTGTTTGGTCCATGAGCTGTCGTATCGCTTACCATCAGACGAATGGCATGCTCGTCTCGCTATTCATTGCAATAAAAAAATACTTAGGATTGTCCTGGATTATTCCTAATATTAAATATGATATTAATAAGCCGTGGTCACCCTACTCAGCGCTATTACAGACGGAAGCATCGCTACTTGTTAATATAATACGAGGGAATAAGCCGGCATTACATTACACAACACATCCGCCAAACGTTGATTTATAAAGCATATGCAATCTACAGGGAACACCTATTAATAGGCTCAATTATATTTTAATATTCATGGCATCTCATTACGCTAAATAACCTTTAAGCTATGAACACTTCACCGTTAAACTTTGCACTTTAACGGTGAAGGAAAACATCGCGAGGAAACCTGCATAACGTAGCGATTTAAAAAAAAAATCTACGGTGTGTAAGTTCGCCAACCCGCACTAGGCCAGCGTGGTGGACTATATGGCCTAACCACTCTCAATCGTACTTTTGATTGTAGAGGAGGCCCGTGCCCTGAAGTGGGTCGTATATGGGCTGATACAATACAATACAATATGAACACTTCCGTATTTAAGTACATTTTCGTTATTTTATAAAAAAAATATCAACACAGAAAATATTTATTAATAGTAAATAAATTAATAATACACCCAACAGTCACATACATAGTCCTGACCCCACACTAAGATCGAGTCTTGTGTCGTGGGTATCAGAAACTACGAGAGACTGTTCGGTCTCACAAACACCCAGACCCGAAACAAATACCTGTGGTTCACACAAATATTTGTTTCGATGCGGTGGTCGAACCCGCGGCCTCTTGTTCCACAGCCGGCTTCTAACCAACTGCGCCACGGAGGCTGTCGAATTTACTACTAGTAATCTGTTGAAAAGGATTACTATCTATCGACTTTCAGCTTCAATTTTATTTTTAAATCTAAATACGTAATTTCAAATTATTTAAGCATTAAAAGATAAATATACTATTTTTGTTATCCACTCCCACTCATCTATAATTTTAGTATCCACTTCACCGCCCAACCCTGATTCAACGCTAGACGATCAAAGTCCACAAAAAAATAAAAATCCAATTTATTAATTATAGTAGTCTGGCCTTAAATAAACGAGCGAACAAATATAAAATTGTAAAAGGATCGAGAAGCTGCTGCTTAATTGAATGATCCAGCTAAGCGGCTCTAAGCGGCTTTAATCCTTATTGCCTATTAGCTAACGTAAAATTGCTAATGAGCGAAATCTCTATTCTGCTGGGCGGGTAAAATGTTGCTCAGCGGCTTGAGAAAGACTGTTTCATCATGACGTGGTAAGATATAGTGCATCTGAACGTAATTGCAGTATAAATAACTTTATTTAAAGAGGATATGTGTGGAATCTATACTGAACCCGAAACGCAACATCGTGAAAATAATAAATAAATACACCCAACAGTCACATACATACTCCTGACCCCACATTAATATCAATTAAGTGTTGTGTCGTGGGTATCAGATACTACAAGAGGCCTTTCGGTCTCACCAACACCCAAACCCGAGACAAATACTTGTGGACTATTAAATTAAACAAAATATTTTTGCAAAATTTATTTTGTCATCATTTGAAAGCCGCGCCGCCGTCTTAAATTATTAATTATTGACTGAAAAATATTTCTTTCCCTTGCATAAAGCCCCATTTACATGGAGAGAGTGTCTCGTCTCGCATATACGATTATCGTAAGGATATAAAAAAGTTGCATCGTGTAAACATTGTCAGAACACGATAATCTATGGCGGTTATGACGTGCGATAATCGCACACGATTCTCGCCGCGAGAAACCCTCACCGTGTAAATTGCGCTTAATGCACACATAAAAACAATTATTATTAATAATTAACTTATAGTTGTTTTTTAAGTTATAGAACACATTAATAATTATCAACTTAGTGATAACAGTATCAGCGTTAAAAACGAAACAGAAAACTAACAGAAAGGCCACAATAAAAATAAGTCTAAAGCGCGATTTTACGACCCTGAGCAGTCTTACCTTCAGACAAAGACACCTGTGTGGTATGGCAGAGATCTTATTATAGATTGCCCTGATCGATCTGCCAAGTCTTCCTACCCTTTGTGACCACTTCCTTGGCTCTTCTCATTTCTACTTTGTGCGGCAGTAATGTGCTTTTGACAGTTTTTGACTTGCATACAAAGGTTGGATATAATGCAAGCGAAATTGAAGATTAGTCAGGGAATGCAATTTAAATTCTGAAGTAAGGTAAATAAGAAGAAATATAAGACTGCCTCGGTGGCGTAGTTGTACTACAGTACGATTGCAAAGCTGAGGTCTCGGGTTCGAATCCCAGGTCGGGCAAAGTGATAATGGATTTTTCAATTTATTATCAGTCTGGAGTCAGGAATTTGTGCCTGATATAGCAATAGGCTTGCCTCCCATCACATCGTGGGACGCAACATGCAAGGCGAAATGTGTGTGTCATGATGGCGCCTCTGCCTACCCTTTCTGGGAAAAAGGCGTCAGTATATATATGTATGTATTCAAATAATTGCCAATAAGACTGTTCTCCCCAGTAACGTTCAAACGTATCAGGTTTTTCGCCAAATATGTGTTCCGGAATGTTGGTAAAATTCCCAGGTAGATATTTAGCGTTTCCACATAGTAAGCAGCGAGTGCAATGGAAGCTTACTGGAACACGGCGAGACATCGCAGCCAACGACATGCAAAATGCACACAGGAATTCTACAAATAGGAGACAGTAATAGCGTATTTTTGGTACATATAGGTAAGAATGTGGGATCTGAGGCTTCATACAAAATGTGGTTATTGGTTAATTGAATATCGTTAGACTGCATTTAAGTAACTTGCATCGCATTAAATCCATAAAAGAGTAACTTGTCTACGAGTATACATATACGAAACTAACCTACGTAGAATGTGGTCACCGCCGACTGAGGGATCATAAAAAAACCTATGTACATTGCAGACATCTGGAAATAGGGAATTAATGATGAGAGAAGTAGAAAGAATACTAGTAAACAATAACTACTATAGTAATTGTGTTCCTGAGTCTCAATATTCCAGGACCTCGACCTAGGGGTAGGCCAAAGAAGCGCTTGCTGGATGTCGTCAAGGAAGATGTGAGGGTCAATGGCCTTACTATGAAGGATGTCGAAGAGCAGGCGAAATGGAGGAGAATTAGCCGGAAGGCGGACCCTGGCACCGGCCGGGATAACGCCAGGTAGAATACATACATACATAAACTCACGCCTTTTTCCCAGAAGGGGTAGGCAGAGGTCCTCCTGGTAGTAACCAGGCACCCACGTTTCGCCTTGTCTGTTTCGTCTCAGTATGTGATATAGGGCGAGCCTACCGCCATATAGGGCACAAATTCCTGACTCCTGATAATGAATAGAAAAATCCAATATCACTTTGCCCGACCCGGGATACGAACCCGAGACCTCAGTTTTGTAATCATACCTTAGTATAACTACGCCACCGAGACTGTCGAGGAAGAAGAAGTAATGGGTCATAAGGCCCTAATGATACTCAACACAAATTGTTAATTCACGGCAGATGTCGTTGCACTATTCGCTATTTAATTCATAATTCGAACACGAGACCTTACTATTAGAATCGGGTTAACATTGTGCCATGAAAGTTTATTTAATTACTAGAAAAATAAAATAGACTTGAAGCAACTCTTTATACGGGATAATGACGTGAAAAAACAAGTGTGCAAAGAGTATAAAATATCAAAAACAAACAGTTTTTCACTGAACATTTTTCTGATAAAACTTTATGCATACAACTCTCAACCGTTCGTGCTAATGAGTTCCTTATTAGATTAAACAAAGAAAAATCCAACTTTATTCTAGTTAATTTTTTACACTATTAATGGTTCTGGCAATTTTCTTAAGACGCAAAAGATTAGCGTGTCTTCGCATCGTGTGCTGGCAATTAAAAAACAAAATAAAAGCAGTATACAGTACTAAACTCTAAAAAATCTGTTTTATAGAATATATACAGTGACTTCGTGGCAAAAGGCAAAAAACAATTATGAAAGCCAAGATTGTCTCGATGGCGTAGTTGTACTACGGTGTGGCTACAAAGCTGAGGTCTCGGGTTCGAATCCCGAGTCGGGCAAAGTGATATTGGATTTTTCTATTCATTATTAACCCGGAGTCCGGAATTTGTGCCTGATAAGGCGATAGCCTCGCCCCTATCATATCACGTGACGGAACATACATATAAGGCGCAATGTAGGTGTCCTGGTGCGAACATGGTGATAAAATCACATCACTATGAAATCTTTCAACGGTGCAAACCTTTGTGTACTGCGTATGGTAGTTGTGGCACCTCTGCCTACCCCTTCAAGGGTGCATACGTGACCTTATGTTTATATATGAAAAAATGCACTTTACTCTTTTATGACAGTTACTATTTTTCTTTCAAAGTGAAAGTCGATGTCTTGAAACTTTCAAGTAATATAAAATCACAAGTTGCTGATACGTAATAAATTTTATTTCAAACTCGTTACGCAAATGAAAAACTTGCAAATTTTACTTTTGAAAAAATCATAAAAATATATGCTAAAACTAAAGGGCCATTAAAACTTGATGTATCAATTTTTTCGTCTATCCACAGCACAGCAGCGGAGAAAGTATGATTTATTAATATTTTTATTGTATTAAAGGGTAGGAATTCTTTCATATTATTAGTGGGTTGACATTTTTTTAAGAAGATTTGATGCTAATAATTGAAGTAAAGACTTTAAAAATGATTTGGAAACAGTGACATTTTCCAAGTAAAAGAGCTTTGATTTAGCAAGTACACCCTCACTCTTCTGTCAGTACATAATAGTCGTATATTCTTCCGTATTTGCTAAAAATATTTTGCTCAAAATATGGAGCCCCGTTCAAATTATGTATTTGAAATTATGATCACATAGTCCCAATAATAACCTCTTTTCACAAAAATAATATCAAGTTAGAGCATAATTAAGAAGAGCTAACGATCAAGACTTTTATTTTTAATATAAAAAATCTTAGAAAATAACAATAATATAAGCAAAGTAAGTGCGCCCCATCCGTACCTTTCTCGAAACCTCAAACTTTCTCAATTTCATAAAAGTGTAAACAAAACCCATATGAATGGGGGATTAGGGGGGGGGGAGGCTTGCAAGACGTCTATAGAAGGGTGTCACTCAAAAACTGCCTTCTTAGATATCTTATTATTTATTTAGGACCGTGCGGCAGCCCTGCTCGGTAGGGTTGCCACTTATCATTTTCGGCCTTCGGGCCTCAACATTTGGTTGGACAATTGGACTTTGGCATCGTTTAAGCCACTTTGTGTATTTAATGAGATTTTTGAGAAGTAGGGTCTTGGTATGAGAGATTTCTTTGATGAGTTTAAGGGGACCGTTGGAGGTCATTTACGATGGATTCGAAGTAAGGTGGTTTCATGTAAGGCCACTTAAGCACTCCGATTTGAATCCGTTTTTTTTTAAATAAATTATTAATTAGTATTTTTTACAGCAGCTTATCGGCATCTGAGAAAATATTTTATTTACACGCTTGAGTTTTCAAAATTATGTTTAATGTAGTTATAATTTAATACACATAAACACCCCCAACAGTCACATAAGTGGTTCTAACCCCACACTAAGATCAAATCTTGTGTCGTGGGTTTCAGAAATTACGACAGACGAAAAGTCCCACAAACATCCAGAGCCGAAGCAAACATTGGTGGATCACACAAATGTTGATCTCGGGGATCGAACTCGCGGCCTTTCATTTCACGGCGGGAGTCTTACCAACTGTCCCACGGAGGCTGCTTATTTTTAGAAATCGTTCCACAAAAAATGTTGATAAAATTTGATTTACAGCAAAAAACCTTTGCCTAATTAATAATCCTTTTGAGACAAAAATACCCACGCCCAATTATTTTAATACCGAAAAAATAATTCCATTGGATTCATTAAGCTGAATATTTAAAGACGCCAGTTCCCTTAAAACACCTACGCAAGTATCTAGCATTAAACATAACAGCCTCCGTGGTGTAGTTGGTTAGACGCTGGCTATGAAACGAGAGGCCGCGGGTTCGATCCCCGCACCAACACAAATTATTGTGTGAACTATAAGTATTTGTGTTTGTGAGACCGAAAAGTCTCTCGTAATTCCTGATACCCACGACACAAGACTCGCTCTTAGTCAGGACTATGTATGTGACTGTTGGATGTATTTATTTATTTATAATATACTCCGAAAATAAATCTATACCGAATCCCAGAAAACAAGGACGTCTTTTAATTAAGACATTTAAAAATCATTATCATGTACAACTTGCATTTTGACGCCATCATTAATAGGTAAAATTAGTATTACCTCCAATTTCCCTTGTCTATTATATTCATCTTAATTTTCCCGTAAACCGTCTATCTTCAATTCCCATCGAGAAAATACAATTGGACTGAATACAATTATCTGTATATTCAGAGACACCTTCGCTTGATTTAACCCGTACAATCTAGCATGGAACATAACCTAACACATTGCACATAACAATTGGATTGTAATAATTCGGGATTAATTGCTACACGAGGCACGCGACTGTGGCGTCTGTTATATCTATTATAACCTTTTATTTGGCACGATAGATTAATTTAGGTACCACATACATACATAAACTCACGCCTTTTTACCAGAAGGGATAGGCAGAGGTGCTACCAGGACACCCACATTTCGCCTTGCATGTTCCGTCCCACGATATGATAGGAGACGAGCCTATCGCCATATGGGGCACAAATTCCTGACTCCAGGCTGATAATGAATAGAAAAATCCAATATCACTTTGTGCGACCCGGGATTTGAACCCTAGACCTCAGCTTTGCAATCATACCGTGGTACAACTACGCCACGGAGGCAGGTACCTAATTTTTTTTTTTAAGCCTTTATAGGCAGACGAGCTAGCGGCCCGCCTGATGGAAAGCGGCTACCGCTGCCCATAGACCTCCGCAGTGCCAGGGGTCCAGCACAACAAAGTCTCTGCCTACCTTAAGGAAAGTACTCTCTTTAAGCCTCGTTTGAAGAAGGTACCTAATTAAATGTTAGAATGTTAATATAGGTACCTTATTAAATGTTAAATTACTAATAATGTAAATACATGTCGATTAAAACGTGGGTGAGAGTTTGGTTCATTCGAGATCATCGCAGAAACTGTGACAGTAAATATGTTTGCGTAAAAAAAATTGTTTAATTAATTTTTGAGGTATTTGTACACATTTGCGGAATAAAGCATGATTTTTTATTTGTTTTTGATACTGTCCCAACAAAGCTGCTACAGAGATAGTAAGTTTAGCGCATTCGAAATAGAGTTTCAGAGATGACGTCTCTCGCCGGTCGAAACAATAATGCCGGCGTGGTCTAAATAATTTATTAAAATTTGTGTGAGCCACAAGTTTTTTTCGCATCTGCGTGCTTGTCAGACCGAAAAGAGAGCTGTAAGAAATGGCCTAAAGCGATAAGACCGAGATCTGTACCTTTTTCTTAATATGTATAGGTATTATCTTTGCGTGTTTTCCATTTTGTGTGCAGTTTTGAATAAATAAATAAATAATAATTAAAGTCTCTCGTATTTTCTGATACCTACGACGCAAGACTTTGTTTGTATAGGATCGGGACTACATAAATGGTTGTTGTTGTATTTATATAATCAAATATTAAATTACCTAAACACAATCATTTTCAAATTCATCACGAGATAACACAAGTGGAGAATTAAATTGAAAATATAATTGCAAACGAGAATTAGGCGAGTTGTTCGCAGCATAACTCAATTACGCTGGAAGCTGTTAGATGTATGGCATTGTGGCGGCGGACGGGGCGGAAATAAGGGGCGGAATCGGGCGGAGGGGGCGGAAAGGGGCGAAGTGTATAACTTTTGTATTATCGTGCGTTTTTATTGAGAGTAAACTGGTATGTCATATTCAATATTGAGGAGTCGGATTGTTTGTTTAGGTTTTGGGCGAATGGAAAGTTTGAGAACTTGGTTCTTCGCAAGCTAGTTACAAATACTTACATTAATTTCTCAATTTGTCTATATTAAAGTTATTTAATAATTATCTGTAAGTTTGTCTTAGAGTACATTATAGTTAATAACCACGCATTGTGGCGGTGAAGGAAAACATCGTGAGGAAATTTAAATACCGTAGACAATTTCATATATAAACTCACGCCTTCTTTCCCAGAAGGGGTAGGCAGAGGTTCTCTTGGTACTATCAGGATCCGCTACGTTTCGCCTTGTCTGTTCTGTACCAGAATGTGAAAGGGGGCGAGCCTATCGCAATTGTATTGTATTGTATCAGCCCATATACGACCATCGCCATATCGAGCACAAATTCCTGACTCAGGGCTGACAATGAATAGAAAAATAGAGAAATTCTATGGTTAAAAGGTCCGCCAACTCACAATAAGATGCGCTAGGACCCTTGTTTTATAATTCGGGAAGAGTACAGTGAGATATTTTTTTGGAAAATTATTTATTTATGAAGGTGGTAAGACGACCAGTGTTCTAGTTATATCGATCTATAAAATACACCCAAAGTCACATACATAGACCTGACCCCACACTAAGATGGAGTCTTGTGTCGCGTATCCATAACTACGAGAGACTTTTCGGTCTCACAAACACCCAGAGCCGAAACAAATACCTGTGATTCAGACAAATATTTGTATCAGTGCGGGGATCGAACCCACGGCCTCTCGTTTTACATCCGGCGTCTAACCAACTGCGCCACGGAGGCTGTCTCATAAGGAGAGTCATGAACTAAAACAAATTAAATGAAACTATACTAATGCTTTAACATACTTTACATTTATAATTTCTTATTAAGCGACGGGTCCCACCTAACAATATATAGTTAATTTCGCGAAACAACGTAAGCGAGCAAAACTTCGTGGGCTTAAATTGTTTAGCTTCAAAGCTAATACACAATTTTGTCATAATAACTTAAGAGCCTCGTTTGTGTTTTAAATAATCGAATTTCTAAGTAATTTGCGGTATACTTTGTACCTATGTACATTGTACATGTTCCTTCTTCAGAACCATTTCTGAGCGATGTTTGATAAACCAAAGTCTAGGTCTATATTGCGTGATCTAGACTTCATTGCGCTTATTATCGGGTGTCGTGGAGCCAAAATGGTTTTAAAGAGTGTCTCTTAGACCAATAGGAACTTAAGCCCCGCTTTAAGAAGCAATTGTATCAGCCCATATACGACCCACTGCAGAGCACGGGCCTCCTCTACAATCGAGAGTACGATTGAGAGTGGTTAGGCCATATAGTCCACCACGCTGGCCTAGTGCGGGTTGGCGGACTTACACACCGTAGAATTTTTTTAAAATCGCTACGGTATGCAGGTTTCCTCACGATGTTTTCCTTCACCGTTAAAGTGCGTGGTGATTGACTATCAATACACACATAACTCCGAAAAGTCAGAGGTGTGCCCTGGGATTTGAACCCGCGACCACCGTGAACATGTAGGCAGCCGAGTCTGGCCCGATACCACGAGGCCACCACGCACTTAAGAAGCAATAATGAAATCAAAAGCATCATCATGCAAGCTGGCTCAGCTGGAACTTCACATTGATCTGGATTAAATAAATCCTTATTACTTGTGTCTTCTTTATCACCTTATTGGTAAATTGTGGCAGTCTGGATGCCCAATACCCCTTTCCTCTTCCCATCCATTTTTCTCCACGCTCCTCTACCAAATGGACCGGCAACATATCCATGATCTAACATTGGGATGTCCATAGGCCGCAGTGATTACTGACCATCAGGTGGCCTGTTTGCTCGTTTGCCGGACCTATGCAATAAAAAAAAAAGACCACTATACTATAATTTATAACTCCGGCAATACTCAAATACATTCAACAATGAAGGTTTTCATTCCTCAACCGATCACATAACAGGAAGCAACATAAAACTACTTCATGTCAGCGTAAGAAAAATTACAGGAAACCAACACAGGAAAATGCAAAACTTGGCGACACACCAGCTTTGTAAATTGTTTGTTTATAAGTTTGCAGCGATCGTATGCAAACGACGTAATGCGAGCAGCACCACGGCGCAAATAACAAAACGTATGTCACAAAATATCTTGCCACGTTGCGGAAAGTGTCGAAGAATGCTATTATCAAAGAATTTTAGGAAGTGTGCTGTATACTTGACAGCCTCTGTGGCTCAATTGGTTATATCCCGGTTGTTGAACGAGAGGCGGTTCGATCCCCGCGCCAATGCAAATATTTGTGTGATCAGATAATTGTTTCGGATCTGGGTGTATGTGAAGCCGAAAAGTCTTTGATAGTTTTTGATACCTACGACAAGACTTAATTGATCTTAATGTGGAATCTGGACTATGTATGTGCCTGTTGGGCGTATTTATTTATTTATACTGTCACGTGCTCACACTAGCCAATATCGCAAGCCCGGAGCTATAACATGAATTAAAAATGCCTAGCATTGAAGCTCAGCGAGTCTCTGTGTCTGAGGGTATGGGTTACCATTTACTACCCAACTCCTAGGACACAAGTGCCTTAGCTTAGAGTACATTGAAACATGTTTATTTTCTTCCAAAAATTACAAGAGTTACGAACGACAAATTGTAAGTCTATTGTTTAGACACACACAAACATACGCCTTTTTCCCAGAAGGGGTAGGCAGAGGTCCAACTAGGACACCCACGTTTCGCCGTATGTGTTCCGTCCCATGATGTGATAGGGGGCGAGCCTATCGCCATATCGGACACAAACTCCAGACTCCGGGCTGATGAATAGAAAAATCCAATATCAATTGGCCCGACCCGGGATTCGAACCAGACACCCCAGTTTTGTAATCATACCTCAGTACAACTACGCCAACGAGGCAGTCGTTTAGACTACATCATCACTAATATGAACCTACCTTTTCCTAAAATCTTTGTGGTATTTTTTATTGCTTAGGTCTGACAAAATAAAAATGATGAGTAATTGGCGATGGTAAGTGATAGCCATCTTCTTAAGATGGGAGGCGAAAGCGAAGTAAAAAAGGAAGAGGGAGAATAGGGAGTTTGAACATTATATTTCATTTGGAATAAAAGCTAGCAATTTTTCGTTGATTTTTGCCATATTATTCGGCGTGAATACTACTTAGAACTAAAGCAATTTCAGGCAACCGTGCTTTCAAATAGAAAAAGAAAATAAAAAACAGACTTAAACTATTCTGTGAATTCACATTCAATTTAATTTATTGAAAATAGAGTCAAGTCAAACACAAATGTTACGCAATATGAAAAATTAAGTTAAATAATTTTATGAATATTGTTTTACGCTCTCATGCTTCGTTCCAATTTTCAATTCAAACGCACTTGAACGTGTGTGGCATGCTTTACCAAATGCACCACAAAATTTGAATAAAGAATGTATTAATATCATAATAGACCATCAAGCCAGACTTTCTACAAAACACTCGAACTTCGACTGCAACATACAGCTCTAACATTACGGTATAATGGGATTTGATGTTGCAGCGACGTATAGAACAGACTTGGTCTAAGCACATTCGCTGCATAACACTTCAACGGCTTATTGGTTTCGGAAACTCCTTTACGTACAGAGTTCGACTTGTGGCGTTTTTAGCTTATATTAAGCTGTTTGGGGTTTCTGGGGCGGAAAAAATGGGTGTTAACATGGGAAAATCTGCCTGCAACATAGGTTAAAATCGTGTTGTAACCCCACGTAATTGTGGGATAAGAAAAGTATAGGAACAAACGTATGTGTATGAGCAATGAAGTGTACAGAGGTTGGGTTTATGCCCAGGTCGGAAAATGCACGCTTGTAGAAAAACCTTTTTTGAAAATTACTTTACAATTTGGATAGTCGATGTCACACACTGGTTAGGCGATGCACTTTGTGTGAGTTGTTCTATTTAAATATTTTCTGATTTCCCTAGGACCCTAACTTTTACCGAGCATGATAAACTCAGTGCCATAAAGATGGCTCTTATAGCACGTCTATCTACCACTTCAAGGATATAACAATATGTTAAAAGATATATTATCCTATAAATTTAACTTTATGATTGATTTGGTTGCGGGTTAAAGACAAGTTAGACATTCCCGGAGACTCGCTGAGCTTCAATTCTCTGTGTCATTACAATGCGTGCCACTGTTGATCCTGGCTTACAAGTGTTGCAGTGGTATGTGTGAGGGCGGGACAGTCTCCATATATTACACGCACATATTTATCTGGTATCTACCCCATCAAAGATACAGGCGTTATATGTTACAATATACAGGGTATATCAAGACTGCTACCGAAAACGAAGCTAGGTTGTAGTTTTAGCGACTACAGACGATGCAACAATTTTTTTTTTTGCAAAAAATCGCTTCGTTTTTTTTGTATTTTTTTTCCTATCATTGTATTTGTGTGGTAAATACATACGTTTTCCTAAAAAAAAATAATGTACACCCTTTCAAAACTATGGATTCATCACCCAAACAATGATATTTAAAATATTACAAAAAAAACGTCGCGATTTTTTGCAAAAAATTTTGTTGCATCGTCTGTAGTCGCTAAAACTACAACCTAGCTTCGTTTTCGGTAGCAGTCTTGATATACCCTGTATATTACAAACAAGTCACTCACCGACGTACAAACTCACAAATCATCATCAAACTTTATTAGAGCAGTCAATAAGATTAGCAACACAGGATGATTTATGGCCATTCTATTGATATCTAATTCTCATTCGATCCATTAATTGCTGCCCCGGGGCTTAACGGGTCAATGAAGTGAGTCCGACAATGAATTGTCAACGGAACGAATGAACGAATGAGTGAATGGATTTTGAACGTTTTATTGTCTGTGCGCGCTTTGTACGCCGCTCGGAAACTCCGATGGATAAGTTGACTTTTATACAGCGAATGAATATTTGAGTGGGGATTTTGGAGGACTAGATTTGTTTTTTGAATGACCTTATTATGGTCTGTTTCGGCTATAGTGTGATGAACATGACGGATAGTGCGATATAGTCTCAAACCAATTTGAAGATTTTTGAATTGAATGATTTTTGACAGAATATAAACAATATTGTATTAAAAATATATGTCACTTGCAAATTATAACAAATTATTAATGAACTGCTCTGATTTGGACCAACTTGTAATTTTTGTAATAATCACGATAATATTGTAAACTGGTTTTGAAAAGAGGAACACTAGAGTTTCTTGCCCGTTCTTCTCTAGTGAACACCGCTTTCCGAACCGGGTGGTAGAAAAAAAAAATGACTGAATCTAAATAATGTTGAACATTTTAATGGATTCAATAAATTATTTTCATTTTCATTTTCATTTTCATTTGTGCTGGTGCGACAAAGTACCACAATTTACCATATACGAGTAGTATGTATAAAATAATTCAAATAGATTAAATATAAATACTTAACAAAACCTTACTTAACAAAAACTTCATATAATTAATGTATATTCATGGGTAAATACCAAATCAAATAAGCATATGTACTTCTACTTCTGACATCACTGCGCCATCTCAAGGTAGACTGGATAAGAATGCCTCTGGCATTAAGTCCGCCTATGTACAATATGTTAAATAGATAAATAAATAAAACGTGCGTGGAAAAACTTCAGCAAAAACAATACATTGCACTAAATTGTATATCACTTAAGTTTTGTTTATTGAAACGCTCTAATCTCTAAAACTACCACATTAGATTACTTTTGCATTTAACAATTCAATTATTTTTAATAAGCTATTTTACATCACATTATAGTTAGGACTTTAGCATAAATAACATGGGGTACCTATTTGTTTTGTTTAAAATGGCGTTATTGTCTATGGGAGCGGCTTAATGGTGTCCAGGCAAAGATGGTTCGAATTGATATATTACAAATAATAGATCGGTCTTCAATAACAATATTCAATAATACAGACGGTATCATTTGGTGGATGAACACTAATAACTTGGGAATCATTCCAATGTTATACAAATGCGACAGTTGGTAATAACTGCTTACACAGTGTCCACTAACTTTACAATTTACTGAAAGTTTTATATCAATATAATAGTTCGAATGATTGGCAATAAGATGATTTGAAAGCAGTCCGATACTGCAACAATAAGTCTTAATATTAGGCGGAAAACTGTATGTATGTATTTACCACCCAAACACAATGATATTTAAAACATTACAAAAAAAAATCGTCGCATTTTTTGGCAAAATTTTTAGTTGCATTGTGACCAAACTCACTAAACCTACCACCTGTCTTCGTTTTCGGCAGCAGTCTTGACATACTCTGTATGGTGTAAATCCCGTAATAATGACCCTTGCAAGTGTGTTAAAGTGTGTGTGCGTGGTGGCCTCGTGGTATCGGACCAGACTCGGCTGCCTACATGTTCACGGTGGTCGCGGGTTCAAATCCCAGGGCACACCTCTGACTTTTCGGAGTTATGTGTGTATTGATAATCAATCACCACGCACTTTAACGGTGAAGGAAAACATCGTGAGGAAACCTGCATACCGTAGCGATTTTAAAGAATTTCTACGGTATGTAAGTCCGCCAACCCGCACTAGGCCAGCGTGGTGGACTATATGGCCTAACCACTCTCAATCGTACTCTCGATTGTAGAGGAGGCCCGTGCCCTGCAGTGGGTCGTATATGGGCTGATACAATACAATACAATACAAGTGTGTTAAATCGATTTCAACCTGTTTATAGTAGGGGAGCCCAAGCGGGGATTTCGGGATTTACTACAGCGCGGCAGATTAATATACAGGGGGATACCTTGTACCCGGTTAAGTACCTCCACAAAACATGAGGCCCATATATAAGGCCGCCCGTGAAGGATACAGGATCAGATTAGTAAAAAAAAATTGACCATCAGAAATTCTCGAGCGCGTCAGATTAAGGTAGGGTGAGTTAATTACATCCTAAAAAGTGTATATTCCACTAATCTGACAATTTGAGAGTGACGTAAAAAAAGGGGAGGGCAACAAAGTTGTAAAAAAAAAACGTCATCTCGACATTCTCGAGCGCAGCTAAATTTTTTTTTTATTTTGAAGGAAATAATTCAAGAATAATAAAAAATATATAATCTGACGATTTCCGCAAGCCGATATAACAAAAAATCGTCGATAAAGTTAAATGCGTGCAGCTGCGTGATGCCTACATTTCCTTCTCCGCGTTTCTATTCCTCTCTCACTCTTTCTCTATCTATTACTCTCTCACTCCGTCCCCGCTCTGGTTTCTGTTGCCATCTCAAAAAAAATAAGAAAAAAATTTTTTTTGAAAGTGTTTTTTTTTGGAATGACTTTTAACCGGCTTTATCGATCAACTTCAAAAACTAATCCGCCTTTGAGCTTGAAAAACCACGTCGATCACCACCAAGCTGGTCAAAAGCGGTTGATTCGTTCGAGAGATATCGTGAACGAAAGAAACCCGAAAAAGTGTTTTTTCGGGATTACTCCGAAATTTGTGGTTCGATGAATTAAAATTGCAAAATTACTTATGAGGATGATAAAACTGCGTCGAATGCCGCCAACCGCGTGAAAATTGGTTGATCCATTCAAAAGTTATTGCGGTTTGAAAATTCCAAAAATAGTGTTCTATGAAACTTCTATCAGACTTTCGAGCTGGGAGAGCTCAAATGCATAGAAATATTATTTCTTTGTACTCAGCGAGCTCAAAATATCACATAAATTATATTTTGAGCTCAAAACTGTCATAAGTACAATTTTAAGCGCCCAGGAATGGAATTAGCGGGAAGTTGCAGGGATGGCCTTTAAGGTGAACCGTTTTTCAAAATTTTTTTTGTCAGATCAGGCGAATCCCTCTAGATAATCGTCAGATTATGAGACAGTACGTTTAGAACATAAAGATGAACCATATATATCTTAATCTGACGCGCTTGAGTATTTCAAAATGGCGATTTTTTTTTGCACATTAGGAAAATGGCCGCGAGTTTGCGTCCCATCGAAATCGTCAGATTAGTGAATGAGAGCTTTTTTTTAGTGCACTTAACACTCCCTTAGAAAATCTGACGCGCTTGATAAAATTTTTTTTTTTTCATTTTCTACCCTTAAATACAACCACCCGCATCATGCAAACGATCAGATGAACATACGTACATTATTAAAAATACGTAGGGCATTGATGCTATCAATATCTGACGCGCTCGAGGATGTCCATGCAACAGTTTTTTTTTACATATTTAAAAATCTATAGCCGCTTCCCCCACCGATGTAAAGGTATATATCATATAACATTTTTTTCTTCTTATCATCTAAGCTTTGCATCCCAATAGGTCTCTTCGACGCTCGAGTAAATCCCCATTTAGCATCGTGGGCTCCCCTACTATTACAGTTTCGGACAGAATCATTGCTAACCGGAGAAATTTCAACAGTCGGTAACACATTGTAACGGAAGATTCTTATGGAGTCGGTAATGGATAATAATAACCTGTTTATGATATAAATTGTGATGGCAGGAATATTTAGGAGATTAATATTTAATGTACATATATATAAGCCAAGTGAACGGTTGACGTGGAGGATACACATGGTAATTCATGATTAAAGTTATGTATCTTTTTTTTATTATTTCTATGAATGCCGAGATGAGCATGCCATTCGCCTGATGGTAAGGGATACGAACGCTCATAGACAATAGCAATTACAAAGCAATGCTTGACATTCTACTGCGGTCATCATCTTGTGACATAAGATTCTACATCTAACTACTGGACATAAGAAGTGTCATTTTGTCCAGTAGTTACACTGGCTGCAATATCCTTCAAACCGAGCACAACAGTCTATTTATGCTGCTGTTTGGTGGGAGAACTAGACATTGCGGTTGTGCCTACCCAGGCAGCCTCTCACATATGAAAGACCTACCACTAGTGAACCTACCAGAAATATTCAAGGAGTCGAAAGAGCTTGTATGTTTAGAGATCTTGTGGGTATGGATTTCCCAGCAAGGATGCGCGGTGTAGATCGAACTTACTACTCGATGTAATGCAAAAAAACAACTGAAAGAAATCTTCAAACTACATGCCCAGCATAATTTATGAGGCACTCTAAATTCCTTTTAGTTCATATTGAACGTAAACAACTTTTTTCATATTCGCATTTCTGTAAATAAATCAAAGCGTAATGTGGCCTAGAATTACCATTTACTTTCTAGAAAAAAAAAACATTAAACAGTGTCGTCCGGCGTTATTCAATTTCACATAAAAATAACATTGCTGCCAACAAAAAGGAAACATTATTGAATAAATGAAAGAAAATAAAACGGAGACATGTTTTTTTATCCGAAGAGCAACGTCGTAAAGTGGCCCGGAGATCGTAAAAGTAACGCCGGCGAACCCGAAGCTTCTTTGTTTCGATAATATTTGAATTTTTCTTGATAAAATTCGTAAGAGACAATTCTTACAGCTTTATATAAAACAAATAATAAACAAAAAATAAAAAGATAACTAATAAAAAACTATAGAAGGTGTTAAAGGACGTTTCCGAAGCCGTAACGGTTATACTATCTTAATATTAAAGGAAAACAGTTTCCATTGCTTTTTTACCTTATGTTTTAGTAAACTGATATTTTGCGACACCGCAATGTAAAACGTAGCTACAATACTACAGGGCAGGTCTCGAGTACTTTAGCATCAATATCAGCTGATTATTTCGCGTTACATTGCATATCGATATGCTTTTTAAAACAACGCGTGTATATTTGTATCAGCCCATATACATACGTCCCACTGCAGGGCACGGGCCTCCTCTACAACCGAGAGCACGATTGCGAGTGGTTAGGCCATATAGTCCTCTACGCTGGCATAATGCGGGTTGGCGGACTTTTACATACCATAGAAATTTATACAAATCGCTATGGTATGCACGTTTCCTCACGATGTTCTCCTTCACCGTTATAGTGCGTGGTGATTAACTATCAATCCGAAAAGTCAGAGGTGTGCCCTGAGATTTGAACCCACGACCACCCTGAACATGTAGGCAGCCGCGTCTAGTCCGTTACCAACAGACCACCACGCACTTAATTACGATTGAGAAGGGCAACAAAAAGTAAAAGTATGAATTATGATAAAGTTATTCGATGAAAAAATGCCTTTCAGTTTTCAGTCTATAAAGGTAAATTTGTGACTTTAAACAGGTTTATAAAATTAGTAGATCCCTAGGACTGACTTAGGTTCTTCGTAATCTTGTTGTTATTGTTAAAACGGCCTTTGTAAATAAAATTAAGACTAAATACGTTAAAATAATGTAGTTGTACAACATCTTGTAATGCCTTGAGGCTTGGAAAATTATTCAAAACAAAAAAGTTGTTATCTCAAGTTCGACCCACAAGAACATGAAAATTTTATAATTGTTTGTTGGTTAGTACATTAGGCAGTGTTGTTTTTTATTTATCGTTTTTACTGTTTACCATGTTCTTTGGAAACTAAAAGAAATACGTATTCTTAATAGTTGTATGCACCTACTACGCCTTGTGTCTGTCTTTAACAAATTAATTATTTCTATAGGCCGGAGTCAGGAATTTGTGCCCGATATGGCGATAGGCTCGCCCCCTATGACATCGTGGGACAAAATTTACAAGGCGAAACGTGGGTGTTCTGGTAGCACCTCTGCCTACCTCTTATGGGAAAAAGACGTGTATTTATGTATGTATGTAATTATTTTTATCTTTCTTGTTTTTATCCATGTTGCAGGAAATTTGCTGATGATTTTTTTATGGTCAAGTCTGTCTGACGTTAACCTCTGTATCAGCCCTTATACGTCCCACTGCAGGGCACGAGCCTCGTCTACAATCGGTTGATTGCGACGTTAACGCTTTCGGAACAATCAATATACATACTTTAGACGACCACACTGTTTTTGAAGTCGGTTAAAAAACTTGTCGGACATACAAGTGAACGTAAAGAGTGAATGAATGTATTTTGGACGCGGGGGACACGCAGTGCCAGCTCACATCAATCACCCACGATCTAAGGCTATCGTTTATTTAAATGTTATGGCAGTAGCACTACGCTTGCAACGTACAGATGACATCCTAAACTATTCATGAATTCCCGAAGGAAGGACGAGTAACTACTAGATAAACTCCCAATTTGATGAGCCGGAATATATCTATGCTCTAAGCGTTGTGAGTGTTCATGGGCAGCCGTGATCACTTACCATCAGGTGACCTGTTTGCTCATTTGCCGGACCTATGTACGGTATTGTACTGCACCAGACCATATAGGTCCCACTGCAGGGCACGGGCCTCCTCTACAATCGAGAGTACAATTGAAAGTGGTTAATCCATATAGTCCACCACGCTGGCCTAGTGCGGGTGGGCGGATTTTTACATACCATAGAAATTTACAGAAATTGCTATGGTATGCAGGTTTCCTCGCGATGTTTACCTACAATTCCTTGATTATATTTCCGTCCCAAAGATACGATAGAACCTTATTAAGTATTATCAAATAAAACGCGAAACAATAATATTACTGTTGAATTACAAGAGATTGACAACCTCCGGGGTGTAGTTGGTTAGAAGCTGGCTGAGAAACGAGAGGCCGCGGGTTCGATCCCCGCACAGGCAGAAATATTTGTGTGATCCAGAGGTATTTGTTTCAGCTCTGGGTGTTTATGAGACCGAAGACTCTATCGTAACTGCTGATACTCACGATATAACTCGATTTTAGGGGTCAGGACTATGTATGTGACTGTCAGTTGTTTTTATTCATTTCAGTCACATAACACCCAGAGCTGTTCTAGAACATTCCACAATAATTCAATTAAGTGTATCACTTCTAAGCTTTGTACTAAGCTTCGCTAGTGTCTATAAAGGCACTAGTCAGTGCTATCTTTCAATAAATCTAAGTGAAGTAGCTTAGCAGTTACGACAAAGATTTTAACAATATACTTTCTTTATCCAGTATCAAATGCTATACATCATTAATTCTTCCTGCAATGTCAACATTGCTTAGCGTTGGGTGATCACTCACAATTAAGTAAGTCACATACTTATTGACTAAGATATGACTGGCTCTGAGGCGTAGTTGTACTATGGTATGATTACAAAGCTGAGCTCACAGGTTCGAATCCCGGGTCGGGCAAAGTGATATTGGATTTTTTTATTCGTTATTAGCCCGGAGTCAGGAAATTGTGAGCGATATGGCGATAGGCTCGCCCCCTACCACATCATGGGACGGAACATACGGCGAAACGTGAGTGTCCTGGTTGCACCTCTGCCTACCCTTTCTGGAAAAAGGCGTGATGTGTATGTATGTAAATGCTTATTTCTGGGTTGTTTACTATAACGAATACATATTTGTTAGGAAAAATACATATTTTTTCATACACATAAAGGCTGACTCATCGCATGTAACCTTTCAACATACTCTTACTATCTGGAGGTAAACGATGTTACAAGCGCCGTTCATTTTTGCAGCCGGTCCGTCATCGAAAATTGGCTATTTGCATTCAAACGAAATTTATCGCAATTTATCGTATGAAATTTTGTATAAACCGAATTCAAACCAATTTTTATACTATTGACATTTTTTCATTTAATTTATTGAAAGGTAAATGTTTAATGTTCAAACTAACATGACATGAATTTTAAATACATGTTTTATTGTTCTGCTTGTTGAATTGGCGATCGCGGGTTTAATCTCAAAGCATATAGTGCTGTTGTGGAGACAAGTGAAACACTCGGATGCGGTTACAAGACTAACTTATTATTGAAATAGCAGCATACACAATATATTACATATAATGATAAAACATGTACTTAGGTATACATGTACTTAATGCTAGGCATGTGCTACACTACACTGTGTTTTCAAAAATACGTGCTCTTACTTAGAATTAATTATCTCTCGTTTTTAGCGATGAAAGTAACCTGTACTTTTGAAAGTTTCTTACAAAAAATACCAAGGTGTGTGGAATTTGCCAGCCGTATTAAGACCGACATGGTGGTCTAAATAGTATTAAACAATTGATGTTCGGCAGGCGACTTGCATAAAATTGTTAGCTAAAATCTAAATCATTATACTAATCATAATTTTATGAAAGAAATAAATTCAATTAAAAGGAGAGAGTTTGTGATATACCGCTATTAACGATATCAGAATTCCTCCCTCATCCCGCGGGAACACTATATTTTTCGGGATAAAAAGTAGCCTTAGTATTAATCCAGGGAGTCAGCTACCTCGATACCAAATTAAGCCGTTTCTGAGTTCATCGTGCACAACCGCACAGACAAACAGACAAAAATTCTAAAAACATTGTTATGGGATCTATTACGTTAATGCAGTTACATCCACCATATCCACATTTATTATATGTACATATAGATAAGGAGAACACTTTTTAACACGTCAAAAGTGGCTCAGGTTAATGTATGTAAATAACACCCAATCATCGCAGCCATAGCTGTAATACACATTTAAAACCTCGTTTAAAGAAAAGGTCATGGCATTTGACAGCCTCCGTGGCGCAGTTGGTTGGACGCCGGCTGTGAAACGGGAGGCTGCGGGTTCGATCCCCGCACCGAAACAAATGCTTGTGTGAACCACAAGTATTTGCTTCGAGTCTGGGTGTTTGTGAAACCTAAAAGTCTCTCGTAGCTCCTGATACCCACGACACAAGACTCGATCTTAATGTGGGGTCAGGACTATATATGTGACTGTTGGATGTATTTATTTATTTATTTGGAAAACACCGAACTTCCTGTTCATTACATACGCAGAGCACAAAAGCAATTGCGAAACCTATCTAATGCAAATTATTTACCTAAAAATACATATACCAATCTAATATCTGCCAGTAACCAAGCCTATCTATAAAAGCAAATTTAAAAGAAAATCCCCGCTAACAGATGCCTGCGTTCGGACCGAAAGAACTAGGTTTTTATTAGCCCAGTCTAGACTGGTGTCCATTAGCTGACTCAGCGTGGCGCTTCGCTAATTGCCGACTCTGCTCAGTTATTATCTCTACTGCGGAATCGTGTGTCTGCGTCTTAATAACAGTATGGCGCATGTTTATGGACTTGACGAGGCGAAAAGAAAATCGCTGGGGAATAGCTTTAGACTCTTGTACGAGATGTGCCGTCACAGCGACTTAAGGGGCAGGAATATGTGTATAAATGTTGAGTGTATTGAAGGTGTCTTGGATTTACGCGAATGTTACATACATATATAAACACGCGTCTTTTTCCCAGAAGGTAGTAGATAAAGTCGAAGGTAAGGTAAGGTAGAAGGTAGAAGGGGTAGGCAGAGGTGCTACCAGAACACCCACGTTTCGCCTTGTATATTCCGTCCCACGATGTGATAGGGGGCGAGCCTAGCGAATGTTACACATTGAAATAAAACGAATTCATACGGATTTTGACTGTTACAATTTGACTACTTGACTGACTTTGACTTGGCGGACTAAGCGGATGACTAATACCTCAGTTCGCCCCGTGACTATGAAAACTGTAAAGTGATCGAAACGTCGGGAAATAAAAAAATGTAAAAATTAAGTCAAATTCGCGATAAAATCGTTTTATTTGAGAGTGTATTGAAATGAAATGGAATTCGTTTATATGTCACATGGGCAATTAAATAGCTTTTATGACAAGTCAATACTTAATAGCTATTTACAAAACATAAGATATAATATATTTATATTAAATTTATATGGTTTTCAGTACTTCTTGTTTATTAAGTTTATAACAATTTTATGGTAAGAAAAAAAGTTATTCAAGGAAATACATTATTACGTTAAGGGTCATGTTTACCACCCTCAAGTATTTAGTGAAACATATAGTTCTAACCCTAAATTAAGATATTAGTCTTGAGTCGTGGTCATCATATTGCTTATTAAATATCAAAGAATTTGCGGTCTCAAGAAACTCAGAGGCCTACCAAATATTCGTAAAATATACGGAAAACTCACCGCTTTGCAGAGCTCCAACGATATTTAACGTTAAGACACCCGATTTTTATCAAATTAGTATAAAAAGAATTAATGTCAACACTCAAAAAAATATCGGTTTAGCCAAAAAATACAAATAATCGAACTAATTTGCAACCCTAAATGTGACAGCAAAGAGCGTAATTACTATCCCAGACAACTCACATAAGCTTACTTAACCGAAAACCTCACATTCTCTTGTTTTATAAGTTCTAAATTCTCAATATATTTAATTTTAATTCTGCCTGCTAATCTATTGTAATTAATATCAATAATCTTTTTCAACAGTTATTTCAAGAATGTTGCATTCACCTGTAATGATAGTACGTAATGTCCAATGTTATTAGTCAATCGTATTTTATCGTATATGTGTAACTGTCGATGGTGTATCTAAATAAATAAATAAATAACAAAGTCCCATTTACACGGAGAGAGTTTCTCGACTCGAAGATACGATTATCGTAAGGATATAAAAAATGCATCGTATAAAAAATTGTCAGAACTCTTGTCTATGGCGGTTATGTCATCCGATAATTGCATACGATTCTCGCCGCGAGAAACTCTCTCCGTGTAAATGGGGCTTAAAATTTCAATCGACAACGCCACAGAATATCACTTACAAGAATTGTTGACCATGAACTCGCAAGGGCTACGGAATCAAAATTCCAATTCTCAAAATAACTCGTGTAAATTGATAGAGAACTATTCGATGAGCACCAGACTATAAAACAAATAAACACTTAATTTATTACCCTATTCTCCCTTCAAACAGGTTTAATTTACTTTGTCGATAAAATCGTCGGGCCGAGAGTTGAAATCCTAAACGGTTTGGGATGGCGTCTCCGTGACACAGTAATGGAACCTATCACGATCTCCATAAAACTATATTATTTAATGCGCAAAGGGCAACGAAATATCGCTTCAATAATGCTTTAATTGTGTTACTGGGGTATGCAAATAAGGATCATTATTCCGTGCACTTGTAGTGGCGCCTTGTCTGAATACTCAGGTTAGATAAATACGTCAAACGGTAACAAATATAATTGTCCTTAGATCAAAGTGAGATACCACCTTCTGTCTTAGGAATCCTAAAGTATGTGAGACAGCTTTTGTCTTACAACACCTAGATCTAAAACAAATATATAAATGTCAGCCATACAAATATGTGTCTCCGAGCGAGAATCAAACCTGCTAACTCACTTTATAGACGGCTCTTAACCAACTGCACTACGGAGGCTGTCAAGATCCTTACAAAGTTTCTCATATCAGGTGAGTTTTTTTTGTATTGCGTAGGTCCGGAAAGGAGCAAACAACCCACAACGCTTGGATCATAGATGTGTTGCCAGCTGTCTGAAATCAGGAGAGGAGCGGGAAGAAAAAAAGATGGAAAGAGGAAAGGGGTATTGGGCATCCGGCAATCTCACTCACCGATCGAAACGCGTCAGCAAAATTTTCGCTTCACGTCTATATCCTGTGAGACAGGGTACCACCTCTGATGAGCCTCCTCATTCATGCTGAGCCATGACTGACAACAGCGTGGCTCTACCTCATAAGACTACTTTTATATTGGCCGGTCAATGAAACCAAATTCCTTTATATGATAAAACTAATTCCATCCAAATAGGCGAAAGGCGATTATCAGGCAGATTCAATTTCCAACCTGCTTGTAATCGATGTCCACAGTTAATCCCAGAACGTGACGCTTGCCAAGGTCATTACGAAACATTTTAATTATATTAAGAACGATTTTTACCATCATTATTTTTAAACATATAAAATCTGCTGCTAATAAACCTCCTCCAGGAATATTTGCTTGTAAAAGGTTTGCATTCAGCGACTTCCTACAACCTTTTGAAAAAGTAATCACAAATTTTCAGAATTCTGCCAATCCGCTGTAATTGTGTCATTATTGTAGTTACTACTTGATGGTAGTCAATTTACTGGGCATTAAGACACTTAAAACTTAATGTCTGGGTTAATAATGACTAATGACGAGCGCAGTGCAGTGCCATGCAGTGCTTAAGTTGCGATTCGTGTTGCTAATGTTTATGCGCACGCGTAACATTTAACAAGCAACCGACTTAGTAGTCTCGTTAGGGCTAATATATATTTTATAATTGGATGGAGCAATCAAGTAAGCTACTAACGGCCTTATACATAGACAGATTTAAAACCTATTTTAGTTATCGAATGTTTTGTCTTCTTCGCTCAAACTGAAGTCTAAAGTAATTCGAAAGGGACAAAACATTCGATATATTAAAGAGGTTTTAAATCTATGTATGAATAAGGCCGTTACTCGATACTAAGTGATTACCAGCACCCATAATTATCTACAAAACTTTGATCTAAGTCTATGTGTTGCAAATGAAAATAATTTATTGAATCTATAAATATATTCATTGATTCAGTCATTTTTTTATTCGGAAAGCGGTATTCACTAGAGAAGAAAGAGCTAAAAACTCTAGTGTTGCTCTTTTCAAAACCAGTTTACAATACAGTGATTATTATCTACAATTGTTACAAGTTGGTTTAAATCAGAACAGTTCATTATCAGTTGGTCATAATAAGCAATAATTTAATTATTTAGTATTTGTTGCCGACCTCACAACATTGGACAAAAAATTACGAGACCAAGAAAAATGTATAAGGCCTCCGGGAATCTCACTCACCGTACGAGAAATGAACACTAGGCCAGCGTGGTAGAAAATGGCATAAGCCCTCTCAATCAAACTGAATCATAGAGAAACCCTGTCTCCAACAGCATGCGCTTATGAAACACAAAAGCAAAACTCTCTCTCTCTCTCTTCAGCCATAGGAAGTCCACTGCTGAACATGGGCAAGGATCTCAACATGCATGCATCTCCAACAGCAAAACTGCTACACATTACTTCAAATTGAGACCTTAGTACAACCTTGACATAGGCCGTCCATTACTACAACAGTAAGACAACAGTAACCAACTAGAGTGCTCCAACTTAGAAGAGATTTACAGAAAAAGCAGCACTAGTCTAGAACAAAGAAGTACCCAAATTGTCTTCACAGCAAACTATCCTGTACGTACCGTTTGTTAGATTAATTACACCGGTGGGAGAACATGCGGGCTGTTTTATCTGGCGGCCGTATTACGTACTAACTTAGTGCCGCAAAAATTGTCCAGCCTTTGTAAAAGGTGAGGGAATTTGGGTTAATCGATTCTTGGGGTAATCGATTAATTGATCGATTAACAATTGTTAAGTATCGATTTATCGATTGGAGATTTATAGTAACGTACCTGTACAAAGACAAAACTGTGCGGGTTTCTAGTATATAAATAGTTTTAGTTTCTTCTAATATGATTATATTGTCATAGTATGATTATCATGTATGTTCACAAAATTTCGATCTATGTTTTATGACATTCCCTTACGTAACTTTAAATCATTACAAATATTTATTTAATAGTATAAGTACTTACGCAACGAACATCATAATAAAATACATACATCAAAAAATAATAACCGCGACTTCAATGCTCACAAACACGAATATAAGAACATCATAAATCGATTATATTACGTCCATCCAATCGATTCTACGATCGGAAACGCATCAACATCCTTATTTGCGAGTGGGCGGAACTAATCCCGATTATTGATGAGCTTTCTCTAAGCTAGACAAGTTTTTCTAAGAGGATATTTTGTTTTGAACCGATCACAAAAATACGTGTTTTTGTTCATGAAATATTGGGATATTTTTTTCTTGGATGTCTATTTATTTTTACAAAGGCGGCATTACCTTTCTTGTGTCGTAACGAGCAATTCTGCCTGATGGTAAGTGATAAAACAAGACTAGAGAACACTAGGGATGTTGTTGGCATTTAAGAATTGGATTAAGTTGTTCGTTCTAGGTTTTTAGGTCATATTGATTCGAAAATACTAAATCCACAATTCAGTCCACCCTAACTCTGTCAAATTTGTGTCTAATGAGATTTTCACGAGATCCACTTTCGAAGTAAATATTTGACAACACGACAAATCTTTTGGTACCATAATGAACCGGCTTTCGTTTCCCAACTTGTTCTTTTGATAGCTTCTAAAATAATGTCAGATACCTACTATCAGATGAATATCTGGTGACCACTTACCACGGTGGTTTCAGACGGCCATCCGCTCGTTTACTTCCAAATCCACAAAAAAAAATCTTGCTCTGAAAACAAACTATAGATTAAAAAATCCGCCCCATGTTCCAGTCAACATCACTCAAACCCATCTACTAACAATATTTAGCTTTTTACCGAAATCCAAATAAGTTTGTATAATAATTCGCCCGGACCCCGAACTATGTTTTGCGGCGAAACGAATTGACTGAGACGTAATCTTATCCGAGGAAGGGATTGTTTGTCAAACCATTTGTCTTTATAAGCCTTATTCTTGTTACAATTATTACAGCGCCATTCGCAGTGAGATATTACCTACTCAATTAGCATTTAGAACTTTTAAGAAGCCTAAATGATGTTTTAGGGCAATAAACCTGGCTGTTTTTTGTACCGAAGTAAACATGTGTTAAGTAAATACTGGAAGTTCTCTCATATGTCAAAGCACGCCTGGGTAGATACCACCGCAATATCTATTATAATCCGCTATATTTATAATATGCACTGTTGTGTTCCGGTTTGAAGGACACTGTGGCCAGAGTAACTACTGGACTTAATTAGACTTAACATCTTATGTCTCAGGATGGCGAGCGGAGTGAAATGCTTGTGTAAACAGCACACAAAATCTGTTTCAAATTAGTATTGTAATCTGTTTTTCCATTTTATAAGGTCAATATCTAAGGAGTGTTTATATTTTATTGTGTATGTGTTATCACGTACATTTCACATCACGTATATTTCAAATAAATTCAAAAAATAAGAGGCGAGGTATTAAATAATAAAGTTTAAAAACATCTTAATGAGCCACACACACGTTCATTATTTGGTCTATAACTACAAAATGTTGTCAGATCATATAGTACGTTATGCTGACCTTGTAGCACTTGATAATATTCACATATCTTAAATTTTTACGCCCCTTTCTTTTCCTTTTCTGTCGCCTTTCTTTTAGTTATCTGTAAAACATCTCCAAAACCAATTAAAGCTCTATTCACACTACTGAAAATGTAATGCGTTGAATTTTTTACTCCACTCTGCGTGTAATATTATTAATAAATAACTTAAATCTCTTAACCTCTAATAAAACTACAAAACCAACCACACAGCAGTAAAATAAAACATAACTCCGGTCCGAAAACGTAATAAGGATCCCGTAACTTCTGTGGAGATAGCAACTTGGCCTCTATCTTCAAAACTTGGTCTTTGAGTCGAGTTTAATTTTATCAGCACTGAGTTTCCATAGCGATTTGTTCGCGGGCGAAACCGCACCGAAATATTGTACGTCGATTCTCGGCTAACCGATGGGTAGATAAGTGTTAGACGACTTGTCCGATAGCGGCAACGTGTTCTATCGTTGCGAGATCGCGAGCTGGCTAATAGACTTTTGAGTTTTAATTTTTTATAAGAATCTTTGGATTTAACGCAATTGATAACTTATGTGGTTTTAGTTTTTTACGAGAATCTTTGGATGTTAGTCATTTTAATTGTTATTTTTAATCAAGTTACCTTGTAGATGAAGTGGGCTTCTGGATTTATTTATTTAATTCTTCTTTGCACTGTAAAGAGAAACAATAAAAAAAATACATAATAATAATATTACAAGTGACGGCCTTATGGATTTAATAATTTAAGAATACGAATAATATAAGAAATACAGAGCAAAAAACATTTACAGATTAGATTAATCAATAGGCGATCTTATCGCTAAGAACGATCTCTTCCAGGCAACCTGGATTCTACATTCGATCAGCAGAATGTGACTTATTTGCTTTAAAAAAATCTTACACGATTTGCTTAAACTATGAATTCGTGTCATGGCGATGATTTGGCCCTGTATCACATCTTGCGATGTAAATAAATGACAATGGTGCAAACTCTGTCTATCCTTTTGGGCCTATGAGCATTAATTTATGTGATTTTTTTATTGCAATGATTGGCGAGACGAGCATGCTATTCACCTGATGGTAAGCGATACGACCGCTCATGGTCAGTAGCAAAGCCAAACCGCACCATGAATTACAAAGCAATGCTAGACACTGCACTGCGCTCGACATCCTGAGACATAAGATGTTAAGTCTCATTATGTCCAGTAGTTACTCTGGCTACAGTGTCATTCAAAACGGAACACAACAGTTCATTTACACTACTATTTGGTGGCAGAAATAGACATTGCGGTGGTACCCACCCAGGCAGTCTTAAGAGATTTGAGAGAGCTACCGTATTTACTTAGTGAATTACGTGATTTACTCATGGATAAAAAAACCTTAAAGAAGATATAATATAAAAATATAATTACTTCAGTCACGATTTTCCTTAAAATATTGAACTCTCAAAACATTCAAAACACCGTGTATTATATAAAAGTCAGTCGTATTTTCCGCGCCCTACCATCGAGAGCGTTCGAAAACTTTGACGATTTAAAACGGAATCATAATTAAATGTCGATAAGGGTCGTTAATTGCCCGCTCTGTCCCAAGATTGGGGATATTAAGCAGATTTCCATCAACCCTATTAATTTACTGGGGGTAAAAATTATTTAAGCCAATTGGAACGTTGAATTTTCAACGATAATTTCTTTATTGTTATTCCTTTGAATCCGTAGCTTTGTTATAAAGTAGATATTTCGTGTTGCTAGGGATATTTCTTCAAGATTTAACATGTTTTGAATCGGAGCTACTTTTCCTTGACGGTTTTTTTTATACTGACTACAAAGTTACTGCACTGTACTGATGGTAACTGTGATACGCCAATAACCTTTCCAGTCTTCACTGCGGACACATCATCAACACAGTCATCAGCGGAATTTCTCGAAATTGGATTGTATTGACTCGTCCTGACTGCGACACACTTTGGTAGGTTATTGACGCAGTCTTCATATTACGGTAGTCGCGTTCGGAGATAAAACACATGTCTAAACCCCTATCTCTCTAATATGCCCGTCGAAATAGACAAAGGCGTCACTCTCTCTCTCTTTAGCGACAGGAAGTCCACTATTGAAGATAGGCCTCCCCCATGGATCGCCACATAGACCTGTTGGAAGCGGCATCCAGCGACTTCCTGCGACCGTAACCAGGTCGTCCGTAAGGCGTCATTAGTCTAACCAATTTGTTGAATTGGAATGTGTATTAGTAGATGACGCTATTAAAGCAAATGAAAATTCTAATCCCGAGCAACTCATACGAGATTTTAACAGACCGAAAAAGCATACCTAGTTGATTACTCCACCTGAGAATCTATCCAAGACCTTATGGTTCACATGCCTATAAGTGCTTTCATTAAATTAGCAATATCTGTATCTGTGTTAGCCCAAATACGTCTCACTGTAGGGCTCAGGCCTCCTCTACAATCGAGAGTGCGATTGAGAGGGGCTAGGCCATATAGTCCTAGTGGCCTAGTGCGGGTTGGTAGACTTTATTTACCGTAGAAATTCTTTTAAATACAGCTATATAACTATAGATAATAACAATAGCAAACCAAAATATGCTTTCAATTCTTTAATACATAAGCAACCTCATTGTTTTGAGAGCAACATAGGTCCACAAAATAGGCGGAAGGCGGGAGATTGTTCAAGTTATAAAGTTGTAGCAGACACTGCTCCAGCTCCGTGTCAATGAATGAATTTGTAGCTAGTTAATTTTCTTGTTCCTTTTATTTAACGGACGCTTGTTGAGCTAAGAGGCAACGTCATAAGGGATGTGGTATGTTTCTGTAAGACTCAAGTTCATTCTATATTTTTGGTTGAGTACACGAGCAAATGGTTTGCTTGATACCTAAGTGATATCGCTGTTCATGATAATCCTATGGCCAGACGGCGGGACGACTTGCACAAGAGGGCCGGCAGCGACTGGATGCATGAAGCAGCAGACCGGGCTCTGTGGCGTACCTTGGGAGAGGCCTCCAGCAGTGGACTGCAAGGGGCTGATGATGTTGACGATGATGAAAATAACAACCTTGGATCATAACTAGATGCGATACGGTTACGTTTACTAATATTCCACATATACATACATATACTATTTTTATCTAATCATCCATCATCCATCCATCAGCCAAAGGAAGTCCACTGCTGAACATAGGCCTCTCCTAATGATTTCCACAGTGACCTGTTGGAGGCAGCCCGCATCCAGCGACGTCCCGCGACCTTTACCAGGTCGTCTGACCACCTAGTATCCTTTTTATCTAATATATAGCAAATTTTAACAAATACCACATCCAACTTGCCGACTTTCGTGTAAGAGCGGGACGGCGAGCGGGCGCGTCAGTAATTAGAGTTTTGCGACACAGTTCGCTACTTTGTCGCCAAGTCCAACTCTAAAACAAGTCTTTAGCGTTTTTACAAATTAAACATCGGAATTTGTCTTTTATTATGCGACGTATAATTAAAATATAAATTGCGGTCTCACTGCCGGACGGCGCTGTTTAAAAGCTTTCAAATACGTTTTTATGTGACATGGTTTTATAAGTAGGTTGTTGATCTGTTCGTATAACTGCTTTTTCGATGTGACAGGCTTATTGATACGCTTTCGGGTTCGTTAAAATTTGTGTTGTTTTTTGTGTGATCATATTTATATGTAAAGTCCGCCAACCCGAATTAAGCCAGCGTGGTGAATTATGTGGCTAACCACTCTCAATCGTACTCTCGGTTGTAGAGGAAGCCCGTGCGCTGCAGTGGGACGTATATGGGCTGATACAGAACAGAATATTGATATGATCGATAAGTTTCGAGTGACAGATAAACTCAAAAGGATATAACATGTTTTGGTCTCAAGGCCACTGGAGTAAGTTGGCATCCAAGTATATAAGGCACTAAATTGCCGATCTGAAGCTGCGATCTCGGCCAAAAAGGCACGTTTTGTCCAGGAAGGTATGAGAAACAATGTTCTTATCAATGGATGTCGAGGATCGGAAAAATTACGAAGATTTAATAGTAATGTGTATCCTGGAACTGGTTAGGAGGACTCTAGAAAGAAAGAATTATAAGTTTCTAATTGGGAATTGGGTAAAGAGCAAGATACAAAAGCAGTCTTACTGTGAAAGGCTTGTTGTTGTACCATGAAGAGGTTCCTTAACTTTAAGATCTTAAATAAAATATCATACAACTGCAAGTGTAAACTAGTATGTAATTAACTCTCGGTTAATATGGCTCATGGTCACTGTGGAAATCATTGGGGGAGGCCTATGTTCAGCAGTGGACTTCCTTTGGCTGATGGATGGACGGATAATATGGCTTACTTGGTTGGTACGACTGCGTCGGTGGCGTAGTTGTACTACGATACGATTACAAAGCTAAGATCTCGGGTTCGAATCCCGGGTCGAGCAAAGTGATATTGAATTTTTCTTTTGATTGTCAGCCCGGAGTCAGGAAATTGCGTCCGATATGGCGATAGACTCGCCCCCATCACATCTTAAGACGGAACACACGAGGTCAAACGTGGGTGTCCTGGTTGCACCTCTGCCTACCCCTTCTGGGATAAGGACATGATGTTTATGTATGCATATAGTATATAATTAAATTGGCTAAAAGCGATTTTGTTGCAGTTTACTAAACTTAAATTACCCCCACCTGTATAACAGATATTCAAAGACGAATTACAACTCAAAGAACTAATTATTAACATAAATAACCTAAGCAGACGATCCGTCACAACCCAGTTTAATAAATTACACGAATAGCCACATTTCATAACCCACAAACGCAGTAAAGTGCTCGAACTGAACGTTACGGGTAACTTGTGGATGGATCGGCGTAGTTACAGCGGTTGTAATTGTTATTGCTAACTTCAATCAATTTGTTTCGTTTGTTTAGTGTTGGAAGACGGGTCGGTTGACCGCCCATGAACCTTGAGGGAAAACTGAGGTTTTTAATTTGTAAAACGAATATATTTTTGTTTGAATCTGAGTATAACATCCAATTGCACAACATTTCGCCTGCAAAAAAAGAACACATAAAAAATCTCAATTTTTTTTAGCAACACGTGAAGATTTCGAGTTCAGTTTTTTAGGTATTTCATTATGTCCAGTAGGCCATGGGCCTGTGTAGCTTAAGGGCACAGCACGATCTTCGGATTTTCTCGTCTATTACAGCTACAATGCAAAGAGCTTTGCTCCAAAGAGCCTTAAGTCGAGTTGATCAATTCCAAACAACACCAATTGTATAATTGTCTAATGAACAGAAAATATCTTGTATTTCGGAGAGCTCATATTTTCTCACGGAAAGAAAGGAAAAATTATTTGTATATTATACGAGTAGATATTCAAAAACATGGGCTTAATCTGATAGATTCTATCATAAGTAATTCTACATAAAAACACGCACTTCGCAGCCCGTCCCGTCCCAATTATGACAAACACAAACAGCAAAAACCGCACGAAATCACACACACAAACATTTTATTCGAGCTGATAGCGCCTTTGAAAGACCTAATTCGTTTTGCGAGTAGCGGGGCGCCGCAAGGAATCATGTTAATATCGGCCCGACTATATATCTCAAGTGCGGCCGGAGATCCCTAGGGCAGGGCGGGCATTCCGTATCACATCCCTTCTTTGAGATTGCCCTTAGGGGACACACGAGATGGACGGATGGGCAGCTTGTTAGCCAACATATTGCAAGAATATTATCATACCGTTGTATGTGTTTTACTTCAAGATATACTCTCGCACTAGATCGTAGAACGTGCTTATGCTCACGCCTGTTTCCCGGAGAGGGTAGACAGAGTTTTCACTAGTATCATCCACAATTGTTCATACTTATTATGGTAAAATGTGGTTATAGGTGAGCCCATCTCCAAGCACATATTCCGGACTTGAGCAAGTCAATATAAAGTCAGACAAAGCGAAGTTCTCGACTTCGGACTAAAACCCAGAAGCTTACGGTTCACAGCCTATTCTAACAGCTTCCAGACATATGAGACGATTTTATAAAAAGGAGATTATGGCCAAAATAATATGTTCAAAATTATTTGGCTTCATGAATGAATATCTGAGGTTTCAGATGAGGTTGCACAGGATCTGTGATATTTTTCTTAAATACGGAAACAAAACAAGATAACAAATCTATTTCTAAACTATTAGCACGAATAAATAGCAATTTATCAATGCATTTTATTTTCAAATTGTATCCAAAGCCGTATACAAAAAAGTTTCGCTTAAATTCCATAGCTTCGTTCAAATAAAACACTGAGCTTCGCAGTAATTCGATTATTTATATCTATCGCATGATTTCGGCCGAATTTAAATTTCAACTCGCAAACGGAATGACTAAATACTTGTTTAATTATTGAAAGGTGCTAGATTCCATAAATAATGTTGACAGAACCAACACAAGTACTAACGCTAAATATAACTGAATTATGCAAATTTTAATGTGGAAATATGACCGGAGAATTGAAATCGTTCTGCGTTACCAATGTACGTCATAACAATGTCTATAACTACTGCATCTACCCTCAAATTATCTTGGGCTTAGTTTTAACCGAACTTTTTAAGGCAGCGTACGGCCTGGATTCATAAAGCAACAGGGCGAGCTCTGTGACGTACCTTGAGAGAGGCCTATGTCCAGCAGTGGATTACAAGGAGCTGATGATGATAATGATGAAGACAGCCAGCGACTGCCTACTTTAATAAATAATATATTTTTAAATAATAGAACGACAAAATCACGCTGGCCAGATGTAAAACTGGAATTACACAGGTAAAACTTGATACGAAGATAGAACGAAAAAAGTAAAAAATGAAGAGAAAAACGGTTAATATTTTGACAATAGCATGACAACAACTCATTAGGACGCCAAAGGACCGTAGACGATCTATAAAACAACACATAGAACGTGTTACTACATCACTAGAAAATTGCCATGCCGACCTGCATACAGTATATATTCTTTGATTTCTGACGTCTCTCAGTAACCACCAAAGCTATAAACCTTTCAAAACATTGACTTTCAACTTACTGTTCACTCTACACGCCCGTGAGTCGCACACAGTGTACTAAGATAAGAACCGTCGAAGAAATTGAAGTAATATCGCCAGTTGTTACTTGTTTGCGGATAAACAGAAGGATATCCGAGCATCGGCATCCAGCACTCCCGTTCCATTTCCATGATGGACTTGGTAATCTCGTGTAGTTCGTAATGTGGCGGATATCGGATTTTTTCCGGCGGATATTTCTCTTTGTTTTGCATTTTGGCGGTTGCGTGCCGCAATTTCGGGTTTGGACTATGAAATTGAGATTTTGGGCAACTATGTGTATTACGGATTGTTTATTGCTTTGTTGGGGCTGCCTAAAATACAAGTCAACGATTAAAATGTGTGTAATATAACCCGAGCTTTATATATGACAGAGAAATATAAATTGCGCATTCCGCTGTTATGAAAAAACGTGTTTTATAAAGGCACGACAAAGTAGAGGGAATTCACCTGATGACAATATGCGATGCAACTAAAATATCGAGGGGTACTTCCTTCACTGTTTAATGGTACTATGACAGGTTTTTCAGAATAGTTCCTTACATTTACGCAAATGTTACAAATGATATAAAAACAGTCACTAAGCGGATGACTAATACCTCAGTCCGCCCCGTGACCACGAAAACTGTAAAGTGATCGAAACTTCAGGAAGTTAAAAAATGTAACATTAAATCAAATTCGCGATAAAATCCGTAGGAATTCGTTTTATTTGTAAGGTTTTTTAGAATTATGTACAGGGTTTGCTATGCAGGCGGTTACAAAAGACCGATCACCCTTATTTTACCTTAGCCCTCTGCTAAAATCAATAACTTTATGATACAGGAAAGTTGACTTATAACTTTGGTACAATTCCTAGGTTGATCGATCAGTTTTATCATCAATTTTATGAGTATACAAAATAAAGAAAAAATCAAGCGCTAGGTCAACTTATAAGAGCCACAATTCTATTTAGCTTACGACCGTAGAAAATTAAATTTAATAACTTTATACAACGTGGAATTAAATTACCTTTATTCCTTTAGGTAATAAATAACACACACTCAACAGTCACATACATAGTCCTGACCCCACACTAAGGTCTAGTCTTGTTTCGTGGGGTTCAGAAACTACGAGAGACTTTTCAGTCTCTTTTCTCACAAACTGCATTTTAGTTGAACATAATATAATGCAAAAAAACAATATTTTTAACGGAACATCAGAAACCTTTCGCAAAAGGACCATCTTTATTCCCATCAACTACAAAAAACACCAATACTGGCACAGAAAATAAACATACAATCAAATCCACAGCCCTTAAAAGCGTTAACAATGAATCTTTTCCAGCATAAAAACCTAGAGTACACATGAATAAAAGAAAACAAGGGGTTGCTCGCAGTCGATTGGCTCACTACATTAGGCGCAATCCACAAAGCGCGTTTAGCTCGAAACTCTTTGCATTTATTGCCTTCTGTTAGATTGAAGTGATATGGAAGTAATAACACTGACAGTGTGGACTGCGGCAACTTTATTTAAAAATATATTGAATATTGAAGACCGGATCTTAGTGTGGACTGTGGCGCTTTTTATGGAAAAATAAATAATATTCTCTATTAAAGGCTGGATTACTATTGTTGGAGAATGTTCTATTATTTTACGCGAATATTACGCATTGAAATAAAACGCATTCTTACGGATTTTATCGCCACGAAAACTGTAAAGTGATCGAAACATCGGGAAATTTAAAAAGAAATGTAAAAACTAAATTTAATTCGCGATAGAATCCGTAAGAATTCGTTTTATTTCAATATTATTGTTGGAGGTAAAGAAAACAAAGGGTCAGTCTCAGCCAATTGGCTCACTACATTAGGTGCAATGCATAAAGCGCGTTTAGCTCGAAACTCTTACCACCTTATTCAGAGACTGATTTAAAACCTATTTTAGTTATCGAATGTTTTGTCTTCTTCACTCAAACTGAATTCTAAAGTCGTTCGAAAGGAATAAAACATTCGACAGCTAAATAACTTTTAAATCCGTTTATGAACAAGGCAGTTAGCATTTATTGCCTTCTGTTAGATTGAAGTGATTTGGATGTAATAACACTAGCTGTGCGGACTGCGGCAATTTTTTTTATAAAAATTAATAAGTTGTGTATCGAAGACTGGATCATTATGGTTGAGGTTACTTGCATAAATATAAGTAAAGTATTGAGAAAAACCCACACATTTTCTACGAAGAGGATGAACAATAGTCGAAAAGACAATCAAATGGAAAAAAGAGATTTCAACATAAAGACAACTTAAAAGGTGTGTCATCGCATCCATCAGCGTTTTAAAATATATTTTTGTTTTTAACCGACTTCAAAAAAAAGAGGTTCTCAATTCGTCGGAATCTTTTTTTATAGTTACCTAGTCGGTTAGTTTTCCGCTTCAGTAGTAAAATACTACTACCTTTGCTTATTAATAAACTCAACCTCGATATTCATTTGTAAACGCCAGAATAAAACAAAAAAGGTGGAAGTTCGAAGTTTACGTGTCAATGATAAACCGAATCCGACAATAACTTTCACATCACGCTATTAAAAGAATTGTTTATTTTCGATTGTATACGGATTCAAACACTTTAATTTTATACATATACTTCTTTACTTTAATAGTAGTATTATAACATATATTTTAATACTAAAATACTTTTTAAATTCGAAAAATAGAGCCCATTTTGGGCTTAAGTACGGTAGCGCCATAAATATACCATTGCAAGGAGAAATACAATAGTTTGAAACTTCTAATAAGTAGCTTGTATTGTATTGTATCAGCCCATATACGTCCCACTGCTGGGCACGGGCCTACTCTACAATCGAGAGAATTGATTGAGAGTGGTTAGGTCATATAAGTCCACCACGCTGGCCTAGTGCGGGTTGGCGGACTTACATACGGTAGAAATTCTTTAAAATCGCTACGGTGTGCAGGTTTCCTCACGATGTTTTCCTTCACCGTTTAAGTGTATTAGTAGCTTATTATATTTATTTTTATTCTTTATTGTACGTAATAAATATAACAATATAAAGAGATAATAATACGACAAAGTACAAATGACGGTCTTATCGCACTAAAGCAATCTCTACCAGATAACAGACAAACTATTGGATGGATTTATGATCCATGTCATGGAGTAAGTGTAAATATGGATGGAGATTTAATAATTGAAAAAAAAAAACTTAATCGAAAACATTATTATAAAAGTAAAACAAATAATTCTAGACGAATGAATGAGATGAATTAGACGCCTATTGGCAGGAGTGGTTATATAAAGCCCTTGACCGAGATGTATGGAAGGCGGGAAAACAGGCCTTTGCCCTGCAGTGGGATGTTAAAGGCTCATAATAATAATATCATTCTACACTATAATTTCTAAAAAACAAGATGTAACCGATAGCATTCCCTTTTCTCGTGGAAACCATTCCGTGTTTTACAAGATTTTTTCTACTGCAAGTTAAAGATAACAGTAAAATATACGCTGCTATCTAGCGGCTGTGATGACGCGGCCCTTGGGGAATTTCTCTGCGTTTGTATTGGTGTAGTGGTTAACTGAGCACGCTGCGAAATGTGACGTCATGGGTTTAAGCTTGGAAGGGATATATTTAGTTAATGATTAGTAATGTGAAATGGGATTTATAATTTAGGATATTTATTGCTTCATCGGAAGTAGAATCACGTGTAAGTTATGTATTAGGGTTCTAGGTTTGACTTTTAGACCAATTTTTATTAATTTTTACTTTTAAAATCATATTTTGGACAACCAGATAATTTCATCTTAATATTGGCTTCATTTGAGCTAGGTCTACGTTCAGAATTTGGCTGCAGTAGATGATGCACATATTAAGTTTATACCAACGATTACTAGTATCTTCAGCAGTACACAATACATCTCTTTACAAATGTCAATAAAACATGTCATCCGAATCCCACTTAGTTGTAGGATAACGAACACTATAACAACAATAACAAATAATATAAAAAGGATCTACTAGCGAGCAGTCACCGGCAATCGAAACATCGCGATACATACAAATAAAATAATACGATTTTCACAACAGCAGTGATGATGTCTCGTCCCCCGGGAACCGTTCTTATTCCGGGAACACGGTCCCGTTTGTTTCACACGCTTCGTTATCATTGATAAGAGATAAAAGACTATTTATATAGCGGATGAGTCTGATGGGATTCGTAATGACAAATTCTGAGAAGTTTTATTACATATTTTATTCGACAGCCTCCGTAGCGCGGTTGGTTGGACGCCGATAGTTAAATAGTTAAACGAGAGGCCGCAGGTTCGATCCCTGAATCGAAACAAATGTTTGTGTGAAACACAAGCATTTGTTTCGATTCTGGGTGTTTGTGAGCCGAAACGTCTCTTGTAGTTTCTGATACCCACGACACAAGACTCGATCGTTGGGTGTATTTATTTATTTATATTTTAATAAATAAATATAAACACACCCAAGAGTCACATGCATAGTTCCCACACTAAGATAATTCAAATGTTTTCTGTCCCTATATGTGATAAGGGGTGAGCATTTTATCATAACTCAAATCTATGAAAATACGTATGATATAATAAGCAAATACATATTTTAACGTGGTCAATTAATGTATTGTTTTACTAAAATAGACTAATTTAAACTGGGATTTATCGATTAAAAACCACACAAACAGAGAAAAGATTGATAAGATTTATAGATTACATAATTATAAGATCGCACAAACATTTGCCCCATATTAGGTTTAACTGGAATCGAACCCGCGGTCTTATTTTCAAAGACGGCTTCTCACATACGGAATTAATGTATTGTACTGTATCAGCCCATATATGTCCCACTGCAGGGCACGGGCCTTCTCTACAATCGAGAGTGGCGCCATATAGTCCACCACGCTGGCCTAGTGCGGTTTGGCGGACTTTTACATACCATAGAAATTTATATAAATTGCTTTGGTATGCAGGTTTCCTCACGATGTTTTCCTTCACCGTTAACCGCGTTGGTAACGCAATTAATAACTGCCAACATTACAATTCTCCTACATATAATAATTTGTATCCACGACATCTAAATATTTGACAGTCAAATAATTTTAACAAATATTATCAACCCACGCCCCTAGTAAGACTGATGTCAGTTTTTCTCGATCCAACATTGACCCCCGACATTCAGAGCCCGTGGGCGGTAGAGATGAGAGCTAAAAGCCTACTCTAGCTAGGAATAGAGACGTTAAATAGATTAAATAAATAATAGAAACTATTAAGGTTAAAACTGTTTGGGCTACAACTGAATTTAATTCTGTAAATACGCTGACAACAATATTCAAGACGTAGGTAGTACCATTAATTACACCCACAGATTTCAGTCTATTTTGAGACCTAAGATGCAATAAGAGATTAACGTACCGCTATGCCGTGCATAAATCCCTAGTTTAAATACATACATACATAAACACACGCCTTTTTCCCAGAAGGGGCAGGCAGAGGTGCTACCAGAACACCCACGTTTCGCCTTGTATATTCCGTCCCACGGTGTGATAGGGGGCGAGCCTATCGCTATATCGGGCACAAGTTCCTGACTCCGGGCTGATAATGAATAGAAAAATCCAATATCACTTGGCCCGACCAGGAATTCGAACCCGAGACCTCAGCTTTGCAATCGTACCGTAGTACCACTACACCACCGAGGCAGCCTAATTTAAATGAGATTTTTTAAACCGCAAACTCACAAAGTAGATACCGATAACGTCATAAGGGGATTCTTTTAACGCTACCATAAAGGCGCACTCATACATACACACACACACACAAACATCCTTTGTTATTTTTATTACTAATACTTTATTGTTGAAACCAATAGTCGCATATTAAAGTCCGGGTATATGACAGTGGTTACCCACGGAACAAGCATTGAGCTTAGTGTGGGAACCATGTTTATCTCAGCAGCAACAAATGTTACAAATAAATAAATAAATATAATGTTACAAATACACCAAAAATATATAATATGTGTTGTAATAATATATATATAAAAATATGACAACCACCAGCTTTCAATCAAAGAAAGAATAATCAAAATCGGGCCACCAATCGGCTTTTGGAAGTGGTAGAGCCACGCTGTTGTCAGTCATGGCTCAGCATGAATGAGCAGGCTTATCCGGGGCGGTACGACTGTCTCACAGAAAATCTACGTGCAACAACGACTTCGCTATCGCGTTTCGTTCGGTGAGTGAGATTGCCGGATGCCCAATACACCATTACTCTTCCCATCTTGTTTTCTTTCCGCTCCCCTCCCAATTGGGCCGGCAACACATCCATGATCCAGTGATGTCCATGTCCATGGGCGACAGTGATCACTTACCATCAGGTGATCTGTTTGCTCATTTGCCGAACCTATGCAATAAAAAAAAACAGTTCAGTGTTATGAGGTAACAAACATAAAAAACATACAGTAGAATTGAAAAACTCGTTTTTTCGAAGTTGGTTAATAAGTTAAGCAATAAAGAATTTGATTTGATTTGATTCTGTCAAACACACGAAGAAACATTGCTGTTGTGTTTCGGTGACTGAGTTTGGAAACCAGCCACAAATTTCTCCTGCCGATTATTTTGCCTCTCCTGTCCCCTCAAATTTTGAGAAGCCCCCATTCTACAATAATGTTGTAGATGCTGATGTACAATAGCAACCACCTTTGCTCATTATCCATACCAATACAATAAAAATTCCACTCGTCAAAACCACATGGAATTGACAGCAACAGAACGTAAAGCTTAATACAGTACGGATGAAATATGTACGTATTTCAACAATCACTAATCTTCCCGTATTCCTTCTAATTCCCTCCGAAATAGAATTTCGTTAGCATATTATGCCGATTCGTATGCGAGTCCGAAAGAGAGCTCGAGCGGTCCTATTCTGATTTCAATTTTAAAATATTTTTGTAAAATATTACATGTGAAAGTTTTAGTCCAGTGACAATTTCAAAACAAAAAAATTGTTAGCCCATAAACGTTCTACTGCAGGGCACGAGCCTCCTCTAAAATCGAAAATACGATTGAGAGTGGTTTGGCCGTACAGAAAAAAATGACATGACGTAAAACTAAATCGTATAATAGTTACAATAAGCTTTTGTTTTTATCTTTGTTTCTTCTGCGATAATTGTGTTGATTGTTTTTATTTTTGTCAAATTGCATGTTACCAAATCACTTATTCTTTGATTCCATACTTCTTTTCAAACTTTCTTTACTCTATTACACTGTGCGCCTGCAACCCTCATGGAATTCCTCTGGTATCGTGACTTTATGGAAAAACCAAACCCTTATTCAGCCATTCTTATGCTACCAAAAAATACTAATGTAACATACCATCCAATACAGGATGCTGGGAAGAAATCGCTCAATGCGATATGGCCGCCTATTGTACCATTTAATCATGGCCAAAGCTGGAGCACGGATTTGTTGTCGGCCCGATTGGGAGGTGAACGGGAAGTAAAAAGGATGGGAAGAGGAAATGAGTATTGGGCATCCAACAATCTCACTCATCGAACGAAACACGACAGCTGAGCTGTTGTGTCACGTCGATTTCCTGTGGGACTGTGGTACCGTCCCGGATGAGCCTGCCCATTCATGCTAACTCACGACTGACAACAGCGTGGCTCTACCACTTATTTTTTTTAATTTTATTTGTTATATTTAATTACTATGTAACTTGAGATGTACAATAAAGAGTATACAAATAAATAAAAATATCATCCTACATACATTTAAATTAATGTAACCGCAATATCGTTTCGATATCGTTGTAAAAACACTCGTAAGTACCAGAATAGGTGCGCCACAAAGACCGGTGGGAACTCATTAAATTTTCAACCGTTACCCGTTCCGGTACAAGTCTGTGCAGGCGAATTATTAATTAATCCAAATACGTACTTTAATACATTTTTCTTATTTCCCTGCGTTACGGACATATTCTAATTTATTAAGTGATTAGTCAGGAGTTAAAAGGGAATTTTACAAGGGTTTGCGTTTAGCTTTTACGCACTTTGAGATAACTGGCTGTTTAGCCGGTTTAAATGTGAATTTTGTGTTTAATATTTTATAAGCGTTCTTCAGAATTGAGACATGAGGACATTTAATTACAACACATTCACTTGTCGCTGTGTGGGAATTGTTATATTTTTTAAATTGTCCAATAAGGTGTGACATCACATTTAAAAAATAATACATCCAAAGGTCACGCACATAGTTCTGACTCGAAACTAAGATCCAAGATTTGTGTCGTGGGAATCAGAAACTAACGGAGACTTTTCACACAACACCCAGACCCGAAACAAAGTATAATTGTAGGCCGCAAATCCATTTGTGTAATTTGATTGAACAAATGGCCGCTCGTAGTTAGGTCTCAACTACTCGTATTATTGCTTAATTAGAAAAATCTTTTCTATACTCGTAATCAATCTCTCTAAAAAAATATCTAGTCACTACACTGTTGAATATTATACTCGAATATAGTTAATGAGTCTAGTGAACGAACTGTAGACGCGATATTCTGTATGTGGTTTTAATTAATGTCATGCTGCCACCATCCTGTACAATTACAGGAAGGTTTCTTATGACGCATATAAATTATATAGAGTATAAACTTGTCAGTAATTAATCTACTAAATTGTATGCATCCTCCGCAAAAACTGTATTTAACAAAAATAACACACACAAATATACTCGCTTCCTGCAAAACACAAAAACAGTTGTTCCATTTAGTTAAATTCACTCTAATTCTTATTCCGCAATCACAACGCAGATTTTTCTAAGCACAAAAGTTAAAATGCCATTCCATAAAAATGAGTTTTCCTAGAATTTTCCCCGTTTTAAAAAACTACAATTGTACACAAAGAGTGAGCAACATCTGCCGAACAGTGCAATTTTTATATCATTTAGTGTTGGACTACATATTCCCGGGACAAACATGGGGCCACCATAAAAACTCGATTACGTGGAAGTTAAATCCCAGGGACATAGTGCAGTGTGGAACGTAAGGTAACTCTGAAATGTTCCGGAATTTGTTACCATCGCATTTAGGAACATTGATGAAAACAATTACCTTATTGACGATAAGTGCAATATAGTCTAAATAGAATATTAATTGACAATGACCGCTCGGTGTTTAACGGAACCATACCAGCCTGCAGCTGTATTTGTCATGGTAAGGTAAAGTCATGAATAGTAAGAAAGACTAAGGCTCAATTGCACAAACTATGTAACTTTGCCTACAACTTTGACTTTGACAATGTCATCGCCATACATTTGAGACTTATTTGACATTGCTAATGTATGGGGTTGACCTTTTTCAAAGTTAAAGTTACGGGCAAAGCTAGTTTGTGCAATTGGCCCTAAGATAACCTAATGAGACGCAACATGTCAGCCGTGACGTTCTCGAAGTCGACGAGTCTATTTTAACCGACTTAAAAAAAGCAGGAGGTTCTCAATTCGTCGGAATCTTTTTTTATGTATATGTGTTCACCAATTACTCGGAGACGCCTGAACCGATTTGGAAAATTCTTTTATTGTTTCATAGCGTATAGTTCATAGGTGGTCTCATAATTTGTCAAGATCTGAAGAATATATTCGGACCTGTAGAGTTAAATTGCTCAAAATTGAGTTGGATTGCAATGGTTCTTTTTACATAAGGTTTATTAATGTCTACTTTATACATATAGATAGTGTACCGATTCGACAAATAAAATTGACTTATCTAAAGGGCTGATGTAAAGCAAAAGCCATCTTGAAATCCTAAGCTATTTTAGCACCTTCCAATAAAAATGTACCAATTGTTTCCATGGACTGTGATGAAATAAGGTCTATGAGATATTTATTGAGTTACTGCATGATTACTGCACTGTAAATGCAAAGAATAGTAGTTATTGCTGGTTGCGGTGCATCGATCGCGCGCGCTACTAAATACTTGCGGAGATGTTTCCCACCACACTTGTCCGTCAGCTTTATTTATGCGCTTCACTGCCGCTGAATATTCTCTATTGTGATTCTATATTACACTTTATGTTTATCTGTGAATACTATTGTCATTCTGCATAAAATTTAGTCTGACTACTGTGAAAATAAAGGACTAGAGAGTCACGACTGTCTAAATTTTTTTATTTAGAATTCATCACGATGAATAAATATGACGGACAAGAGAAGGGGGTGGAAAGATTTATTTAATACCCAGAATTGTTCCAAATTCCAAGTCTCTTGTAGACTCTGACACCCAAACGAAAATGTTATCGTTGTGTAAAGTCATGACTTGAGGAGTATATTTTTTATAGCATAGGTTCGGTAACCGAGCAAGCAGGTTACCTGATGGTAAGTGATCACTGCGGCCCATGAACATCTACAACACTTGGATCATGGATGTGTTGCCGGCCCATCGGATCGAGAGGGAAGCGAGAAGGAAGAAGGATGGCAAGAGGAAAGGGGTTTTAGGCATCCGACAGTCTCACTTACCGAACGAAACGCGAAGCTGTCGCTTCACGTCGATTCCTGTGAGACAGTGGTACCACCCAGGACGACCCTGCTCATCCATTCTGCATGACTCAGCATGTCAGCCATGGCTGACAGCAGCGTGGATCTACCACTTTTTATTTAGTACTATTATCTTTTATCTATCGATTATCTTGCTATACGATTATCTAGTTGTTGTTGTTAGCTTTTTTTAGGTGTATTTTCAGACCAACACGAATTAAGAACCTCCTAAAAAGGTAAGCACCTCCCTATCACCTCCTAAGGTATGCACGGCCACTTACCACAAGCTGACCCGTGTGCTCTTTTGTATAAAAATACATGTATTCCATGGAAAAGACACCGAAGAAGCTATCGAAACAAACCAAGTTGGTCGAGAAAGTTGTAGGGCGAGTTGGAGCGTACTTAGTCGAAATTAAGTAGTGGACCTGGCTACAAATCTTGTCGTACGGCTGCCGTTGGTTTAACACGCCGGTTTATTGGGATTAGTGATGGTGTTTTAATGTCAGGTTGTGAGGCGCTTGATGGGTATTTACACGCATATGTCCTTGAGAGGGCAGATCAGTGTCATCTAGAATTTACGCTTACTACCGTCCTAAAGTGATATTGGATTTTTCTATTCATTATGAGCCCGGAGTCAGGAATTTGTGCCCGATATGGCGATAGGCTCGCCCCCTATCACATCATGGGACGGAACACACAAGGTGAAATGTGGGTGTCGTGGTAGCACCTCTGCCTACTCATTCTGGGAAAAAGGCGTGAGTTTATGTATGTATGTATGTACCGTCCTAAATGTCAACTGTATCTCATCGAGCCTGTCAATTCCACTTCCGGGCAAGTTATTTTTTTCCACATCGAAAATCTCACAATAATTGGAGTACCCTGTCTGGAATTCGCACCCAGAATATTGCCAATCCATGGACCAAAACATTGCAGGCTGCCTCTAATAGGTCACTGTGAAAATCAATGGGAGAGGCCTATGTTCAGCAGTGGACTTCCTTTGGCTGATGGATTGGATTGATGTATTAATTACATTCGTTGAGGAAGTCAGAAGTATTGACCATCATTTTTAACTATAAAATTGCTGTTCTGATAGCTCAATCCAGATTTCTTTATAACCTTAAAATCTAAATTCATACTAATGATTTTCTAATTCATACTAAATTCATACTTAATACTAATGATTGGATTGGATGGACCAAAATCTCCCATACACACCGTCACTACACACGTTGCTTTCAGACTAAAAAGACAGCTATAAGTAGGTACCTACGTATTATTTGTATGCAAACTTGACAATAGAAACCCCATTTTAAAACTAGCAAGTACAATCCAACGGTGAGTACAAAACGCTTCAATTAAGAATTGACTTACAATTTCCTTCGGAGTTCGCGAGCACCGCCTCCCGCGGGAACAAAGATTACCAACTCCACTGCAGGCGCATAATAAACTTTACTTGTTATTTGTAAGGAATGGCGTTTGTTATTTTGTGTAATTTGTTCGAGCTTTCAAGAGCTGTTTGTGATACCTAAGGTTCAGACTGTATTTTAGGTATAAAAGCTATGCAGGCGTGCCGAATTTCGGGTCTATATTGTATATACAGTTTTGACCAGAACGGTATAATTTAAACACTTTCCGCCTTATTCATAGACAGTTTTAAAACTTACTTTAGAAATCGAATGTTTTGTCCCTTTCGAACGACTTTTGAATTCAGTTTGAGCGAAGAAGACAAAACATTCGATAGCTAAAATAGATTTTAACACTGTCTATGAATAAGGCAGTTTGTATGTAGTTCATAAACTTTATCAAGTATTCTTTATTGTTAATAAATTAAGGACCCCACATTTTCCAACCTTAGTTCCAGTACGCTAATAAGACAGATATTATTTATATTCGAAAAAAGACGATATAGGTATGTCGCTGGCTCAATAAGGAAGCGTCATGTCTACGCAGAACATACACATTTTAGAACTTGAGTTACTAAGCACTGCATCGCACATCCATCCATCCATCCATCCATCAGCCAAAGGAAGTCCACTGCTGAACATAGGCCTCTCCTAATGATTTCCACAGTGACCTGTTGGAGGCAGCCTGCATCCTGCATCGTACACCACGAAGATATTAGCTGTTAAGTTTTCACAATATCCAGCAATAGCTGGGTAAAAATAAATCAAATTTTGCGATAAAATCGGTAAGAATTCGTTTTATTTATATGTGTAACATTCGCGGAAATCTAAAAAACCATTATAACTGGGTACAATTTTTATCAAACCGGAACACAACAGTGCCTACACACCACTGCTTGTAGTAGACAAAGCGGTGGCACTTATACAGACCGTCTCTCACTTATAAAGAGGCCATTTTCCTATAAATACACCCAACAGTCACATACATAGTCCTGACCCCAACTAGGATCGAATCTTGTGTCGTGGGTACAAGAAACTACAAGATACTTTTCGGTCTCAAAAACATACCCGAAAACTATGGAGCATATATTATGTCTTGGTGCGGCAATATAATAAACCTTAATTTTCGTATCAAAAATCAAGCTGCCTCTGTGACCACAAAGATTTTACGAAATGCTAGGTCCATATTCACGATTATGTAGTCTAAACGACTGCCTCGATGGCGTAGTTGTACTGCGGTATAACTAAACGCTGAGGTCTCGAGTTCGAATCCCGGGTCGGGCATAATGATTTTTCTATTCAATATCAGTCTGAAGTCAGGAATTTGTGCCCGATATGGCGATAGGCTCGCCCCCTATCACATCGTGGGACGGAAAATAGAAGGCGAAACGTTGGTGTCTTGGTTGCACCTCCGCCTACCCCTTCTGGGAAAAACGCGTGAGTTTATGTATGTATGTAAAAATCAAGCTAATTACAAAAAAACGATTCAAACATTCCTCACAAAACATGCCTGAAGTTCGGAGTAGACCATTAATACGTTTGCGACCCGGAGCCAATGTCAAGTTTTCTACTTTTGCAACAGCTAGTTACCAAGTTGAGAGCATTAATCTTGGCTCGTACGTCTTGGTGTCCATAAAACAAGTTACATCTTTACTTGGAGACTAGAATTGGCGCAATTAGTTTGTATATTACATACAGTTTCATGTTAAATAATCTATCTAATAGGAATTCTTCTGTTGAACAGAGGTTGCCTTCAACATTCATTATGTTATTAACAATTATTTTTTTGTTTCTTTGTTTTTAGGACCTTTTTGTTTTGTTTGTAATATGGAATTTGCAGCACAGAAAAGGGTAATAGGGGCCCGCAGCGACTGCGCATAAAGCAGCAGACCGGGCTCTGTAGCGTACCTTAGGAGAGCCCTATGCCCAGCAGTGGACTGCAACGGGCTGATGATGATAGGGTAATAAATAAAATACCAACTTACAAAAACCCAGGTTTTAAAACGCATAAGACTATAAAAATGGTTACAACACTATAAAACTTCCTATCCGTATTCCCCAGCGTTATCCGTATTTATTTATAATGTAAGACTTGCAAACATCTGATGCTTGGTGAAATCTGCAGTGTTTCTATATAAAAACTGGATCCAAACGGGAACCGCCACGCCAACACATCTGTTACCAACGTACCCCTGTATTTCTTACGTGATCTGCACGGAATAAAAAGCATGGCAACATGTATTCTCTGAATGCATTTTATAGTAGGAACAGTTGTTCATGCATGTCCTAATAGATGGCGCTAGTTTATGTTGGCGATTTAACTATGTAACACGGACATATATGGCGGACGGTTTTGAGTTAGAGAGAGTAGAAAATCATTGACATTTATCATGCACGTGGACAGAAAAGATTTCCAACTCCTTCTTTTAATTTAACTTTATGATTAACTTCGTTGCGGGTTAAAGACAAGTTAGACATTCCCAGAGACGCGCTGAGCTTCAATGCTCGGTGTTATTACAATGCGTGCCACTGTTGATCCTGGCTTACAGGAGTTGCAGTGGCGTGTGTGAAGGCGGGACAGTCTCCTGACATTTATCATGCCTTGTCATGGAATTTAACAAATTCAGACATTTGATTATTATTACATTTTTTGTCACCGTGATATGTCCGTCCATCATAATCTTTAACAGACCGGGGTGGCGAACTAAAAGTAATGAGCCTCAAAGAATACAAGAGGTATGCAGCCAGTAGTAGATTATGGATATAATTACATATATCGATATAAAACATATATGACATTCATGTTCATTGGAGCTATTTTTCATCAATAATTAGAGATGGATGAGGGAATTCGTGGATCGTATTTAATTTTATGGCATCGGAAAATCTTATATCCGAGAGTAGACTATAGTGATGATGTAAAGATACTGTTTATTTATTCGAGAAATTCAGATCAAAAACCGCTCGGTTCCGTGCTAAAGATTTAGCCTTAACTTATAATAAAGTAAACTTATCTTACAAACTTCGATCCGATGACAAATCTAAAGTTCCAACAGATACCGGAACAAATTAGGGCGTTCCCTAACCCTGAATCATCACAATGGGCCGAACACAAAAGAATTATGAATGGTACAAAGAAGGCTGATAGCGTATCTCGCTTATAATCGCGGGGCGTGCGTACAATCGGATTTGCGTGGTTATATTGCTACGACAATTTGCGTAGGCGCTCTGACGACTTCAATATTTTACTTTTGCTCCTCGGTATAATGGAACCAAATCGTTATATTTAAGGGAGTAGCTTTTTACCTGCGTTTATTTTGAAATTTGAATTAACATTTAAAATATGGAAAGAGGCAAAAATCACTTACCGATAGATTTTTTGATCAAGAACAGCCAGCGGATCTGGAATCAAACGAAAAACAAGGAATGGTGTAAACAAGTTCATTATATAGGAACATTATCATACCATGTGAGGCCATATATAGTATCAATAAACAAAGACCAACCCGGATAAGGCCAATATATAGGACGAACGATTAATTTCTCCTAATTGTAGAAAAGGCAAATGCCAAACTAATAACCAATGTTCTTTTTTGCTCAGTCCACTGTCAAAACTTCAAATAACTCATCTCATACACTGGTGGTAGGCCTCTCATATGTGAGTGGCCGCCTGGGTAGGTACCACCGCAATGTCTATTTCTCCCCCCAAACAGCAGCGTAAATGCACTGTTGTGTTCCGGTTTGAAGGACATTACTATATAATTATAATGAGACTTAACATCTTATGTCTCAGAATGGCGAGCGCAGTGCAATACCTAGCATTGCCTTGTAATTCATGGTGTTTGGTTTTGTTACTTTCCATGAGCGGTCGTATCGCTTAACATCAGCGAATGGCATGCTCGTCTGACTATTAATTTAAAAAAACTCAATAAGCTTCAATACGTAACATAATAATAACATCCAGACAATTTTGTTTTTATATTACTCGTATATATGTAAAAATAGAATAATTAAAATAAAGGGAAATAATATCCATACATTGAGATACAACTTAATGTTTACAAATAATAAAATGATAACATGCTTGCTGAAGGATTCCCAGAATATTCATTTTTATTTTCACGAATGTAACGTACTGCCTCGGGGCAACAAAAATCAAACAATACGGCTTAAACACACATGCCTTTTTGTGATTACGGAAATAAATATAATTTTACATTTTTTTCACTATTTATCTAGCAGAAAGTGCAAAGGAGCAATTGTCATTGCTGATGCTACAAACCAGGATGATCGCAGTAGCGTTCCAAACGTCTGAACACAACAAGATTTTTAGTAATACTAAAATATTTAACACCCTGTGCTTTTTCTCTGCTTACTTTAAATACATTTCTGTTAAACTCAGGTAACTTATCAAGCATTTTTGCTACTCCCAGTTGCAACAATAGAATTAAAACAGATTTTTCAATGCTTAGATAATAAACCATTACGGCATCAAGTAGTTTATTGTATGACTGGATATTACATTTATACATTTTTATAGAAAATAGCGGTGAAGGAAAACATCGTGAGGAAACCTGCATACCATAGCGATTTATAAAAAATAATATTTCTATGTCCTACGGTATGTAAAGTTCGCCAACCTGCACTAAGCTAGCGTGGTGGACTACATAGCTTAACCCCTCTCAAACTTACTCTCGATTGTAGAGGAGGCCCGTGCCCTGCAGTGGGACGTATATGGATTGACAAAGATACAGACAGATTCAGCCCTTAGTAAAAGATACAGCTGTATTCAATTTCACACCTGTTTTTGGATAGAAAAACCTCATTGGATACCCGGCTATCAAAATAGACAGGGTATGCCAGACTCCTACCTGCTAAAAACCCCATGTCTCCATCTGCACTTTATAAACACTTTGGGGCCTCAAAATGAACCCACCAAAGACTATTTCACACCTTGCGTCTCATCTTATTTAGAACTTAGATACCTTTTAAAAGTTGCTGATAACTAATTAACACGAGTTGCAGTGGTAATTCTCATATACTCATACATAGTGGTTATCTAAGACATTCATTAAAGTTGGACGCGACGATGTGCTTCGCTCATCTACAAAGGAGAATTTATAGGCTAGGTACTACTATGTTTGATAACTAGTTTATGCTAACTTTAATACGTTTATCTCATTAGATTAGGTTATCTCTTGCTATAATTATGCCGGCCTCTGTGACTAGATATACGAGTAGGTACACTGAAACCCGTTACGCGATATACTTGGGTTTTCGATAGAATATTATGGAATATAATAACATCAGCTCGGAGTCAGGAATTTTTCCCGATCTGGCGATAGGCTCGCCCCTTATCACATTGTGGGTCAGAACATACAAGGCGAAATGTGGGTCTGGGAGCACCTCTGCCTACCCCTTTTGGGAAAAAAGCCTGAGTTTTTTGTATGTATCTATGCATATTAAATAAATAAATACACCCAACATTCACATACATAGTCCTGATCCCACATTAAGATCAATTAAGTCTTGTGTCGTGGGTATCAGAAGCTACGAGAGACTTTTCGGTCTCACAAACACCCAGACCCGAGACAAATACTTGTGTGGCACAAACATTAGTTTCGGTGCGGGGATCGAACCCGCGGCCTCTCGTTTCACAGGCGGCGTCTAACCAACTGCTCCATGGAGGCTGTCTGATATTATGGTTGTCATTGGGATGAATATCCCATTCTACTAATTGTACAGTCTTCGGTTACCAAAAACATGCGATTGTCTATAAAATCACTGTTCTTTTCTCAGAAGATGCCTAATTATAAATCTATTGTTTTTGAAAAATATCCACTGGTTTGAGAAGGATCAAGTAATTTAGCAAGTGGTGTATTGTATTCAACTTCGCCAAATATATTGAGAAAGGAATGTTATATTATCTTGAAGATGTATTAGTTCCCACACTCTGCATGTTATTGACCAAGTTATCAACCACACTATTTTATTAGTCGTGCCCCGCATGCGAGGAGTCCTAGCATGCTGTATATCGACCCAGTTATAAAGCAAGAAATTAAACCATAACGCCTGGTAGAAAAAAAGAAAATAACAGAAGTCACTGAGAGCATTAAACTTATAAATTCTATTGTCGTGCTCTGCAATACAAATATTTGTATAAAAATATATAAATATTTTTATGAAATATCTAACCATATTGCAAGGAATAGAAAAAAATATTAATTTTACTCACGAAGCGCAACGTTACAGCAAAACTCATACTTCACGCGGCTTTTAAGGTAGCGGCTAGCGGTACATTGGAATTTACCTAAATTAAATAAAGAAATGCTCTACTATTCCACAAAAACAATTTTAATTATAATTATTTTTAACAATAGCCATTTTAAAACACCCTAATCTTTAAAAACTAAAGACAACATTTCTCCCCTACAAGTCGCAAGAGTTTACTTTCTACGTTAAGAGATGACGCCACAGTCGAATTAGATCGCGGTATGGTTTCGTTCACATTCACAGTATATAAGGGCCGCTCGGCGAAGTGCAGTCATGTTCATGGGTAGGTGATTACTTACCATCAGGTAGTTTTTGATAGTGCTTCGCACGCTCAGTGCGTGGATGCAAGCGCTTAGATCAGCCTAAAAATGCGTCATAAATTCTATCTCTTAAGTGAAGAATCAAAGTCTGGTCTTTATTCAAGAGTTCAGAATAGAGTACACACTCCACTGAATTAAAGAGTGGTAATATTATAACAGTCTGGTTTTGTTTCCACAGGCCACTATAGGTTAATTTGAAATCTTTCATATTACGAGTATTACGATAATTGCATGATTTCAAAGACTCGTTAAGTCTTAAGTTTCATGATTTTTTTTATAGATTAACTTAAATAATTACATCAAGGTACTAAATAAAATTCCTAATTACCTAGTCTGGTCAGTTCAGTGCACATAAAGTTAAGGTATAACACAAGTGATAAACTTTTAATACAAACATCATAAACTTCACGCCTTTTTCCCAGAAAGGGTAGGCAGAGGTGCAACCAGGACACCCACGTTTCGCCTTATGGATTCCGTCCCTTGATGTGATAGGGGGCGAGCCTGCCTAATTAAAATACAATTTTAATTAAATAATTTTACCAAAATGTAATTGGAATTCAACCTCCAACATTTCAAAACGTACTTTATAGCAAAAGAAATTTTAATACGAAATCCATCGGATATTACATCGAAAGATTTGAAACTCACAGATTGATAAAACTAGCTTAGATGACAAAAAGAACCTAACTACAGGAGATTTGAAATCTGCAGACTCGGAATATCCAACTAAATGTAGTAAAACTATTGAGCTGAGTTCAAATAAAAAATATGGAAAACTACCGTCTGTTACCGACATTTTATATGCAATTGCAATATCAAATTTACTTTTTAGTGTTTTCAGTTATATATTTGTACAGGGTATATCAAGACTGCTACCGAAAACGAAGCCAGGTGGTAGTTTTAGTGACTTCAGACAATGCAACAATTTTTTTTGCAAAAAACGCGACCATTTTTTTGTTATTTTTTTCTATCATCGTATTTGGATGGTAAATATATACATTTTCTTTAAAAAATAATGAAGGGTGTACATTATTGAAATGTATGAATGTGTAAACGAGGATTTGCTATAATGTGAGTCGTTTACTTATTTGCGAAACTTTAATATTTTGATTGGATCGGTGTAATTGCGTGTTATTTTAATATCACAATGCCTCCACAATTATATTTAAATTCAAACGTATGACGCAAGTATTTTAAAATCAAACAGAAGCTGATTTAATTTCCACCTTTACAATTTTAATAATACATTTATTTCCATTTAAGGTGTTATTCCGGGCTATATTTACGGTAAGCAGGCGCGTAACTGACAGAAACTGGTTTGTACCGGCTACAACTAGATAAGTCTGGCGAAGAAACAAGAGATCTAAGGAAAGGCTATTTTTAAGGAAATATGGGTGTCATTTCTGTAGCTGTAATACATTATTGTTACTAATGGAAGGTTAGATCAGAAATATTTGAACTGTCGAGAATATGTAACAGTATAAAAGTGGAGATTTATAGGCATTACCTACAGTACGGCTGACGAGTCATAGCCGTGAACTTAGCCACAGAACAATGTTTGCGCACGTGAACACAGGAAGAAAATACTTAAATACAAAAATTGACGAATAAAAATACACTTGTTAAAACAACCAAATGTGGTAAATGTTTTCATAAAATACTAAATTATAATAGCGACAACGAAACGAAAGGAAATCCATTTGTGCGAACTTCAGGCCGGTCATGACTCGTCGGCTGCACTGTAGTCCATTTTAATACAGATTACAGGCGTCATTCATTTTCTATATGTATTATATCACTGACAAAATAACAAAATATACAGGTTGAGAGTAAACAATACGCCACATAGGTGATTTACTTTTCGGCCTTATGCATCTCTAATTCAGAGCAGGCCAAGACAATAATACCCAATCAATCCAATCCATCAGCCAAAGGAAGTCCACTGCTGAACGTAGGCCTCTCCCAATGATTTCCACAGTGACCTGTTGGAGGCGTCACCAGGTCGTCTGACCTATTGGACGTCCCACGCTGCGCTTTCCGCTTCGTGGCCTCTATTTGAGAACTTTTTGGCCCCATCGGCCATCAGTATATCAAAGTATGGATAGAGATAATTAATTACGTATTGACGCTCTTTCTGAAATATCCTGCACTCACAATAAGAGAGGTTACTCTATTCTTCGACACGACGACGAATGTTCGAGCGTCGTAAGTAAAATAGTACGAAAGTCCCTAAATACTCTACAAAATGTTTGAATTTTTTGTAATTTTTTACTTATCGTCGTATTTGGCTACGCAAGAGTTTAAATTAAAATTTTAGCAAAAACTAGAGATTTACCATCTAAATACGATGATATTCAAAAAAATTCAAAAAAATCTGTCGCTTTTTTTCAAAGTTTTTAGTTGCATTGTGTCTGTAATCGCTAACACTACACCTGGCTTCGTTTTCAGTCGCAGTCTTGATATAAACTGTATACACACAACATACACTAACAATCTATTTGCTAAACCATACATGATTCCACAACCTTCCATTGATGGTTACCTAGGCCTTAAATGTTTGTGTCCAACGTTTACCATACAGTATTATAGGTGTTGCGGCCGGCCTAACCCACTCGTCCATCGGCAAATGTTTGCGCCAACGAGGCAAACATTACCGAGGTAAACGTGGCACAGTTTCACAGTAGGCCAGTGCGTTGCGAAGTTGATTTTAATTCAAGGGTTTAAAGAATAGTGGTTAGTTTTGGCTGGCTATGGGAGTTTTTGGTGTTTACACTTAAAAATGATACTAGATATTATGGTATATCATTGATTTTGAGTGGTAGAGCCACGCTGTTGTTAGTCATGAATCATCATGAATGGGCAGGCTCATCCGGGGTAGTACCACTGTCACACAGGAAATCGAGGTTAAGCGACATCTTTGCTGTCGCGTTTCGTTCGGTGAGTGAGATCGCCGGATGCCTGATACCTCTTGCCTCTTCCTATCCTTTTTCCTTTCCGCTTCCCTGCTGATTTCAAGAACCGGCAACTCATCTATGATTCAAGTGTTTAGACTTTAGATGGTTATGGACTGTTTGCTCGTTTGTTGGACCTATGAAATAAGAAAAGTCTTCAATATTGAAATTATTAAAAATATATAAAACAATGGCGGTTGGCTAGTTATTAAATAATGTTTGTCATATAGGTGTTGCGCGGCTGACGCAGTCGCCACATCTGTAAATGTTGGCGCCAACGAGGCAACCGTAGCATGTTTCGCAGTAGGTCATGGATTGCGAAGTTAGTTTTGATTCCGGGTTTTAAAGGATATTGGGTAAATTTCACCTGGATATAGGTTTTAGTGTTTAAATAGATATGTTTTAGACAAAAATAATACTTCATAATGCAGACTTTACAGGGTATAGCATCCTCTGTAAAAAGGTCAGATAGTGAAATTAATTTTTCCATGATTCAATTTCTGAATATAGGCAATGTTTTTATACACGTGAAAACGCAAAACACTCCTCAATCAACCGAATTGAAGCCGGTGAAAGTGATTCACCGGCTTCAACTTAGCTCAAACAAAATACTATTTTGTTTTAAAAAACATGTAGTTACAAAAAATAATTTTCAACAAAAAACAACTTCATATTTATTCATACACTGGGACCTGACCTAGAACAATCTGGATGGACTAACTCGCTTATACATCCCCTAGGGAAGCGTTGTACGATTAATACTCCTCCCTTCTATATGGGGTAATAATGACAAACATCACGTGACCCGTGAAACACTTACCTCGCGATATAAAATAGGGATCTTGTAAAACTCGTTTACATTTAGGCAATATTTTACCTAAATTCTGTATAGTCTGGAATTGAATCTGTGTAGCTTTTTATGTATTTATTTTTGTTTTATATACTTGTTTGTATAATATGCCTACGCTTAGACCTTTTTATAGCATTAAGCATATGTCAGGCAAACGAGCAAACATGTCACCTGATGGTATTTGATCACTGCCGCCCATGAACATCCACAACGCTAAGATCATGGATCTGTAGCCGGTCCATCAGATCGTGAGGGGAGCGGGAAGGATAAAGGATGGGAAGAGCAAAGGGGTATTGGGCATCTGACAGTCTCAATCACTGAACGAAACGCGACAGCAAAGCCGTGGCTTCACGTCGATCTTCTGTAGGACAGTGGTACCACCCCGAACGAGCCTGCCCATTCATGCTGAGTCATGGCTGACAACAGCGTGGCACTACCACTTCTCTGCCGTATGTTTGAGTTTTGCAACGTTTTTTTGTTTTAGTATACGAGCAATGTCAGCGAGTCTCCGAGTGTCTAACTTGTCTTTAACCCGCAACGAAATCAATAATAAAGTTAAATTAATAGAAAGAGTCGGAAATAAATTATTGTCCACTTCCCTCCGTAACAAAGCGATTAATTTGTGATATGATATATTAATATATTGTGTTTTCCTTGTGGGAAATCCTTTAATAAATAAATAATGTAATGGGCTCTAGCCAACACCTTACGGAGTCCAGACAAATTACACCTGCTCAAGGTACATCCTGCTAACCAACGAAAGATACATACATACATACATACCTATCGCCATATCGGGCACAAATTGCTGATTCCGGGCTGATAATGAATAGGAAAATCCAATATCACTTTGCCCGACCCGGGATTCAAACCCAAGACCTCAGCTATGTAATCGTATCGTAGTACAACTACGCCACCGAAGCAGTCGACGAAAGATGCGACCTACCAATCACGGCATCACTATCGCAGAGGTGGCGTAAAAAAATGGCATGCTTATGACGAGCAGCAGCGTCATCAGAAACTACTACCTACCCTCAAACTACCTGCCAAATGTGCGGAAATTTCCCAAAACCCTAAAATACTCTAGAAATCCTCGAAGAAACCCTTCACCACCAGACTTTCTGGCAAAATATGATGAATACTGAACTCGCTATAACATACGCGTTTATTATCATTACATTGAATATAACTGTCAGAGAGACAATAAACTTGGCGTCAAGTAAATAAAAGTGAGATAAAAAGGCGGGGGGTGACGTGTTCGGGTGGCTGATTGGTCGGGACGGGGTGGGAACATTCCCCGGGAATTTGTCAGCACTGCCGGCCGCGACTCGGGACGCGGCTGACTCGACGATATGTGGGGGCGGTTTAAGTTACACACTTACTGCTTATAAATACTTATCTTTCTTTGAAAAATCCTCATTCGGAAGTGTAGTAAATTTATGGTATTTTTGGATTTACGCGAATGTTACACGTTGAAATAAAACGAATTCTTACGGATTTTATCGCGAATTTGATTTAATTTTTACATTTTTTAACTTTCCGACGTTTCGATCACTTTATCAATAAAGGTAAAATATGTAGTACTGAGGATGATGATTTAGACCAGCATAAAGGTCTGCGTAAGTTGGTTACTTACATCCGTCCGTAATATATACCCGCTCCGGAGTACGCGACTCTTCTACAATCCAGAGTATAATCTAAAGAGCTCAAGTCATAGTCACCACGCAGGGCTGTCCTAGTTTTTTTTTTGTTCAAGAGGAAAAGCTGTTAAGCTCCCCTTTCGTTGCCCCGGGGGAGGTGGAAAGGGGTATGTCAGTGTCTCTGGCCTTCCAGCCTGGCACAAACGCAGGGCTGTCCTGCTAGTTAGTAGTCCACATACCATAGAAAGCACTAATAATAGTTAAAACGAACCACCAACCCAAATTAGCACAAAATTGAAGGAATAATTGCACATCTGCTCATTAACAAAAGCAACGCCTCGACACATGACTCGATCTTAGTGTGGGGCAGGACTGATTTTTTTTATGTACGTGACTGTTGGATGTATTTAACCAAATTTTAATTGCATATTGTGATAAGACTTTAAATTTTTAATTGCTAAGCACTGCGCTCGTCACCCCGAGACATTACATACATAGGTGTTATGTCTTAATGCCCAGTTATTTCTGGTTAAGTATTGTAAAATTTAATGACTTAAATTATAGTGTAAAATAAATAAAATAAAAATAAAAACGCGTCAGCCACTAACTTGTAACACAGGCAAACGAATTAGTGAACAATAGGGCGGTGTTTACTCGCAAACTTGGCGCGTAATATAATGCTGAACTTATAACGGTACTATATGAAAAGTGCGCGCCCCGGGTAATTGATGTTGCCCACTCGCGGCTTCTGCATTTCATCCGGTTATATCGCTAATGCGCTAATGCCTAGAATATTGTGAAGTAGCGTTACGTGTTATGAAAACTGTTGAACCTTAGAGCGCCTCTACCGGGCAGTTGGAGAACTAATTCTTTTCTTTTATATGAGAAATTCTAGGTAGAGCCTTGTAAAGGCTTGTAACGTTCGATGTCCGAAGTAAATTGTACATTTTCCACTTCTAAAAATAAATATTGTTCTCTATGACACATATCATTCACTCTGAACTTGGGTTACGGTTTTTTAACCATAAACTAAGTACCATATGACAAAGGACGAACATTCGAACTTCGTTTCGGCTCATAGCTTAACCCCTCTGGTCTGTTTGTCTCATAGAAAACCGACGCTAAGTAACAGCTTTGCGTTTTATTCGACGAGTCAGATTCCCGGATATGTACAATCAGAGGGGTTAACTAATGATCCGATTCGAAACTCGAATGTTCGGACGTTCGACGTCTGCAGTACGTTTTTAATTTCCCACTTCTAAAAATGAACACTATTCTCTATGATACTAATCATTTACTCCGAACTAAGTCTATAGTTAGAACGTACGAATTCGAATTCGAACATTTGTGGAGTACCTAGGCACATTCGTACAGTTTTACGTGCGACGTCCGAAGTTTCGTATTTCCTTTCGGATCATGGAGTAACCCCCCTGGCAAGACCAACATGCACGATGGTGGTAAGCCCATCATAATAAAACGCAAGTATGCCATGTTTCGGATATATCCTAGCATGATTGTGCCGACTGTTCAGATATTTTGGTGTACGGACTATTCAAATTGTAGATAGTTATAGAGCAAATCTGTCAATTACATATAAGTGTGCGAGCCACCCTCACCACTACCAAACTGACAGACGTCAGACGGAGTAGACGGGTCTTAGATACTAGAAATTAACCACTGTTTATATAAACTATCTATCTAAAGACCTGAACATAACAGGTGTAACCATAATCTACATTAGACTGCCCTTATAGATGTTTTACCGCAAATCTATTCTGCCGACCAAAAAAAAATAACGAGCAACCGATTCACTTAAAACATATCAATTCCATAAATCTTTTCAACTTGAAAAATATTTCGAAAGTGGGTAACTTTCTCTCCTAGCGGTGTGTCAAGGTGACGCACACCTCCGCTAATTACAAAGTTCAAAACCCCATTTCCTTTACGAAATCAGTTAAAAACAAACTAACAAGATAACTTGAGAGTGATAAACTCGCGGCATTTTGCCGCTCTCGCCGCGCCGCGAATTAGGTAATTGGGGGACACGTGTGTTACGTCACGCCAAACGATGCGAGTGTGTGTCCTGTTGGTTTAATGGCGACTGGCAGTGTGCTGTGGGGCTTGGGTTTGAAACCCAGGTTGAGTAGTATACTATGCGAGGGTTGAGGGTATGAGTTGTTTGAGGCTGAACTTTGTGCCTTAGCTATACATTCGCCCGTCACATTAGAGACTGAAACGAGCTTGGCGAATTGTGCGTGGGAATATTGTCTACCCCTTCGAGAATATAGACGTGAATTGTTAGTATTTTTGTTTTCATTTAAATTGTCCTAAACAACAGAAATTGTGAGTTAAAATAGATGAAACTTTAGAGTGAAATTTCATCTTTGTAAACCTCACTTGGGTAGAGTTTTACCCAAAAGTGAATGCAGCAAAAACCAGCAGCTGAGCAGCTGGTCGTTTCCTTATAAAATAAATAACGACCGTGTTTTGCAGAAATGATTTTATTTATTTTATATAAACTCTTTATTGGACATATCAAGTTAGATAGGAATTAGATAACAAATAAAAATTAATGGGAGCTGATATTTTTTTGCATTGAATTAATTTCTACTCGACACACATACGTACATAGCTCTCTATTGCGGATTTTCTATCATTATACATGGTGTTTGTTATCACAAATACTAAGAGGGATTAAACAAATCAATTATTAATTAATTAATTACTATCTTACGAGATATCTCCACGTAGCTTAGCATAGCGTGTGAATTATATACACTTACCTATTAGTTTTATTTCGGATAATATATGTAGGTGGGACAAGGACAAATGCCGTGCGAGCGGGACAAATAGTGAGGTTCCTTCGTTTCGACGACATATGTAGATGTCAGATTAACGGAAAACCTGAAAACGTCGGAGTTAATTTAAGTTGAACGTGAATGTACTGTCACCACAAAAAGTGATTGAGTGAAACTAAAACTACTCAACAACTTATAACAAATATTGAATATAAAACTCTATCGCTTTTACAATGATTTAAACCTTTAAAGTTTTTTTTATTATTATTGATATTAATCACGAAGAAAAGGTATATAAAGTCCAACAACCCGCACTAGGCCATAGTGTACTATATGACCTAACCACTTTAAATCGTACTCTTGACTGTAGTGGAGGCTCTTGCCCTGCAATGTGATGTATTTAGGCTGATACAGACACAGAATAACAAAGAAAATTGATGAATTGGTAGTTACTAAATACATAAAAAAGGTCTTTCAATTGTATCAGCCCATATACGACCCACTGCAGGGCACGGGCCTCCTCTACAATCGAGAGTACGATTGAGAGTGGCTAGGCCATATAGTCCACCACGCTGGCCCAGTGCGGGTTGGCGGACTTACATACCGTAGAAATTCTTTAAAATCGCTACGGTATGCAGGTTTCCTCACGATGTTTTCCTTCACCGTTAAAGTGCGTGGTGATTGACTATCAATACACACATAACTCCGAAAAGTCAGAGGTGTGCCCTGGGATTTGAACCCGCGACCACCGTGAACATGTAGGCAGTCGAGTCTGGTCCGATACCACGAGGCCACCACGCATTTATGAGCACGAGGCACACGCAAATGATCAATCAATTTTGAAAACCAATTTAGCAGTAAGTTTTCTCGTTTTAAGGTAACAAAAACGGATAGTATGAATGATTAGCGAGACAAATGTTATTGAACTACAAAAATAATTAATAAAAAAGGATAATTATAAATAAGAAAGAGCATTAAATAATTAAAAAAAAAAATAGTCAAAGCTACAATTATGAACACCCAACCAAAGTCATTACAACCGCAGATTTTTCTGATTAATCACAGCGATATAGTGGCTACCACAAACCTTGCTTTAGCCAAACGCTAAGTTTACCTAATGACGATATTAATTATTAGAACGAACAGCGTTAATTACATCGCTAGACTGCTGTGCGCGAACATAGCCAAATTTACAAATTAGCATAAACTATGTATGTATGAGTAACATATGAAAATCAGTGGGTTTGTCTTTTTGTCTGTTTAACTGATTTGGCAGGGATTACAGATTTCTTAAAGACGGCTATGTAACGATGATTTTTCTAATGTTGTTGGTGTTTAAGCGCGATGGTGACTGCTTACCATTTACTTACAATCAAAAGAATCGATTGAGAGTGGATAGGCCATATAGTCCACCACGCTGGCCTAGTGCGGGTTGGCGGACTTACATACCGTAGCAATTCTTTAAAATCGCTACGGTATGCAGGTTTCCTCACGATGTTTTCCTTCGCCGTTAAAGTGCGTGGTGATTGACTATCAATACACACATAACTCCGAAAAGTCAGAGGTGTGCCCTGGGATTTGAAACCGCGACCACCGTGAACATGTAGGCAGCCGAGTCTGGTCCGTTACCAACAGGCCACCACGCACTTCTGCTTAACATTAGGCTAGGTTTATTTTTAGCGCAAGTTCTACTCTAATAGATCTTATTTTAAGTTAAATCTAGCTCCACTCAAGATATTATAAATGTTTTAAAAATCTTTAGCCTCAGCATGTGCATTTCTGAACCCAGGCGTAATTCAACGCGCGTATTTATTGTTAAACAAAATACATATTTGTTTTAGTAGTTTTTTTCCTTTTTATGAGTCTATACTATTATCAAGACTATCAATTTAAATCTCCAACAATTTTATTAAACTTTATCTAAGAAGTAATTAGAAAAGATATCTAATTACAAAAGGGGTAGTTTTATATTAAAGCTATACCTAACCTCCAGGCTATAAGACGGGATCTCTCGGGAACCCTCCATTTTCCGGGAAGATAAGTATCCTATGACTTTCTTTAGAGTTGAAGTTTTATCCGGAACAATTTTTATCAATATTGCTTCAAGACGGCCATCTAATATCTACGAAAGCTTGATAAAGTGTCATGTGAAGAAAACGTTGGAGTTATTACCGATAGATTTTGTTTGTTTATCTTCGAAATATTATCTGTTTGATGTGACCATTTACACAACAGTAAGAAAGTTATAAAAAAGTCGAAACAGTTTAATTTTTCGAAACAAAAGTAAACATTTTAAAATTGCTAATCAATCTTCTTGTAACTTGTCATAATTAATAGTTTTATTAATTCAATGTCTTTGCCTCTAAGGTTTTAATTAAAATAATTACCTACACCCAAAATTCAAACGATATTTATTTATTTACACTTTTTACAAATGATGGCACCGTAAAATTGAACTCTAATTTTGTAAGGTTTTTGTTCAAATAAAGATTATTATTATATAAAACAAGAAAAAAATGGGGAGAATGCCTCAGGTATAAAGTCCACCATTAGACCTGAGGCATTCTCCACCGATATTCACCCTACAATTTTTAACGTCATAATTTACTAACAAAACTAATTTATTATTCCCAAGAGAACCAGCGCACAACATTAGCTTCCAATTAATAACATTGACTAGTGGGTCAATAGCGCGTTGTCAATTTGTTTCCAAATTATATCGCTTTTCAAATATCGATTGAACGCACTTCTAAAAGAGCAGCTATTACACCATTTGTATGGAGTTTAATAGTTCTTGTTTTAATTGAAGTATAGAATACTATTCTATACTTGAATTCAAACACAAATGACTAGTTAATTCGTATAATTTTTAAACAACCTCAAAAATAGGTTTTCAATTATTAGGAAACTTTTTTATGTATATTAACCGATTACGTGAAGACGCCTGAACCGATAGGACTACTTTTGAAATAAAAAAAATGATTTGTTTTTAATTTCACAATATGTAGTTCAATAAATAAAATTATGAAGACCTGATGAATATCTTCAGACTTGGGAAAGTTGAACTCCTCAAAATTGAGAAGTATTTCAATGGTTCCTTTTGCATAAGGTTTACTATAAGAGTTTTTACACCTCTCATAAGATTTCTGCCTGCGTCCGTGGCGTAGTTGTACTGCGGTATGATTACAACGCTGAAGTCTCGGGTTCGAATGCCGTGTCGGGCAAAGTGATATTGGATTTTTCTATTCATTATCAGGCCGGAGTCAGGAATTTGTGCCCAATATGGCGATAGGCTCGCCCCCTGGCACATCATGAGACGGAACACATACGGCGAAACGTGGGTATCCTGGTTGCACTGCCTACCCCTTCTGGGAATAAGGCGTGAAGTTTATGTATGTCTGTGTGTATGTCATAAGATTTCTGACAATAGCCGTGTTTCAAGTCCTGGATAATATATGCTTCCGAAGCATTTATAATACTTATAAATTCTTACGTTACAGATGCAACCATAACCTAGAAGATAATAGAAGTGCGTGGTGGCCTGTTGGTAAACGGACCAAACGCGGCTGCCTACATGTTCACGGTGGTCGCGGGTTCAAATCCCAGGGCACACCTCTAACTTTTCGGAGTCATGTGTGTATTGATAGTCAATCACCACGCACTATAACGGTGAAGCAAAACATCGTGAGTAAACCTGCATACCGTAGCGATTTGTATAAATTTCTATGGTATGTAAAAGTCCGCCAACCCGCACTAGGCCAGCGTGGTGGACTATATGGCCTAACCACTCTTAATCGTGCTCTCGATTGTAGAGGAGGCCCGTGCCCTGCTGTGGGTCGTATATGGGCTGATACAATAAAAAATACAATAAAATTTTCTCTTTTAATATCTACTTGTAACATTTTGATTTGAATATAAACGAGGTTGTCATGAAACGATGCGACGAAGTGCACATAATTAAATAAATTAAGTCTAAAAGGGTTTGTAATTGTATTATTACGACATTTATGAACAATGAAGGGTCCTGCTAAAGACTCAAAGCTTTCATTCTCGTTGCTAGTTGTACTTTCAAATGATTTTTGACAACGTATTTTTGGAATTTGATTTTCGATCCCACAATTACAGTTGCTATAGCACAAATCTTTTGTTACAATATAAGATATTTTAAATATTCCACATTAAGCATTACTACAAAATGTAACTGTTTTGAAGAATTCTACAACTTCCATCTTCCCTCCCATCACCATTAAAATACCCGTCGCGTACTACGAGTATAATACCCGCGACATAAGAATTATAAACATTTTTCAGCGCGAGCGTACGTCTTGAACCCGGCGCGACTCTACAATAAGTTTATCTTCGAAACTAACGCGTGTTCTCTGGCTTTTAAATTTATTATATTTGTCGCATCCAGCTTGGACGGTACCTATAGCTCCTTTGAATTAGTTATCTTTAACTAGGTATAAAGCCTATCTCTATTTTAAGGGATATATTAAGAATCAATGTAGAAATTGTAGATTTTGCGCAGATATTTTATTTAGATTGTTAGAACTTGTTTAGTAGATATTCCATCTTTCCCTTCCATCCATCATCCATCCATCAGCCAAAGAAAGTCCACTGCTGAACATAGGCCTCTCCTAATGATTTCCACAGTGACCTGTTGGAGGCAGCCTGCATCCTGCGACGTCCCGCGAACTTTTTGACCTTTTTTCCCCTTCATGATAAATAAAATTGAACACATTAATATAAAATCACGTCTTAAAATACCCGCTACTTAAAGCATTATAAACATTTTTCAGTGCAAGCGTACGTCTTGAACCCGGCGCGGCTCTACAATAAGGATAACTTGCAAACTAGCGCGTGTTCTCTCGCTTTTAAATTTATTATAATTGTCGCATCCAGCCCGACCCGTATCTATAGTTTTGTTGAAATTGAGATCTTTAACTAGGTGTTTTAAATCCTTTATGGGTGCTTTAAGTTGTGCGGAAATTTTCAAAACATTTTTTGCGCAACGTCTTTAACTTTTTAAGTCTTTATAAATACAGACACCAAGGCCGTATTACTTCAGTGATTGTATCTTTATTCTTTGTTCTGTAAAACAAGAGGGGGCTATAGTTCTATTCCAGTGTAAATAAATATAATTTGGGTTTGTATTCAGATCCAAAAAATAAAAGCTCCATGACATTAGACAAATTTTGCAATACATGCCAGTCAAGCATACGGTCTTTTTATAAACCAATTTGTTCTGTACAATAGATAAAAACTATAAAGCATTGACACCATGTAAATAACTTAAACAACTATAAAAAGATTTCATACCCAATTCACCATAACATAACAAGCTTGCTTCTAACCCACAAACGACAATCACTTAGCATTTCAACCTCCCTCTCGTATTACCATAAACCTCATAAAATTGGGCAGAAACCTCCATAAGAGTCAAATAAAAAGCATGAAATGTATCAGGCGTTATAGTTCGCAGCCCACCTCGCAAAAACTACTGTAAGCCATTTTTATGTAATAAGTTTTGTTATTTTAACAAGCGGCGTGAGGGCGAATAAATATTTTTTTCAACATTATGCACGATACGTTACCTTTGTGTGCATACTATTATAAATGCGAAAACAATTTTGTATTTTTTACTCATCCATCCATCCATCAGCCAAAGGAAGTCCACTGCTGAACACAGGCCTCTCCTAATGATTTCCACAGTGACCTGTTGGAGGCAGCCTGCATCCAGCGACGTCCCGCGACCTTTACCAGGTCGTCTGACCACCTAGTGGGTGGACGTCTCACGCTGCGCTTTTTTACTACAATATGTACATTGTATAAGCTTGAGGAAGTAACTATAGTGTCCCATTTACACGGGGAGATATCTCGCCTCCAAGATACGATTATTGCAAGGATATAAAAAAAGTTGCATCGTGTAAACATTGTCAGAACAAGATAGTCTTATGGCGGTTATGTCATTCCGCCATCGACTTCCGCCATTGACTGCCTCGGTGGCGTAGTGGTACTACGGTACGATTGCAAAGCTGAGGTCTCGGGTTCGAATCCCGGGTCGGGCAAAGTGATATTGGATTTTTCTATTCATTATCAGCCCGGAGTCAGGAATTCGTGCCCGATATGGCGATAGGTTCGCCCCCTATCACATCGTGGGACGGAATATACAAGGCGAAACGTGGGTGTTCTGGTAGCACCTCTGCCTACCCCTTCTGGGAAAAAGGCGTGTGTTTATGTATGTATGTATGGTTATATCATTCGATTGTCGCACACGATTCTCGCCGCGAGATACTCTCCCCGTGTAAATGGCGCTTAATAATTAATGGGAATCGCAGAGCAGCCAAAATAAAATGTCCTTTAGTTATGACTTTGCCATGATTAAACTGTTGAACCGATTGTTATATAAAATCGCAAATAGATGACCTAACATGAAGAAAGATACAGACTTATTTTTACTCTTATTCCACACCTAAAGAACAGAGAGGTGCAAAGTTTGTAAGGATAACGTAAAGTTTCTTTTCAGTTTACTGGAGTGAAGAGAAAAACTGAATTCGAGAAAGGCGGGGCCGGAAACTAGTTCAACATATTTTATTTAATTAGCAAGCACAAAAATCTAAAAATAATGTACAAAATAGTAATATTTTTACTAGCGTCTATTCGATATTATACGAACGTGAAATAAATTTAACGCAACATCCGTTATCAGGGGATCCACACACAACGCGTACATTAATTAAATATTTTATTTACATAATTAATGTCTGTGTGCATTAGTTCCAGTGAAAGTTTAATGCGATGTTAATATTTGGTGTAAATGAACTATTTTCCCTAAACAAAATAAAACAGAGAATATTTTTATTGGCATCAAAAACTTAAAAGATATGCAACTTTTTGTAGTTATTTTCTTCGTTTTTCTCACTATGTTTCTACAAAGTGACTATGAAGGTAAGATAAACAACCATCAAGAAATAGCTGCCGCTCGCCGGTCGTTGCAATTTTGGCGGCCTAGTCGAATTGGGATATACATTTTTTTATAGCATAGGTCCGGCAAAAGTGTAAGCAGGTCACCTGATTGAAGTGGTCACTGCCGCCCATGAACATCCACAACGTTTGGATCATGGTGTTGCCGGCCGATCAGATCGGGAGGGGAGCGGAAAGGAAAAAGGATAGGAAGATGAAAGGGGTACATACGGTAAATCCAAAATGAAATCAAACACTTGTATGGACCATTAATCGATATGTATGGTGGTTGCTAGTTGCTACCTCTGCAGATAGAAATATTTTACCACAAGAATAAAATCGATCCGCGGAGTAGCTCAATAATGAATCTTGCCAAATCGCTTTAGTTAATACATTCAATAGTCTCATAGCCCAGACCCACACTAAGATCGAGTCTTGTGTCGTAGGTATTAGGAACTACGAGAGACTTCACTTTCACAAACACCTAGTCCCCAAACCCGAAACAAATAGGCGTGGATCACACAAATATTTGTCTTAGTGCGGGGATCGAACACGCGGCCCCACGTTTCACAGCCGGCGTCTAACCAACTGCGCCACGGTGGCTGTATTTAATAAAAAATAAAGGTACAGAATGCCCAATAACTTATTCCCATCCTTTTTTCTTCCCGATCACCTCCCAATTGGGCCGGCAACACATCCATGATCCAGCGTTGTGGATGTTCATGTGCAGTGATCACTTACTATCAGGTGACCTGTTTGCTCGTTTGCCGGACCTAAGCAATAAAAAAAGCCTTGATTTTCCGCCTAAGAAACCTACGGAACTTCAAAACTAACTCCCGTTTACCTTGATTATCCTTGTTCGCATAACTTTATACGCAATGCAGAGCGCGTATATTTATTTAAGAACTAAATTCACGTATTTCATGAAACACGTAGGTAACTAATGTTATTTCTTTATAATCAAACATATATGATTTATGCCATAATGTTTTTATTATTAAAACATTTTATTGCTGCAGGTTCGCGTCGTTGGTCTAGTGCTGTTATTAAGAATTGTGAAGTCCTAGTTCTGATCCCCTGGTTGGGAAATTCACTTTGTGTGAGGTGTCTGTTTTGAAAATTCTTTATGAGTTGCTCGGAACTGGATTTTTTGCCCAGGGCGACAATAAGTTCGCCACTTATCACATCTTCAAAGCAAAATAAGTTCGGTGAAATGTAAGTCGCATACATACATAAACATCACGCCTTTATCCCAGAAGGGGTAAGGAGAGGTGCATCCAGGAAACACACATTTCCCTTCGTGTGTGTTTCGCTACGATGTGATAGGGGTCGAGCCTATCGCCATATCGGGCACAAATTCCTGACTTCGGTCTGATAATGAATAGGAAAATCCAATATCACTTTGCCCGACCCGGGATTCGAACCCGAGACCTCAGATTTGTAGTACTCTCGATTGTAGAGGAGGTCCGTGCCCAGCAATGGGACGTATATGGACCGATACAGAGCCTAACATAGCTAACCAGCATAAAAATAGACTTTGCAATACAAACCGATTATGAGTGATCCGGATCTATCCGGTTCACTCGGAGTTTAGTAAGTCTTGACGAAGGTTGATCCCGGAGCTGTTAGCGATAAGTCACGCTTTCGATACCCGGCGCTGTTTGTCCGGCTATTATCTAAAATAACCCGGTTTGGCTAATTATGAAACTTCCGCGAGGGTTATTTGTTTTTTGAACCGGTTACGGGTGAATTGATGGTGTTTTAAGATAAATTGTTTTGTATGTCAATTATTTTAAGTCCGTGTTATTATTTTTTATTTATATATAGTTTATTGTACACCTAAATAAAAGAAACTTATAGAAGAAATAAAAAACACTTAAATTTTATTTTATGTTAAGATATTTTTTTACTATCTAATTGTATACGGATCATATCAGATAACACTATTGACCAATGATATTACACATATTACCATGTATTTCATTACAATATGTTCCATCATCGTATTCGCCCTCTCGCCAGGATGACCTCTGCTAAACACAAATCTCTTCTGAGGAGATCCTCAGAAGAGATCTTTATGTCGGTGTGGAGATCCACACCGACATAAAGAGGTCCTTAACGACTCAACAACATATTATTACATACTTTGGATTAGGTTTAATATAACATTTTTATTATATTAAATCGAATCCAAAAAGAACCATTGGAATCGTACTCAATTTTGAGCAGTTCTACTCTCCAGGTCCAAAGATATTCACCAGATCTTCACCACTTTTAATGACACCAAATAACAAACACCAGCTTTCGATCTAAGAAAAATTAATCAAAATCAGGTCATCCGGTATAAAGTCAAATTGAGAACTACCTTCATTTTTAACCGACTTCAAAAAAGGAGGAGGTTCTCAATCCGTCTGAATCTTTGTTTTTTTTTTGTAGTCGCATCATAAACGCAACTTCATAGTATGTTTATTATGTTAGAAGTGCGTGGTGGCCTGTTGGTAAACGGACCAGACGCGGCTGCCAACCTGTTCAAGGCGCGGCGGTCTGTATGATATGGTATCTATTTAGTCACTGCCTGACTGCCTCCGGCGCAGTTGTACTACGGTATGATTGCAAAGCTGACGTCTCGGGTTCGAATCTCGGGTCGAGCAAAGTGATTTTGGAATTTTTAGCCTGGAGTCAGGAATTTGTTCCCGATATGGCTATAGGCTCACCCCCTATCACATAATGGGAAGGAAAATACAAGGTGAAACGTGGGTGTCCTGGTTACACCCTACCCTGGTGCCTACTTTCTGGGAAAAAGGCGTGAGTTTATGTATGTATGTTTATTTTGTCAAAATTAGGCACTTTCCTAGCACATAGATCTACTGAAATTGCTACAAAACTGTAGACTACCGGCCGGCATTTCTAAGAAAAGCGTTGTAGAAAATCACATCGAAAAGTATATAAAAATACATAAAATAAATAAAACAACATAAATCGTTGAATTCAAGAGACAGTGGTCCTAGTAAACGCGTAGTCTCGCATCAGCCCGGCAAATCCAATAACACAGGTCGAATGCTTTCACGAGAAAACCCATCCTTTTTATTTACAAATCATATAAGTGTACATGACATTGCCTTTTTTATTACACAAATCCTGTCTAGGAACTAAAAGCTTACCCAATGATAAGTAATTCTTGATTACCCAAGAATTATTACATTTTAATAAGGTATTGCCGACTTGTCAAAATGAGAAGGTAATATACGGGAATTAAAAAAGGGGTTTTGGAAACAATGCCGGTTTATTTATGGCAATAGTACCAACTCCATGGGGCCGGAAAATTCATATAGTAGACAAAACTTCAAAGCAGCTATTTTTATTTATTTTAAGGGAACATACGTGTTGCAAAAAGAAAACAGAGTAAAAACTATACACTAATTACATGTTTCCACAGATACAATGTGGCTCTACCACTTTTGGTTGAGAAAACAATTTGACCACAATTGTAATTTTTCCCATAAGTTTTCACATCACTAGCTGCTTAATCATAAATCAACCTCTTTCTTATTCTCTTTACGCATAAACATACACCAATACAAAAGCGTAAACGAAAATTGTAAAACGTGGCGTCGTGATCACGCGATCTATTACGCGGCGTATCAATTCACCCCGTATACAGGAGCAAGTTGTGTGTAATCATGAAAAATAAGCGCATTATTCCGCGCGGCGTGGCATAAATGTATAAATTTTCAATTCCTCACGGAGTGACGTCTTATTTCGCTATCTTGCGCACAAAGCTACTTTACTCGGCAGTCGCTGCGAGCGTGTTTCGTTTTATTTTTAAAGAAAATATAAGCTTTATTGTATACTGACCTGTTATTAATTTATGTAGATAGGACGGAGCAGCCGTCATCCCATAATGAACGGGCAGATTATTTTAAAAATGTGGAAAAATCGCATTGGAATCTTGCTTTAAAAGGGGAGAATAATGTGTACTCTCAACCGATAAGCGTACACGAAAAGTTTGTCTGCTTGAATAAAAACAGCCAAACTTTCCTGATTTATTAGAACCGATACGTACATAAGCTCACGCCAGTATCCTCGAAGCGGTAAACAGAAATGCCATCCACATTTGCTAAACTTATTTATGTCAAGAGTCCCGAACTACTCTGTACTGCACCGTATCAGCTCATAAACGTCCCACTGCGGGGAACGGGCCTCCTCTACAATGGATAGTACGATTAAGAGGGGTTAGGCCATATAGTCCACCACACTGGCCTAACGGGTTCGCGGACTTTACATACCGTAGAAATTCTTAAAAATCATTACGGTATGCAGGTTTTCTCATCGTTGTAGTGCGTGGTGATTGATCATCAATACACACATAACTCCAAAAAGTAAGAGATTCGCCCTGTGATTTGAACCTGCGCCCACCGAACAACTCATGTTATTTTTTTTCAAATTTGTTAATTTCGCAAAAAGTAGAATGCCTGAAGTAGGAATCGAATTAAAGATCCAACGTTTTAAAGCTTCTTCTGAACAAGTAAGGCGACTATCTACTCTTTATTTTAACACAAGAGTTCTTTAAATTAATTGCTCCGTAACAAACACCGGTTAAGTTTTTAACAACTCGATTTCGTTAATAAACGGGCTCTTTCCCTGTGCTTCCAAGTTTAAAATTAAGTTTAATAATTACATGCGAATTCTCAACTTTAAACTTGCGATATATTCGAAATTAATTTGTTTTTATAATTGGGTTAAAGTTATTTATAACGCGTTGAAAAAATATAAAGGCGTATTAACTTGTGCTTGTTAATTTGCTCGAAATAATCTAACAAGTTGTATTAAGTGAGTGTCACGTAATTGATTTACAGAAAAAATGTAGGAACGCTTTAAATTTATCGCAGTAGTTAGCATGCTTATACAAAAATATCATACCTTTGAAATTCGAGTGACAATCTTTCAATTATGCAGATGCAAGGTATCCGTCGCGAGAATATTCTCGCGTTAGTTTCCTTCACTGTTTTGAAAAACAATAAATAACTTAATACCGACAAAACTTCGGAAAACTAGAGGTATATACGCTCAATTTGAACCTTTCTCACCTCTGTATTAAATGCACTTATGACAGTGTCGGTAGATGTAAACTAAATATGATTAACAGATATGAATAATTAAGTGATGCAATCTTCCTGCTTCTGTCAGTACGTTGATGACGTCTTACAGAACATGAACTCTTTATCATTCATTACAACCAACATAATCTATGGGTTTAACCTCTCCACCTGTAATTAAAACAAACATCAGAATAACAAAAATAAGAAAGACCTTGACATTGGCACAATCTCCGATTCTATGGGGGAGCCACTTATCCTTAAACAAGAAGAAGAACATGAACTCATGAAGAACATTACTTTTTTGAGAGAAAAGCTCTTTCAGCGTCCTTTCCGCTTGCTTTGGGTCTTCCTGCCTGGAATTGGTGTAGTCTGTTCTCTGTACTGTACTGTATCAGCCCAGATAGGTCCCACTGCAGGGCACGAGCCTCCTCTACAATCAAGTGTATGATTAAGAGTGGTTATGCCGTATAGTCCAGCACGTTGCCCTAGTGCGGATTGGCGGACTTTTACATACCATAGAAATTTATACAAATCGCTATGCTATGCAGGTTTCTTCACGATGTTTTCCTCTCCGTTATGTTACGTGGTGATAGACTATCGAGTCTGTTCCCACCACACAGCTAGTAGTGCCGGGCTAGGGCCCTAATACTTATGCTGCCATACCGACATAAGCCCTGAGTGCAACTGTTGCATCAAAGAGCTTGCAGTGCCCATCAGAAGTCCTGAGCGAATTAAGGACAAACCTATCTCAGACACTTCCAAATTTAAGAGGCGTAATTGCGATCCCTATACTTTTTTGAGTACCCTTTAACCTTCGGGCGCCCGCTTGGATCGTGGGCTACGCATGCCACCGCCTCTCACGAGATCGCTTTCAATGATGACGTAACGGCCCCCGTATCGTGCTCAGCGACCCCAAAAATTCCTTTTACTCCAGATTAGGAATATCGTGATGGGATTCTACGATTGTTGCCACATGGTAGACGCTAACCTCTATCCTGCGGTCAGCTTTGTGCTGTATTTTCTCTCCTAAGTTAGGTATTTTCCGCCTATTTACACATCAAGAAAGTTACCAAGAAAAAACCTAAAAGCTATTCAACGCGCAGAATTTACTGTTTCTACATAACAGCGATTAAAACCACATAAATGTTTTAAATAAATGTAAGTATAAAAAACTTTAAATAATGTCTTATCGCGCAGGTACCGCGCCGGGACTCTCAATTCTCTTTAAAAGAATTTTCGATGTTACCGCTTTTCGTACCCGCTTTCTGCAACTTTTAACTCATTTTACATGCAAATGTAGCTCTTATGTGTAACGTAATAAAGTACACAGGTACTGTAAGAGTATTATTGTCAGTTCCAATGGTGAATTATTCGGTCGAGAGGGTAGTTGTAGGAACGGAGTGCGACAGACGACGCGCACCTATTTTATGACGGTCGACTGAAAAATTTCTCACGTTTTCAAAGAAACTAAAATCGATTTCAATTTTACAACGTACGGTCGTGTGTTATTGTCTCTGTACTTTGTTTTATTGTTGGACTTTATCTTGCGACGCGACGCTTATAAATAAATTTATAATTATATAAAATACTTTATTTCTTAATATCGGTAAGCATCCTCCTTTACGTAATTTTGTGTTCTAAATCATAGCAATAATGTCGTCTATCTTAACTCTAGAATTCGATTAAAAGTTTGCCAAATATCTTGTATAAAATCTTCAATGATTTAGCAATATTAACACTAAAATAGCTACTAGTGCTGTGAATCTTAAAACATAACGAAGAACTTTAAAGTTTCTCATATTACATTAACGGGAAAAAGAACTTGCAAATTAATAATTTCATAGCATATATGTTTCTGCGATTGTTAGCATTTTATGATACATAATAATTGCTTCAGATATCATATTTTATACTTAAGTGTAGGATAAAATAGCAATATTTCATTAAAACGTTGGCCGTTTCATTTAGCCTCGAACATTTTTCGCTGCCAAATGCAATAACATGATCAAAAGTATTGTATTTCTTGTAATGGATTAAATCAAACAAGTATATGCTGGACTTCCTTTGGCTGATGAATGAATGAATGTAGATACTTTGCTATTATAGATAGAGGAGGTGCACAGATATTCTAAAATCTCATAACAAATAAATGAAAATTTAAAAATTATTCCCCACGGAACAGAATCGCTGCTTAGTGCTCAAAAGAATAGCTCCATTAGAGCAAAAGTTTTGTTCGCGAACGCGGGCCATCATGGCTAATTTAATAGCATTAGGTAATCCGCATAAGTACCACTAAAACTAGTTGTTGAAGCGATATGCACAACGCAGATAGTGCTGTATGTATAATTAGCTGAAAATATAACGTTATCATATTAAACTGGAACCTGGTAAAAATAGTTATATACATACATACATAAACACACGCCTTATTCCCAGAGGAGGTATGCAGAGGTGTTACCAGGACACCCACGTTTCGCCGTATGTGTTCCGTCCCATGATCTGATAGGGTGCGAACCCATCGCCATATCGGGCACAAATTCCTGACTTCGGGCTGATAATGAATAGAAAAATCCGATATCACTTTTCCCGATCCGGGATTCGAACCGAAGACGTCCGTTTTGCAATCATACCGTAGTACAACTACGCCACCGACGCAGTCGAAAAAAAAAATTATCGTGTGTGAAATACGGCACTGGTAAGCCTCATCTACACGGGGAGAACTTCTCATCTCGTAAATACGATTATCGTAAGAATATAAAAAAGTTGCATCGTGTAAACATTGTCAGAACAGGTTATCTTAAGGCGGTTATGTCATGCGATAATTGCATACGATTCTCGCTGCGAGAAACTCTCCCCGTGTAAATGGCGCTTCAGAGACACTTGCTTGAAGCTCGTCTTTAACCCGCAAAGAAATGAATCAGAAAAATCGAAAACAGTATTTAAAACTTCATTTTGTTCGTGTGTTACTACTAAAACTGATGTAAATATTTAAAAACAAACACATAACAGTAATAACAACTTTTATTGTAGTTCATTCTTTACAGTAGCATCTACGATGTTGGTATCGCTGGTGGAAAGTCCAATGAACTCGGATATATCTTGCCATGTCGAAGTATCTATGGTTAAGAGTAAATCCGATTCTAAATATGCTGCTTCCACTGAAAAACATAGACAAACACGTTCTAGTATATGTACTATAAATTAATGTAGAACACGATATGGAATATCATTAGAAATTTTGAGAAATTGAAAACAGTAATGAAATTGGTCGTTGGAATCTTTTCCCTACATCCGCACATTCTGTACCTGACCTATAATAATCGTATTTTTTCTATTAGTGTTAGGGAGTACCTACCTATATGAACGTAAGTACATATGTACATATTTTTGAAATCTAGAATGCCACAGTTCGAATAAAATAGTTAATATTTAGTAGGAAGGAGAATCCTAGCACTGGTTGACACTACGATCGGTAAGAAAAAAAAATCCATAAATTGTAAACCACGAGGATGAAGATTCATCTCTAGGTCAGGTAAACCAATTATGAAGATTTTTTTATTAATTAATCGAGGACCGTCACATGCCAGAGTGTAGTTTTGACCTGTTAGCAAGACTCCATATATATTATGAGATGTAAATAACGTTATAATAAGGCATTCGTTGCATCTCCATATATCCCTTTTATAAGCTTAACGGCATGATTTTATTGAACTAAAATAAATAAAATTCATAAAAATCAAGGCAATAAAACTCTTTTAATAAATAAAAAGAGAAAAAAAGGCAATAAAACTTGTGAACATAAACAAAATACCAAAACAATAGTTGGCGATCATTTTTTACCGTTTCCGACGTCTATGAAATAGTTTTTTTCCACAGTGGCGACTGTTATTTAGATAGTGATAAATAAAAATATATTGTTTTAGTTTTGAAATGTTATTAAAGCTTTTACTTATTTTGCAAAAAATAATATTACACTTAACGTCATAAGCATAATCGTGACCTCGAATCATGATGAAAGTTTTTGTCGCGGACCGTGGTTATTGGATACTACGGGGAACTTTTTGATCCTAAAATATCCAGACCAGACAAGTAGTTGTATAGGCATTTATTGCAACGTAGTATCTGGTATCTACATATTATATGTATGGCGATAAATACCTCTCATTTGATTTATATCGTTCACGATCTTTTTCAGCTTAGCTAACTCCTTTTCTATTTTTGTCTGGACGTTTTGAAAGAAATCCGGGTCATCGAACTCTTCAGATGGCTTCTGATCTATATTATTATCCATTATTTCTTCGATAAATAATTAAACTTAACAAGAAAAGATCTAGATCTTTAAATAACTGTAAATAAATACAGGCGAGCAACTATGAAAAATAAAATTTCAAAATATAATTCGCGCCATTTTACTTTTTTTTTCTATATCCAATATCCATAGACAAACCAATTGTTTTTAATAAATCCTTTTTTATTAATACAAGCACAAACAATATGGACAAATGACAAATGAAAGGCAATTGGAAAGAAAGTAAAAGATAACAATAATAACATTTCTTGCTAATACGCTCGATATACAATTAAAAGTTTTAACAACAAACTGTCAAAAGAGACTTGAGAGAGATAAATGTTTAAGGCGACGACATATTATCGACTAAACAGTACAGGTTGATATGTTATTATAAAATAATAAAATTGGACAATAGTTTATCTTTTATAAAAATCTTTACCATTTATACAGTACTTTGTGCAAGGACTTAAAAGTTATAGGTATTTAATTAAATAAATACATACACCCGACAGTCACATTCATAGTTCTCATCCCACATTGAGATCAATTATGTCTTGTGTCGAGGGTATTAGAAATTACGAGTGCCTTTTTGGTCTCACGCTCAAACCTGACGCAAATATTTGTAGGCCACACAAACATTTGTTTCTGTGCCGGGATCGAACCTGCGGCCTCTGGTTTCACAGTCTGCCAATAACCAACTATACCACAGTGGCCACCAATTATGATTCTCTTTAGGAATCATTACATTAGCTTGACTTTTTCGTTACTACATAAATATGGCCATCTCTTTAGCAGTCAAATTCTCTGTTAACTGGGCTATCATATAAAATTCTGGAGATTTTACTGTTTTTTCACAAATGTAACTTAATCCTTATTTCCGCATACTAATTCAATCCATACAACTTTGTTCTATTAGATGTAGACGTTAATTTGCAATAAATTATTTTTTTAACGACTCAAACTTTAGTACCGACAAAATAACAATTTTCGACGACAATCGCGCGACAAAATCACGTCTCAACTCGCCATCGTAAAATCCGCCTTAAAATACGGAATTGGGTCAAACAACACGCGATAACACATCAAAAAGTTAAAATATTAACTGCCAAGAAAATGGCGTAATTCTTATTATTTTTTAGGCAAGTGTAAGCTTCATTGCGACGTTTATGAATTGTTTGTTGATAAATTAATTTTAGAGTAAATAAAACCTTTATGGTGTTTTCGTGACATACATAAAAAAAAACGTTATTTGAATTTATAATATTTAATTATTATTAATTACAGTTTATTAATAAATATCGTAAAAAATGTACCTACTGAGTATTTGATTATTGAGAATATTAAACATACAAAATAAGCGGCGAGACGAACTGTCACAACTCCCGCCAAAAAAATATTTATTTTTAAATTATTTCAGCATAAACAAAACGAATTTTCTCTTGCATGAAATATCAAAAAAGATATGACTAAAAACGCCTAAAACAATTTGTATGCTTATTTTATGAGTGCAATGGTATGGAATAGTTAATTTTATAGGCAAAAACGTTTAGATAGGTGTTTATCAGAGCGTGAGTGATGTGCATCACTTCGGAATAAAATAAAATGTGGCTGTATTTTTCACATATTTTTTTATCTATACATATAAATAAAACTGAGGCGTCTGTTTTGTCTATCTGTCTGTCGGTCCGTTTGTTGCAGCTAATCTCGAGAACGGCTGACCGATTTTGATGAAACTTTCACAGACAGATAATAACATTTTTACGGGAGTAACACAAAAGTAAAACTAATTATTTCATTCGGTTCTTTATTTGAATGTCGAAAACATTTGGGGTTCCGTAAGTACAAAAACCCCTTAAAAATTGAGCCTAGTTGTTTAATTAAAGTCTCGAACAGGGCAGGGAAAGCAATATTTAAATCGTAACTAATTTAATAAAAACGGCATGTACGTAACATAGTTAGATTAAGGATTTAATATTTTTATGTTTTAAGTGGGTATAAGGAAAAAAATTGCTGGCAAAGTAAGTAATTTATATTAAAATAAATCGTGCAGACAAAGTTGCGGGCAAAATCTAGTATTACTGAATAAAAATATTTGCTTTTCAATAGTTTTATTGACTTCTGTTACGGAGCAGAGTATGAACAGCTTTACATCAGCTGACAAATTAGATTCTTAGCTTATAATAATATTAAATTTTGAAAAAATCTACATAAGTCAATTGTTTATAAAAGTTCTTCGTTTTTGCACGTTTAATGAAATCCTGAAACATTACTCCTTTTTTAGTAGGAGCATGAAATATTGCTTAATTGTCACGCCCTCATGACCTTAATTAATGTGAAATAATATGCTCAACAAAAATATTTGCTCCACGTGCGCCGCTCGCCCATTGACAGGCAACTAATAGGTAATTATCGAGTGAAATTCAGGCAATCGAGAGCGGACACATTATTTGAGAAGATAATTTGATACGATAAAAACTGTCCTATAATTAATTAAAATAACTATGAAAAATATATGAAGAACATTTCATTTGCCTATTACATAATTACGCCTTTTTATGTTAAATTTTTTTGTCATATAAAAATTCTATCGAAGTTTCCACTGGCTTGTTACCAAGCCAACTAACAAAAAAAAAACAAAAAATGATGCGGTTGTTTTTTTTTCAATTTTCCTCCAATTGTTTTGTGTTGAAACAATAAACAACGTGAGTAAATGTTTATTGCATTTTAATTGCGAGCGCAGTTGAACAATGATGCCAATCATCTCGTCGGCACTAAATCTGTTTTTGGATGAGTTTTGGTATGTGTGCCGCGTCACAGGCCGAATGTCATTGGATTTATAAATACGATCAGCTCCAGAAATAGGCAGCTAACAGGTTTTCCAGGCGTACCGACCAAAATAAAGTAGCCTGGATCCGTTAACAATATCATTGTCTTGGACGGCGGTTGTGGCGGCCATTGTGAGTGGATTTCCCAAAGATTTCGCTTTGTTTTTTTTTTTGTGTAGTGCGATGGATAATGACGATGTTCAACAGTTTTCGTTGCGATGGCACAACCATCAGGTAGGTAAGTATTTTTTTTAATCAACACACTGGATGCACAGGTACACTTACACTTTGTATAGCTGTAGAATACGCTTTCCATTTTTGAATCACGATAAAAAAAATAAAATGCATATTTTATAATCTATGAATGAAATTTGAAAATAGAATCGTGGGCTTTAAAAATAATATGGCCTAATAAACTGATGTCAAAGTTATCGCTAATAAAATGGTAATAACATTTGAAAATTATAGCTAGTTTATTTAAATTGGGATTATATATGAAACACGGTTGTGAACGTCCTACGCTTTTACCTGTACATAAAAACACATCGCACACTGCTTTCCAAATGGCTGCTTTATTAGCTAATGTAATGTGAAAAAATTTTGAAGACATTAAAATAAACACCTCGTTCGATTTGACTGCTTATTTTATTTGATAATATAATATCCTATTAATTAAATAATAATAGTAAATAAAAATAATTTATCCAATACGAATTATTAGCGATTATTTAATTTTAATGTCTACAAAATTATTTTACCTCTATGTTTTAATTTTAAGGCAAATACGTGTAATTTTGCAAATAATAGTACGTTCCGTATATTCCAATACATTTAGACACTATTTTACACTAACTTCTCATTTAAAAACTATTTTATTGGTATTAAATAGAACAAATACTTAAACTTTCGACTGAACTACATTTATTAAAAATAGACGACTCGGCCGGAGCATTTATTTACAAAGCTATTTAGCTTCCTGATTGATGGCTCAAACGCTGACACGTGTAGATAATTAACACAGAAGAAATATAAAATAATATTTAAAACTGTTTACTCCTTAAAATAAGTGATACGTATTCTATTGATGTAGGAATACAACAATTTTGTAATAAACACACCACGTGGATTACCGACGCAATGTTTATTTCATTTCTATGCTTTATGTTATCAATAAAGTATTATAATAGATGTGATTTCTTATATAAGAATATTTACAATGGCATGCGTCAATTGTCATTAGTCTACGTGTATATTTTAACATAATACTCGTATATTGAATAACTAGAGATATATTAATTATTTTAGTCATAGATAAACACCAAATATTTAGAAAACAGAAAAATAAATTGTCATCTCGAACAGTTTTTGCATGACGCAAATACAACTACATACTTAGCTATCACCGTATTTATCTACACAAAAACAATGAGAAAGTAAAAACAAAACGCAACTTAACCAGTCAACCTAAATAGCCATAATAAATAGTAAAATAATTAAATTCATGGACCATAAAATTACCTTTAAATTCAATTAATATTAACTTCAAAATCAGCAGTTTAATTCTGCATATATCTAAGACATCCATCGGGTTTGTTTCACAGAACAATGTGATTGGAGCGCTGGGCCGCATGCTGGCGACGGGGGCTCTAACAGACGTGACCTTGAGCGCCAGTGGGACCTCTGTGAAGGCACACAGACTTGTACTAGCATCATGCAGCCAGTACTTCGCGCAGTTGTTCAAGGTGAGCTCAACTGGAGGAAGAAGAATAAGTATCGGCCGAAATCATCTGTCCTATTGCAGGGCATGGTCCTCCCCTACAATCGAGAGTACGATGAAGAAGGGATTATTTATTTATTTGGACAACCAGTGGTGGTTACAAAACATACATTATAAAAATATTAAAAATAAATGTAACACCTTTTAATGCTATCACATGTAAGAATAATTACTGAATAAAAAAGAAATAAAAGAAAGATAAAATCATAACATCGGGATACGTCATTTAGTCCACCACGCTGGCCTAGTGCGTGTCGGTGGACATTACATACCACATCCTTAGAAATCGATTATAATGTTTATTACGATTATTTATTACAACAATAGAGGACCATAGAGGATTCGTACTTCGAACTTCGATTCCGATCATAGAATACCCCCCCCCCCCCGCATAAAGTCCTGAACCCACATTAAGAAACGAGTTTGAGTCGTGGGTATCAAAAACTAGGGGAGACTTTTCGGTTTCAATAACATAGCACCGCAGCCATTCGCTATACAGGCGGCGCGGCGTCTAACCAACTCCGCTACAGAGGGTATCAAAAAATGATTAACGATACTAATTGCTATCTATGCATGGTCTCGAAAATAAACCATTTTAAGTCAAATGCGAGCGTGTTGATAAATTTATAACTCATCTGGATTATTTTCGTCATCGATGCTTAGAATGCGATCAAGACCGTTGATTAATTTCATCCAGTAATCGAACGTCTTACCATCGGTATGCGTTTTGGTCGTTACTTCACTTAACTGTAGTTAAATAAACTTGCAGTACCAGTATGAAAAAATAGAACCTCTAATAACTAACAATTAATGGATTATTAATTATTCCAACACATAATATGACATATTTAAAAATAAGATACATCGTTAAACTCCAGAAATTCAAATTGCGTTATTTTATAATCAAAGTTTTAAGCCTTCGAGAATACCCGTCCGCACACGAATGTTATCACTACAGGCCAAGCTGTTGCATCAGCAACCTGCAATATGGCGTCTCAATCAAGCCAGCTTATAGGCTTCATTCAAAATGCAGGGTGGCTCTACCAGTTTGTGTCTCTAGACTCTAGGTATACATTGTGGGTCTATCTAGACACATAGGACCTTAGTTATGCTAACAATGTTTTAATTAAACATAAATTATCGTAAATATGTCCCGAAATGTAACCAGAATTAAAGGTGTGATGTGTTGGACTCGCATTTAATATTTTGTAATAATTTTGTCTAATGATTGAAGTATTAATTAACAACACAAATAAATTAAAATAATTCATATCCAAAAGCGAAATACTTACAATACTCGCGTCTAGAATTAACACAAAAGACAAAAATCAAGCAACGAATTCACTTCACTAATATTTGTAATCTAAATCAATCACTCCATTCTCCACTTCAAATACCATTCTCTTTCTCCACTCAATCTCTTACTCTAGTCTTCTCATCTTTCAGGAAGTGGAGGCTGACAACACCCTGGTGGTGGTTCTAGGCTGCGACGCCGCTGAACTGAAGCTTCTTCTGACCTTCATGTACACTGGAGAAGTAACTGCGTCCAGGGTCATACTGCCTTCGCTCCTGAGGCTGGCGCAGACCTTGAAGGTTTCTGGCCTTACTGATGCTGATGCTGTGAGTCACGAACGCTGTTCTTAGAAATTATTATATGAAAAAGCCAACAACCATGTCAATCATTAACTTTTTAACAGGGGTGTTTATTTATAAACGCACTGGAGCCAATACTAAAAGATGTGATTGTTGGTTCAATGTCAAAAAAATTTTTGGTAATCATTTTCGTAGCCCGATATTGTTATAATGTATGAGCATGTTCTCAAAGGTGTTAAAAGTAAGTAGTATTACTCGACGATATAACACTTCTTTAGAGCTGTAGGTGTAGATATGTACTCTTTGCACTGACTGAAGTATAATCAACGCTGAAAATACAAAACATTTTGTCTATTTAAATCACTCAACGCTGCAAAAGTAAAGTCGCAATAACAAATATCGTTGGCTTTCAGCAAAACTCAACACAGCCGGCTACAACCGAACCAGACACGAACCAAGACGAGGCAAATTCACCAATCAATCTGGAAATAAAAAACGAAGTGCAAACCCCGAGCACTGCTAACGAAAATTCGGACAATTCAAAATTCACCTACGACGAGATTCAAACGAATGACGTGAAAGAGAGAACCGACTGTAATGACGACTTTATGCATAGGAGCGAAAGGGACAGACTGAGCAAATTGGATCAAATTGTGCAGAACTTGTATAAAATAGGAAATCCGACGACGACGGCAAATGTACCAAATATTGGTGAGTTCTTTCATATAATCTGGATGCGCACGATCCATTTGCTGATTGCGTGCAAAAAGCAAAATGTTTGTAGAAAATAAGCATGTATTTACATTATAACAACATTCAAAAGATATCTTTAAGCTATCAACAGACGCTACCTTCCCTTCTCGATCTATCTATCATAGAATGTTGATATATTTTATTCAACAAATAGGCGTATGGTTTCTTAGATTTCTGCGAATGTTACACATTCAAATAAAACGAATTCTTACGGATTTTATAGCGAATTTGATTTAAATTCGGAGACCGTTCCGTGACCACGAAAGCTGTAAAGTGATCGAAACTTCGGCAAGTTACAAGAAAGTAAACATTTAATAAAATTAGCGGTAAAATCCGTAATAATTTGTTTTAAAATAGGTATATGTAAGTCATAAAGTTAAGATGCCGTGTAAAAGCGGGCTGCATATATTTTTTACCATTTTAAACATAATATTTATTGGCAATAAATTAAACACAAGTTGAGCATCCCTGTTATAAAACAGACCTGATATAGTATGCAACAAATCGCAGAATGCACTCTATTTTCTATAATATGCTAAGTCACTTTATGCAGTCCTTAGACCTTAGTCCAAAGACTTAATTGACCAGCAGACATCCTGTAAGTGTAGTTAAAGATGATGTTAATGAATGATTACAAATTATAATAAACAAAAACATAACCTAAACTACTATGTGTTTATTATAGAGAAATATCGCCCCTCAAACAATAATATTCAGTTCCAGAACCAACAGATCCGTACGACAGAAAATGGCGCATGGGCAGCTCAGTATGCACGATATGCAACAAGCGACTTAGCAACCAGTACAACCTGCGCGTGCATATGGAGACGCACGCCGGGCGGCGCCATGCATGCAGGGCGTGTAGCCATGTGTCAAGGTCACGTGACGCGTTGCGGAAACACGTTGCGTACCGACACGCGCCGCACCAGCCGAGGCCGCGGGCTGATCTGTGACGGTGTTTGAATATAGAATGTAACATGTTGCTGTAACATGTAATGTAGTATGTTGCTGTATCATGTTGTGTACCGACACGCGCCGCACCAACGAAAGCCGCGGCCCATTTAAAAGTGTATAACTAAGGAATGTCACATGTTGCTGTAACATATTGCTGTAGCATGTTGCTGTAGCACGTAGATAAATTGTGAATAATATTTTAATTACGGGCACCAATGTAACCCGTTGCTGTAACATGTTGTATCGGAATTAAAAGGAATTATATTTTTGGGTAGAAAAAAAACAAGAATATTGAAAATCTATTATGCGGTACGTGTATCACTCTTTATTGTTACATTTTGTTTCCGGTGTCCGCTAATTCGATATCAGTGGATACAACCTAGGAAGAGATAACTTAAAACCTCTAACTCTTAACAACCGTGTCTATTCCTTACCACTTACCAAGTCAACATTCAATTTCGAAATACAATGTGGTGAATTCACGAAAAATAATTTAAACACTTTGCATATCAAAAAGAGTTGGGTAGATTTAGATTTTTGCTAACGTAATAATATTGGCTAGATCGGTTAACTTAGCACTAAAAATTATAACTTACGTACTTACCCGCAGGTATATCAGGTTCTTCAGGTTGTGTTCACATTTCTCATCAACGCACGTGGCACACTTTTCATTTCTATATTCTATAAACTCTGTCTCAAGTCTGTGGTATGAATGGCAAATGAGCGTATTGAATTCTAGTCTATTCAATTTTATGCTAGTAATTTATTTTATTTATAAGATAGGCAAAGTAGTCACTAAATAATTAATTTCGACTCTATTTACGTTAGGTAGAATTTCTTATTTTCTTTTTTCAGAAACAAAAAAATATAAAATTATATACATGTAATCTATAAAGATTTTTTATAAATATTTTTGAAAATATTATATTGATGGAATTTTAAACAAACTGAAAAAGACATTAAAAAACAAAATATGTAGTTAGCTTGCGGATTTAAAAAATATAGTTAGAAAAGTGAATGTAAACCCACCGAAACGATGTTTCGCGACATTTTACAAACATAAAAGACATTATTTTGTTGTTTTTTATTCATGTTGTTTTGTTATTATTTATTTGTTGTTAGTTTCGCGGCATAGAGCGCGCCAAACTTTTTTTATTTATGACGTAAGTTTATACATTATAATTTTAAGAATTAAATATAATGAGTCATCTAGTCTTTTCGCCAGTATTACAGTTCCGATGGAATTATTAAGATTCAAAATATTATGTTGTTTTCTTTTACATTTCTAGAAAACTGCTTTTGTAATTAAATTTGAAAAGACTGGACGATTCATTCAGTACCATTTTATTCATAATGTTAGAATATATGTAATGTAGACAGATCCACATATCTTTCTGTAATCCATCCAATAAAACTGTAACTGGTCACCTGGGCGCCATAAGGGTCAGGGGTATTTTTGGCATAAATAACTCTTCATTGCTGTCCAAATACAAGATGCATGCTGTGATAAGGTAGCCAAATATGGCATACACAAGGTACCGTACTGCATCAGCCCATATACGTCCCACTGCAAGGCATGGGCCTCCTCTACAATCAAGAGTACGATTCAGAGTGGTTAGGCAATATAGTTCATTTTTTCGATTTTATTTTTTACTTTTTTTAAAGACAATATTTTATTGAAAAAATAATGTAAGTAATAATTAATATGCACTAGTATAAACGTAACATTTTTAGATCTTTTGAAAATATAATCTATATAGTTATTTACCTGTGCGGAATGGAGCCCGCGACCTTGAAGCGCAGAATTTTAGTAATTGCGCCACTCAGTTCTAAAACATTTTATTTATGACAACTCATTAGTCTAAGCGGTGAAAAAAAGACATTAGTATGTAAAAGACACGAGGATAGTGCAACATACTAAATATTTAACTATTTATTTACCATGTATATTATTTTTTGTTGTAATTTTGTACTTCTGACCAATTTTGTTAATTCTTTAAAACCACAACAAGATTTCTGAGCATAACAAATGGAATAAATTGCTAATTTTATTGATTTTGATTCTTAGCACCTATAAACTATTTTAAATCTATTAACTGATATGCATTTTGCGCTGTCCTCGACAAATATTATTAAATTTTTCTATATTGATTTATGTTTTATTTTTTTCCTGTGAAGAATCATTTCAGATTTTCAGTAACCTTAATAAACCTTTGAACCCATACATGCATTCATCTTAAACCTCTAGTTGGAGAATAAAGGCAGTCTTATTATTGGATAAACGTAATTATTGACGTTGGAGGATTGTTTTTTTGATAACAGCCGTACAGGGTTCAAATCTTCTGGAGAATCGTCAAATGTTTTGCTATCAGGTGTCTCCAATATGCATTTTTAAATAGCCTAGAAATGTACCGAACTGCTAAGGAAGGCAAATCGAAAAAGAAAAATGATGGAAAAAAACAATTTTTATCACAATATGCGTTTTATCAATGTCATTAGGGTTTACGCAGCCCTATCTTATTTCCTGTTAGAAATGCCTTGAAGTTATAAATTAAATGATTATAGAAAAAAATACATACAAGTGTATTACAATTTTATTTATCATTTCTCCATACATTAATTTAGTAATAGAAACCACGTAGAAACTAGGGTAAAAATATATATAGATATATGAAATTAGTATAAAAATACTGTTCAGAAACACCTTACTAAAGGCGATTTCAAAATGATAAACTATTACATACTTGATGTTATACGAAATCGAAAAATAATAAAAAGAAAAAATAAATGAAATTTTAAATTTTGACAGCGTCCATGGCGTAGTTGGTTAGACGCCTGCTGTGAAACGAGACCGCCGTTTCGATCCCGCACCGAGATAAATATTTATATAATCCACAGGTATTTGTCTCGGTTCGGAGTTTTTGTGAGATCGAAGTCTCACGTAGTTTTGATACCCACGACACAAGACTTGATCTTAGTGTATGTTCGGGACTATGTATATAACTGTTAGGTGTATTTATTGTTTATTTAATACTGCAACATGTATTTAATGCAGCAATAATTCTTTAAAATGAGATTAAAAATATACCAAACAGTGACACAAACTCCACAATAAGCTGCAAGTTTTATGTCGTGTATGATATGAAACTACGAGACACTTTCGGCCTCACACCTGACCCCAAACCAAATATTTGTGCATTTCCAAGCACTAGTTTCAGGTTTTCAATAATCAAATCAATAATGAAATAAATATCACTTAAAAACTTATTTTAAAATAGTTTATCATTTCAAAACGCCACATAATTTTGCTCAAAATTTCATAAAGACATATAAATGCTTCCACACTACATTAGTACGCATTTCGCAATATAAAAAGATCACTCAGATCGGTTCTCTTGTAATACAAAAAAAAATCACAATATTTGCGCGGGAAAATTAGGACTGACGTATCTCGTGCTATTTGAAATATCTTAAAAATTATGAAGCACCGTGGGTAGTTAGCAACATGAGACGATTAGCGCCATCTAGCAGTTGGTATAGGAACTAGACAGTTTGAAAATAATCTATTTTAAAAATAAATTGTTCACAGTTCTTATGTGAACACTAAAAACATATAGCATTTTTACAAGACAAAATGAAAAAGATTACAGTAATTACATTAACTCACTACAAATTAAATGTTCTTTTTTTATATCAAAACTATTTATAAATTACCCACATTTAGGATTTGTATGTCTGTTTGTTTTTTCAGTATTCACATAAAAACCGTACGCACCTTATCTACACCATACATATGATATCGAAGCAGTCAGTCCCAATTTAAATACCAGATGTGAACGCTCGTTAGTAACTGTAAACAAATTATCACCAACTAACTGAGAGCTTTCAACATTACTATAAAAAAATACTTATAAATTAAAGCGAAATAAATATGTTAGCAATTTCATTACAATCGCCTAGTTTTAATAGGTTTTATTTGTATTAGATTTATTCACTTTGCAGCGGGGAAATTGTTGAGTATTGATTTTTACTTACTTTTAACAATACCGTTTTTTTTTTATATTTGAAATACTTTTCGTTTTAAAAGACATTAAAAAGAATGTAGATAAAAAAACGATTATGCTTCCATAGTATTGAAATTCATTTTTGATTGAAGTTACTCATAAGCTTTATAGTTCCATAGAAAAGTTGCTACAAATGAGTGTATCTCAAGTTGTTTTTAGTGTCTTTTACAGTAAATGGACAATGCATTTTAAACTTATATCTATTACCCAACAAGCCTAATACCTTAACTTCAGAAAATTATTTATATTTGTATTTTATAAGACGTACATATTTGTAATTTACAAGCATGTCAAGCACTTTGATCATACAAAATATAAATTACATAACTCAAATACAAAATTATTGAAGTCAAAATTAATGCAGATATTTTAACATAGATCGTAAATAAATACCCCACTTATAAGAAACGTGTTTTGTATTCCACTTCAAAGCCACTCGACACTAACATATCCAAAAACTGCAATTCTGACAATATTACATAAATACAGGTCAAATGAATAATCTCCTTTTTATAAGTTGATTAAATCATAACTCGATCTTCGCGTATAAATCTGACATAACATATACTTCAGTATAGCTCAATGTATATACTCATGCTGTATACATATGTTGGTATGTAAATTTCCCCGCTATTGTTGTGTCTAGGCCTTGGGCACGGTCCAGACGCGAGTGTTGGCGTCCTGTCCGACGGAGACCACTGTTTCGTCGTCCACCCACGTCAGACCCGTGATCTGGCTTTGAGGATGTGCGTCTAGGAAAAAAAAGAAGTTTTTTAATAACTTGTACACAAACATTTATCACAAGGACGCGGGACGTCGCTGGATGCAGGCTGCATCCAACAGGTCACTGTGGAAATCATTAGGAGAGGTCTATGTTCAGCAGTGGACTTCCTTTGGCTGATGGATGATGATGATGACACATAAACAATAATTTTTTTTTGGGGCATTAGATTGGTTTGAGGTAATAAAGGTTACATGAAGTTACTCGATGCTGGCTGCTTCCAGAAACTACTTAAGGGAGGCCTATCTTCAGCAGTGGGCCCTCTGTGACTGACTAAAGCTTGTACAACTCCAATATAGAGCCAGAGTCAGATACATTGTGGGTGGCAACTATCGGGGCCGATATCAGCTAATATTACAGCTTGCAATTAGTATCAGCCCATATACGTCCCACTGCAGGGCACAGGCCTACTCTACAGTCGAGAGGACGACTGCGAGTCGTTAGGCCATATATTCCACCACGCTGGCCTAGTGCGGGTTGGCGGACCTTTTCATACCATAGAAATTTATACAAATGCTACGGTATGTAAGTTTCCTCAATGTGTCCCCTTCACCGTTATAGTGCGTGGCGACTATCAATACACACTTGACTCCGAAGTCAGAGGTGTGCCCTGAGATTTGAACCCACTATCACCGTGAACATGTAGGTAGCCGCGTCTAGTCCGTTACCAACAGGCCACCACGCACTTTGACTTGCAAGTCAGTACTTACTCTTAATGATGGTGTGTTTGTTGGGCTGGTCGACGCTCCAGATGATGATGGTGGTGTCGAGGGAGCCCGAGGCGATGCGCTTGGAGTCGGGGCTCCACGCCACGCAGTTCACGCGCGCTGTATGGAAGCCCCACTCTTTGTTGTGCGCCAACTAAGGATATTAATCATTATTAGTATAAAATTGTTTAATCAGCCTACAATATTAATTAAGGACTACTGTGGCAGTACTGTCCGAATGCAATTTGTAAAAAATGTTACATATGTTGGTCTAATTAATACTATAGTAATGAACAAAACGTTTCACAAAAATGTTTGAATAGCATTATCTGGGGTCAAGTAAAAGTAGTTTATGAATTACCTAAGACGTTCAAATTTAATAAGAAAAACAAACATTTTTTTCTGCATTGTTGCAAACTACATTGAAATATCTGATAAAGACAATTAAAATCAGATATATAATTAATTCTGTTTAATTAATTAATATTTCGTGTTTGCACATGTACATCGATAAATACGTGCGTGCGTACGTAACCGCGAACGCACGTGCGTACGAAATTAAATAAATAATAAATACACCCAACAGTCACGTACATAGTACTAATCCCACACTAAGATCAAGTCTTGTGTTGTAGATATCAGAAACTACGAAAACTTTTATTTTTTATTTTATTTTATTTGTGTGGTTCACAGCTATCAAGCAAACAAAAGCATATATGACGGCATCGTCGTCACAAACTTGCAAAGAATACGTGCAGCGAGCAATCGTTCAATGAACACGTCACTGCCTCCCCTCCAGTTTTATAAGAGACGGCGCACGCGCAGCGGAGACGCATTCTGAGAGTGAACGTTGCACAGTACACATGTTGTACTGGAACCTTACATAACTACTATAATAATTTATAGTAATACTTTATTAAATTGTGATTTATTAAAGTATCAAATAAAACTAACTAACATCACGATTGACGTCTTATTTGTAAAATGGAGGACGACATGCCGACGTATATATATATATAACAAATTGTATTGTATACTCTTCGATGTACATACCTTATACTCGTCCGTGGAGTAGAGTATGAGCTTGCGGTTGGCGTCGCTGGCCACCAGGTAGCGCGCGTCGGGCGAGTAGCGCGCGTCCGTCACCGCGCCCAGGTGACTCAGCTCCCTCACCGGACTCAGCGACGTGCCAGATAGGGAGTACACGTGCACTTTGTTGTCGGCTCCTGTTCATTATTTAACATTACACCTTGCTAGGAGGTTTAGTTCATTTCTTATACAGGTGGGTCAAACATTTACAAGTATAAGTAATATTTTAAGCCACATTTGAGCTTCTTAAACATCGACAAATACTTTAACCAAGATTCATGATTTATTCTTGCTCGAATTACAAAAATAATAAAGATTGCTTGTAGGAGAGAAAGGATAATATTTATCATCATTTACTATAATCAATTACATAACAAAAGGGCCCAACAAAACAAAACCGATTAATCCATTTTTAATAAACATACCATATATTACAAGTCCAATGGCAATATATAAAAACTTCTAAATATTTAAATTGCTTCAAAATATCATATTAATATTGTTACAAACTTATTAAAATAACTCACCGCCAATAGCCACATGCTTAGATTGAAGGTCTATGGAGACGCAGGAAGGCTCGTAGCTGAGAGGAGTCGTGGACTGCTTGCTGCTACCAACAATCACTGCCACCTGAAATTATATACATTGTTTAATAATTTGCAATGATAAATAAGAAAAACATATACAAAAGACCCAATATCATGTAAGTTTAATAGTCAACATTAAAAAAAAAATCTCTCTTTCTCTTCAGCTATAGGTAGTCCACTGCTGAAAATAGGCATCCCCCATAGACGTATGGGACGCTATTCGGTGAATGCAGACCGCTTCCAACAGGTATATGGAGGAGGCTTAAAAAACTTTGCATAATCCAAATTGTAAATAAGTCTTAATGTATATTAACAATATCTTATTTCAAGATGTTAATATATTCCATGAGAACACTAGGTAAGAAATGCACAATTTAAGTTTTATTATAAGGTTAGGTAACTCCATTAAGAATATAAAAGGTCAAACTAAATAATTCTATTATAGCTTCCAATTATAAGAAGATCCTGATGCAATTTTATTCTGAATTCCGAGGTTATGTAAAATTAATTTGCCGACATTACTGACCTCTTTAACAGTAGCGACGATTGTGGTGTCGTCTTCCACAATATGGTCCATGGCGCGAGGCTGAGACCCGAGCGGTATTGAGTTGTCCGTGTAGGCCGGCACATCACCTGCAAATATCACAATGATCCTAATGATGTGACCTTGACCTTTGTATTAGGGTATTGTAATTTTATACATGTTAAATGAAAAAATATTTATGGTGGCAATTTCATTGAGCTTCTAGAACAAACTTTCTAAAAGGTCAAGGTCACCATTTTCTTTTTACATTGGATATTTTAAATTTATCCATCATTACTGCAACCCTGAAGCCACAATTTAGCATACTTTGATATTATAGATTGACGTAGCTTAGAGTGATATAGACTCGTTTTATTCCCAAATAATGTATAGTTCTTGCGGGGTATACTTATAGCTTAATTCTACACGAAATGACAGGCAAAATAAGCCATTAATAAGAATACATTTCATAATCACTTTATAATATTTTCTTACCTTCAGCAGGCGGCACGGCACGTCTCAAAGTGTCGTCGATACCAATGGTGAGTAGAGCTCCGTCCTTGGTAGCCCTCATACCATTGACCTGGTTACCATGACCTTGGCCCGTCACGTGGCGACCTTCGCCTGAAAATACATTACTATAATTACCTATTTCATAAGTACCGGCATCCCGTCATACAACAAAATAGTCTTGGTGGTGGTTGGTCTCTGCTCTACAAAGTTTACAGTTAACAATACTTGAGACTATGGAATAATTTGCGTAGCTTAAATTTATTAAGAGCTAAACAAACAATTCACTTTTTGGCAGCACAATGCTTTATGAGATTGACATTTAATACATAAGAGTCCCAACCAGTCAAATCAACAAGCTGTGTAAGATTTCTTCATATTTGTGATATGTCATACACGTTAATTCTGTAGTGAAATTTCCATACCAGTCTCAACATTCCACGACGTGACACATCCGTCATGGCTGGCAGTGTACACGGTCTTCTTGTCCTCATGCAACGCTAGGCAGGTGATGGGCTTGTTGTGGCCCATGAGGATCTGCAACGGCTTGTCCGGGTTGTTCACGTCCAGGTAGTTCACCACTCCAGACAACGAGACAGAGAGCAGGTGCTTGCCTTGCCAGAGACAGGACACCTGGGTATAAGGAACAGGTATAAGTTATATTAATTTTTTTTTTTTTGAATTGAAGTAGAAATGGTCCTAATTTCTGTTTTCTGATAGAATCTTAGGTTACACATAAGATACCTCTAACTTTGCATTTACATAATGTTTCGCATATAAACTCCATTTGACGTTGCTATAAAAAGGAATGATAGAAGAAATTGAGTAACATTACAGATTGACAGGCAATTAAAACTCTCACTGAATGCATCATTATACATAATATACAAAGCTGTCATTTACCCCCCATTTTTTTTTAGACTTCAATAATCACACTAAGCACAGACCTGCTGGTTCTCGATAGCGGTCCCCATGTTGAAGAGCGTGGTCCGCTGCATGGTTTCCACGTCCCAGATGGCGCAGGTCTTGTCTCCGGAGCACGACAGCAGCTGCTTGCCGTCCGGGGACCACGAGATGCCGTACACGCCGCCCTTGTGGGCTGGGGAACCGATCTGAAAGGATATTACAAAATTAAATCTTTATTAAACTGACATATATGGCCTTACCTAGCTCAATCGTTCTCTTGATGATAGAAGAGGCCCGTGCCCTGTAGTGGAACTTATATGGGCTGATACAGATATAGTTATATTGAACTGAAAGACGTAGCGTTAGAATTTGGACATTAATTATGAAATATAAGCTTTCAGCGCTGTCTCAGTCACACCGCAGATAGCTAAAATCCATTTAATTCATTCAAGATCATAAGAATACTAATATATAGATGAGTAAAAATATGTAGAACCAAAATCCATACAAAATAATGTAATCCATTCATTTGTAGCACTGGTATATTATTATGCCGGTATTTTGTGTCATCAGGGATGTGAAACGTGCCTTCGCTAATGATAAATCAAAGTTGACAATGTTTACAATAAACAGCTTCCATTAAACATGACTCACCTCTCCCTTCAGCTCGGAAGTAGCCCCATCATACAGGTAGATCTTTCCGTCGAAGCCAGCCGAGGCGAAAAGACTACCATCCGGGCTGTAACGAACCGCTTGCGCGAAACGAGTGTGCTCCTGTGAAGGAATTGACATATCAATTTTAGATAGAATATCCTAGTACTAACTATGTATATGTATACGTTTTAAACAAAACATGACTTGAATGAAAATAACTTCAAATCAATCGTACAAAACAGAAGCCGATAGGAATCGGGATAAAGCGACTATTTTCTTCTGTATCCTGCTTTCTTTTCAGTCATAGTAAGTCCACGGCTGAACATAATCTTCCCTCAAGAATTTCAAACAATCTATTGGAAGAAACGTACATACAAAATCTACCTGCAACCGTAACTAGGCTTCCTGTAATTAACTTTTTAAAATTCTTACCTGTTTAGTGCACTTAAACTTGAAAGGCGGCCCCTCGAACACGGCAAGCGTGTTGTCCTCCGACGCGGTGACGATGCGGAACGGCCGCGTGGGCTTGAAGTCCACTGAGTTGATGGGCTTCGACTGTCCGCTGATCTCGCCCACTGATGTTCCAGTCTCTGACATGAAAACGTGGCCGAATCTGCGGGAAACACCGGTCAAATACAATAGGTCTCGCAAACGACGAACAGGTTACTTGATGGAAAGTGATCACTGTCGCCCATGATCCACAACCCCTTACTGTCCCCTTGCTGACCCATTAAGTCGAGAGGAGAGCAGGAAGGAAAAAGGATGAGAAGAGGAAAGGGGTATTAGGCACATGGCAATCTATTTAAACGAATGAAACGCGACAGCGAAGCTCTGGCTTTACTTCGATTTCCTGTAAGACAGTGCCGTACCGAGTTGTACCGCCCCGGACAAGCCTGCCCGTGCCAGCTGTGTCATGACTAATAGCGTGGCTCTACTACCACTCTATTGACTCTTGATAATCATCATCATTTGACAATCATTTTTATAAATACCTCTCCCTTCCCTCACCGACGACGACCATCCTCTGGTTGTCGGCGCTCCACGCGATGTCCTTGATGGGACCGCCGATGGGCTGGAACTCATTCTTCAGTATGTGCTCCTTGTTCACCGTGTCCCAGATGCGAACCTTGCCGGACGCGTCTGGAAACAAACAAGAGTATTAGGCTTTAGGGTGCCTTATTTTTGTTTTTTTGGAATATTATAGTAGTATCGACTATCAAGTAGGATTAAAAAAAAAAATTATCCAACATTAAGAGAACTTTGGAAGTGCGTGGTGGCCTCGTGGTATCGGACCAGACTCGGCTGCCTACATGTTCACGGTGGTCGCGGGTTCAAATCCCAGGGCACACCTCTGACTTTTCGGAGTTATGTGTGTATTGATAGTCAATCACCACGCACTTTAACGGTGAAGGAAAACATCGTGAGGAAACCTGCATACCGTAGCGCTTTAAAAAAAAAAAATCTACGGTGTGTAAGTCCGCCAACCCGCACTAGGCCAGCGTGGTGGACTATATGGCCTAACCACTCTCAATCGTACTCTCGATTGTATAGGAGGCCCGTGCCCTGCAGTGGGTCGTATATGGGCTGATACAAGAGAACTTTGAGGGACAAAAGTCCATAAAAGACACTGGATGCTTTCCATTAGAAATTTTTATAAGGCTTCGGTTTATATGGACGCTCACTGATGCTTATAGAATTGGGTTCACCAGGTGTATGTAACACGTTAAGTGCAATTTATGGACGTTTTTTTTTCGCGTGAAACGCCCTTACGGATATCACATGCCTGGTTGTTATTTCCAAACATAATAGCCCAAACAGCCCAAACGTACTTATGGATAAATCTTTTTGAAGCCTTTCTATGCTCATGTCTCGTCATCATCAGCTCGTTGCTGAACATAGGCCTCTTCCAAGGTACGCCACAGAACGCGGTCTGCTGCTTTATGCATCCAGTCGCTGCCAGGCAACATATGTCGCAGAACAAATAACCGCTGGAGTAAGCGTGTTCTGGAGTGGATACCGCGTCTATGCTCAGCAATAATAATATTTCTTTTAAATATGGTTTAGTTACAGAAATAACTAAGTCTATAAAGATTAAAGATTGTGTCAATAGGTTAAGGAAAGCCTTTAATAAACTTTTATTTTTATTCTTACGATTTATGTCAAGTTCAAATGAATATAAACGACTTGATAACTTGTAAGAATCCGACCTTGCTAGAAAAGGACATTTCCACATCAGTGAACTTTTACTTAATTAGTGTTATCAGATTTTATGACTCGATAAAATGACTGAACTACATACAGGAGTAACCCCAGTACGGGTTTTTACGAAACTCTTCACATTTTCCGGATGTCTGAAAGAAGCGTCGCATAAATTCAAAAACTGTCACCTGGTTCGATGGGGATTTGGGTCCGACATTCGACTAGTGTGCTTTTCACACTATTTGGGAAAATTTAACTTATTATGGATTCCATACCCCGAAAAATGTGTACGGGGTTTAGCCTGAGCTGACACATCTATAACAATCATCTTAAATCTACTAAATTTATTTCATTAAATGGATGTCTGTACCACCGGCAATATGAAGTACCTGATAAAAATATTACGTTTGCACAAAATACCGGTTGAAGTAACGCGAGTCATCGAACCGAAAATAGCGGAACTTTGCGCCGTACTAAAAACTTTATTCACAAATTATGAATCATTAAACAATATCATGGTTTTTTTAACAGACATGAACAAGTGGGTCACCTGTTAGGAATCATTGTTGCCATGAGATCATTTATAACATATCAATCGTAGATGCTTTACTGGAAGAATAGATGGGAAGGATAATGGAATGGTAAGAATTATTTTGTCTCCAACGAATTACGATAAAAAAAGGCATCACATGTTTTATGGCGGCACAAAGTAAGTACCTACAATATATCTCATAGTAAGTGTAAAGGAATCCAAATAAAGTATACACAAGCGAGAAACGTTCATCTCTCTTGGTTGACAACATTATTCCGGCCTTCGGGGAACCGGAAACACTCGGGCTAACCCCAATGCGTAATATGGGTGGATGACTAAGGCTAATTTCCACTATCGTTTCAATCCAATCCAATCCATCAGCCAAAGGAAGTCCACTGCTGAACATAGGCCTCTCCCAAAAATTTCCACAGTGACATGTTGGAGGCAGCCTGCATTCAGCATACATTATCGTTTACGGTGGCCAAATTCCTGAAGATTACGAAAACTCTACCATGTACAAAATTCAATACAAATTCATAATCAAACAAATATCAATCTCTATTAAATGTATAGCACATGCAAAACATTAGAGACAATTTTAGAAACACACACGAGACATATCGTATCGCTTTAAACAATTAAACACCTTACTCTGCATAAATACGAGATAGATTCGTATGATCATTCTACTGCATTCGAACTAGGCCAACGAAGTCATCAATATTATCAACCGCGTTATTAACAAACGTATATTTATTTCTACTACTGCAGACGGGTTCACTCATCAATATTCTAAATGAATTAATCGTGTACACTCCACCTAATAAGTTACTAAGTTAATGACAGCTTAGAAGAGGACCGAACTTCTGAGACTAAAATTATCGGTTCGGGTTTGGAGCATACACCTCCGACGTTTCGTGGTATCGCATATTCATTTGAACTATTGTCTACTTCAAAATTCCTCGAAATAATCAAGCATAGACTTTAGAATTCTTTACAATAATTTCAAAAATATACGCAATCTACCAATTCTATTAGATCAGAGCGAAGGACTAAGGTCTAGCCATATTCATCATCACCATACTCAGTCACAAGAAATCCACTGCTGACCATAGGCCTCCCCTAAAGATTTCCACACAACCTTTTGGAGTCAGCTTTCATTAAATAACTTAGTACACTTGTCCTACCTTCATGTGCTAGGCAGTTTATGCTGTTAATTTGTCTACCTTTGGATTTTACAACAACATATGCATACAATATTAATTTCACAGTTCACCTAGTATCACTTATATTACACGAGGGGTAGAATGGGGTAACCGATTCTCTTTTTAGACTATCGATCTATACATAAACATCTACTTGCCAATAGGGTTTAAAAATAAGTAATTAAAAATACGCCATCACATACTAAGACACTTACATATATCGTATGTCGTTACCTTAGCGGTCGAAACTAACATTTTGATCACACAAATATTTGTGGCTTGACCACAATCGAACGATACAAATATAAATACATCCAACAGTCACATACATAGTCCTGACCCCACATTAAGATCAGTTAAGTCTTGTGTCGTAGGTATCAGAAACTATAAGAGACTTTTCGGTCTCAACTCTCATAACACCCAAACCCGAGACAAATACTTGTGGGCCTTACAAATATACATAAGTATGTCTCGGTGCGTGGATCGAAGAACTGGCATCTAACAGCGCCACGAAGGCTATCTGAACTGACCTCTTTTGGTTTTAAAGCTGTCTATAGATACATAACTGCTATGGTAGAATACAACCTCTTGTTTCAACCCCAATTGATTGATTTAAAAATAATTCAATCGTTACACAATAGAGAAGTTTAGCTTCCTAATACATCTGAACAGGGGTGTGTTACCCCCGTCATCCCCTCAATATCAATGAAACCTAACAAACGAAGAGGGCAAGTAGCGGACGATCGTCGCGGCATTGACCGGCGCTCGGGTGTCCGTTATAATCGTCTCGGCCGCGGAAATCGATACGTATCAGATGCTACACTTCAGTACTTTTACAATTCTGTTTAATGTTTATGCAATGGATTTAATTTGCTGGATTAGTTTAGTAACAATAGTCACATTGAGAATCATTATGGAAGGTAAAGATAACATGGCGTGGGTTATAGCTTACGTCCAATTTGAAGTAAAGATATAAAAGTAGAATGGTGCATATTGACCACTGGACAAGATCTATGTTCGGAAGCCTCGTCACAATGATGATGATGGAAATGAATATAACTAAAGGAAACGTATTATACACAGACTACACTACACTATGAGGACCCGAATTCAATTACCACGACAAGCAATCCAACTTGTGGAAGTTGTAAAAGCGTTTATATCAAGTATTCATTTATGAAACAGATCTTTCTGCAATTAGCATAAAAATGATATTTCGGCAACCGTTCCTAGTTCTACCAAAACAACGAGCAGACTATGAAGAATATAGGCTGATGATGATAATGTGGATATGGAGTTAGTAGATAAGTAAAGACATGAAAACGTACGAGATACGATCATCCATAAACTTAACAGGAATAAATACGTAACATGTGTATTAGAATGAGCGTTATCTACCGAAATCTAGAAACTCGGTTTAATTCTGGAGTCGCGCGGCGGCTGGCGCGATTCCAAAGCCTCTTATATTATATGTTGAAATTATAACGAATGTTGCCGCTGCGCGGGAGTACACCAAATTGTGCCGGCTGTGAATTGTATGACATAGTGTTTCGCAACTTGTACAGGTTGATTTGTTTAGTACTTATGGTGCGTCCACACTGCAGTTCCTTTTTGTTGAGCAACGTTTCTAAATGTAACTCAGCTGTATCTTATAACAAAATGATATTTATTGTTAGTACAGGTTGCTAAGTTAGTAAATGTTATGTTGACTAACATGTGGTAACAATCGATAATATTGTTGCATAATGTTGCTCCACAAAAGGTGACTGCGGTGTGGATGCGCCATTATAACTTAGTACTCTACGCCTTATACAAATTGGGTTTCACAATTTTCTAAAACGATCTATAGGAATCAGTATGAGGCTACTTCCTACGATCTTCAGTTAGATCATTGGTCTACCATTCAGGTGGCCTCATGTTAAATGGTTTCTACTTATTCTAGAATTTTGAGTTCCATCCAAGTATCGGTTTTGCTTTTTGTACTATCGTAGTGTTAAAATAACTTAAATATCCATCATTCACAAGAACCTTAATGTGCTAGGCACTTCAAAATCTCAAAAAAACAAAATCAAAATTCTTCATTTTTTTACACATAAAAACTGCTGAACCGGTTTGAACGAAACTTGGCACAAAGATAGCCCACAGTCCGTATTAACAATTGGCATAGATCCATTTACTACGTTACAGCTGTTAATTATCATAAAATCCAGTAGCGTAGGTAGACAGGAGTTTACAACAAATCTATTCAAATTAATGAGTCATTCGATAAGAGAATACAACTGTATGATATATACGAGAAATCGGGTTATTTTTAGAACTTGTATTCTAGTTGAGCAACAGACACTATTAATAATAAAAAAGCGATTTTTTACGAGTTTTCAAGTGTAAAGCCGATGGAAGACGATTACAGAACACAAACTATCGTTAAAGTTACTTTTCATTCGTAAGCACGATGCCTGCTTTCGTCTTTCGGCGACGCATATAAAAGGTGAAATTGTTCACAACGCAAAATAATATTTATTGCCCTTACAAATGTGGTATTTGTGACAGTCCAATAAATCAATTTTTTAAAAGTAATTTCAGTGTGACAAAACTTACAAAAGTTGGTTGTTTACGAACCAACCTACCATCACTCGTTTTCATATACTGAAAATTCAATCACAAAAAAAAAAATGTCACAACCTATATACAAAACGTACTCGACATTGAAATTAAATAGTCCAGGCAAAGGGCGTCCAAACAATATGCTGAGCATTTGCACGCCGACCGAGTACATTGATCTTCACGGTTTGGTGCAGCCTGCGCTCTTTTGTCATAAAACGTAATGTATTGCGCCGCAATGAATAATAACGACGTAATTGTAACAATGGTCTTGAAAAAACTTTTACGTATTGTGTTGTAGTTGAATGTATTATTTGATGCAAGCTGATGTTTTTTTTTGAACATGATTACGCAGCTGGCTTTTACAATTCTAAGAAAATAATCGACGAGGTTTTCGGCTTGAGAGGGATCAAAATCTGCCCCCGAGATATATATAACATCCAATTTCAACAATTAAATTATACAACAGACTCATAAAATTACAATAAGTAATGATATTATTCATACAAATACAAGATTGTCTGAATTGTCTAGTTCGCTTACCACTTCTTAAAAACTGGTTAGGGCTGGTGTTGTTTTTTATATTATTACAAGATAAATAAGATTCCTATTGATTTCCACAGTGACCTGTTGGAGGCAGCCTGCATCCAGCGACGTCCCGCGACCTTTACCAAGTCTTCTGACCACCTAGTAGGTGGACGTCCCACGCTGCGTTTTCTGCTTCGTGGATATCATTAGGGCAAGCCTATGTTCAGCAGTGGACATCCTTTGGCTGACGGATTGGATTGGATTGTAAATAAGATTCCACTTTCGCAACATACGTAGCTTCGCGTAAAAAAGCGTTCCATTTACCTTCATTCTGCTTTCTAGCACACGTTAAATAAAAAGATAATTCCACTTGAAAAGGGTGACAAAAGATTCTCGTTGAATACAAAAACTGCTAATTAGGTACCAGATGACCCATAAACTTTAATGACGTTTACATTATTGTATGGGAATTTTCCTTAATTCTAGCAAATACATTTGTTTTGCACTGAACGATCATTCATATTAACACAATGAGTAACTAGTGAGTTATTTACTACATTAGTCGCCGTGAAACCGTAAACTATATTTGCGAATACAAATCGAATAGCGATTTAGGGAAAGCATGTGAATTTTGCCAAAAATCACAGGAACCAGCCACAATCTTTGGAAATTGTAAATGCGTTACCATGCTTTGTTAACATGATTAAGTTTTTTTATCATTTACTTCCGGAGTTTACGTTATTTGAAATCTAAGATTGGTTATTATGTGATTGAAATTTCTGTCTGATATAGCGAGGTTCGTCCTCCTAATCATATCTTTCTACGGAAATGAACCCGGCGAATTATGGATAGCAAGAGTGACACTTCTGTTTGTCTGCATTTGTACTGCTACCATGTCTACGTATCATGCGTTATTCAGCCAAGCCGTAAACAACAAATCAAACGGCATATCACTTACTTATCACTAGTGAATCACCCACACCCTTTCAGTGTTGATAACGAGCCAAAGCTGTTCAAACACTGAGTGCCACTGACTCATAAATCATAATTATAAATATATTTATTTAATTCAATGTTGCGTAGGTGACAAGGAAACTTATGCACTACGCGTCTGCTGAAAATGAAGTACGTAACTATGGGGCAGCCAGTACATGCATAAACTCACGCCTTTATGCCTAAACGAGAAGTCAGAAATGCTAATATTGCCAACTATAATTCGCCGAAATTATTTCCAGTAGAAACTGAGATTAATGCCGTGCCTGGGGGGTTACTCTATGATCCGAAACGAAACTCAAAACTTCGGACGTCGCACGTAAAACTGAACGAATGTGCCTAGGTACTCCACAAAGTATTCGAATCTATTGTACGTCCTAACTATTTACTTAGTTCAGAGAGAATGGTAAGTATCATAGAGAATAGTGTTGATTTTTAGAAGTGGAAAATTAAAAACGTACTGCAGACGTTGAACGTCCGAACATTCTAGTTTCGGGTCATAGAGTAAGCCCCCTAGCACAAACTCTAATCTTGGGCAATTCGATTGGGAATTTGAAGTGCTCGACATGATAATCGAACCCAAGACCTTAAAATTTGGCAAAAAAGTGACTGCATCGAAAGAGCCGCTGGTACCTACAACCGCCGCATCCAGACAAATGATAATGGGATCATACTACAAACTGATTTGAACTTTCACGAAACCAATAGAGCAAATAATCGACATGTTTTTACAGAGCTATAGATTATAAACAAGTGATCGATATACTCTACTTTTTACATTAATAAATAAACGCTTTCTATGGCTTAGACGAAGAAAAGTTAGACATTCTTAAGACTCGTCGTTCTTTAGTGCTCAGTGCCATTAACTACAGGAGTTAACAGTGGCTGCTGTGAAGGATAATCTTTGTAATATTGTATCAATAGACCTAAAACCTGGTGGTAGCATATTCATATCTTCAGATAGCGACCACCGTACACGATGCTTAGAAACCTGTCATATTTGGACGCATAAGGGTAAAGTTTCAGTCTCAGCCTATGTAGCCTTGTTTCGACCAGTCATAATTGCGTCGACTGCCGAGAAATAGCATTTACTGCCACTTAGTCGTCAGTATAAATAAATAAATACACCCAACAGTCACATACATGGTCCTAACCCCACACTAAGATCGAGCCTTGTGTCGTGAGTATCAGGAACTACGAGAGACTTCGCTCTTTTCTTTTCTCTTTTCTTTTCGCTCTCACAAACACCCAGACCCAGAGGCTGTCCAAAGTATAAAAAAGATAGTCCTTAAAGGTTAATGTCAATCTAAAAAAACGATGGTGAATAGCGACACAAGAATTGGTAAACAGTGAGATGCTGAATGAATTGCATAATCTGGCATTAAAACATCGATTGTGGTTGTCAATTGGCAATCATGACAATTATCACATCATTAATATTTATCATGTGCCATCTGTATATATAAATAATGTCTAATACAGTAGTACTCCCACACATAATTTATTTATTTATTAACTAAATGACACAACAATAGCTAATAGCCCAACATGCATGTTTAAACTTGTACTAATACTGGCTATATGAGCAAATGAAAACATAGCACTGGCTTGTTTTAATGCGATGAATGACAAGACGAGCATGTCTTTCGCCTGATGGTAACAATACTACCGCTCATGGACAGTAGCAAAACCATGTACTACAAAGCTTTGCTTGGCATTGCACTGTGCTCGCCATTCTAAGACATAATATGTTAAGTCTCATTATGTCCTGTAGTTTCTCTGGCTACAATGTCCTTCAAAGTGGAACATAACAGTACATTTACACTGCTGATTGTTGGAAGAAGTGTACATTGCGGAGGTACCTACCCAGGCCGCCTCTCACATGAGAGACCTACTACCAGTAAAAGTAGTTGATCAAACTGCAATGAAAAATTCTTAACCACTATGTATATTGAATATTTTCAATGTTTTACAAATAATTAATATTTTACGCCTGAATACTCAAATGTCAATGAAATATTAAGTTCCACTTAACAACCTGCATCCTACTTCGCTGGTACCTTTAAGCGGGAATTGCGTAGTCAAGTGCAACATAATATTTAAGTAGCGTTTGAGTAGTCAGGCGTAACACTAGCAAATTACAATGAATTATTTTGAAAAATGAATGCAATTGAAGTCCTAGTGTATGTAGAGGAAAATTATAACTTATCACAATCTCTATTGATAAGGGAAAGAAATTAAGTACTGGCAACAACACAATTACTTAATCTTAGTATTATACAACTTTGGATAACATATCTGTTATCAAGTAGATTTTAATCACATTGCGTATGTAACAGACATGAAGTCAACAAACCAGAATATGAATGAAATTATTTGGCATGTTTTCAATAATATGTTTAGGAAAATATTTAAATATATCACAGGATAGAATATATCAGCTTGACAACAAAGACTCCGAATCACCATAGCCCTACAGTCCATTGGTTAAGACTCCAGCTCCATGACAAATTCCTGGTTCAAGCGAATAAGATATTACATTTGATAATTTACTATGGTTTTAAGACTCTCTTTGAATAAGACTGTGAGTATTCTAAATCTGAAGTAATTTTTGCAGTTTCTGATGTCCTTGACACTTATAAAATGCATCTTTATATGGGAAAACAATCTTAGCATGGTTAGGTACTGTATAAGCAACTTAAAACATTTTTTCCTGTTTAGTAATATTATTTATTGCTGGTAAAACATGCAACGTATTCAAGCAGGATCCATTATAATTGCAAAGTATATGCAATGGAAACTCATACAATCAACTTTGCATAGATACCAATGTATCCCTAATAAGTACTAACAATACAGTACAAACATTATTAATGAGATAAATGTCAGTTGCATTTACTGGAAACAAAGATAAGATATGAACATTTATAATTTTTATAAAACTGATAATACAATTTATGAATAACAACTACACCTTTATATTACTAAATATTTTTGTGGATTGGATTTGTTTTTAATATTAAACCTTATCTCTCTTTCTTAATATCTAATTTTCAGTAAGCCCTAAACCTTAAAATAAATTCAGCTTCAATCACAATACAATTGGTAGGTACGAGACAAGTGATTGTAATAAATATATAAGCCCAACAGTCACATACATAGTCCCACACTAAGATTGTGTCTTGTGTCGTGGAACAATGAGAGAATGTTCAGTCTCACAAACATCCAATAAATAATAAATGGATAGGCTAGTTTATCAGTCAGACTAATTACCAGGAAGGGATTTAGGATTTATAAGAGATAAATAGGATATCGCAATATTATTTCATCCTCTGAAAAAATAAATCATTTCAAATATTGCCTGGATAATATTTGGATCTATCTCAAAATGTGTATATCACAAAAATATGGAGAAATATAGAACCAACAACTGCTACTGTTTAATTAAACTACCAAAGTGGATTTAGGGTCATTCGTGTCATTAACCTGCTAAAAAATTGCTGTTAATCCAACTATGTTATCACACAGTGGTGACTAATGCATTAATCAAGTTGTGAGATTTCTGGTAACTTAATGTCTTATGCCACAGTGTAGAAAGTAAGAAACTTCATATAACCTTACCTCCAGAAGCGATGTAGAATCCGCTCGGAGAATATTTGGCGACGTTCACTTGGCAAGAGTGTTCAGTGTACACATCGCTGATGGCGGGATTCTCTATGTCTCTGATTATCACCGAATTACCATTGGTATACAAAAAGTTCTTTCCCTTCGGGTCACCGCCCAACACGAGTGGTGCACCGCGCTGAGTTCTCGGTAACGCCGCAAAAGTATACTCTGTTGACAAATAACCACTGAATGAAACCTTAAAACACGACACGGAACTGAATTATCAACGTTTTGGGTCGGCCCGCATCGGCGACACCCTTTACAGAAAAAAAATTAAATAACACTTACTATTTGAATAAGACATTTTATTACTACACTTCACTAACTAAACACTATAATGTTTACGTTAAAACTATGTGTTACTCAGTACTTAAATTGTTTTTTACTAAAAACACAGTCAGCCGCTAAACCCCATACCCTTCCAAAAAATGACGTACAGATTTTTTTTGCTATGTTGGCACCTCTGTCCGCTGTCGTTCGTTGACATACCCATATATGGAAACATATGAAGCACAAAAGCTATATTTTTAATTATTCGTAAAAATCTGCCAAATTATTTAAAAATACGATATTCAAAGCAAATAAATTTAATAGGGAGCATACAACTCATTTTTATAAAAAATGTAAATGCTAAATTAAAGTAAAATATTGTTTGTCTATCAATAATACGCAATCTGTTGTTTTAGTTTGTCTGTGCTGTTAATTTTGAATGCCGCACGTAGACAAAGAGATTCAATAATTGCCGTGCCGCCGGCAGAGACAACTAATAACCTTCAAAGCTGTCTGTGAGAAATTACTTAATATTCAGGGTAACGGTGGGCGAGTGTTGGTCATGAAAAATATACGAAAAATTGAAAAATCATTTGGAAAATTGTCGGAAAAAATGGAACATATTCGAATATTGTTCCATGTGAGATTTGAAATTTTACTGAACAACGCTGCGAATCTCGGCGATAAATAGAAATAAACTGGACGTCTTGTTTAATTAATAATTTGGATTATCTGTTAATAAAAATAACAATAAATAAAGAATAATCAAGGACTCTTTTTGTCGATATGGCAGTCATTACATTTGATCCCTCCTGTGAATTTGGACTTTACAGAACGGATGTTTACTTTAATACCAAATTAATGTAAATCTAAAAGAATGAAATAATTTTATGATTTACAAGCTCTAATAAACATCAATAATTGATTTTTTTTATTGTGTTTTTTTTTCTGTAAATTTCATGACATTTTTACACACTAAGCTACCATAAAAATATACCAATATTACCATAATATTATCCCAAAACATTGGTGGCCATTTCATAAATTAAAGATTTTACTACTTACAAAATCTTTGGTATCTGTGGCTGCCATTTTGTATTTTTAATAATAACTGAGTTGTTCTTTATATTATTAATATCCTGATTATGGTATACTGTTGGTATGCTCTTAAACTATAAAAAAACATTCGAATAACGGGAGACACTGCCGCTATCCTAGTAAACGTGTACATATATGTTTCAAGTTTTTCTATAAATGTTGATTGTCTAAATACAGGATACGGCACAAAATTTTATTTCAATAGCGCATAAAGATAACGCATAATTTATATTTATGATTATACATTTGTTAGTAAATAAAACATGTTCATTTTTGATAAGCTTTTATAATGAATATAATACCTAATACAGTTACGGAAATTCTATTTTCCTTAGAATAAAACGCAGCACCAATTCACATAATACCATCTACGAGAGTACAAAATACAGTACATAATAGAAAATGCATTCTTCTACGTACGGGTAACAATTGGTAACACCGAATTGAGAATCTTACAAGTAACAAATTATATTTATCGATAATTTTACTTTTAATTTTGAAGAATCGACCAAAAAAATAATTAATAATGTTGGTGTTTCCATACATATTATGTAGTTAGTGGTTAATTAAACGTAGTAAAAGACAAATCTGATCATTATCATTTTACACTGACAATAATGCTACACCGCGCCATTCTCAAAACCGTTTCTATTCGGTCGTAATTCAAATATTATTACTTAATTAACAACTATTGGCACAAAATTCGCGTTAGATATTATTTTTAGCTGCCCGTCACGTTGTCAAATGTCAAAATAAGCCAAAAAGGTGGCTAATAATTTAAAAAACCGGCACGCGCCGCGTCGTGTCATCCACATAACGTGTTCTTCTCCTTGTGTGAATGCGACAAAACATATCAATTCGTCGATACTCCATACTATTTTCTGTCTACGTACCGATGCCGCGCCTCGGCGCGTTTGACACACGTTATTGCTTCTTTCTTTTATGTCATTTGTCAAAAATGCAGTGAACGAAGTGGCAGCGTCATGTGATAAAATATATTATTTTTTTACGAATCCTGTTCTACGTTCATGTGCATTAATAGAAGATATGGGTGGTGTTCACGATCGGGATATTAGTTATTATCATTAATAGTGTTATTGTGCCACTATTCTTCGATTATTATTGACACTAGTTTCCACGTGGTGAACGTCAGAATCGGTCGACGTGTTAATTGTCGCCGAATTTCTATTGCCTGATTTAAATTAATCGAAGTAATGGAGACCTTGAACATGGCGAAACTGAACTTGTCAAGTGTAAGAAGCAATACTTCGTTGGAGAAAGGTCCTAAAGCGGAGACGTCGGAAGCCAAAGCGGAGCCTATTGTAAGTGATTCACATGTGTGTATTTATGCGTAAAACATATAAATCATGAATAAAACTCAATTAATCATCATTTAAATGCTATCTACACCTGCACGTAGAATGTTCTAGAAGATTTTTAAAATTTTTAAACGCACCATATGACATTGCATTTGTACCCTCGCGGGTTCAAACAGATCGTTTTTCATATGACCAAATAAAGGAAGTCGGGCTAATATACATCATTCATATAAATCATTATAAACAGCAATACGCACATAACATGAAGCAAGACATTTGAAATTCTTAAAACTGCACTATGTTGTCACTATAGTGACTATATTACGCGTAAATAATACCACGCGATTTTCATTGTTATCTGTAAAACTCGGAAACAATACATTTTATGTCTAGTTTTACTTCTGATTCTTTGACTATTCTTCACTTTTGTTAAATAAACATAGATAATCCTATAAGTATAGTTTTCGAGATATATCACTGTACATATCATGTTAATTATCACCTTCATAATGTTTTCATTCACCAAAGAACTTTTAAAATGTAAACATATCTATTTATCAAGATGTTTATTAATTTGAGAAAAGGTCAAGGACATTGGCTGCCAAATGTTGTTTTATATAAATTGAGAAATTGTTTTAGTCATGCATGTTACTTAAGAATATGCATAATTAATTTAATATCAGTTATTTTTAAATGAAATCACACTTTGTGATAAAACGTACTGCGTGTTTTATAAAAACAGCATATTATTATAATTTATCCATAATTACAATAACTTGGCTAAACCAATATGTAATGATCATACAATAATTAAAAAACATTGCAGAACTCCATGTTTATTGTATATTGTATAACTCCATCTTTTTTGGCAATCTGATAATTTAAGTTGAAATCAGTTTGCACACTAACATATTTCCTTTTTTAATATATTATGTTTATTTACTTACTCTAATGTAAGGTTCATGTTTAATATTACGCCATGCATGTACATAAATATTAATTTGAATTTAGTATTTTTGGAACTTGAAGAAATTTATTTGAACAAAATCTTTTTGACTGTCTCAGTGGCACAGTTGTAAGTACTATGTTGTGACTGCAAAGCAGAGGTCTCAGGTTCAAATCCCGGGTTGAGCAGTGATATTGGATTTTTCTATTAATTATCAGCCTGAAGTCAGGAATTTGTGCCTGATATGCAATAGGCTCGCCCCCTATCACATAGTGGGATGGAAAATATAAGGCGAAATGTGGGTGTCCTGGTTACACCTCTGCCTACCCCTTCTAGGAAAAAAAAGGTGTGAGTTTATGTATGTATGTTCTTTATGGAAATCTTTTTGATACCTCAACATACTTATATAATTTATAAATTGCCTTTATTATTGTGTCATCCGCATTTAGCATTTCATCAGCCATAAAAAAGTTTATTTTTTAGTTATACTTCATGACCAAATAACCATACCTATATTTCATAGCTATCAAGTTATCGACTTATTTTGAAAAGAGTGCCGCTGCAGTTTCTTATCCATTCTTCATTGTTGAAAACAGCATTCTGTACGTAAAAGCATATTAAAAAAAATCTATGTCGTGTAACATGGTATTCAAACTTTTTTTTCAACTTCTAAGGTCATATTAGGCCTCTACTAGGTACCCCTGTTCAAGAGCGGATCCAGCTATCAGGTCAGGGGGGGGGGGTCATATAGTCAGTACACTGGGCATACCCAAATTTCATTACAATAATACTTCTAAAAGTATATTTTTTAAGATTATGAAACCTGTGATTTGTAAATTTTGATCTTTAGCACAGTTCTGATTTGAAAATTCGAAGAAAGTAAAACTTATTAATTTTTAGCAACAACATAGAGGGGGGGGGATCCACCCTTGCCCTGTTGCGTATATCAATATGAGTAAATATGAAGCAACATGGTTGTAATAGTAATAATAATGATGCAACAAACGGAACCATTCACTCAGCATGACTCATGTGTGTTTACAATTTGTTTTTGTGTACATGGGTTTACTGACCAAGTGGTAAATAACTTCACTATAGCTTTGTATTGTTTAGGCTGTGAATCACAAAGTATAGGGGTCAAAATCAAAACAGTGGCCCGTTATTTTATACTTCCTTTTAGGATAGGTGTCTGATGTTAGACTATTGTACAGCTATATTTTGATTGAAGGAAACAAAATCTAGCCTTTGTGGTGATTAAGTAGTTATACAATTGATGTTTAATAAACTAAGAATTTTCTTAAAATATTTTTATTGACAAAGCCAATGTCAGGTGGACTCTTGATATATACAATCAGTAAATTTTTCCAATCTATAGTAATAATACTGAAGTGTGGAAATGACAAGTAGTAAGTACTTTGTTTACCACCAAAGCACTTAATCACAGCAAAATGCTCTTACAATAAATTAAATAAAATCAGGTAGTTTTAAAATATATAAAATAACTTATGCCCTAAGATGTACCTACACCCATGCTAAAGGATATAATTCTACAAAAAAAATAGCCAATTTTCAAATTAATCATAAAACGTAAGTAGCGTAAAATAGGTGTAAGAAGATGTTTTTTAATGATTTATGAGTTTGACACAGATACCATTAATTAGGTTGATCATACATGTAAGGCTACTTATCAAATATGCACATTACTCATGTTCAATTTGATTGTCCCAGTTTTTGTATCTCACAGTCTACCTCCGAACTGGGACACACTAATCTATACCAAACTTTGCAATCTATGTGGACATTGCAATTTTGGCCCACTTTTACCTTTCTTTGGTAAAATAATTATATAACCTGGTTATTTTATTATGTAATGCCTAATTTTATAACAGTAATTAACAAGTAGACATTGGGTACATCAATTAACTAAACTCAAATCGGTGATTACATTATTTATTTATATTATTTATTGTACATATAAAGTTAGATAGGAGTTAGATAACAAATAAAAATTAAAATGGTACAGTGCGTGACCAGATGGCATTGAGCGATTTCTGTTATTTGTTTCTGATTTCTGACATTCTGTTGGTATTTTATGTAAAATTGAATACCAAACTGATAGAACTTCAGTGAAACCACCTTGCTGCTCCTCATTGTCATTTTGTGTCCATTAAAAAGTGCTGTTAATAAGAACTGTGACATCATTAAAAAAAGTCAGTAAAACCTAAATAAGGAAACAGTGCCTATGATGTGTACATCCAACTCAGAATAATTTGTTTTCATTCACCAATTCAATAATATATAGCTTTCTACTCACATCTAGTGTTCCGAAAAGTTATTAATTAATACAAGGGTCTTTTATATGGAGGGTATGATCATCATATACTATTTACAAGTGTGCAATAACTTTTAAACTTAAAAAGTGCATTACATAGTTAAATCAACAGCTTCAATTCACTGATTGAACAAATAAAATGTAAACATATTGTAAATATTAGATAAAATAAAATGAATAATACACCCAACAATCACATACATAGTTCTGACCCCATTAAGATCATTTAAGTCTTATGTCGTGGGTATCAGATCAGACACTACGAGTTACTTTTCGGTCTCACAAACACCCAGACCCGAGACAAATACCTCACAAACATTTGTCTCGGTGCGGGGATCGAACCTGCAGCCTCTAGTTTCACAGCCGGCCTGTAACTAACTGCGCCACGAAGGCTGTAAAAAATAGAGTTAACCATAGTGAACTCTTTTGTTACAGACCCTAACAGATCACGACGAGGACTATCACTGCGAGTACATCGACGAAATATGGAAGAGTCTACTGGAACAGGAGGCGGAGAAGCCGGTGATCCATCTACAGTCACCACAGGTATGTACATCTAGACACAAAGTGCACGTATAGCCAAGATTGCCTAGGCATTCAGACCTTAGCAGCATAATATTAGGTAGAGAAAATAATTTATATTCCTACTTCTTGGTATTTTGCAAGGGCTTAAACTAGGATTATCTTCTCTAGGAGCCATAGCTTGACCATTCAATCCATCTCGGCGCGAACCACAAGGTTCTTTAATTCTTGTTTCTGACGCATAGTCAAGCTGTATAACGGTTTGCCATCACACGTGTTCCCTCCTTCCTATAATCCTGGGTCCTTCCGCCGTAGCGTGAAGAGGCATCTCAGCAGGCCGGCATGATTGTATCGAATGCTATGATACTGCCGTCTGATGCCATTCGATACTCTGTCTGGACGGCATTAGCACTTACCATCAGGTGCATTGCAGTCACTGTGCCGTGCCAGAATAAAAAAAAAAAAGAATTCCATAGACGACTCTAATTTTACGGCGCTACTGCACTACCTGTTTACGATGGTATTAACATACTAAATTAACTAAAATTACCTATGGCACCAACCAATATGCAATTCCTGAAATGTCACCTAAGTTAAATTTTATTAAATCTTTAAAACCCGAACTAACAAAAGGTATGCAAATAAATCATTTAATCCAACAATTTTCCTGTACAAGGTGTTGCGGTACGCAGAATTGTCGACTTTTTGCGGTTCGCTGGTTTTTATCGAAGTTTTTATTGCTGAGTTAAGACAGTTTAAACTTTTTTATTGGAGTAAACGTATTTATGTATTGTACATTCATCACGACGTCCTTTGTCTAGCGTGGGGGTTGATACAAACGACCTCGATTGCGATCGCCCACAATCTTAATTCATGCCTCGGAATTAACACGGTTATATAAAACGGATATGTAATTTATGGGTGCTTAGCTTATAAGCCTTGTGACCTGTTAATGCTTTGGTTTTGTGAGGATTGAAACCAATTGGATTGCCTTTTCTCTGTATCTTGACTTTAAACCATTCAAAACAGTCTTTTAGCCATATCCCAGCAATATTTGGATTACCAGGCTTACTTGAAGTAATACCTATAATAAACATTTCTTAGAGTCATTTAAATATTTCTATGGAATATCAAAATTTGTAAATAACGAGCAACAATAATTTATTTTGTCTGTGTTTTCCCATAACTTAAACGATCGCTGACCGTCATTATTTTTTTGTTTAATAAATCAGCTGAACATTTATAAAATCAGTAAAATATATTTTAGTTGAAATGATTATTATATAGTTATATTAAACTAAGCATAAATATATGTAATAATGTGAATTATTTAAATTAATTCACATAATTTACTATTCACATAAATTGAATGTGCATAATCTAGTTATAGGTATTAGGTACATAATCAATATGTATAATTCAATGTAATTCAAATGATGCTGTATTATTCAATAAATACATTATAAATAGGGATATGTTTCAATAAATGAAATCATGATGAAAGTTAGATCAATATGACGTAGCGTTAGCCACCGTTATTCACACAACTCAATGAAATCCGTGCCGTATTAACGGATCTGTCAAGATATTGCATCAGTCACGCACGCAATCCATATCCACCCCTAGCTCTCTATCAATAAAGTCCAATATCGTTTATACACGACTTTTCATACAAGGGTTATGTTACGGATTCCCTTGGTGGCCACAAGGCCTGTTCCGCAGTGGGGCGTATGTGGGACGCAGACGCGACGTTGTGCAATTTCCATACTAAACCAATATTTTTCCTAGAAAATTTCCCCTAATATGTCGAAATCAAAAGTTACAAAAGTTGTGCAAATATTCTAAATTATCAAAGATTAATTTCGTTGGGAAACATAGGCTTACAGATCGTATGAAATTGTACTCGGAAAGTTTTGTTACGTCAACGGTTTTGCGTTCAACCCATATGGAAGTTCCATTGGCGAAAATTTTGTAATCGAAGTTTGTGAATTAAAAAGTTGCCTTGTGACTTGTTTTACGAAATACAAAAGAGGTTTAGCTCGGTTTATTATACTACGCGTCACAAAAGTAGTCGTGTTTCAGATGATTCTTAGCACTATAAAACACCTATACTTGATTGACAATTGAGGGTGTCCATTGTCGCATAAACCAACGACGTTGCTTTACCAAGAATCTAAAATTCTAAACGACTCAAAGAATCTAGATTTTTAATATTACCGTAACTTGCATATAGTAGTGCCAACGCAACGTGTTTTAAGAGAATGCAATTCTGTAAGCATTAATGGAATTGTTCTTATCACTATGAATTTGCAATGATAATGAAAGTAATCAACCATTTAAAGTGTTGCTTCCTTATCCAACAACATTGGATAGAATTTCCGTTTTCCGGTACAATAGTATCAGTAATTCCCTATATGTAATTGTGGATAACTCATCTGAATTATTATCTCCATTAAAAGATGCATAGCTATGAAAAAAGCCTGTTTGAAAAATTTTGATACCTAATTTTTTAATCAATAACTTGTTCTTATTTTGTAAGGACCTTATTCATAGATAGTTTTAAAACCTATTTTAGTTATCGAATGTTTTGTCTTCTTCGCTCAAAATGAATTCAAAAGTCGTTCGAAAGGGACAAAACATTAGATAACTAAAACAGATTTTAAAACTGTCTGAATAAGGTCGTGAGAGTCTTACTCATGAATAAAGACTGCTAATAATTTCTTGGTGATACGTCAATAAGATTTCAATATGTTCTGCTATGGATGGTGCTACATAAAGTATAATATAATATATTAGCAAAGCGACTACATCTCCTTATGCTATATTCAGAGCTGTGGACATAGACTATCATTGGCAATTGGCTTTTATCCCTAGACATTCGACACAACCATGCCGATCTGCTTAATTTTTTCTTCACACTTTGATGTAGGATTATACGAAGAAATGTTACAGTTGACGATCAAGTTTCTGTTCTGTCACTTCGCTACAAAACGAGTTATTCTAATAAACATAATTGTTATTTAGCTCGTGCATACATTGTCATTCCGTACGTGACACGCCGGTTAATACTATCAGAAAACGTGAGTTCTGTTCCGGTGTGACGGATCCTTACATAATTATGTTTCTTTGTCTTGTGTTATTCAATTGTTGTAACATGTGTCAGTCATGTTTTGTTGTTTTGTCATAATTGAAGCTGTGACTTGAATGTCTTTTATTATTTTATTAGGTTTGTTTATTTACTTGGGATTTTTCTTTTTTTACATACATACATAAACACACGCCTTTTTCCCAGAAGGGGTAGGCAGAGGTGCTACCAGAACACCCACGTTTCGCCTTATATATTCCGTCCCACGATGTGATAGGGAGCGAGCCTATCGCCATATCGGGCACAAATTCCTGACTCCGGGCTGATAATGGATAGAAAAATCCAATATCACTTTGCCCGACCCGGGATTTGAACCCGAGACCTCAGCTTTGCAATCATACCGTAGTACCACTACGCCACCGAGGCAGTCAGTTTTCTTTTTTTTATTACCGTTATAGGCAGACGTGCTAGTGGCCCGCCTGATGGAAAGCGACTACCGCTGCCCATAGATCTTTGCAGTGCCAGGGGTCCAGCACAATAAAGTCGCTGCCTACCTTAAGGAGTGTACTCTCTTTAAGCCTCGTTTAAATTTCCGATCCTCGATACAGTTGTCTCACAATGTTAAGTTTACCACTGTCGTATAGGGTAGTTGTAATTCGGTGGAGTCGAATGTTCTGGCAGCTTTTGGGTCGGGATTCTCATTCACCAAACCAAATGCAAAACTGTTCCTTCACGTCGGTTTTCTATGTGGCAGAGGCCCAACCCTGGTCAAGTCAGTTCATCATTCGTTCTATAGTATCACACTAGAGCTCAGATCTATTGTTTCTAAACATACATTGATACACCTAATTTAAAATTATTAACGTTACCACAATCTTTGTTTCCTTGTTGAGTTCGTCTGCTATATTTATTTTTATTATTATTTGTAACGTTTGTAACAAACCTTGATAACAATGATACCGATTTTTTTATTTCGTCATGCTTGTATTTGTTTATCGATTATTATGTTTTCGTACATAACCGTATATTTTGACTGCTATTGTATTTCTAATAAACATCACCTTCGCACATCTAATATATATAAATCTCGTGTCACAATGTTTGTCCTCAATGGACTCCTAAACTACTTAACCGATTATAATAAAATTTGCACACCATGTGCAGTTCGATCCAACTTGAGAGATAGGATAGTTTAAATCTCAAATTATAGTCGCAATTTTAATTTATTGCTAATTATTTGTCTGTTATTATTTGACAGTCACAATCATCTGTTAACTCCAAATGATTCTAACAGATGTCGATACCTTTCGACTGGGTTGAGTAAGTAATCAATAGATGGCGCTGCTATGGTAAATCTACGAACGTGTCATATAAGCTACATTTTAACAGTATAATTACCACGTGTTGTTGACGCTATAAAATTAATTAAATTTAAAATAAGTAGTTCATTATACTTTAAAAAATCAATATCGTAGTCAGAATTTTGGCTGAGCGGAAAGTTTTAGCAGGAATTTTGCAAAGTATTTGTGTTTGCGTATTTTTTAAATGATATTCGTCGTATTTTCGTGTTTATATAAGGCCTATCTACAAAATAAAAGCAATTACAAAAAATTTACAACTTGCCTATTTAGGCATTAAGGGATGAAATGGGATAAAGTGGGACGAACGCGATGAAACCGGTCGGATCCGGATTGCATTCGATGGGAAATAATGGGACGGGATGTAACAGAAAGAAAAGGAGCCAGATGAGATGGGATTGGATACGATAGGAAAAGGGATAGTAGGTACTTAGGTTGAGTTCAGGAGTACAAAAGTTTGAACGGGAATAAGATATTTCTGGTGTGGAGTGGAGTCTAAACATCTTAGCACCCAGGCGAAGCTGGGCCGGGCCGCTAGTATATTATATTTTTCGAATGTCAATTGGTATCGCAAGCTGCGGAAATCTAGCAGTTGATTCTAGATTTTTTGGTTCCGTATATTGCGAAGTGTTTTAGGTTGAGGAAACTGGAAATATTTTACTATCAACAATATTACGCCATAGTAACTTGGATACATTTAATTTTAATTGATTAATAATATTTAACTGTTACCTGTTTTATAATAGCCGTAACAGGAATTAAGAGACTGGCTTATCCCGTATGTGTTTTCAGGTAGACGGCTGTATGTTAATATTGTAAAACGAATATGTTACCCAATACAATATATTCAAATCAAATTGCCTGATTTTACGCAAATTGCGCACATCAAAAGTTAGAAGTCGTCTGTTAGTCTGTGCCTTAGCCCACATAATTACGTGAGAATTGCTAGACTTCAAAAACCTTATAAATTTTAGTAGAGTACTCTAAGATTTGTAGTTCCGCATGCGATTGTTATCAATAAACTACTTGACCATGTTACTCTCATCATCGACGGCTTCGGTGGCGCATTTGTGCTACGGTACCATCACAAAGGTCTCGGGTTCGAATCCCGGGTTGGGCAAAATTATATTGGATTTTCTATTCATTATCAGCGCGGAGTCAGTTTGTGCCTAATTGGCGATAGGCTCGCCCTATATAAAATAGTGGGACGAAACACATAAGACAGAACGTGGATGTCCTGGTAGCATATTTGCCTACCCCTTCTGGGAAAACTCTTGGATATTCCTATGTCCAAGAGTTCTTCAGCAGCTGGTTGATGACTGCGTGCATCCAGAAATGTCTAACAACCTTCATTAGACCGTAACCTGTACCGTAACTTTAAGAAATTCATAAGATCGATGTGTAGACCTTCTTGATGACTGTACATAAAATGAGCCTATATTTTATTTCCCAACAGCCCGTATAGATACAGCCTTGATCTAGTTTTGTACTCTTATTATCTGGAACGGCTTAAGCCCCTATATGTCCAGCGAGTGAAGGCCGCCGTCCGATGTTATTTTTGATTTAGAAAATAAAAAGAGCCTAGATATAGGTGCCCTGGTTTGGTTAAATCTGGAAGTTTTTAATTGAGAGTACATCTGTTGGTTATGTAATATGACAAACTATTATCCATGAAATCTTTAAACAAGATATGGAGATTACTTTATTTTATTTTCCATATTTATTTTAGGTTACCATAAAATATTTTCGCGTTTTCAGAAGTCTCTTTATGTTTACGATTTATTTCTCTAGATATCTTCTAGGACCGTCAAATGCATTAAGATGTTTATCGATAAAAACACAACTCGATAAAAAGTTTCAAGATTGGTAGGAAGTTAAGGTATTTTTTATATTTAAAAAATCTACTTTTCACCATTCGAATGTACCTACTTTTTGCTATAGTCTACCATGCTAGATCATTCCTTCTGCTTAAAAGACGGAATAATTATTAAGCTGATGAATGATCTAATAAGATAATCTTTTATATGTTTTACTTTAAGCTAAATGCAAGTCTTATCCTATTCTTTCAGCTACTTCCATCTAAACCACAATCAATATAAATCGATCAATCTCCCCACAGTTGGAGTTCCGCGGCTCCCTGGTGCAACAGCTGCGCGACGTGTCCAAGAAGCTGGGCTTGACCATCGCGACCCTGCACTCGGCTGTAGCCCTGCTCGATTTGTTCATGGACGCCCATAGACTGCGAGCTGACCGGCTCACACATGTCGCCCTGGCTTGCCTTAGTCTTGCTGGTGAGTTTATATAAATAATAATAAATCATTTATTTACTCAAACAATTACAGTTCAATCGTTAGTATTACAATATTTTACTTACAAGCTACCTGTTAGTTTATTTTTTAATTTAATTTAATTTTAATATAATATGATAGTGGAATATAAATATGTAGTGAATAGAAAGATAATATAGTAGATAAACCTCTTACCTAGAAGTTAAAACAGTTGAATGTCATTTTTGGTATTAAATTTTTTCACTACAAGGCATTTCTAGATACATATTATTTAATGGCAAGGGTTTAGGTTGTAGTATACCACTCGCCTAAGTTTATTCACATTGGTACCAAGATGAATGTTAATTTTGAGGCTAAATGTTGCGGAACTGAAAAGCCCTTAACAGTTTCTGATACCTACAACAAAAAACTAAATTAATTAACGGTCATAGATGTGTGACAAAGTAAAGAGTAATTGGTAATTGGATGAATTATTTAATTCAGACGAACTGAACAAATATTCAGGTGTTAACTATACAAAAATATATTCCATTGATATTTTTCGTAATTTAACTGACTTTACTGTCTTTTAAAGTGATGTCTAGTGCCATTTTCTACACACCTACAGTGGTTAGTTCAAGGAATAGTCTAGATAAAAACCAGACAGTGTGGGATTCTTAACCAAATAAGTGTAAACCGTTAGATCATTCATACAATCTATATAATATTTATAACTGACATTAATAATTTTGGTGTTAGTGGGTTGTTAACTGACCTATACTGTTTGAATTATTAAACGTTTTAATATGATGTCACTGTGTTGTAAATTGGGACAAATAACAAAAACTATATACCAGTTACTGTTTGCCCAAAACATGGACAGGTACCCAAGTATACACGGCATAACAAGACTACTGCTGAAAACGAAGGCAGGTGGTAGTTTTAGTGACTTTAGACACAATGCAACTAAAATTTTTACAAAAAAAAGCGAAGATTTTTTTGCCTATCATCGTATTTGGGTGGTAAATACATACATTTTAAAAAAAAAATTGTGTACACCCTTTTATTTATAAAGACAGTGTAGTACGCAAAGCTTTAAATTATAATTTAAGCAAAAACTATAGATTCACTACATACATACATACAAACATGATGATATTTAAAACATCACAAAAATTTTTTTGTTGCATCGTGTCTGTAGTCACTAAAAGTACCACCTGGCTTCGTTTTCGGTATCATCGGCAGTCTTGATATACCTTGTATGTACATTTAAAAATTGACCTCATTGTCAGTGAAAGACGAGCTTGTAGATTGGCCAGAAGTCGGAAAATTTCAAGTGTGCGTATTTTCTCGTTAAATGACACAATTTATTTGGAGTTGATTACCTGAAATGGAAGGTCATTCTTAATTCAACATAAAACTTTTTTACACATTTCAGCTCCTTATAATACCTCCTTGTTACAGCAAAAAGCGAAGAGAAGTTTAGCAGGGCGCCCACACTAAAGACCTTGGCCAAGATCAGCGGTGTCCAGCTGTGCGGCAAGACCTTCAGGCAGCTGGAATGGATGGTGGGCCAGCACGTACGGTGGAGGTTGTTGGCACCCACACCAGTGACCTTTGCAGCGCTTCTGGCGCGGTACGTGGTCACTGATGCTGATCTCACCACCAGACACCCCAAGTTTGTGCGCCGCTTCAAACGAGATGGCGCTAAGATGCTTGAGGCTTATCTGGATTTGACGCTGTCTGGTGAGTGCTGTTTGATTTTATTTTATTGATAAATATGATAATATTGTGGAATAGCTGGAGAAAATCGTGTCGTGTTTGTTTATGTTGATATCGAAATGTGACATTATTTATTCTCATAATGGTTGTTTATTGTTGTTTATAATAGAGCATATTTATGAAAATAAAAGTTAACAACTTTTCGATAAAGTCCATTGCTAAACCAGAGAAAAACCACAATGTTTTAGTGAAATGAAGTGACTATTTAAGCAGTAAAAGTAGTTTTTAAAAGACAGAATTGCTTTTGAAACTTGCAAGGTTTATTTGGTCTTGAACGGATAACGAATGTTTGGTTACTATCATTTTATTTTTTAAAGACTACGTACTAAACATGTGAATGTTGTTGGATGCAATGGGAGAGTTGTTGGAAACGCTGTGAGTGTTGTTGGACCTACTGCGAGTGTTGTGGATTACTCAGTAAATGTTGTGGCACGGTATCTAATGAAGAGTATATTTGCAGACGTGCGCCTGAAGGTGGTGGAGTGCGTGGAGGTGGGGTGCGCGTGCGTGGCGTGCGCGCGCGCGGAGCTGGGGCTGTGCGCGTGGCCCGCGTGGCTGGCGGCCGCCGCGGGCCGACAGCGCGCCGCCGTGGCGCCCATAGCCAGGCTGCTGCAGAGGTATGTTACATGTACATTCTACTACTTACTTACTTATTAAAGGAATGCTGGGTTATATATTGTATTGTATTGTATCAGCCCATATACGACCCACTGCAGGGCACGGGCCTCCTCTACAATCGAGAGTACGATTGAGAGTGGTTAGGCCATATAGTCCACTACGCTGGCTTAGTGCGGGTTGGCGGACTTACACACCGTATATTTTTTTTTAAATCGCTACGGTATATGCAGGTTTCCTCACGATGTTTTCCTTCACCGTTAAGGTGCGTGGTGATTGACTATCAATACACACATAACTCCGAAAAGTCAGAGGTGTGCCCTGGGATTTGAACCCACGACCACCGTGAACATGTAGGGAGCCGAGTCTGGTCCGATACCACGAGGCCACCACGCACCTATATATGACGTCATTATAGTCGATATTTCGAATAAATAAATTTATAAAATATACGACTTATTTAGATAGTAAGTGCGGTAAGCTTTTGGGAATCGATCATAGTAACGATGAAATTATTTATTTGGAAAATTTGCGTAGATTGATGATCTTCGTTAACAGTATAAAGTATTATTTATAAGATTAAACATATTTGACTTTGAAACCCTGCCCGATAAAGTTTTAACAACTTTGAAATATATACTTACAAAGTAACGATTTATTTTGACAGCAAATATAAGACTAATAACAGGAATTATGTAGACTAATACAGAGTACAAAGAATGATGACACAAAGGCCGAAAATACGCTCAAAAAGCGAGCATTTGAGGTCGATATCCCCTAGGGTTGATGTCCCTCCTACCATGGTTATATCACCGAAGCGACTACACTGACCACTGATAACCTCGCCAATCTCGCGCATACAACCTCGTTCATATTTAAAAAATGTTTTTTCTATTTATTAACAGGATGATGCAAATTCTCAAGTCACGCGACGCCTCCACTGAATCTGAAGTGGACCAAGGATACAGCAGTGCCAGAACATCACCAAATCTGACACCCTGTACGTCTCCAACCCTTCACGTCTCGCCAGCTTCCAGCACATCGAGCCATTCTTCTAGAAACGTCGACGCCTACCGCCAACGGCCAATAGAGAGGCCAGAAAGTACGTACTCAATACTAGACTTGGACGAATCGAACCTGCCAAGCGTGAATATACAAGACTACTTTAGGTTACCAACTGTAGACCCGTTGCAAAGGGTGAACAACGCCGTAGAGTACAGGTATTGCCGGTCCCGCAGACTTATCGATGCTAGTGTCGACTCTGTGCCATCGACAAGTATGGCGGTGAAGAGGGGCTTAGAGTCTAGTGCTGAGCTCGAGAGGAAAAGGTATCGATTAACAACGCAGATGTCCCAGGTAGTACTATGATTGTCTAGTCGGTGTCGCATTCGTGGATTTACAGTTCCCTGGCGCGCAAAAGCCGTCCTAGGTACTATATACAATAATTTTTAAAGTTTGGCAAGTAGGGAAGGCGGTAAGCGTGCGTTGCGCTCGTTAAGGCCGAGGTTATTCTATTATAAATGGGAATGTATACTGCTAATTATTTAACTGTACTGTTTAATTAATTCTGCGCTTAATCAGGTTTATAAAACGGCGATAAAGAATTTATCGATTATTAAAAATTACTGCGATTTAAATTCAATATCTATTGCTCCATTGCCCATAAAAAGTTGCTAACAGCCTTACGTTTAACAGGTAATAAAATGTATAAATATCCACGAATGTAGACACAGCTTGTGTGCACTTCAAACGATGATAAATTTATTGTATTCTGCTTAATCGTTTGTCGCCTCGTGCGAAGTGTACACTGTATTTTAGGCTACTGCAAAATTCCATTGTTAAGAATTTTATTGCGTAGCGTTGAAAGCTATGCTTTGTATAGCAAATGTACGTGTGTAAGAAAGAACTGCTTAATAATTAAAAAGCTGTATTTTCCATTCATATTATAGCCTTTCTTCCATTTATTAATCACCTAATCCTATCAATAAATAACATGCCATGCACACTGATTGTGGTTTCAAAATAATTTATAATGTCTACAAAATAATATGAAATGTGTATTATGCTTGCTAAATTTGTACTTATTTAACTGCATTTCATCGATACATCGATAATTCAAAACCATCAATCGATTAATTCACAATAAAAACGATATAAAAACAAAATAAAAAGTGATAAATCACGACATTGCAGATAACGTTCTTTCTTGCACACAATGTAATAATTTGTAGCAATAAACAATCGAGAAGTCGATAAGTATGTAATGACTGGCTGTGCACGTTTAATATTCGTTAAACGAAATACGAGTAAAGTTCAATATTTATTGATTATCATAGGTGACGTCTCGATTGTCTATTTTATACATTAGATATAGTTAGTTAACAAATTAATGGGGTCGAATTCGCCGGTCGAGTCTCGAATTTTTGCGACGTTCATTGACAGCTGCGCTCTGTGGAATTGACCTCGTAGCTATATTATAAAAATTAATGACGTGTGGACACACATGTGACCTCTCCTGTATTTTGTCGATTGAAATTATCGATAATTTATCGCGTATCGATAATCGGTCAGATTGGTCGCAGGCTATCCTAATTTGCATGTTGATCTTTTATCGCTGTAAGTTAATTTTGAGATTGATTTCCTTCTCAGATAAAGATACAGCAGTGTAGATATATTTTAGCAAAAATTATCAGACTTAGTCAGTATTATAAATTAGAACCAAAAAATATCGAATAGTCTTGATAATTTTGCGTTATTTTATCTTTTTTCATCTCAAAATTCGACATATCTATATGTTATGTGCCTTTTTCCTTACTTTATTTTTTTTGGTGGACAATAATCAATTGTGCCTGAATATAAAATGTTTGATGAATACAGGAGAGTGTTATCACGTTTGCGTTCACCCGTTCGATGACTGCCTTGAAAAGGATGACAGTGATTGCCAAAGTTAATTTTGACGATCATTAATTTCCTCGTACGTTAGATAGTTATTTTTTTACTCTGTTTGTTAAGGCGACTCTGAAATACATATTCTTTACGGTTTCTTTAGATATAAACCTTCTTTTTGTCGACTTTTATTAGAAAATTGAAATGGTCTACCGTCAGTTTCTATATTTTTTTGTACCTCGTACTTCTTGTTCAACCACGTTATTTAAGGTGAAAGACACCCTAAAATACCTGACAGAAAAATGTCGCCTTAACAGCTTAGATTTAATTTTTAGAAACACTTTATATGTAATGACGATTACGCTGGATTATGTCCACTATTCACATGTCGTTATTCGATTTTGTTTCTAATGAAAAATCCTGTTTTTATCTATTTTGGTTGTGATTTCAATCGATTTAATTTATTGTATGTTTAAATGCAAATCTTTATTGGTAAACGTTGTTTTTTCAATATTTCCAAACTGTTAATCTCATTTTGTTAAATTCCTTCGAGTCAACTGTGTTAGAACGATTTAAATGTCACAATTTAAATATTCAAAGCAAAATATTGCCGATTTCTAAAAGCTATACCAATTGGTACATCTTTTTACTATTAAGATCATCTATGGTCTCGCCCATCATTCCGTAAGGAAATCTTTTTTTTTTTTTAATATCCAACCTCATTTGTTATTGAAATAAAATCGGTAAAATTTTGTTCATTGTTTTTAATTACTTATGTTACTTGAAATACGTTAGAAAATTCTGCGTAAACAGTAACAGTACTTTCCATTTTATTTTATAGTTTTAATTACGAGTGAATATCTTCGCTGTGTCGATATTCAACGTTTGTGAAAGTTGACGCGTTATGGAATAGAATCTTTAGTAACTTTATTGCTCACTTTATAGTTGAAGGATGGGTGATTTTTTAAAAATATTTTTTATTGTTGAATGGAAGATTCCGTTCCATTACCCGATAGCTCCCTGGCATCCAGTTAGAGAAAAGGAGGTCGATGTCGATATTTTTGTGCTTTATAACAAAATTATGCTTATGGCTACATAAAAGAGAAGGCGTAGTATTATTAAGCACGTATAGGCATTACTTTATATTCCCGTTACTTAAAAAGCTTTAAATATATGCATCTTATAAATATATTTTGTTGAAGAAAACTTGGGAGTCATTTAAACCTTTTGTTACTCGAATTCAATTGTTTTTCTCTACCTCATAATTTATCGATATATAAAATATGTTTCTTAGTTTTATTTATGGATACAAATGTTTAGCCAAGCTATGTATACTGTATTTTTTAAATTTTGCTAATTTAATAGGTAAATTATAGTTGTGTTTAGTTATTGAGTAACTTTTCTCCTTTACTCTAATCTGGGTGCGTTTTTGTTATGGAAAGGTTGATAATGTCTCGTTCAACCAAAATATGTAAAGTTACCATTTAATTTTCGAGTACTTTTTGTCAAATTGTGAGCCAGTTTTAAAGTTTATTTTAAATAGTTATGTTTTTGCAGTTCCTTTGAAGTCGGTAATATGGGGGAACTAAAATTACTTTTAGTTTCCGCAACACAATAAATCTTTATATTTAGTCAAATGTTCATTCTATTTTTTTATCAATGTTTTAAAATTCTTCAACAGCTACTGTTATTTTTTTAAACACCTGAAGTAAAAATAAAAGCCTAGTATTAAAGCATGTATCCTATTACAATAATTCTGTTTTTTTTTCTACCAAACTGGCTTCATTGCCAGAATATACGAATGTATGCATGTGTCAAGCGAAATTGAACTTAATTTCAATTGTGTTAGATATATATTTGTTATGTTAAAAACATTGGAATAAATGTAGTGTGTGAATTGTGAAGACTGATGGCATTGGAAATATTGCCAGGAATGGTGTTGACTGAACTGAAAAATAATTTTGTACTCTGAAAATTTAATGATAAAGACGCATTATAATAAACCTTGAAATAAATATTTTACTTTGTATTTCTGTGTTTTTTTACCTTCCTATGAAATGAACTGCCTGTGTCTATGAGTTATGACCATAATTACATTATTTGTGTGGTGCAGGTGGTTTAATAAATAAAACTGCCTTTTGAATCGGTAAATCGATTATATTTGTTTTATTGCATAGTTTAAAATTCACAGAATAAGGTACCATATATATTTGTTAAAATTCCACACAAACTCCATCTAGTGTAAATAGTTAATATCAATATTAGACATTTTAGTAATATGATTCAAGAATAATCGATTACAATTACTGATTTCGCTAAGTCGATATTACAGATATAGACTATTTATCGTAAAACATAATTACTTATTTATTATATACACACGTTATTTACACACACTTAGAAAGGAACTAAAATTTGTGCCTGCATTCAAATGCTAGTGTGAGACTATGGTAGTCGATATACTGAGGTGTCGTCTGGAGAGAGCGTGGGCAAGCGTGGAGGACGGCGCGGCGGGCGGCGGCGGCGGCGAGGACGGCACTCGCAGTGTAGCGCGCAGAGGCCTATCCCAGCACATCCAGCCAAGAACAACGGTAGAGCCAACGTACGAGTCACTGTAGCCACCTGCTCCCCTCGCGACCAGCGCGGTACTACTACAGTCGTGTCCGCTCGCGACCAGTAGCACGGATATTTGGCTCCAACGTATCCATAACTAGTCGTAAAATTGTCGCAGTCTACCGCAGGCGGGTATCCGCAGCCTTTTATATTCACAAACAACACTGCAGGTCGCCAATCTTCCGTCTGGGCTTTGTACTTCACGTGAAGTTGGATGCATTTGTAAGCGTCGCTGGTACAACCTTCCCTACAGGAAGCCCACGTACAGTTGTCCAGGCCGAGACGATCGTCGCGTCTTTCCGTGACGCATTCAGCAGGCACGGGGTCGAAATCAGCTGCCAGTGCACTTAAAGCGGGGTCTGCGTATAAAGGTACGAGGAATAGTAGCGCTGAGCCTCCACCGCCGAGCAATGACACCAACGTTATAGTGATATATCGAGTTAACTTTGCCCGCGCTTCGCCCCTCCGTCGTGATGGTCGTACGACCAGGCGTTCTGAACTTCCACCCCTCATTTTTGAAGCACTGCGTCAGCCCATGCTGAATAAATTTTGTTCTGAGGATGCTATAGCTGCTACGCATGCGTTAATTTGGAGCATGCGTAGTCTTGTTCCTATAGAATATGAACCTTCTAGAAAAATCAGAATCTCTCCATTGATATGTATGACAGAATTAATTAATTAATGTTTTTTTTTATTTCCATATTATGCACTAAAATACTGTTAAGGAAAACAGTTGTTTATAGGGCTAAGTTTGAGTAGCAAACAGAAAATTGTGGAAGAACTTAATAAACGTTACTTACGTAGGTACTATGGAGCACGAAGGCAGAGAGCTATCAAATACAGAAAAGAAATTGCTGGCCTTAAGGTAATGGCATTAATTTAGGGTGGAATTTAGTCACAAATTTAGTAGCAGAATAAATAAAATTAGAATAAGCAGCGATGAAGACAAACTGTATATAGTCGATTATCATGACATATAGTAGTAGACAGCTCTAGTCAAAATCGTGAGATAGTTAAAGTAGGTTTGCATCCCTATACCCCAATAAAAAAGGAATGGACGCAGCCCTGTGGTCCACGTCTTGAAAATATTGAAAAATTCGGTGTTTCGAAAACATATAACATATATAAAAACCATATTGTAGGTATGTCCGTAACGTTATTCAGATTATTTGTTAGTAATTTGAGACAGACTTTGCCGCGGCATCCTGTGAGAACAGGTAAATTACACGAATTACAAAAACAAAATTGTGACCGTCTTCTAGTTTTTGTACTGTTTACGTTTATTTTTCGTAATTATGTTCCTTTATCAAGCTTATTATTGTTTTTATTCTTAATAATTTATTTATTTAAATAATGCATAGCAATTTATTTTGCTGTAACATCATTTAGTATGAACAAGTAAACTTATCAGTACTATATGAAATACTTTTTAAGTCATAATTATTTATTAAGAGACGGTGTGTTATCTAAAAGGGGAAATTATCATAAGAAAATGCCCTCTTAGCTCCGCATTGAAAACTGGCTTTATTTATAAACTAGAGTTAACCTCAAAAATCTTAGGTTAACTTGGAAAATATGAAGAAAAAAGTAAATTATTTTATTTACTGTTTGGAACAAGGTTTACTCATATTCAAATGTAAATTCCATATTTTAAATTTACATACCGACTACATTAAAAATAGTATATTGCAATGTTTGTGATTATTAATGTAACATCAATCTGTGATGCCGTTAAGATTAAAAATAATAAAAAAAACACAATGGCGCCAAGATCCAATTGACCAAGGTAACAATTTTTACTGCCTAAAACATAGCTAATCAATGTCAATATTTTTAGTATTACAAACTCGTACTATAACCGCGATGGACGCAGCGGTAGAAACCAAGGAGACCGAAGACAAACGGTCAGATATAGTCCAAAGTAAGAAAGCGACAAGGTACAACAAGAGGTTTATGAAACGAAAGTGGGACGAAGAGAAGAAATCGGATGGAGAAACTGCCGAAAAGAAACCATATGAAAGAATAAAGCGGAAGAAAATGGCAATGCTGCTTGGTTACTGTGGTGTTGACTACCATGGTATGCAGAGGTGAGAATTGAAACAATTATATGTAATATTTAAGAAAATTAGTTTATATGCTGAAAAACTGAAAAAAGTGCTAAATTGTTGAGTGCTACAAGTACAGTATCTCTTTAAAATCCAGTATTATGTAGTTATAAATAAAATGTTATTAAACCAGGACTTCATTAGGGGAAGGCCAGGACTTACAATATTATAGAAAGTACTCATTAGATATATAATATTTTTATCCAATTGGGCATTCTTGTACAGACATTATTTAGTTAATACTACTATTATTTATTAATATGAATGAATTAGAAATTTTTATGCAGTAAATGGGGTACAATAATGAAAATAATTTATTGAATCCATTAAAATGGTCAACATTATTTCGATTCAGTCATTTTTTGATCTACCACCCAGTTCGGAAAGCAGTTTTCACTAGGGAAGAACGGGCAAGAAACTTTAGTGTTGCTCTTTTCAAAACCAGTTCACTATAAGCCCTTTAAGTCCTATTGCTGGGCAAAGGCCTCGCTCCCTTCCTTCCATTTGTCACGATCAACTTGCCGAGTTTGTCTGTTGAGTTCATCCAATTTATTTCTTTGCAAAATTTTCTTTTGTTGCAATTAACTGTAAATCCTCAATTCACAGAAATCCAGGAGTAAGGACAATAGAAGAAGACCTACTAAAGGCTTTATTAGAGGCAAAGTATATAACAGAGGGAGATTTTGAGACCGCACAAAACACACAGTTTCAGAGAAGCTCCCGGACTGACAAAGGAGTATCCGCAGCCAGGCAGGTTGTGTCACTTAAGCTACGTTAGTATTGTATTCTAGTTCTTTCTGCTTTGAAAATTTATGTCATTTGAAATGTGAGCAACAGATCTCAAAAAAAACTAGGGGACAAACGAGTATACGGTTCACCTGATGGTATGTGATCACCGTCGCCCATGAACATCTGCAACACCATAGGGCATGGAGATGCGTTGCCGGCCTTTAAGGCGGGAATACGCTCATTTTGTTGATCGCTTCAATCATCCATGGCGCCGTTGGTTAGACGCCAGCTGTGAAACAAGAGGCCACGGATTTGATACCAGCACCGATACAAATACTTGTGGGCTTCATAAGAATTTGTTTTGTGTTTTTTTATTGATGAGACCGAAAAGTGTTTCATAGTTTTTGATACCTGCGACACAATACTTGTATTTTAATGCTGAGTCAGAACTAATGACTGATGGGTGTTTTTATTTATTGTTTGAAAAATTTGTGTATGCAAGTAATTTTAACCCACTGCTTAAACATTATTATGATTTTACAGCAATAGAAGTAAATGTAGAAGAAATAAATAAAAGGTTACCTGACTGCATAAAAGTTTTTGGTGTGAAGCGAGTCACCAATAAATTCAACTCAAAATCAAAATGCAATGCACGGACATACAGTTATACTATGCCAACCTATGTCTTCGAACCGAGCTTGATAGACGAAGAGGCTAAGAAAGCATACAGGTTACCAAGTGAAAAGCTGGAGAAAGTAAATAGTGTTCTAAGTGTATATAAGGGGACGAAAAACTACCACAATTTTACAGAGAAAAAGTGAGTACGATGAGTTAAACTATTTGGTGTAGAGACAAACAAGTAATATAAATATGAAAAAATATACATCTCTATGTATATTTTAATATACATCTCTGTTTTTTTTTTTTTTCATTTTTAAATTACTTGATTGTCTAACAAGTTTTGTACAAAGAAATAACACAAATAAACATAATGATTTCTTAGATTTACGCGAATGTTACATACATAACCACACGCCTTTTTCCCAGAAGGGGTAGGCAGAGGTGCTACTAGAACACCCACGTTTCGCCTTGTATATTCCGTCCCACGATGTGATAGGGGGCGAGCCTATCGCCATATCGGGCACAAATTCCTGACTCCGGGCTAATAATGAATAGAAAAATCCAATATCACTTTGCCCGACCCGGGATTCGAACCCGAGACCTCAGCTTTGCAATCATACCGTAGTACCACTACGCCACCGAGGCAGTCACGAATGTTACACATTGATTTTTATTTATTTTTTACATTTTTTAACTTCCAGACCTTTCAATCACTTTACAGCTTTTGTGGTCACGGGGCAGACTGAGGTATTAGTCACCGCTTAGTGACTTACAATTTAACTACCCTTAATTAACAATTATTAAATTAAGAGAGTTAATTTACCAATTAACTTTTTTCAATTTAATAATTTCAACACAAATAAATGTTTCAATGCAAATAAAAGATACATTGTCTGTCACTGAGACAAAAGAATTCTTATTTCATCATGCCTAGGGTAAAGTTATATTATTAATAATCTTAAAATTATCTTTTGTATTTCAGGCATTTCCAAGACCCATCTGCATTAAGGTTCATGATGGATTTCAGTGTGGACAGAGTGTTTGTACATTCTGACATGGAGTTTGCTGTGCTGATGGTAAAGGTACATACTCTTATTGTTTGTTTGCAGTAAAATTTGTTATTAAAATAAATTAGATTTATTACATAGGATTGTAGCCTTAAAATAACGAAATATTCGCAAGTGAGGGTTATGTCCATTTTGTATACAAATATCACTCCCGACTTATGGCAGGTGCAATAAAAAAAAAGAAAGATTTGTCGGTTAGCCGTTGTTAAAGTGTTAAAGATGAAATTACTCTAGGAATTTGGAATGCTATGGACCAGAATGTTAATAATAAAATATGTTATTTAACCCAAAAAGCTGCCTTGTAGACTGCCTCGGTGGCATAGTTGTACTACGGTATGATTATGTATGGTATACAGATCTCAAGTCTCCGGTTCGAATCCTGGGTTGGGCAAAGTGATATTGGCTTTTTCTGTCCATATCAGCCAGGACTCAGGAATTTGTGCTCGATATGGCGATAGGCTCGCCCCCTGTCACATCATGGGACGGAACACACAATGAGAAACGTGGGTGTCCTAAATGCACCTCTTAATTTAACCTAACCTATTTAACCTAAAAAAAGCCAAACAAGAATTTATAATTCAGTGTAATACCTACTTTATGTTATTCACATTCCAAAAATGTAATTATAGTCAAGTGTAATTTTAGTACAATTTTGCTTCCAGGGTCAAAGTTTCATGCTGCATCAGATTCGCAAGATGATTGGACTCGCGATAGCTGTCATTCGCGGTTGCACAGACCAGTCAATAATGGTTAAAGTATTTGGCAAAGAAAAGGTCATGATACCAACCGTGCCAGGTCTTGGGTTGGTGTTAGAAAAGGTATGTCAACATGTTATTACTTTTTAACTTGCAACAGGAATAGCATGTAGTTTCAATCCCCACAACCCGCCGATTTTAGCGATAAGTTGGTTGTAGAAAATTACGTTATGAAGTGTCTATAGGCTTAGTGGTCCATAGTAAGAAAATATCTAGAGCGGAAGCAATAAACATTAGTTTCGGGTAGTATTTAGATCGCCCTCTGCACGGCGGAAACTATTTTGAGTTCATTGAAACGATTTCTCTCAGTCATTGCAATGTCTTGTCTTTATTATAATGTTAGATAATATATTCCAGATCCCTTATTGTAGCCCTTAAATAATGCAAAGAATTTGTTCCACAGGTTCATTACGACGGCTACGATGCCAAATTCAAATCAACCCATGGTTCATTGGCTTGGGATGATCAAGAAGATACAATACAAAAGTTCAAATTTGAATACATATATCCTAATATTGTGAAAGGAGAATTAGAAGGAAACAGTATGGGCGCTTGGTTGGAGAAACTCAAATCACATTCCTACGAACCATCTGATGATGCGCTGGCAAAGGAAACGGAAGAAGGAGGCGATGACGATGACGAAAACGACGGAAATGACGAAAATGACGATGATGATGATATAGAATACGAGGACAAAAACGGGCATGATAAACCAACAGATACTTCTAATGAAGTAAAATCAGACGAGAACGTCATGTCAGTTGATGCGAGTGATGCAAAATCAGATGACCAAGTGAAATCCGCTGAATCAGTTGATGTGGCTTCAAATGATAAAGTGGATACAAGTGAAAAAACAGATGAACAAGTAAAAACGGTTGATTCTACTGAGTCTGTAGAAACGAAATTGGATTCAAAAGAAACTTGAATCTGCGGGTGAATTGACAGTGAAGTGATGTGAATGGTGAAATTAATGTAGAGATATTTGCTTAAGTGGAATTGGATGCCATTGCTTTATTATATTGTGTTTATGATGTAAGCTAAAATCCTTTGTATAAATGTGGCTGAGAATATTACACAGGTGTTATTTTTTTTTCACACTAATCTCGCGAATGTAACATTGAAGGGGTAAGCAGAGGTCTCATCAGTGCCCATCACAGTAGATTTGATAAATATTATGTATATTAAAAACCAAACTAATGTTCGCTCGTATTCGGGATGTTCTGATAAAACAAATTAACGTGGCGTAAAACTAAGAGCCCATTGAACAAACTAACTTTGCCCATAACTTTGACTTTGAAAACGTCAATGCCATACACTAGCAATGTCAAATACGTCACAAATGTATGGCGATAACATTGTCAAAGCCACACAAACAATAAAATATATACGTTTTTGGAAGATGCAGATTGTATAACAGCGCTACCTCTATTATAAATACTCTAAGTTTCTACCAATTGCTTTTCTCCTTTTATTAAAACGCAATGTGTGCCGTTGGACGCGACTTTGTATAAAAAAATAGACAAGAATCTTGTATTGTTTTGTCAAAAAGAACGTGTATGTCACTGCGTAGGAGCTGCTTATGATCAGGACACGTTTTACACACTTCCTTCTACCTTTGTTAGGTTCACTGTCTCTAAAACAGCACTAAATTATATACAACTAATCCAAAATATATGGATGCAATCGCTCAGCGCCAGAAAAAATGTGAGAATGGCAAATAAATTATGTAAAAATCTTTGACATGCTAACTTAAAATTGATTTTGTACAATTCTTGTAGTGTAAAATTTATTTACCATTACTAGTTACTAGATCCTTGGGGGAGGCAGGTATGTTCAGCAGTGAACTTCCTATGGCTGAAGATAGAGAGAGAGTTACTAATTTACTATTCATACAGAAACGTACAGAGAAAGATGATAAAAAACAAAAATTCTCTACAAATACACATCATCGTTGCTTACATACAATAGAAATTTGAGTAGAAACTAAAAATTAAAAATTATATATTTACTTCAATAATAAATTTATGTTTTGATCGTGCGGCCCGCGCTGCCGCAAGCGCATGTACAATGCGTCCCGCCGCCCGCCGGCGCTGCCTTCCCGAGAATCGAGATGTCGCTAGTCGCGCGAAATTCGCCACTGTGTGATGACGTACGATAATTTTCGCGCGTAATACCCCGCAGTATAAATTAATGATTATTCAAACATTAAATATCTGAAACGCGTGTATACGTCGTCTTAAAAATAATTGAAATAAAGGTGTGAATCTGTGCTAGAAAATAAATGGTGGACACTTTGGACATCTACTGCAATATCGCTAATAGGTTCATCATCATCAGCCTGTTGCAGTCCACTGCTGGACATAGGTCTCTCCCAAAGTACGCTACAGAGCCCGGTCTGCTACTTTATACATCCAGTCGCTTACGGCTCTGTAGCCTGTTGTGCAAGTCGTTCCGCCATCTGGTCAGAGGACGTCCCATTAAAGGTATTTTAATTTTTTTAATAAATATTGTTCATTATAATTTATAACTAAGTATGAAACTGCTTCGGTGGCGTAGTTGTACTACGGTATGATTGCAAAGCTGAGGTCTCGGGTTTGAAGCCCGGGTCGGTATCACTTTTGATATTGGATTTTTTTTATTCATTAACAGCACAGTCAGGAATTTGTGCCCGATATGGCGATAGGCGCTCCCCCTATCACATCGTGGGACGGAACATATAAGGTGAATTGTGGGTGTCCTGTTAGCACCTCTGCCTGCCCCTTCTGGGAAAAAGGCGTGAGTTATGTATGTATATAATTTTCATACTTAGTACATATACATACATACATAAACTCACGCCTTTTTCCCAGAAGGGGTAGGCAGAGGTTCTCCTGGTAGTAACTAGGAACCCATGCTGAAAATAATATCTACGGTTGAAATGCAAATGTTATCTACCAACCAACAACATCTGCTTACATGGTCTAAACTTTAAGTGGAATTTTATAAAATCCAAATTATTTACGGTATTAATAAAGATAAATAGACGCGAAATAGGTTCAAACTTCGTAAAGATCTCACTTCACTCACTTCTATTCACCTGACACCTGTGACTCATAAAGTCATCACTCATATATGCGCGTGGTCGCGTATTGATAGGGACCGTGCACTTATATGTAATATATGTATTGAGGATATCATGAACTATTATTATAGGCATAACAGCGTCCGTGGTGCAGTTGGTCAGACGCCGGCTGAGAAACGAGATGCCGCAGGTTCGGTCCCCGCATCGAGACAAAATTATGTTTGTGTGAACACTCAACCATAGGTATTTGTTTCAGATCTGGGTGTTTGTGAGACCGAAAAGTCTCACGTAATCCTGATACCCACGACATCAGACTCGATCTTAGTGTGGGGTCGGGACTATGTATGTGACTGTTGGGTGTATTTATTATTTATTTTTATAAAGTTTGTAGTATTTAATGATTTATCTTATACATAAAATGAATTTCTCATACACACTAGGCAATTTTGTTGGCGCTAAGCGATTGTACGTCTCATTACACGGCATAGGCCTCCTCAACAATCAACAGTTCTATAGAGATGGGATAGGCCATTATCTGCAAAACAAAAATTAAAACAATTTTCAATATTTTCTTTACTAGAAAGCTTAGCAGCACATAATTCACTGATTCATTAAGAACATCACATTGTATAAAATTATTTAATTAAATTATGATTCAGCTTCTAGACTTGCTATTGCCATTTGTAAAGCTCCTTCCTTGGTCTCATTGCCTCCTATGAAACCGGTACTATGGCAAAATATGCACCCGGGTATGCCTGCTATGTCACTTAATACTTCATCTCGGACACCCCACCATTTCTTGTTCAGTGGTTTCCTGAAAATAAATTGCTTTATTAATATTTCAAAGAAGACATTTAAAATATTGAAATGTTGGCACTTCTCATTTGATAATTTAATGTACCATGTTTTTTGGATCAAATACTCAAATATAGTATCCATGAAATATTACTGTACCAGCTCATATACGTCCCCCTGCAGGGCATGAGCCTCCTCTATAATCAAGAGTACAATTAAGAGGGGGTTAGGTCATATAGTCCACCACACTGGCCTAGAACGAGTTGCCATACTACATACCATAGAAATTCTTACAAATCGCAACAGGTTTCTTCACAATGTGTTTTTTTACCATTCAAATATTAAACCAATTTTTAACATTTATTTCATTACTAAAGTATTAAAAAGGTATGGTATTTTAAAATGTTGTTATGTAATTGTGTTTCTGAGACATTCAGATGGTAGTTTGTAGCAGGACTTATATTCATTTCTTTAAAAATATATTCCAGTATTTATATATGAAGTGGAAAAAATTAAAATCTACATACCTAGTAATAAAACTGGTAGGACTAACAGGCACTGCCTGAACCCTCCAGGACTTGGGTTTATCATTAAAAATGACATATTTCACTACATCTTTCTTGTCCATCTCACTTTCCAAGTCAAACAGGTGTTCCTTCCAGGGAAATCTTTCCGTAAACAATGCTATTTCTCCAGAACTGTGTACTTTTGAGACATTCTCTAAACTCTGCCTAACATAATCTCTCGCTGGCAACCATACGCTGCTGAAGTAACGAACTGTGTACAAAAACTCTTCACTGACCATAATCATAGCCTTTTTGAATATTTCATCTATGTTAATTTCTTGCTTGGAGTTCCATTCTGGGTTAAGTCTACCCACACGGTTGCTTAAGTTTGTCCGTATTTTATATCTTGGCTCCTCATCGGTCATTGGAACACCATTGTCAATAGCATCAATTTCTTCTATAAAGTTTTCATACACCTTTCTGTAGACTATTTTAAGGTTTTCTTCTGTGATAGGTGCATTTTTTGGAGCAAGTTGTTTTATAACTTCTTCTCCATAGAATGTGTATACTAAGCCAGCAGAACTGAGTCTGAAAGAAACAAAATTCAATAGAAATATAATAAATTTTGATTGCAATATGTTGAAATTAAAATGGCCATTAATATAACCTAAATGTAAAGTTTCTTTTTAGGTTAACATAGAACTCAGATCCAATAATTCTTTATGTGAAAGGATATCTATCCTTATATGGACAGTATCTACTGTCCATCTAGAAAAACTCATTCCAAAAGATATATGTATACTTACTTAATTTTGTACTTATCTCCTAGTTCAGGTCGGAGTGAGCTCAATGTCTCGTTAAATTCCCTCTGGTGATGATCATATCTCTTAGTATCATGGTCGAACACCGCACCAACATCAACAACTATATCACAGTCATTGAGTATAGCCATGTCTCGAGTTCTGACAATCTCTGCATCCTTGTACTGAGGCAGGCTTTTGAGCATGTAGCACGCAAGGACTTCGTCACAGTGGAAGACTCCATCATGGGTGCCAATCTGTTTGAAACAAATGATTTATTAATGATTGTTGGCATATTTTATTTGTCCTAACAATCCTGTAATTTAATGGAAACAAAAACATATCGATGAAGACCAACACCAGGGAGTTCTCCGTAAGATTTTCCAAGTTGTGTAAGTCTAGCATTTACCAACTGTATTAGGCAAATGTAGAATGTAAATTATTGTTTACTCCTCAAATGTTTAACATCAGGCAGGCAGCCGATTACAAAATTATAAGCAGATTCGTATTGCAAGCGAACGAAATTTAGCGTCAATTGATTTAAATGCTTCTTATTCCTTTCATTGAACATATTGTTCCACGTGTATTTTCTAATATGTATACGAATTCTAACCTTCATGATTCTTGATAAGTTTTGGGGAATGTATCGATGAACACCACAATTATTAATTTGATTTAATGGTTTTAAACTTACTAAACCACAAGCCTTATTTAAAACTCTTGCTAACATTACACATTTCTTCATAAAATACAAAAAATAGGTTATTTACATTTCATTTAAACAAAAATCCTGGTGAAAATGACAACTGTCAAACCGTTATTTCTTTAATAGAGCTAAGCCAAACAATCGACTATTTGTATTCGATTGTGTAAATACTCGATTATTTGAATAAAAAATCTTAAATAAGATTTATTACATAATATTAAGATTAATTTTATTAATACAATAGTTAACAATCTATATTTGAATTGTACAGATCAAATTATAATATTTTGTCGTATGTTTCCAAAACGATGCAAGAGATGGCGCTAAAAAGAACTAATGTAATGGCGATAATGTGCCTTCCCGGCATTTTATTTTATCTAGAGAAAACAATAGAGTAAACCAAATATATTATTATAAAAATGTAATATATATTATTTTCTCAATTAAGTTATTATAAATCCACATATTTGGCAGAAGTTATGTTCTTAAGAGATATGAAAAATGCAGTAGGTATGACGATGTTTTATGGCTAAAAGCTGTGCTAATTTATTTTAATATCTAATATAGACACAAGTTCTTATATAAATAGTCTATCAAAGTTAACTCCAGTTACCTCTAATAACATTTTCGTGCGGAGTACCTACTGATAAGTGATAAGTTTAGATTGTTAAATAATTTGCTTCATAGATGGCGCTGCCGGGCATTTGTAAGCAGTCAATGCACATTGCAACATCAATCCAAAGCTTTACATAAATATATATTAAAATTGAGTTATTTTACATTGAAAGTTAGTATCAAAGGTCACGATTGAGCCACTTTTGCCATTTAATGGGCGCGGTAATACCAGATTCATTGGACTAATTAGACTAGAAAAATGTGGACATGATTTTCTACGAATTGCCGACCGTTTTCCAAGATTCGATATACAGTTTTTAGGAATAGGTATCTATGCCGATATTTACATTGAATAGTACATTTTTACACTTTAGCATGCTACGTGATAAAACGCAGGTAATTTAAAAATGTATATATTTTAACAATGTTGCGGATTCATGAATTATTCCTATTTTTGATTGAGATATTAATATACAACAGACATACAAACAATTCTGTCTGAACCGTAATATCGACAAAAATGTAATAAAGTAACAAGTATTACTCAAGTAATAAGGCCTTTTGACAGCTGACTTTGATTTTTGTTTTAAACAGAACCAAAGTCAAAGAACAGAGGTTACAGAGAGGTTCAATTACTTACGGCTGGCGATGAACCTATAAATTGAGGAAACCCATACCTGAAACAAATGGTTGTAGTATAGTTGTAGTATACATTTGGCTCGGTAAAGAAACCAACCCGCGACCTTGTGTCATTCAGCGGGCATCTTAACCAACTGCGCCACGGAAGCTGTCAAAAACATTTTTGTATTATAATTTTATAAATTAAGAGTCCTGCTTTGAATCCCGTTATGTGCCAGCGACTAATCTACATTACATAAAGCTAACAGATAATAATACGTTTTTAGCATGCGATATCGATCTTAGCCGCGTAATACAGTATTAGTACTTATCAACGGCATCAACCCACTTTCGGTTAATGACTTTTTACACGTACAAAAGATACTCAAATTGCATTAGACGTTGCCTAGACGTCAGAACGTGCGTTGTATGAAGTATTTTGTGTATTGCGGTACATTATTAATATAGAAAAATTTGAATAAGTTTTGCGCTTAAATCGATTTTATAATTAATTTAATTTAACTTTTAATGGATATTTATAGCCTTTATTGTGTCCCACTGCTAGGGAAAGGCCTCTCCTTTATTCTTCCACTCTGTCTTCGGCTTTATGTAATATTTGGGATACATTTGTCTCAATATAATTTAGTACATTATTTTATTAAACCAGTGGTTCCACTGATGTTATAATACTTAAGTCTAGGAGAATTACTAACACAGATCATAAACTGCAGCCATAAGGAAACCTCTGCATTGTCACGTATTGCCAATAACATTAGTGTAACATAAATCATAATTACCGTTCTTAATGCGAAAGAGTAATTAAACAATTTGTATGAAAATGTAATTAATTACCACAATTTAAAATGTTGGTGTAAATATTTGTATTTGTAATAATTCTGGCAATATCAAGTAGTGGATAACCCGAGCGATTTGTTTATGCCTCGTTAGTCTATTAGAAAACGTTCTTATTTATTTATTGTTATATTTTGGAGAAAGTTTAATATTATACAGCCAGGAAGTAGGTCGCAAGCACTTCTACCCACGGCAGTAATTAATAAAAAATACTCGTCGTACTATAATCATATTTATTATTCCTTAAAGCGTTTGTAATCATTTTGAGTGTAGGATCGGTTGTAACCTATCTTCACTGTATGCATTGGCGGAATTACAGAAATTTAGAAAACTGAAGACAATTTTTAGGTATATTAATACTTTTTCTGATGTTTTTTCTTCAGTCATGGAGTTTAATAGGTTAGATTATGTGAGGTTTAACGAACATTTTCCTTTTTTCCATGTACTTTTGAAAGGGAACGAAGTATCCACGATCTCAGTGTGTGTGATGTCTCTTTATGGTAAGCGCCAGGCGATGATCGGTTCAAGCTTGACATCAGGTAAGTACTTAGCGAGTTATGTATTATTCTTTTGTATTACTATTATTGTTTTACGATTTGTAATGTATTGTATTAAGTAAAGCGTGAATTATTATAATTAAATAGACCGCCATATTTTTGTCAAGTCATGATAGATAATTGTCTTCCGCTAGATGTCACTAAGTGTTCTGGGTACTGCACCCTTCATCAGGAACAATGTATTCCTACTGCTAGGAACGCGCTATGTTATTGACACGAGCCTTGTCCACTGGTTATTTGCTGGTTGGTGAATAAAAGACTACATGCATTTAAAACTTTTGTTTAGTTACCTGAGCCAGCCTGTTTAAAACCTGATAACTTAATTAACCTTACTAACCTATCTACTGATTATTTTATTTAACTACTAACCTAACTTTTTATATGAAATACTTGCAATACTAATTATGACGTCATTTATTTATTTATTGAATTCAGGTTCCCCAACAGTATACACATTAAAAACAGATTAATTATTTTGCTACTTATTTATTTATACAAGGAAAGCTTACAGACTAATAACTTAATATGTAACTAAATAAAATAACAATATAGCTAATTACAAGCTTTCACAAATAGCTACTAAATTATAGTTACCTACACCAAATAATTATGAAAATTGAAGAAATAAACAAAACAATATAATAAACAACTAAAAAATAAATCTCTTTGAAATACTGTTCACTTAATTTACGTCTAATCACAGAAGTGCTACAGTTACATTCTGATGTATATACCTTATGTATTCATGACGTCAGCTAATAAGGACTTTGCTTAAGGTATGTTTACATGTTTCGATAGCGCGAGGCGCTTAGCATATATTAAGGTGATGGTATTTCATTAAACATCATTTAGTTGAATGAGGAAAATAAGCAAGTTTAGCTTTATCTTGCAAAAACGTTTTGGGTGGTTTTTGAGATTATACATCAAGTTATTGCTTCTTGCATGGTTGTCGTCATGTAGTGGCAACTGCTTGGCAACTGGCAATGTTATGTTTCCTGCGAATCGTGAGATCCTGGGTTCAATTCTCGCGTTTGAATAAGTGAACTGCTGTAATTTCTTTGGACTTCCATAAGAATTGGTTGGTTTGAGCGGACTGATGCTAATGTCATGTTTAGCAAGGGGCTTACTAGAGAAAGAGAGCTCTTTTTCGAAAGGGTTGACCGTGAGCAGAATAACTGAAAGGGTTTCCATTTGAATTTTTTTTTTTAAATGTAGTTTTTGTTTTGATTTTGATTTCAACAGTTTCGATGAATTTAAAGCCTTGGTCACGGGACGGACTGAGCTATTTAAATTATTAAATGTGTATACTTAATAGTCTCTTTATGGTCATAGAATATCATTAAAAATCTGAATAACCAATGAGTTTCTATGACAAAATTCGTTTAGCATTCATTTTATCGCCAAACAATATTGGAACAGGTGTTGATAATGGGAGCAGACGGCTCTGTGGTTCTACCTGTCGTGTGAACTCCGAACGCGTAGGTGTTAGCTTGTGAAAAACAGTTTGTAATCTGTTTAATCAATGTATTTGTCTAAAGGCAGTGTAAATGGGTTGTGACTTGCTATGCCGTCATGGGTATGACTATTAACTTAGCTAATCTGATTATTAACAAAGCAACGGTTGCAAAGTAATTTTATTCGTATAGTGCATAAAAATCTCAAAACGCTATTCGAATTCACTACCATCCGATTCCGAGCGGGCTGAGCGATTGCACAGCTGTAAATCAAATAAATCGCGTACGTTCCATCTATCCTTATACGCAATTTTTAAAGCCAAGCTTAGGCGCAATAGAGTCACACTTAGACTTAACATATAGCAACCTAAGGATTCCTTCTCTCTCTCTGCAGCCACAAGAAATCTACTGCTGAACATAGGCCTCCCCCATGGATCGCCACATAGACCTGTTGGAAGCGGCCTGCATCCAGCGACTTCCTGCGACCTTAACCAGATTGTCCGTCCACTTTGTCGGTAGGCGTCCAACAATGACTCCTCAAAAAATCTAAATAGTATCAAAATCGGACACTACAAGAGACTTGTTACTGTGTGTCCATGAACATTTGCCTCGAGATCAAATTCGCTTCTTGTTTTCGAACCAGGTCTACCTCCACCAAAGTCGTCTCGGAGGCTGTTAATGGTTGACTTTTAGTTCGGCAGTAGCCTATCAGCATTTAATTTAGACCAGTTTGGCATAATTAATATTACCATTTATTATCAGCTGTTAATGTCCCACTGCTGGGCAAAGGGCTCCTGTGACATAATTATTGTGATAATATCTGGACTGCACTAGATTTACCGATAAGTGCATTGTTACTTCATTACATACATACACAATCTCACACCTTTTTTTCAAAAGAGGTAGGCAGAGGTGCTACCACGGCACTCACGTTACGCCTTGTATATTCCGTCCCAAGATGTGATAGGGGGCGAGTCTATCGCCATATCGGGCACAAATTCCTGACTCAGGCCTGATAGTGAATAGAAAAATCCAATATCACTTGCCCGACTCGGGATTCGAACCCGAGATCTCAGCTGTGCAATGATACCGTGGTATAACTGCGCCACCGATGCAGTCAATGTATATAAAATGTTACTTTATTATAGTGTCACTTTAAAGGTGAAGGAAAACATCGTGAGGAAACCTGCATACCGTAGCGACGTTAAAAAAATTCTACAGTATGTAAGTCCGCCAACCCGCACTAGGCCAGCGTGGAGGACTATATGGCCTAACCACTCAATCGATTCTCTCGATTGTAGAGTAGGCCCGTGCCCAGCAGTGGGACGAATATGGGCTCATACGACACATTATTATAGTGTAAAAAGTATCAATGCCAAGAAGCAATTAAATATCTTTTATTGAGCATAACGTTGAACACGACTATAAAAGTAATAAAATTGCCACTGATAAACATATAGTAACGACCTTTGTGAGACGAACAGGAGGCGACCCCGCGGTTTGTATTCAATTATTTATTTCATTCAAGATATTTACTCAAAGAATTATTGATCGTTTAAACAGAGTATATCAAAGCAGCGAAAACGAAGCCAAGTGGTAGTTTTAGCGATTACAGACACAATGCAATATATAATGCAAAATAAAAATGACTAGAAAAAAGCGACAATTTTTTTGTTGTAAATTTCAATATAACGACTATTTGAGTAGTAAATACATAGTTTTCCCAAAATAATAATGTACACCTTTTTGTTTTTAAAGACACAATGGTACGCGATAGATTAAATGATATTTTTTTTCATTAAATTTTGCATTGGTGTTATAGAAGTGTTTATTATCCGAACAAAAAATTCTAGCACAATTTTGCCTAATCTGGGATCCCACGATTAGATCAGTGCATTCTCGCTGTGCTCAGTAATTCAATTATATTATTAACCTGCGTAGAGCAGTTTTTTATAACAGCCCTGCAACGTGGGGACGGGGGTTCAATCTCCGCTGTGAGACATATGTTTGACAGAGCAATCGGAAAGTATTCGTATCGGGTCTGGGTGTTGTGTTTCTAGTACCCACGAAACTATTCGTGTGACTTTGGGTGCATTTATTTATTTTATATCGTAGAGTATTTTCAAAAATGGTAGAGCCACATTGTATTTAGGTACTTTGGACCTGCGTAAGACAAGCAGCAGACCGGGCTCTGTGGCATACCTTAGAAGAGGCCTATGTCTGGCAGTGAACTGCAACGGGCTGATGATGATGATGAAGACAAAACGACTGAGATAGTACTGTTGCGTACAGAAAACTATAATAAACGACGGTTTTGGACCCAAAACCTCTTTCCCTTCCGTATTTTTTCTTTCTATTTCGATATGCCGGTACATCGTAGATATTTATTGGCAATAATAATCACTCCCCACCAGGCAAACAGAATACAAAAAACAACAATTTTACATACAAGAAATGTTCCAAAACTAAAAAGGCAAGTCCAATATCAATTCCACACGCGGTATGCAAGGACTATTCCGGAACCGTTCGAGATGCGGCGATAAAGAAAGGCAACTGAGCGCGGAATGTGGCTGCGAAGATTTCATCTGCTTATAATATTTGAATTAATGCGATAGTTTGGTTTTTAGTGCAAGATTTATGTAATTTTATTTTACTATAGGTTATGTTCAAGGGTGGTTGGCGTTTACAAGGGAAGGCCTACGTCCAGCAGTGCAGGGTGATAGGCTGAGTGTATATATATAGATTTTTGGTCATTTTCAACAGGTCGTGGTAGGGATTGTGGTTAATATTCCAAAGTGAAATTCCTGTGATTGAGAATGATGCAAATTAGTTTTTGGTAATATGTGTGGAAAATATGTAAATATTTGTATAATGCAATTACTTGGTTCTTCTAATTAGTGAAACAATATAATATTTACGAACGCCTTTCCCCATCCGTCCATCAGCCAAAGGAAGTATGCTGCTGAACATAGGCCTCCCCCAATTATTTCCACAGTGACCTGTTGGAGGCAGTCTGCATCCAGCGACGTCCCGCCTTTTCCTACTTTCCGTTATGTACTTTTAAAGGCTGGGTGCTTATATATATTTTATATTTTCCTACATTTCGGGTGGGTTTGTATCAGCCCACATACTCCCAATGCTGGGCAAGGGATTTCTCTACAACATAAAGTTCGAATGAAATCGAGTTGACCGCCACCCACCGCGATAGTCTCCCTTCACATACATACATACATAGAAGTACTTTGAAATATTACTCTCCAATTCAGCTACCCCTGAGATTTCTTTCAACGTAAAAGAGGCATAAATGACTCCTAAGGATTTGAACTTGTGACCACCATTAGCACATTGCGTCTGGCATCACCAACAGGCCAATATACACCTAAGTGAGTTTATAATGTACAAAATTGTTCATGCACAAACTTGCAAAGTTTGAACTCGGGACAAATAGCTGTAGGCCATAAAAAAATTTATCTTTGCGTGGATCGAATCCTTAATGATTAATCTATAGCGCAACGAACCAGGTGATGAAGCAATGCGTCAACGGTATACTCTGATGATACTGTACTGTATCAGCCCATATACGTCCCACTGGAGAGCACGAGCCTCCTACACAATCGAGAGTACGATTGAGAGTGTTAAGGCCATATAGTCCACCACACTGGCCTATGATGATACTGGTTTAGGTATATTTGAACTATTTTGTATTACACTCAATTTTTATCGAACTTAGTACATAATTTGTAATCTTATAGTAATTTCTTATCTTATATTTGTAATAATTTTTATCTTACACTGCCTCGGTAGCATAGTTGTACTACGGTACGATTGCAAAGCTGAGGTCTCAGGTTCGAATCCCGGGTCGGGCAAAGTTATATTGAATTTTTCTATTCGTTATCAGCCCGAAGTCAGAAATTTGTGCCCGATATATGTACCTAATTCTAGTTGTTGTTAATTTTATGTAATATTGTATCTGTTGTTTTCCAAATAAATTAAATTAAAAATAAACTATGATTTAGTTATGTTTTTCTAATTAAAAATTTAATGAAACATTATTTTTAAATAGATCTTAATATAATAATAGGAAATGATAAAACTTACGTATTAAAATATAATATACATGACCCACAATATAACGGCGTATACGTTGCCTTAAAACGAAGTAAAATAAAACTTTAAAATGAAGTTTAATCAATATATAATATTATGTATCTACCGAAAATCGCAATCGAATTCCTTTATGATATCTTTGAAAAGTCATTGAAGTTCGTAAAATACTTTTTGTTTCTCTTTTGTCTAATTAAAACCACTTGTTCACGTTTTGTTGATTTTTATAAAAACTTAAGTTTTGTTGGTTGTAAAAATAATAAAAAATGTTAAATGCTTGTTTCACTAATTGTATGTATTTTTAATTTATTAATAAACATTTGGATTTTTTTATGACTAGCTCTAAGATCTATTCAACGTCATCAGAATTTATGAATTAAATAGAGCTGGGTTTGTGGCGTCAATAGAAAGATTGAAAAAAAAGAAAAAATGCATTAATTTGTATAAATATGGCAGCACAGTACACCAGCATTGTTTTCTCATGGAAACACCACAAATATTCCTACATTGAGGAATGTCCATATTAATTTATTTTTCGGCGTAAAGATATGTAGAGCTCCGCGATTTTCCTCCTTTAAAAATAAATGTTAATCCTAACGAGTAAATATAATTGATAACCCTTATAAGTAATTTATTGACGTCTACCCGACAGAGTAGTAAAAGTCGTAAATTAATTATTTTGAGTAATTATTTTTTTTAACATTTTTAATTCACTCAGAGTGCCTCCATCATCAGATTTTACGTTTTTCGGCGAAAAACAATAAAATACCAAAGTCGGCGCATAAACTTAACGGAGTTATGTGCAGGGAAAAACGTTTTACAAGCATAGTATTCGTCATCGGTGATCCATTGATTCCGAGAAGACCTCTGGACGTGACTGCGGACGAGTACTGGCAGATATTTGGTGAGCGCACGTATACCAGTTTGGGGTGCTGACTGTACCGCTAGCACGTTAGGCCGAGCTTTTTTGAAGACGTAAAGTGTATCGCGGGCGCTCGGAGTGTAGATAGCAGCGAGTAGGAGCGCGCGGCCGCGGCGCCTCAGTACCGCGCGAGTACCCGGCCCGGCCGCACACGGCATGCCGCTCCCGTCGCCGCCGCGACACCGAACACGCTCGCGATAACTCGCACTCGGTAATTGACCAACATGTGATCGGCGAACGCGAAATAACATGGAGTAATAACCTCAAAGTGTCCGCCGAAAACTTCCCGCCGCTTTCACTTTTGAGGTTAGGATTTTCCGGTTACCGTTTTCCCGAACGAGTTGGCGCGTTCGAAAACCTCAGTATCGGCGATTTGGCAGCCGCGCCGGCGTTTTGCAATTGCATAACAATGCAGCGAAGGCCGGACGGCGTGGAAAAGTTGATTTTATCAATGCGTGCCGAGAAAACTACCAGATGAGGAGGCGCTGGAGCACGCGCCGCCCTCGCCGGCAGCGCCCGCGCCGGCACTCGCACCACCGCGCGCCGCCAAAAACTCCCTGCAGAAAAAAGTTTTTTCTTTCGCTTCGTCAGACGACAGCTATCTGCTAATTGCTCGACAAAATCTCTTTTGGCACGAACGCGTAATGCGAGTGTGCGCCTCCGTACTCGCCCCTCGCTGCCGACCGATTATTTGTGTAAACATTTTGCGGCCTTATGGCATTTTTATCGCGTCCTTTATTAATTTGGTGGTGCCGGTGCGGGTGAGTCCGTGACTCCAGAGCCCCAGTCTGAGACCGCGAGTCAGGCGCGCCTGGCAGTTACTCCATGACATTTCGCGGCCGAGCCTAGTGTTACTAGTTTAGTGGTTGCTGTGATATATAATAACGTGCGTGATTTTCAGTTCACAGAGATACGCGACGGTGGGAAATGTTACTGGTGTACATTACCTTCCCTGTGCGATGTCGATTTAAACCAATAATACTAGTGTTCAGTTATACGAGTTAGAGTTACAATAACCACAAGTGAACACGATCCAGTTGGAAACTGTAGGAAAGTGACACGGCGTTGGGAAACTGGCGCGGTTTTGAAAAACAACGCTTTTATGTGAACTGTACGACCAAGTGTCTATACTGACGCCACCAAAATACAACCGAAAGTGATATTGTCTGTGACGGATACAAAGTGTTGCATTGCCGACCGTACTTCACCATTTGTACAGGTGAGTTTGGATCGTAAATAAATTTTATAATTGGAGTTCATCGCAGTGAATATTAATAAGTGCGTGAGTGTTCCGAACGATACGTGACGACTAAAGGGATAATGCAAACATTATTTAAAACGGACGTAAAATAAAACTTCAATCGACAGCCGCTGACGTACAGAACGGTGTAACTCGTAAAATGTAATTCACGTAATATTTTTTTGTTGATCCTGGGAGTGCATCTTTCGTCGTGGTTCTGTTAAAGTAGCGTAGTTCAGTGCTAGGAATTTTGAATTTATATGCAGAAGGAAAGGGGGGCAGTGTGTTTTGTGTGCTGCCTGACCTAGTTTGGCGGCAGGCTAATCACCTCTCCGCCTAGAATATTTTTTTCACTTTGAAAAGTTTCATGTCTCCTGGCGAACGAGTTTTAATTTGTTAGAAGACACGCGGACGGTGATCAGTGAGAGTTTTTGGTTCATGATTCATTAGGTTTAACCACGTGGTTTAGCTCGTCTATCGTTAGAAAAAATATTAGTAGTTCGGTATTTCTGGTTAAAATGTGACATTGAAATTTAATAGTGAAATAAAATATTACGAATTTAATTAGGGATTAATATTTCCAAGGCAAAAAATATATAGCAAAACCGGTGGAAATTGATATTAAATAACTTTAAAATGTGGTTATTCTCGTGTATCTATTTCATTAGGAATTTATTATGGATGAAATTACGCAGAGAAAATTAAAAAAAGCTGTGCCATTTACATGTTTTTCTTGGTTTATCTCTACAATCTGTACATCTCAATGGGCAATATTTTGTCTGTTTCTAAGTCTAAATTCTTATGCGTAAACGACCTTCATTCACGTGTTGTAAGAACTTGTTTTTACAACTAACATTGGGACAAGATTTCATCTCCAAACAAATGAATATTTCTGAGTTCATTGTTGGAGTCTTAGTGGACATTCATATTGGACATCTGTTTGGTAGTATGTTTGTTTTCGCACGTTTTACACTTTTGGGAAAATCCTTCATTGTAGTTCATACAAGTGCGCCGCGTTCTGGACTTACCTTTTGCATCCGGCTTCGAGCAGACCGGCATAATTTTGTCGATTAGCGATGATAGTATCCTGTCGAAAATCCCACCTTCACATCCAGTGCTTTGCCGAAGGAAATAAAAAACGGACAGCGGCCTGAATAATTCCAACTGGACACCGTCCGGCTCGTAATCAAATAGCATTGAACACGACTGGTTTAGACATAGAATTTTTACGCACACATGCTTTCTAATATGATTTACGACAAATACTGGTATTGACAACAATCCGCTCAGAGACAAGTGACGAAATCGTCACTCGGCTCGAAAACAGCTCCAATCTTCTTTTGTCTTCATTAGCCTGAATTATTCGGGCCATATGACCCCCCTGCAGCAGTCAGTCGAGCCAAATTATCAACCCGTCTTGTCCAATTGGTATCAAACGTTTTTCTCAGGTCGTCGCTCGGTTTGGCTGGGGGACGTCCACCAGATTACATCTAACAACTGCTATATCTATATAAAAACCTGTTTAAACAATACATATATTTACTACGACGGTTCTGAGAATACGACGGCCACAAATTTCTTAGTCACGATTTTTTTGGTACAGTTTACCCTAAAGTGGATTGCTATTTCTTTTCTACATAATTTTACAGAAGTAGATTGTTTTCCCTTTCTCTGTAGTTGAAAATTGATAATTATAGTGTGTCGTGGTAGTAAATATTTCTAAGTATTGGCCAGTTCCGGCTGCGCTAAAAAGCAAATCGTTTTGCCGTCTCGTAAATACGATAAGCTTTTAACTCTATCAATGTTAACCACCGGTTTAGTAACGTTAAACTGTGGTTAACGAAGGATATGACTGCGTTGATTTACCCAATTAATTATAGAATTTAATATAATATGCAAGGGATTTTTTAATCGGAATAAAAATACACCTAATAGTAATGTATATAGTCTTGATTCTATAGTAAGATAATAATTCTTCTAGCGCATAAGAAACTACGAGAAACTTTTCATCTCACAACGGAGAATATTTATTTGTGGATCTCGCCAACATTTGAGTCTAAGAAACTAACCTGCGTTATTTTTTCCCAGTCGGTTTCAATATCAAACAATAAAATTCATAAAAAGCTATAGATTTTTTGTAAAATCACAACAAATATGAAGTTTACGACCATTCCGTTATGTGTACGTGAAAACGAAAGTATTTCTCTAACGGGTTGACAGCTGCTCGTGTCCGAACATAACACGCTTGCCACCACAATTATTTCACGTAAAATGTTCTTATTAAACCGTTTATTCGCTGCTTTATAGTACGACAGGTCGTAATGTATAAAACAAGTAATATCCTACACAATACAGGACCGTTTTACTAATCTTCATTTTTTTCGTAATAACGCGGCTATTAAAAATAATTTGCATAATTTGTATTGAGTTTCGTAAAAATGTATTTTTTGACTTAACACGTTTTGTACAGGGTCATAACAGAAATGTCAAAAATGTTTATCCTTCCTTATTACTTACATATAATTCTACAAAAAAATATAAGATATAGTAGCATAAGAATAAGAATTAAATATATGACCGAAATAACAAATATTGCTTTAATTAATCAAACTAATCGTGGTAAGGGTCCGCAGGGATCGTTAGTTTCCCGTTTCTGTTACTAGAGGGCAGTGGCAGTATTTGATTAGGGCACTGGCTGTATGCATTTTGAACTCGCATTCGATTTATAAAAGTCAACGTTGACTTTTCGTATAATAAAAAATATTTGCAGGATAAAAATCACAGTTGTAATAATTAAATTATCCAATTTTCATACACATATTCATTCATATTAATCTGTTTGATGGATTACTTTTATCTGATTGAATAATCGTCCCTAACTATGATAGGCTTAGTGTGCCCTAATACATATTTGGCATTATTAAACACTTTTTATTTTGTGTACTTTAAATTGACAAGACAAGGTTAATGAAAGTCCCTAGATGAAGCGAAAGTAATTATTTCGGAATGCGCAAATTGGAGATTCTGCTGCCTGCTTACCCCAATGGGATATATGACACATGTTTTATCAAACACGTGTAGTTTTCAATAGTACAGTATTCGCAGAATATTTTAATAATTTCAATTATTTCCGATACAAAGTTGGGACGTTAAATAAGTGTCCAGTTGGTGTATTTGTCAGTTGTTAATTTTCGTATTGTTCCAATGAACAAAACTGTTTGCCTTCAGTCTGCCGTCTGTGCATTGTCTGCGGTTTAAAACCTACTTTACTACTAGTTTGATAATAAAACAGCTTAAGAAATTGGGGTGCCATTAATCTTTTGCTAAATGTGTAGTTAAATTTGCTAGTCATTAAAATCCCACACACGGTGATGATACTACATTACTGTACTGTATCAACCCATATACGTCCCACTGCAGCGCACGGGCCTCCTCTACAACCGGGAATGCGATTGAGAGGGGTTAGGCCATATAGTTTACCATGCTGACATCGTGCGGGTTGGCGGACTTTTTACAAATCGCTATGCTATGGGGAGCGGTGTTCAGCAGTGGACTTCCTTTGGCTGATGGATGGATGATGATGGATGCTATGGAATGCAGGTTTCCTCACGTTACTACAGTGCGGCAACTTATTTATTAACATTAAAAAACAATAGTACAATTAAGACTTGTTGAACCGCACAGAACTCATGGGTACAGAATTTATGGGTAGAAGGGTTGAATTGGTTTTTGCTCTTTTCAAAAGTAGTTTACATAGAAGGTATATAAGTTCTTGTATCTTAAGTGTCTTGTTTTGAGTGCATTAAACAATCAATTTCGGTTATTGTCACATATTAGCGTTCGTTGAAACAAATATTAAAATCCACAATATGTTTTAGAAACAAAAGAAGGAATGCATTGTGCCTAGCCAGAGAATTCTCCACAAAAATTTCAAAGTTAATTAAGTCTGTCCTCCCGTATTAGATATAAAGCGTAATAGATCAAAATAAGCAGGTATACGAGTACTTGAAAGTGTTGATGTAGGGCAGGCAGTCTGTTTTCAAAATATATATTATATACTAGCATTTTACACTATTTACATTAAGCCATATCTCGTGTACTCTACGTGAATGTAAAAAAAGAACAAATTCAATTTCGCGGATTCGATCCCCGCATCTCGCATCAGATGTTTGTGAGACCAAAAAGTCTCTCGTAGCTCCTGATACCCACGACACAAGACTCGATCTTAGTGTGGGGTCAGGACTGTGTATGTATGTTGCCAAGTCCTGTTTACGCTCTCACCAGATAATAAATAAGCGCTTAAACCGGATAATTGGCGCTTCAATCAGAGCAAATTGTTTCAAGACGTTGACGTAATCAAGCGAATTAAAATTCACCAATTTGATTAATGATCAATTAATAATGTTTAAAACGTAATTGGTAATGTATGGTAACTCAATCTTATCTGATTTAGTATTGACACGATTAGGTTGCGAACAAAAAAGGGCTTAGTATCAATAAAAAATACAATTGTTTGTTTTGGTGGATGACTTGCGCGGTTCATTATAAATATATATACATACATACATAAACACACGCCTTTTTCCCAGAAGGGGTATGCAGAGGTGCTACCAGAACACCCACGTTTCGCCTTGTATATTCCGTCCCACGATGTGATAGGGAGCGAGCCTATTGCCATATCGGGCACAAATTCCTGACTCCGGGCTGATAATTAATAGAAAAATCCAATATCACTTTGCCCGACCCGGGATTCGAACCCGAGACCTCAGCTTTACAATCGTACCGTAGTACTACTACGCCACCGAGGCAGGTGGCCGATAAATATATATATTTTTTTAAATATCGTATTAAATACTACTGTGGTCTGTGAAGCCCTGGGTTCTATATGAGCCATTTCTATGTGCATGGGTTATTCGGTTTAAAAAATACTATATGAGTTTCTCGGGGCTGGAATTTGTACTCAGCATGGCTACAGGTTCTTCCCCCTATTTAGAGAAGAAACCCATAAGCTATGTACAAATGAATAACATAATCTGCACTGAGCCAGCATGTACGGTCTCAATTCTCTCCCGAAAGGTGAGAAGGTCAAAATATATCTAGCCTCGAATATAGAAAGTATATACAAGGCTATATTGATTCTTACGCTGAAGTAAGTTAAAAAATTTAAAAATTAAATTAAATTCGCGATAAAATCCGTAAGAATTCGATTTATTCTTTAATTATTTTATTTTATTATATGTCTACAGCTAAATATACGCAAATAGCACAATAAATAATTTATTGTCTGAACACGTTTGGAAGATGTAAATTGTATGAAAATTCAGTTATGTAAACTCAGTTTTATTTTGAGTCTAGACCGTAGACACGACATGCGTCGCAGTCTGGGTACGATTCACGTAGGATTTCACTAAAAATAATCGGCCATCGTGATTTCACGAGACGATTCAAAGCGTGGACTGTCTTGTGAATTGACTCATTAAAACATTAATTAATTAGTAGAAAATGATAAAACTATAAAAAGATGAATAATTAACCTTTATGTATGTATTAGAATATTAAATAATATGGAATTTATAGTATTAATTGATAAGCTGGATTGGATTCGAAGTGCGTGGTGGCCTCGTGGTATCGGACCAGACTCGGCTGCCTACATGTTCACGGTGGTCGCGGGTTCAAATCCCAGGGCGCGCCTCTGACTTTTCGGAGTTATGTGTGTATTGATAATCAATCACCACGCACTTTAACGGTAAAGGAAAACATCGTGAGGAAACCTGCATACCGTAGCGATTTTAAAGAATTTCTACGGTATGTAAGTCCGCCAACCCGCACTAGGCCAGCGTGGTGGACTATATGGCCTAACCACTCTCAATCGTACTCTCGATTGTAGAGGAGGCCCGTGCCCTGCAGTGGGTCGTATATGGGCTGATACCAATACCAATTGGATTCGATGTAATAATCCATGGTGTTGTTTGGTTCTGCTACTGTCCATGAGCGGTCGTATCGCTTACCATCAGACAAATGACATGCTCGTCTCGCCATTCATTGCAATAATAATAAAAAAAGCAAAGCGTAATTTCAGTCACAAAGCTGTATGACGGCAACGACCTTCGCCTAAAATTTCATTTTCAAAAAAGGAACACTGTCAAACATGGTAGATTTTTATTGGCAATACTGACGCACGCCCACTGGCTGTATCTAGCACTGATTTGATTATGACGCGATAAACGATGAAAGTATACAATGGACGATAGCGGTGTTATAAATTACTTATCTGTTGCCCCGTTTGTGTTATCTGCACCGAAAATGCGACGGGAATAGTCGTCCCACTTGAGTGATTGATTAGGTGATGCGTATGTTTAAGGCTAAAGTACTATTCTATTAGATTTTCACAAATCTTAGCATAGAATAAAGTGGCCTTGAATTATGTATGCATTATCTGTTATCTATTGGGGGAATTTACCGCTAGACAAATTAAAGGCATTTTTTTCGGTGTACAGTCTAGATTCCATACACTATAGGAAACAATAAGGAAAAATAATGTTAGCTAGAATAGCTCTATTGAAAGGCAAAGATTGCATCTGCAATGCAATACATTTCAGTATACAGTCTAGGCTTGAAAAAATAATAAAACCGTTAGTGCTAGTTTCGACCAGTGTCGTACCAGCTTGTAGTAAGATGATTGCGGTGTTTCCATTTAGCCAGTCGTAAATTTTTAATTGTCTTAACAAGGTTTTCTTGCTATTTCTCGTATGACGTTAAGCGTGAATCAAGAAATACCAAGAATTGTAGTCAGTAATTAAAAATATCCATTACTAAGTTTCTCCTATCTCGGCTAAATTAGTCTAGTTTATCTGACGTCACAGCTGTTGTATTATGATAAGTGATTGTAGCCTCCACGGCCTCAAATAGAGAGAAATGTTGACTAGCTTATCATTTCGTGACGGTTCTCACGTAGACACTGTTTTCCGCAACTTTTTGCCATAGCCTCAAATCAATGCGTGTGTTTTTTATAGCGCTAGAATCACAACGGGTTTAAAAGTGTTGCTAGGTGATTAATGGGCTTACAATACACGACAACGGTTGCACAATGACGTGGAGTGGAGATAGTGTTATCACAACCAATATGGATATTTTTCGCACTTCAATCTTTGTACGCACCGTTAGGCTGAACAGCTGTTTTGGAGATGACTTGGTGTTTTAAGCATAAGATTCTAGATAATATTAATCGTGTTTAATAAGTAGCCATCGGTGTAAAATGATATGTTAAGAATTTGATTGAGGATTCGTGAATTCGATTAAATTTTCGAAAATGGAATCTTAACGATTGTCTGAAGATAGTTGTCTATTAAGATAGTATCCGTAATCAGGTGATGACAGTAATGAATTAATAATATTCAGATTTTATCTAAAATACCAAATTTTAGAAGCTAATTTTCAAATCTGTAGGATGTTATTCCGCTTAGATCATCCTCACAAAGGTACCTAGTTTGATAAATATTCATAAATACTATAAAATATATCAGTGTTTATAGAGGAAAAATATGTAACCTGTTTCCACTGATATAAGATAACGAAATCTGATAATATAATACGCAACTCATCACAATGTTATGGCATTGCAAATTATACTAGTTTAAATAAAATACGACGTCTGGAATGAGCTTGAATTAGTTTTTTATTAGTCATAATATTATTTCTATATTCTGTTCTACTTTATATTATATAATACGATGAACTGACAAAATTGCACATGAGTGGAAAAGACGATAGGCTGCCTCTCGTCAGTCGATACAATTTCGCCAATCTGATCGAAACCGGATGTACACTGGTTGATTCCGGATTGTAATACTATTGGACGAGTCTGTATAGAGGTTGGTATATTTTGTACCTAGGTCGTTAAACTATAAAAACATTGCAAAATGTACTCTTATTTACGTACAAAGAAACTTATAGCGTATTTCTAAACAGTACTTAGTATTATTTTTTCTCTAATTCGTCTTGGACATTTTTAAACACTCGCGTATGATATAAAATAAATCTAAGGGCGGAGTCAATTAATAAGCACATTATCTAGATGTAAAAACTTTGTGGTGGAGTGCAAATAAAATAATAATAACAGAGTAATAAAAATAAATGTTTTTCTTAATTAAAAACATATTTCTTGTGTCTGACACTACACTCAAGATTATCAGCGTTGTTTTTTACACAAAAGATACCACCAAAGAAGTTTATGCATGTGTAAGCTATATAATTAAAATTATGATACTGCAGCCATTTGGACGGATTTTTTTTTTATACTAATCAAGTTCAAGGCATTGACCGATTGTTTTAGAAGCATTCAATTAACATTCCTACTGTTTGGGAGTTTTGATGTTGAGTGTGGCAACACTAATTTTAGTTGTCAATGGATTTAACGGCTTTTTGAGTCATCTTTCGATATTAAAAACGAATTATGATAATTTGAAATGCGAATAATCGGGCAATATATTGTATTGGTTTTTCTAAAGTTAATAGGTGTGATAAAATTAATGAATCTTTGATATTATTTTACTAAAGAGAATTCGTTTAACTATATCCTTAAATTGCAGTGATTGATAATGTAGTTACGAGTATATGAAAATTAGTTACACGCTTAACGACGAACCTAAAACCGTTTAGTTAAACGATAGTACGCTGACGCCTTTTCAAGGTAACTACAAGTTTTGTTTAAAACGAAGCTGCACAGGTGTTACTAACCATGAATCTTACAATACTAATGAATAACTCAAAGTCAAAGGTCCACCGCGATTGCAACCATTTGCATTCACTTAACCTAAAAGCATGTGGCCGGTGAAAAACCGACAATCGTTAGAATTTCTTATCTGAATCGTTCGTATGAATTTTATTATCTAATGGGATTCGAAATGATGTGAGAATTGAATAATGAATTTGGGAATTTAACAAACAAATTATGAAATCAATAGACGCTAGCCGAAAAGTCAATTAACCTAGAATTGTGGGAGTTAAAATGGCGCTCACCGCGTCACGAGTTTTCGTGTTAAGTTCGTTCTATTTGGTTTAATGCAGTGGTAATGACTCTAAAAATTACAAATAACTACACCCAAGTCACATACATAAAACTGACCCCACATTGAGACCATTTAAGTCCTGTGTCGTGGGTATCAGAAACTATCAGAGACTTTTCGGTCTCACAAACACCCAGACCCGGGTGCGGGGATCGAACCCGCGGGCTCTCGCATCACATCCGGCGTCTAACCAACGGTCATGGAGGCTGTCAAAATGTCTATGCTCCAATTTACTATTTAACAAACAGTAACCGAAATAAACATGGGTCAAGATCATAGTTCATCCGACCTATTTCGAATACGTTTAGTGTGCAAAATATTGCTGTGACCTCCGGTTATCTCTTTCCGGTTCTGAGTTGCTACGCGATTCGTCTTGAAATATAGTATCTAATAAATTGCGATATCTTTGAAGATATTATTATGTAATAGACCTATAACTGACTCTATAATTGGTATAATATTCGTCTGGATAGACCACCGTACACGATGTTAAAACTTCGTAGCGATTCACGCACATGTATTGCGTATTGAGTTCAGCTTGTGTTTATCCAGTTACGAGGAGGCCGGCATAATTGTGGCGATCGGCGAGAGACAGCGATTTCCCATCCAATACTCTGGTTTGCGATACATTTACCAGAAGGTCCACTGTTACTAATAAAAGTAATTTAGTAAATTTGTTATTATATAAATTTAAATTATTGTTAGGTATAACCATAAACGTCTTATTGCTAGGGCCTGTTCGACCATTAAAGGAACTGAGAGTTGGAGATTTTGCAGTAAAGGGTTTAGGTCTTAATACACCACTTCGGCTTGGTGGAGGTTGGAGCTTAGTGGACTTCATTTTAGTTTTTTTTTATTCTGGCACGGCACAGTGACTGCATTCCACCTGATTGTAAGTGCTAATGCCGTCCAGACAGTAACAAATGGCATCAGACGGCAGACTCATACCTCGATCTTCACGTGGAAAACTCTTACATATATGAATATTCTCACAGAGTTTTCTTTCATTGAATGAGCGATAGTTAACTACAATTTGACTTGTGACTACAAATTCCCATTTAGCAGTTTAGATTACCACCTGGCGTACATTACAAGAGGCCTACACTCAGCATTAATAGGCTGAAGAAGAAAAAGTCTAGATTAATATGAACAAGCCAATCGCTCTAAATATTATTTAAAATTATAAAATATTGTTATAAAAATCACGATTAGTCAATTTTACAATACTAGAGAAACTGAGTTACCGTACTAAACAACTTTCGGATTTTATCTCGTGCCTTTAAATGGTTCTGTTGCAATTAATTTGATTCAATTCGAGCATTTGTACTATGTTGCTACAAGTTCAACTCCAAGGCGACCGGCTGTTTCAAATGGATGCTATGCAAATTTATTACCTTAATTTGTTTGAGTAAAATGTATGTTATGATTCCGGTTTTTAGGCAATGTCGATCATACAATGTTGGAACGCTTTTGACTATATTTTTTCTTGGATCCAAAACCGTGGTTGTCACTCTTAAACGAAAGAGATGTAGAAGATGGATTGCTAAATAATACTGAGATTGACTTTTTAACCGACTTCAAGAAAAGGGGGTTCTCGATTCGTTGGAATCTTTTTTTTATTTTATTATAATGGTATAAGTTATACAAACAAAGATTTACAAAATGGCATAAATTTAAAAGAATATGAAAAATGAATCAGCAGTTAAAATATTTAATTTCAAAATTACCTGTAATTGTCGTGTAAATGTTACAAAATAATCTCATACTGTTAGGATTTTGTTTTCATTAGTAATTAACGACTTTTATGACATTTTACAGACAGTTAAGAATATTTTAAGACACGGTATGGCCTCGAAATGTTGAATAGGTGGAAACTTGTTGTTGTTAAAGGAAATATCTATGAAGTATGATGTCAATAATAAGGTGACGTGTCATGTCGATTCAAGAATGAGTTGAACGTGTGTTGAACAGATGAAAATATTCTTGTTCTACGAATTATTGAATATTGACAAATTGATAAATAAATAAATACACCCGATAGTCACATATAGTTCAGACCCTAGCAAGAATTAATTTTGAGTAAAATACCTGTTATCACACAAATATTGACCTTAGTGCGGGGATTGAACCCGGTCGTGATGATTAAGTTGATTTGTTCCTACATAAGAAAGAACTCTAGATATAAAGACCTAGAATGTACCTACCCTATCCACGTTCTAGGAACTGGGAGTATCAAATTCCTGGTGTAGTCATAAATTCCTTTACAGCATCTGGCACCATAATTGTTACATTCAGCATGACATCATTTTAATTTACGTAGATGTTAAAGGAGAGACGTCATCAAGATAATTGAGAGTCACCATCCTCAACAGTAAAGGACCGACAGAGGATCCTCAACAATGAAAGACGCAGAGAGAGAGATATGTAAAAGGAAATTACTGGACACAATAAAATCTGATCTACTTTTACTGAGGAAAATGTTTAAGTTATGAAAAGTCATCAGACATCATAATCAATAGTAAAATGATAGTCATCCATGGCTGTTTTGGGACTCAAAATATCGAGCAGTGATTGATAATTTATCATTAAAAGAAATAGATAGATGCGTTTCAATAGATTCTTTTGTAACAGAGCTTTCTCTTATATTATAAGGGGCAAACTGGGGCAAATTAAAACGCATAATTTTCTAAGATTCTTACGTTCAGTATTAGGAGTAACCAGGAAAAGAATGTTGCAATTTGAACGCTAGTTGCCCGTATAAAAATAGCGGGTGTTTACGTGGCTCGTTACTGTCGGTGACATGAAACGGTAATGTCACCCGCTCATGAAATATTCAACCGCTGATTGAAATACATCTGGTTTTAGTGTTTGTGTTTACGAAATAGTTTGTTTTCTTGCGAACCTTCTTAATAAATAAATAAATACACCTATCAGACACATACAAAGTCCTAACCAAATTAAGATCAATTAAGTCTTGTGTCGTGGGTATCGGAAACTACTAGAGACTTTTCGGTCTCACAAATACACAGATTCGGGATAAATACTTGTGGGCCTAGCAAATATTTGCCTCGGTGCGAGGATCGAACCCGCGGCCTCTCGTTTCACAGCCGGCGTCTAACCAACCGCGCCATGGAGGCCGTCACAATACTTAATTAAATAAAATAATAAATTCTCTGATATACCTTTCGAAGTCTTAAATATGATCCTTTAAGGTCATTTTAGTATTCGACGAGCTTTGTGTCGTGAAGTTCACTTAGGCTTAATTGCATAAACTAACTGCCCATAGCTATGACTTTGACAATATCATCGCCATACATTTGTGACGTATTTGACATTGACACGTTTTGAAAGTCAAAGTTATGGGCAAAGTTAGTTTGTGCATTGGGCGTTGGTGTCTTTGTCGGTCGAAATGCTCAAAGTATCACTTTAGTAAAGTTGATGTAAATTATAATTCTAATGCTACCGGTTAAATGACCACTTAAACTTTAGATAAACTTCAAACTACATTAACATTTGTGTTGTTAATAGACCATATTATTTTCGATATGGTTATTAAATTGAATTACTTGCTGAAGGTATTAGTTAATATCCTTACGATACGTTGAACAGTTAGTAATTTCCAAAATTTCGCATTAACAGTAGTAAATAAATAGTTAAAATTATTGCGAAACACGTAAAAACTTTCCATGAAAGACGCCACAAGACGTAAAAATCCACGCAGACGTAAAATTGCGTCAAGGCGCTTCAGTTACGTGTTTTATGACGGAATTATACGCAAAAAATACACAATGAAAACACGGGTATAAAAAAATAATACACGAATCATTATGTTGCATAAAACGTATATTTTCGTTTCGGAAACGCGTCGTGTGCAATGTTAATGACTCGGTTCAACTCGGAAGAAATTTCATCTATTTATAGTCCCTTGTTGAAAGACACATTGGTGTCCGCATTGGTTTTTTGCATCGGTTTATTGGAAATCGGTTTTTGTGCGTTCATGTGGTTTGATGTTAATTGCGAGTTTAAACAGATTAAGTTTTATGAACTTTTGTGACTGGATGAGAATGGAATTCTTGCAAATGTATTTGGAAATTGCATTCTATTACGTTAATGCAGTCCGCCCATATTAGGCTTTCGCAATTGACTTCCATGTACAGACATCGATGGGTTACAAATTGATTATTTGTGTAGATGAAAGTACACACTGAAGGCATTCATACTGTTATTTTTATTATGAAACAACGTTGTCTTAACTATAATATTACACAATATTACATATCCATGCCACTTAGTGAAGAAAAATAAAGCACAGTTAAAAGCAATAATTCTTCTAATGGCATTTTAGTGGCCCTCTTCCAGTAGAATGCATATGCACTTCCAAAAACTTGCTCAAAGATAACGTAGGAAAGTTACAAACGGCCATAAACAGTCCAAATGTGCCCGACACTTTGAATAATTTGATCTGAGGGAATTTTCCGAGACACGTGGTCCCGTGCTCTGAAAATGGACCACCTCAGTAACTTCAAGTTTATTTATTAGTCGTATCCAGATAAGTGAATGTTCCGTTGTAGGGACCGCATTTTTGCATTTATAAACAAGAGCTCGGTTTAAATACGATGTTTCTCACAATTTAATGGGAATTTTATACGCTTAAATGCTGGGGAAATTTTAGAGTAATTTACGTTTGGTGTAAAAATTGGTGTAGTTTTTAAGTAACTTAATTCATTAAGGGTAAGGTGAAGATATAATATATTTACGCCTGTTTTAGTTTCAAAAGTTTAATTCAAAACGACCTCCGCACGGCGTCTATAGTTACAAAATACTTATTAATAATCATAAAATACGTTGTCATTTTAAATCTTATGATCTGATATCACCCATTCAAGAATCCAAAGTCAACTTGAAAATCGAACACTCGCAAAAATTACGTAAAAAACCGTTGAAAAAATGTTACACAATTCGCGCGCCACATTCGAAAATCGAAAATAAAACTTCAATTGTCTCAAACTGGTGGTGCATTCATTTGTTTCGTTTACCCCGCGTTCATTTTTATTTCGGTCGCCGGTGCAAGTGACCGCGATGCATCATATCGACTGCTTTCGCGCCGATACCGGTCGGTGATAAGAATTACTTGAATAATTTCAGAGGTCCGCCGCTGCCGGCCCGGGGCGATGTTACGAAACACGAATATATTGTGTGTTAAAATAATGAGGAATTATGATGTTGTATGTTTAAGTTTTTTCGGGTGATTTATTGGCAATTTTATGGCGTTTGTTGTACCGATATTTTATAGTGTTTATTAAAGTGCAGTGCTTGTGCTAACATAATGTATACTTATCATTATTCATCATGTTTTTCGTTTTGTAAGTAAGTAATAAATGTTATTAACTTTGAATAATTATAATATGTAATATGGCGTGTATACTTTTATTGCGTATATGCAACAGTTTTTACTGCATAATTTTATGAATATTACATGTGTATTATATCGAAATATTATGTCATATAATACGCTTTCCATACAATTTTAAATAGCTTCTTCATGAAGAAAGTGTTGGATTACCACTATTCCATATTTAATATGTCGCCGATTCGCATAAAGCAACTTGCGTCACCTTTCACCGTGCATAAGAATACAATCGAGGTATCTTACATTTTCAGTTTCTAAAGCGGAATAATCAAGCGACTTTCAAGCATAGGATGTAAAGACGCTTAGCCTACAGTAGTCTTACCCACGAGACCACCACGGGCTTCAAATAAGTGAATCAAATTTATATTAAAAAATACCACACGCTTTTGATTGCCACCTAAGGCAATCATCGGTCATACTCAAATATTATCGACTCATCATTCCCCTTTCAAAGATTTGAAATCGCCATCATACCAACGGTTTTCAAACCCAATATCCCTCCGAGTGCACCCAAAGACCGTAATTTACGCAATAATGAAATCAAAAATGTCACGAAGCGGTAATGAGAACTCATTTTGAGGGTCAATCTTTATGAAATTAACGAAACCGGAACGGCGGCTCGTCTAACTGGTCCTTGCCGGCTTTCAGTGGCTTTTTCTCATTCATTCTTTATCAACTTGCTTGTTATGTACACTGTAATTTTGTTTGATATTTAAAAATGTTGAGTTAATGAGACGGTTCCGGAATTTTGACCTCGTTCATTCATTTAGGTGGGTTCAAGCGTAGTTCGGATGACACTTGATACAACTATCGCCATTGGGTATTTGGGAGTGTATTCGTAAATCGATATCACTTCGGAGTCTGTCTTATGTTGCAAATTTCCTGAATTGCCTTTAGATATCTCTTCAAGGTCTACAGTCTGCGTGATTATAGTGCTAGGATGAGTAGGTATTGCATGTTCCACAGTTAAAAAAGCTTACAAAACACGACGCGTTAGTTTCTGTGCCAGTAGACACAGCTCGGTGCGGTGCGTATAGACGCTTCACGGGCGTGCCTGTATTTATAACGCGAGTGTAAATAGAACACCTGATTGCTTCACTAATCGCTTTCCATCTGACACACAATGAATTGTTATTGGACTAATGGATTAAGTCAATATTTTCGGGCCTTCGATGATGACAGCTGAGAGTCGATGGGGTTTCAATACGAGTGTCTATCAAGACTTGTATTGAAACTTGTTTTGAAAAGAGCAACGCTAGTTTTGTGCCCGTTCTTCTCTGGCGAAGACAGCCTTGGAAAGCGGGCGGTAGTGGAAAAAAAGTGACTGAATCTAAATAATCTGACATTTTATGGATGCAATAAAAAATTTTCATTTTAACTTTGTTGGATTGGCATGTGCAATGGTTGGTTTATTGATCTAGTGGGCCGTGAAATGTATGAACTTGGTTCGATTTCTATGTCGTAGAACTATGGTAATGATATTCGTCCTCTACCTTCCGAAGTTCGAGGGTACAGGCATAAACTTAGGTGTACTGAAATGAGTGGGAAATTGGGTGTAAAATAAGATATGAAATTCTTAGCTTTGCTCTGTAAAAAATGGTACGACAGTTGACATATTGATTTGGAGACTGAGTGTCGAGAAAACGAAATTCTTTAATAATTATTATACAAGATAATCCCATTTGAACATCAAATTTTAATTAACGGAAAGATGAAACGAATATAAAATTTGATGATAAACTAGACATCAATATAACTGATTAAAGATATGTTTACATTACACAACTAGTATACTTCAAAGAGATAATCTATGGGACTTCTCGAATCTCGATAGACAGTTGAGATTGTGCAATTATTTATCAAGATAAGATTCAGATCGATATCTGGAAGCAAACATTAGTTAATGGAATGGCCAATAGGCAATGCATTGGACTACTAAATCTTGTTGCGTCAGTATGGCAGACAGCTGGCCAAACAACCATAGTAAGAAAGTCTACATTGAGCCTAGAAAGTTAATTAAAGTGTTAAGAAGTCTAAAGCAAACATTTAAAACGTTAAATAAACACAATGTAAATGAAGCAGCGGATTTAAAAGCAACGGTAGCAGTGCGAACATCTTACTATCTTTTCGCACTTCTGCTATGTAATAGCACTGTCGCTATTTTTGTTCATCCTGTTATTTGACAATTACTGTAAGCAAGTTTGAAATGTTTGTAATTTGATGAATTCCCAATGGTTTTATCAAATTAATTTGATGCTAGATTTTGGGTAATCTAAACATTTGGTCAAAAAAAGAAAAATCAATCAAGTTCCCTATTGTTCTAATGGTAACGCAAGGTGCGGACTTTTTTTCATTGTTTACTTTCTGTACCGATTGTTTCAAAAATCATTATTTAGAATATATTTTCTGATAACTTGAAACTGGCAAGCAATCTTTTAAAAATACGAAAGACCTTTCTTCCGCATGCACCATAATTTTACACTGACGTCATAATTCCACATAAAAAATCTAAAACAAAAGTAACGAATGAAGACAACGTACACAATTCAAGAATCAGTGCAAATGTCCCCAAACAAGTGCTCAAACGCCGAGATTTCAATCGCGGGCGCAATTTAACTGACCAACATTCACGCAGATTATATCTCCTTCCGCATTTCTGTGCATCGCGTCGCTATGAGCGACGTCATCACTGAGATGGACTACTCCCGGTTCCGCTACACCAGAAACGATCTTGAACTTGTGACTTTATTTGCTGATGTTAGGATGTTTCCCTGGTATAGCAACCATCGGCCACACTGTTTAAGCATCGCCGTAAAGATCTACGTCAATGTCACGTTTCGGGATCACCTGTAAATGAGACACAATCAGGTTGCTCATCTTTTAACCTGTGGGTGCAACACAATCAGACTGAGATAATTGTGTTATAGAGACGAACATTACACGTCGGTGGATACTTTATCTGGCCTCCAATTATCAGGCAATCCTTCAGGAAATTATCTACAATACGCCTGTATTGTACACATTTCACAGGATAAAAAAGGCAACGGATATGTGCTTCATTTTTCTATACTGCTCTTATCATTAAGTGTATTGCCACGGTAGGACCAGTAAAAATACACGGAACCTCATTGTAATTCCACTTGTGCCTATATTATTAGCCTGTGATGTTTGTTGTTCTGTAATTACCAAATCTTTGCTGATCGGAGTTGTTGGATGGAAAACCACGAGGGACTTTTTGATACAGATTACGAGTACACAAGAGATGTACGGCTGACAGATTAAATAGATTCTATGCGCGTAATTGTAAAGAGTGGGTTTCAGGTGTTTTTTCCTGCTTTATCTTTATATCTGTTTATATCTTCTATATTGTCTTTGATCGATGTCATTTCTAATTTATTAATTAATTTTAATAATACTATTAATATTAATACACCCAAAATTCACATACATAGTTCTGACCCCACACTAATTGTTGTAAATTGTTGGTACATCTTGAATAATTTTACCAATTATCAGTTTATTATTGTATGACTTAATCTCTACTCAATATTTAAACCGATGATTTCCTAGTTACAGCATTATGTTCATTGTACATAATTATTTAAATACGAAAAAAAAACGAATTTGTAACTCTAAATTGGAGTTGTCGCTATCACTGAAATGTATATAACTCGCACTCTAATGTAATAGTGTAACATTATCACGTAATTAGACGCTCGTTTAACACGCGTAAGAATTATTTACGACTCCTTTGGCGCCAATAATTGTTAACTAATTTGTTTGGGCCGAAGACTACTTAGCAAATGGTCTCAACTTATTATCGAAACAAAACTAATGGGCAATAATTTTGGCCACGATAAGATTGTTATTGAGTCATTTTCGTTTCGAATTTAGAATTGTCGGCGACTGTTATAGAAACTATCACTTCAAAATTCTAGATATAAATGGACTATTCTATTGATCAAAGTAAAGAGGACTAACGCTTTTTTGTGCTATTGGAACTAGATTAAATAACCAGTTATATTAAAAGTATACTTACATCGTAGACTGATCCAAATAGCCAAAAATATAGGACTTTTACATCTACCATAGACTGTTAAAGACTGATCGGTTGTACCTAGTACCTACACACTTATCAAGGACTAACTGTCCGGTCAACACATATTGCGACCATAGTAATTGCCAAACAAAACGCAGCGAGTCAATTGCAACCAATATTGCCACTGGCCGCAAAACGTTGCGTGCAAAACATAGGCTTCCGTCATATATTTGCAAAATACGAAATGTACCAACAAATTTATCAGATCGTGTGCGCGCGTAATAGACGTTTGGACATAAATCCCAACACATACTTTAACAAAATTAAAGGTGAGATATCCTAATTGGTAGGTCAATGGATTGTGGAAACGGTATTAGAGTATAAATCAGCGAAAGATCCTCACCTTTTCTCCTTTAATACAGGTTGAAACGTCGCACAGTCGTGTCCATCAGCAAATTCTTATATCTTTATCTTCTTCCTTCTATTATTAAATTCTCGTGTGCACCTGATAATTTCATAGGTATGACTTAAATTATAACAAACTGAATTTAAAAATAATAAAGTACGTGCTCTTCAGTCATAAGAAGTCCACTGCTGAACATAGGCCTTCTCTGCATTGACCTGTTGAAAGCGGCTTGCAACCTTAACCTTAATCTTAAAATGCATTTATCATGAGCCAAATCCACGTAAATGTCTGAATACTACAAAATAAATACACTATATACAGACAGAGACTGAAAACCTGTTTTTTCTCGTGATGTTTATGGAGTATATTAGCACATTCTTTCTGTATTTTGACAAATTATCACATGTCCGGATTAGGAAAGCGGCTGTGGCGTGAACATTTTGTTTAGACGCCTCGATATCTTAGTTTATCTGTTTGACGAAATATTTTTTTAAATAACAAGGAAACGGCATTATACAGCCAAGGTGTTGATTGTGCTATATTGTTATATTATTAGGATATTTTATTTTTATTCTAAAAATATGTGGCCAGTGTAATGTTAATTCTACGTATTAAAACGAAAAGTTTATTCCAAACTTTGAAAATATCGGGCGATTGTTTTTTCATATAAATAGCAGAAACATTCTTGGAATTTCAACTTTTGTTTAACTAACTCTAAGCCTAGTAGACACAGACAGTAAATTATATCTAGTATTTCAGCTCAGTTCCTAACGGCTGATTCTAACATTGTCATTAAATCAGGAGTAACAAACATCTTGTCAATTAATGACGAAATACTGCGTACTTGTATAACGGTCGAAGATACAGTTTACAGTGAAATGGTTTTACAAAGTAGCGCATACTTTCATTACTTCATTGCACTCAAACTAATTTTACGAGTACACCCGATCAATTACTCAAGGAAACTAGACCAAAGAGGTAGTATTAAAAGCAGATTAGCATACTAGATTTATTTATTGACAGCAGATGTTCAATTAAGAGAGGCTCTTTCGGAAACACACGTAGTAATTTTGAAAGTGGTAGAACCACGCTGTTGTCAGCTATGACTCACCATGCATGGGCAGGCTCGTCCGGGGGGTACCACTGTTTCACAGGAGATCGACGTGAAGCGACAAATTTGCTGTCGCGTTTTCGGTGAGTGAGAGTGCCGGATGACCAGTACCCTTTCCTTCTCCCGTCCTTTTTCATTCTCGCTCCCCTCCCGATCTGATGGGCAGGCCACACATCCATGATCCTAGGCTTAAGGATGTTCATGGGCAACAGTGATCACTTACCATCAGGTGACTTGCTTCCTCGCTTGCTGGACCTATGTTATAAAAAAAAACTCGCTGAAAGCGTAGGTAGAGATGCTACTAATGTTTCTCACATTTTGCCAAACTTACTTACGCCTCCAAATGGGCTAGGAAGCTTATTCCCAAGCCATAAATCCCAGTCCTAGAGAATCATATGCGATTTTTTTAACCCATGAATATGTGATTGGATCCTGTGTCTGTCTCTCCTCAATCTCTATCCAAATTTGAAACTTCCATAACCTTGGCACCACGTAGTTGGTAAATACGCGGATGCCCAATATCCCTTTCCTCTTCCTATCCTTTTTCCGGCAACACATCCATGATCCAGCTTTGTGGATGCTCATGGGCAGCCGTGATCACTTACCATCAGGTGACCTCTTTGCTCGTTTACCGGACCTAGCAATGAAAAAAAAATACACTTTTCAGAATATAGTTGGCGGCATATGTAATAATTGTGTTGATAAAGAACGTAAGTGTATGTTTATCTATGTAAGAATGTGTTAGATCTAATTTCCCCCAAAACATAGCAGTTATTTCGGTCATCATGACCTGACGCGGATCTTCCGCGCATACCCCGTTGAACTTTATAAATCCATAAACAACGTTAAACTGAATGTTAAGGTCGTTTTCTGATGTCTTAATCCGACTAGCGATCTTAATCTTAACTGCTTGGAAATTATTTCAAAGAATTATAAGGATAATGAAGTATAGAAGTTTACTATCAAGTGTAAAAGGTCGAAGACGTGAGTTGGTTGTAATAAATCGGTCTTAAAAAATTTGGAAGAGACCTTTATTTATATTGATGATAAAGCAATCATTGCGTTTTCGATAAAAATCTAAATATTGACTTAATGCCTGGACGATCGTAACAAGATGCAGGATCTTGGATAACAGTTAAAAATAGTAAGATATATTATTAGGTCTTGATTTAATGTACTCAATTCATACGAAATGTTTACATTCGTTTAATGTGGGAAGGTGACGTCGCTTGATAGAGTCAGAGAATGCTTAAGCTTATGCTGGCGCTGTTCGCAGTAATATTCTGGGCTATAAAAATTAAAAGCTAGACAATTATTCCTCATGCCGTCTTAATAATATCTTAGTAATAATGTATTAATTTATTTTCTTTTATGTATGTTTCGGGTGTTGTTGCCATGTTTTTTTCGTTTCCGGATGTGATAGGGGCCTATCGCTATATCGGGCACAAATTCCTGACTCCAGTCTGATAATGACAAATCCAATATCACTTTGTCCGACCCGGGATTCGAACCCGCGACCTCAGCGTTGTAATCGCAAATACAACTGTACCACCGAGGCAGTCTTTTCTCTTAAATTACCTGTAATATTCAAGTAAAAGAGAGTCATACATGATAACGTATGCTTATTCCTTGATCGACGTTCAGCTGTTGTCACCGGGAGGTTAAACTTAAAGACAGACACACAAACTGACTGACGATTTATCCATATTTATATACTTTCATATGCCCATGACAGATGTTCCGTGTACCTAATGTATACATCTTTGATGTTCGAAAGTTTGTCCGCCTGTTTGGTTGTACATAATAAAATATTGTTCTAATAGTTAAAACTGTATAAAAATCTCTCGTTTATAAATAATTTTGTTTTCCTTTTAGGAATAAATGTGAGTGGATTGAAATAATATTTTATCATAAATCAAAATGTAGATAAATAATATACTAGTTATACAATCATTAATAGCAAGTTTTAATTACCTAACACAACCCGTTTATATTTATTAAATTAACAGTAAAGATTTTATCGCGGCAATCAAATTTTACTAACAAAAAGGTAGTGATAAGGAGTCTGCTATATTTAGTTGCTTATCTAAGCGCCCTAAATAGCTGAAAGGTGTTATTTCCGATACAAAAGATCGTTTAAAATATATCTTTAAACTTTTATCGAATTTTATGGCCCATGTCTATTATTGTTTAGGCTAAAATGTGAATTGATGATTTAAATCGACTGTATTTACGCATCCTTAGTATGAATACATCATTACAGTATTCGTTTCCAAAGATATTTGCCTTAAAAAAAACACCAACAGTCACATACATCCTGACCCCACACTAAGATCTAGTCTTGTGTCGCGTGTATCAGCCTCACGTTTCAAGCCGCGTCTAACCAACTGCGCCACGGAGGCTGTCAAAGTTGATCTTACCATGGGTTCACGGTAATAGTGCTGATGAACATCTCGGTTTATTTTAGACTTTGAAAACCGGTCAGGCCGGCAAAATTGTGCCGATTGATGAGAAATTATCTGTATAGTGTAATTGGGTTACAAACTTACAATGCACTCTCCATAAGAAAATAACGTTGCTAAAAACAAATAATGTCAGGTGATCCAGTAGGCTACGCTTAGTCGTCTATAATTGCCGGACGTTTTCACATGTCTAGACATATAGTCATAATGTTTAGCATAGGCGGAATCTGATTGAATTCAATGGACTTTCTATAGTAAAGCCATAGGTTATGGGAACATGTGTAGCGAACCGCGACGACGGTTGCGTTCCGAATAGGCTACTGAATTTATGGGTTTGTTATATTGACAGCATGTGCGTATGCGAATAAATGAAGTTACATTCGTATTTGCGAATGCGAATATATTATCTTCTAAATAAATTCGATTTGAAAATACGCATTAAATTATGTAACTACGTGTACGATAATTGAGAGCATTAATTGCGTTTAAAAAAGGAATGAATTACAAATGCCAAATCATTTTATGAATTAATAATTCCGAATTCTATTTTCAAATGAGTTATGCAACACGGGTGACATTTTGCGTAAATTCGTTTTCGCGGATACAAATACTGACATTAAGACAGATTCGCGAATACGAACTAGTACATCGTTATAACAGTTAAGTTGTGGATCATGTCTTGGGTTAGGTAATTTAAATTACCCATTAGTATGCGACAGTTGACATATTTGACTAATTATAGATAGCTAAGGAGCAGCGGATTCGAAGAGAGCAGCTGCTAAGCACCTTGAAATCAGAAAGTAGCCGCTCTTTCAGATTTAGCAGACCTAGTATTATGCGTGGTGCGTGGCGCTTCTTACAGCGGATTAGTCTTTGAAGATTTATGTATGTAGACTTAGATGGATTATATTAAAAACACAGTATTCATAATAAAAATGTTATGAACATCAACAAAGATACGTCGAATGCTTTTGTGATAAGCTTCTCTTTTGCGAACTACGTGATTTATACGTTTTGTGTGTTATGGACAGTTCAGTCATGTTTTTATTACATTTACTTTGTAAATCTTCTATTTAGCTTTTTAATTTAATTCATCTATATACCCAATGTTACTCAATAGAAGATTTTGGCGAGCAAAGAATGATTTTGTCACCCATTATTTATTAGTTTTCTTCTAAAAATATTAATAACTATCAGTACGCGGGTTCACCACTAGATAAAAATAGTCTGTTTTCTTAATTGAATGGCACAACTTAACAAAATAATCACTTATGACGAATTCACTTTGTATGTGCTGCGGCATACACTTTTATCATCGTTTACGTGTCGTTTTATTATTTTAATGAGCAAAACAATGAGTCGAGATTACAAGATTCCAAGAAGCGGGCGAAAGTACATTTGTAATAGGAGAAACCAAGTATGTTGTCTTAAAATAACAAGTCTTCAATAAGATCGATGAGTACTTATCTAAGTACTCATCTTCATCAAGCAATCTTGCTTGTAGCTTAAAACTTTTTTATTAGTACATTTTAAGACCGTTTCTGTTCTTTCTACTGCTATCACTGTCGGTGCGAAGCTTGTTTAATGTTCTCCTTTCTAATCGGTTTTTACGAATCTCGATTTTTACGTCATTGACGATATCGAGACAACTAGACACCGATTTGATTAATTTATCATCAATTTCGGACCTTGCTTTTCGACGATTCCGTTTGCCTATCCTCAATCCATAAATGACAATAATTTGCGTATGTTCAATTTAACTTATCCAACAAAGATTACATGTAATGATTTGATATTTCACCTCCAATAGACAATTTAAATTCGATATTCTACAATCTGTTACTTCCTTTTTTCTTCCAAGTAGAATTGTAAATCTAACAGTGAAGTATTGTGTTGTGTAACAGTAAAATGATGTCCTATTAAAACCATCTGCTTCTCGACATCAATCTTCAATAGGAATACCTGGTGACGTGGAGCATGAAGTGGTATGCGCTATCGTCGCTCAATTGGCACCAGCGTCTTACCAATTGCATTTAGTGGAATCCTGCCAACCTTTGCAACTTTGTTCATTATGCTTTACCGATAATCGCTTGCGGATCCATTCATAGATCATAAAATAAAGCCGAGAGCTGACAAGACAGGTCTTTATA